>OU342964.1:1238125-2476250 GCA_910592155.1 Ypsolopha scabrella
TATTGTAACATCCTCATACATTTATAGCAAATAAATTATTCTATTCTAAAAAAAAACATAAATATGGCAATATAGACTTTCTCGACCATGTGATTGCTGGCATGGACAAGAGAAACCCAACGATTGCCATTTTTAGGAATATGACGAAGGCTTTCGATTTTGTTGACCATAAATTGTTAGCTGATATATATTATGCCTATGGCATAAGGGGAAACGTTTTAACCCTTATTCAGTCCTATTTCAGCAATAGAACACAACGCACAGAAATAACGAAAATTTGCACATAAAACCGAATGCGAAGTTAAATATCTATCTATTATGTATATTTATAACACATGTACTTATCCACAATTTAAATAGTTGTGAATAAGTACATGTGTTATAAATATACATAATGTGTATCAATTTCCACCAAGTGCCAACAATCACAAGCATCAACAAAATCTATCTAGTTCCAGAGAAGTTGTTTGTGGTGTTCCCCAAGGCAGTGTCCTTGGGCCGCTCTTATTTATAATTTACATCAATGACATGCTGAAAAAAATTTCATGCCCAGTAACGTTGTTCGCTGATGACAGCACCATGATTATTAAAGATGTTACACCCGACCAAATGGAACATGAAATAACTGACGCTTTAAATGAAATGATATCAAGGATGAACTTAAACAAGTTAGTAGTAAACTTAAAGAAAACCAAATTAAACTTTCACCAACGAACTACAAAACTAGGAACAGTGAGGGAACTAATTTTGAAAAAGAGACATCAAATTTTTTTTAGGTTAAATTATAGATAACAAGCTTACTTGGACAGAACATTTTGACGTGCTTTTTGAAAATCTGAGCAGCTCAGCATATCTGCTGTTTAAATTAGCGAAAATTGTTAATTTAGTAACAGTTAGAACTTAGATACTGCATTTGTTGAATCAAGACTCCGATATAGGGTAATTTTTGGGGGAACAAAAAAGAACAAAAAGGCGTATAAAAGCGATGTGTGGTCTTAAACAAACATATACCTTTCAACCATTGTTAAAAATATGAAGATAATTGAATTACCGTGTCTTTAAATATACGAAAATTCAACAATTGTTAAAACTAACCCTCAATTAGGTACTTGTAAAAGTATGTCTGAATAAACAAACTCAAATTATGTACGATCGCAACAAATACATAAACTGGTCTCTCGTGAGTTTGATACAGTTCATAAGAGAAATAATATTCTTTGTAAAGCAACTTCTATTTATAACAAGTTACCAAACTGTAAGAAAGATATGAATTTGACATTGTTTAAAAAATATCTATTCCGTCTTCTGATTGATAAGGATTATTACAAATTAGATGAATTTTTAGTATCTTTAGCTCATTGGACATAACATTAAAAATATGTGCCTCATTTCATTATTGTTTCATATAATTTATTCAATTTACGTGTATGCGAGATAGCCTTAAAAATTTTTACATTTGCATTGTGTTTGCACCAATTTGCTCCACACTCGCGCCGCGAAAGCCCGCGAAGGCCACGAACTGCGAGTGTGAAGGGTTTCGCGGCCAGTTTGCGGCTTAAAACAAACTTACATTGTGGTTTGTAGTTGTACTTTTTAGTTAATTAATTTGTTAAAATTGTACATCTTCTTTAAATACAAATTTGATTTTCTTTCTATATAATTAAAATGCTATAAAATCAAAAATACATGTTATACTACGATCTTTTAATACCCTTTTGGTACCCGTATTGATATGCCGAAACGTACGAATAAAACTGTTCAAAACAGTCAGTCTCGTAATTTTCTTCTAAGACACTTTCACAGGGATGTAAAAATAGACAGGATAATGGAAAATGAGATTATAAATTCTCGTAGGAGGTGACAGCTCTGAAGGCGATTCCACAGGAAATGATAGTGACATAATGACAGAATCGAAATGAATAAATAAAATATTCTAATCAAGGGATTGATGATTTTAGATTTGTGAAGTGCAATGTCGAATGATGCATAAAGTAAGGCCCGCGCTCACGCCCCGCTACACTTTCTGTCTACCGAGGTTTAAATAAATCGATATTTTCTTCACTCAACTCACACCTGGTTTTTATTTTTACCGATTAAATTTGAAACATGCCATCACTATTCGAAGCTGTCATAACTGCCATCACTCGATGTCCCATATAACAAATAAATCGAAGTCTCTATCTTACGCTTATCACTTGGACAGCAAAATGATATACTTAAACGTATAACAAATGCAACGCTGAGAAGTTATAGTTAAATTAGCTGCTTCTGGCTAAGAAAACAGTATGATTTACAGTTTGTTTGAAAACAACACAGCTTAGGAGTATCGATTGTATGCATGCAAGTCTTAGACTGTTTTTGCTACGGGGTTTGGAACTCTCAAAAATTAAACTAGGAATTTGGAATTTCTGTATATGTTTCTTGTTGTTGTTTGTAAGTTGTGACCAAAACATTTTTTTTAATATCATTTCTAAAAATCTATTTAATAAAAAAGGCACGTAAAATATACTTTTAACACGTTAATTTAAATCAGAAAAAACTAAAGAATACAAAATTAATAGAAAATTGCGCAACAAAATTTAAATTATGCTTTCTTAAAATTCAATGAAATTGTATACTTACATTTAAAAATAAAATTATAATATACAGTCAGTGACAGGAGAGCGTGTGGTCTATAACTTCACAATTAAGCATCTAGGCAAGGCAAGGGTGATATTTTCGTATTCAGTGATAAAGATATTACAGTGCATAGGGAACAAATGCATTTTCAAAAATTTCGACCTGTTATATGTATGTGCCACCTTGAAGGTGCTATGAATACGGGTCGAAATAACAGGTAACATGACTTGCTGAGGCTGCAGCATCAGCATCCAAGCTGGGGCCGAATTATCAGAAACCTACAGCTCACGTTCTCACAGAACGTGACACTTAGAACGCCTAGAACAAACATACTCCTTGTAGAATTATCTGCTTATCGTTGACATGCAGCGTTCACCTGTGCATCTCGCAGGCCATGCACCGCTTGCCACTTTTGCACAATGTAAGCATGACGATGTACTGCAGCGCAGCATTCATAGCGGGCACTCACAAGACCCACTAATGCTAGAATCAAAGTTAATTTTCCAACAGGACTACTAAAGTGTGATGATACCTATAACTGCAGCCAGCAACCGGGACATGGGATGACGTGATCGCAGAATTCTTCTTTACACAAGTTCAAAATTTCCCACGTCGCTTGCTTATCTCAAAGTCGCCCAGTAACCAGACCGCTACTTTGTTGGGTAAAACCCAATAAATTTTGTTTATACCTTATGTGTTATCAGTACATTCGGTCAAGCGTCGCATACTTGTTGTTTTAACCTACTAGAACTGCATCCGATCTGCATCGTTGTCGTTGTTAAGACATGCTCTTATCACGCACACAATGCCGTATGTACTTGGAAGGTACAAACTTTTGAACTGGTTTTCACGATGAGTCTCCAGCATTCCTATTATGGACTGCCTAAGTAAGACAATGCGTCTGGTACAGCAATTAAACATTGTTCACAATGTACCAAATTGATAGCGTAAACTTCCGACCTTGAGGTATGGGAGCGCAGGATCATTTATTTCCATATATTTATATAACAATGATAGTCTGGCTGAAGTGAGCGATTACATCAGCGTCGCCGCGGATAACCCGCGGGTTAGGTTACGGTAATTCTAAATTGCTTTGTTACCCCTATATCGTTGCATTTATCCTGTTTCACAATCTACTGGCTCGGTATAAATTGATTTGCGCACAGTCGATAGCTACGCACACTGAACGGCGAACGTTCACGAAGGAATATTATTTAGACGGAGAAGCCCCGTGACATCGAGAACTCAACATGACGTCCCAAGAAGATCAAGACAGAGCACTTACTTTTCCGGTGGACACCTTCACGTTCCGCGGGCCTGCTATACCCGGCCAGGCCCCTTTCAGCGTTGGCGAATTCATGCGTTTTCACAATGCATATCAACAGTTTGCTTGGTCAATGCGATGGAACAAGAGCCCAGAGTACCCATTTGATAAATTTAAATTTAGAAGAGATGCTAATTGCATCCATACCAGATCTAAGGATCTTAACTTATTGTGTATCCCTAAACATAGGCTTGCCGGTTTTAAAAGATGTTTCACTTATAGAAGTGCAAAGATTTGGAATAATTTGCCGCCACCAATAAGAAATAAATTTAAAACAGACAAAACGTTTAAACTTACATATAAGAAAGCACTACTTAAGCTACAAAAGAAATTTCAAAACTTGAAATATCCTAGACAGTACATGTTTTTAAGCTGATATTCTTGGTACCTGTAATTAAAATCACCTTATATTATATTCATTACTTATTATAAATAGTTAGACACATAATAATTACCTACTCTTTTTATTTTATTTTGGGTCGTTAATTGGTCTGAAAATTGTGTTTTTTTGTGTAACGACTTGATAATTTACTAAAAATTGCTGATTATAGATGAGCGCTATCTGCTTGTACAATTGTTTAAGTATTATGCAGGATACAAAAAAGATGTCAAATATAAAAATTATTAGTAGCATGGGAATAGCTGAAAATCAGCGTCATCTGAAAATTGTTTCAGATGGCACATCGCTGAGTCTATTTCCATTTTTGGGATAATCGTGTATTTTAAGAACATGTGTAATAAAATTGTATTGTCAATATCGATTACTCAAAATAAATACTTTTTCTTTCTTTCTTTCAATGCGACACCTGGACTTGACTTTTCTTAATGGAAAAACATGCACCGTCCGCTACAGCTTTGATGCAACGAGGCTGGAAGAGGATCGCCTGCTGATAAATTGGGACTGGCTCGTGACCCTATTTTGGAAGCCGCCGCCAGGTGAAAGAGATTTTGTGAGGGTGCCTAAGATAGTGAAGTTCGTTGAGAAAAAGCTTCGTTTTCAAAAGTGCAAGGCGGTTGCCGGCGACACCTGCACCTGTGACGACAATCCACATAAAGTGGTATCTCCTGGAAGCGAGTGCACGAACGAACTCCACTGGCATCATTTCTGTACCGCGCACGTCTCTGCGTGGTTGACCAATTATATGGTGCCGGCGATTCTTCTTAAAGAATCTAAAGAGATGTTTCATGCGATGATTGCAAAAGTGCATCGAGGCGATCCAGCCATCTTGAAATTTTATTCCACGGGTGAACGTATGGACACACAATTATTGCTTGACTCGGCTCGCAGTATTGGTGGTTCTGGCTCTGGTGCAGCCGCATCTCAATAGTGTTAATAGTGTGAATAGTCTGCATTAGTCTAAAATACCGTAGATTGAAATAAATAGTTGTATTCAATATGTCTATTTTTATTTGTTTTATTCCTATTAGTAGTGTAGGATGATGGAGAGTTGTGCAGGTAAGGTATTGAGACCGTTCCCTCTTACGTTTCTCCAAGTTCAAATTTAGTTTCCCTCATGACAACTCTGTGTTAGATACAATCAAGTCAAGCTTGGACGGCACTAGAGGTAACGGCTAGGTAACGTGCTACTAGCAGCCGCATAGCACGTTACACCACTATCACTTACAGTTAAGTTGCAAGGCGTGATGATAAGAGTTCGTGCACATGGGATGCAATGCTCCGCTATCACAAACAATGCTTATCATATGTCTTGAGCAAAGCCTGAATGTGCATTTGCTTACTGAGTACGTGTACCTGCGACGTTTAGGTGCGGAGCAGACCATACAGGAATGTGAGACGTCTAAATAACGTTTTTCTTAAGTTGGTTCATGATTAATATCTACGCATGAGCCGCAAGCAGTAATGTGTAGACATACACGTAGACATAGATTTCCCGATAATACGTTGCAAGACGTGGCGCACTTTAGTTTAAATATAGAACAAACCATGTGTCACTCCTTAGAATATAGGTAATATGTGACGAGTGCGAGATCGGTATCAAAACATTGTTATTGGGTGCCTTGAGACAGTTAGTCTGGCTCAGCGTCTTACGATAACCTAGGGTCAGTTGGCACTAGCTACAACTTATTGAGGAAAACCCAACGCTAAATTTACTTTATGATAAGTATTTGTAGCTAGTAAACAACTTAAATGCTTCTGCTACCAACAAAATGTATGAAAGACCCTGTCCGGCCATACTAAATATACGGGTTTCTACACTGGGCCCATAGAATGTCAGAAAACCATATACCTGGCACGAAATTAGTATGCAGACAGAGTCCTCACCCAGATTAATAAATAATACGAACTCACAGTGGTTCTGCTGAGACTTCCCAGACGCCGGCTGCCCTCGCAGATCTCAACTGATGCTCGAGTGCGCCAAGCTGTCCTGCCTTTCTTCCACGTTAATCCCGACGACCAAATCTAGGAAGGGATTGAAAGGGCGGATGGGATAGAAACGGGAATTTGGCCACAGGCGTACACGTGGCGTGTCATAGGTTAGGCCGATCTTGCTTACTGCCCCGTGCATGTAAAGTCTAATCGACGCTTTCTTCACTTCACTGTTCAGCACTTTTGTATTGTCCAATTAAATACTGTCCCGAAACACATAAACTAGCCCTGGAACGAATCCGATTCTCCAGGCGCTGTTCCCGATCTGAACGCAGTGAACGCGGTAAACCCACTTTTCCTGGAATTAGCCCGGCTTCTACGAGCACAATTCCCCAACACGGTTTCACTAGAAGACCTTATTTTATACACACATGTCCCTGAAGCAAGAATCTATTAAAACTTTTCAGGCGACCTTTATTTCATCATCAAACCGGGAGCTCCAAATTCAACAAGTCATTTCTGTCAAAAATCATAGACAAGAAGGCAAATTAAAAACAAACAAAATTAATACACCACCGCAAGCGGTCTACAAACAATAGATTAGCACATTTTGAACCAAACAATCCCCCGCTCCGGACTGATACTCCTATCAGACCGTTAGCTTAATCAACCGGGAGCCGGGAGAGAGTCGCTATGACTCGTCGTCAGATCGAACCTCCGACCAGAACCTCAGAGACGAGAGGAATCTCATCCTCACCAAATATCCGCTCTATAATGCAACGGGCAATACAATAGAGGACGGCTTCCACCTTAAAAAACATTGAAATGAGTTCCTTGAAACATAAATATTCTTCCCGATAACGCGGCGGAGGTGGGTCCTGATCGATCGCACGGCGGTATCAAAAAATACTACCTTCCAAGTGAGGATCAAATTGGGGAATCGAACCGCCAAGTTATCCCTCCTTGGGCAAACATTCAACTTATAAACTAACACAATAGTTTTCAAAAAAATATTTAAACATTTCCAAAAATACATTAACATTTCTTAAATAATTGGGGGTACCCAGGTAAGTTGTGCCATTGTCAAAGTGGATCCAAAAAATGTAGACCCCAACGCGATACAAATCGATCCAACGCGGCAACGAAAGCCTCCTTAGACAACGAAAGTACTAACTCCAAGCGGACGGCCTTAATGGAAAAGCACACAAACACTCACAGGTACGCCTTAACACAAATCTATCGTTGTGAAGGGCGATTGCTCCGACCGAACACTGGCATCCTTTCTGTGGCGACTCCTTTATAATCAACCATAGCAGAAGGCAGATCTCTCTTCTGCGGCTGCATCAGTGAGACTCGCAGCCCAGAACAAAATACGCATGAGAACAGCAAATTGCGAATTATCGTCGAGCAGACACAATCCAAAACTCCCACGGTAAAATCGCTAAACTGCGTGACCACCCGCGTGCACGTCACAAATATATCGGACACCACAAGCTTCACCAACGGATACTCAAACAGCTCGAGCAACTCGAACAGCTAGTACAGCTTGAACAGCTCAAACAGCTCGTACGGCTTAAATAGCTTGTAGAGCTCGAAAAGCTTGTACAGCTTGCGCAGTTCGTGCAGCTTCAAAAAAAATCGTAAAGCTCCAAACGCCAGCTGCACCGAACCTGCCGCTTGTGACCTGGGCCGGCCGCGCCGCACACCACCGTGTCTCACCCGCCGCCACGGGTGTAACCCGCACGTGTGCCCGCGCCGCGTGTCCCCGCACCCGTGTGTGCGTCGCCGCGCACGTCGCGCGTCTCGCGTCCGTCGCGCGTCGCCGCGCCCCCACGTCGCGCCGCACCCGTCGCTCGCGCCCGTCGCGCGTGAACGCGCAATCAATCTCCCTGATCCCCGATTCAAATTACAGGAGAGAAAACAATAAACGGTAACCGGGTTACATAACTATCAAAGATGCTGCATTGACGACCTTCGACCCGTCCGGAAAACAGTCCTCGAAGTCTGGTCTCAAGACAGCATATTTATTTATTTTAATATAATATCATAGAATGGTGGATACTGTCGGCAGTGAAAGGGGACCTAGCACCTCCACCCTACATATTAACTTAGCAAATAGTCATTATACCTATTTTGGCCTCTGTTTTCAGGAAGGCCTTTAACCTTAACTGAAACCCCACGGGGGGCCTCCCAGAAACTATTGCGATGGGCAGCGTCCTCTGTTCCCTGGCAGAGAGGCAGCTATACACCGACTGCCCGGTCTCTCCAGCCAAGGACGAGCCCATTGCCCTAGACAATATGGCGAGTGAATATACAACGCCATCCTAAAGGGTCTGTAGCTCGCAGCCCTACCATCCCAAAGCGGGCGATACTCCAACCGTCGATAATCGTGATACGGTGGGGAGAACCGCTGTCGCACCGCCCCGCTACACTGTCCTACAGTGGGCACAGGCACTGATGTGAAAGATGGGGCCCACTCAGATTTGAAGTGGGGCCCCCGCCCGTTGCCTCCCCCCCCCGGGGGGGGTCCCTGGTCAGGCCCGCTAATGCGGAAACATGGGGCCCACTTCCAAAATCCTGAGTGCGGCCCTGGACCCGTTGGCCCCCACCCATCAAGGGGCCCCCTACCCGGGCCCGCAGTACGGCCCTGTACCGCAGGTGCGTGCTCCCTTATATTATTCATAGTACACGGGGCATGACTCACCCCTGCATCCGGTGACATGCCCCTCGTAATACTCTCTCTCCACTCCGACGGGTGCGCGCCTCGTCCCGGACGAGGGCCCCTCGACGGATGTGGACGCTGTGTGGACGATGAAAACGCCCCCCCGCCCGTAGCGGGACGCTGCCGCCGCGATGGGTACACAATACTCCCATCCGAAGCACGTAGCCGCTGCGGTGTCATACCAAGCACGTCTGACCTGTTTACACACAACAAGAAATTATGTGAACAGCCACATTTGCTACACATATTATGTTGCCCAAAACAGTCGCGTGCGTAATGTTTTCCTAAACAACAAAAACATAATTTATTACGTTTCACAAAACGCCGTCGCTCAATAACCGGCAACGTAATAAAATCACGGCACTGCAACAATGTATGCTCCAAGTGCCCGCACCACCTACATTTCGGGCTACTCGCGTCAGCGGCGGCCGTCAACAAGCAAGCCGCAACGCGTTCTTTTATTCGTTGCCTTTCTTGCGACAGTTCGCTTCCCGCTGTGTCGGAAGATCCACTCACATTTCCGCTAGGGGGCGCCACTAAATCCATACTGGTGGATCTGCCTAAATTGTCACCAGAGGGCGCCACTAGCTCAACAATGGTGGACCCATTCAAATTCCCAACCAAGGGTGCCATCGATTCAGTGCTGGAAGACTCCCCGAACAAAGTATTCAATTCAAGTGCGGGCACCCTACTATGACCTTGACTTACATGACCCGTACTTACAGCCGGGGTCCCGGACTGTCGTCTCTTAATCGTACACGCAACCTGTGTGAGCTCGTCATGTATGTCCATTATTTGGTCCATATCATTAAAAAATCCAGCCATTACCTCGGGTGGCAGGTCCTCGTCAGTTAGCTGCGTCAAGGCTGTTTCGGCTGTCTCGAAGCGAGGCTCCATCCCTTCGTAACATTGGACGATGACAGCATCTCGGTCTTTCCGAGACAGCAAACCCCTGACGCCAACAAACCATCTCAACTGACTCGCCAGTACCTTCCTCGGAGACAGTCTCGCCATCGCGTTGGAACCGGGAATTCAGAAACAATAACCAATTAAGACGAGTTCGACAATATCACAACCTGGCACCTCTATACAAGTGTACACAATTCTACAAATTATAAAATAAGCCAGTTTTATTATATTGTGACCAAAATATCTTTATATAACGCAAACAACAGAGTTATAAAACTAACCAACTTGTGTTAATATAAATGACCTGTTTAAATGTCTTGCACCAACAAGCATGTACACTACTATACTGCTATATACTATTATTCACAAACATACATATGTATATCCATACAATATAAACAATCCATGGTAATATGTTACTCAAACATTACCATCTAAAAGAACTAATCGAGCCAAGTAAATAACAAATCGATTCAGCCTAAATAATTCTATTATCCTGAACAAGACAAACCCTGGTTTTCTATTTCTCAAAGAATTCAAATGTAAATTACCCACCTATTTGTAATCACAATAATAATTTACATATCCTAGCTGTAATGAATCTAATATTTTATCTATTCACAAATATAAAACCTAGCCGTATATCTACTAACAAATAAATCTTTTATTATCGCAAAGATGTGCCGTTCAAAGCTTCAACTTCCGCGATAGAAAACTAGATGGCGCAGCTTGCATCTACATCGCGGTATCGTTTGCTTGCATAGCCGTGCTAGTACCTACGGCCTACAACGAACAATACTCTGTTGCTTAACAAATTATGAGAACAGAAAAGAGCCACACCGGGTTCAACAATCCATAAAACCAGGGTAAATTCACAACAAATTATTCTACTTTTGGTCACAAACTAATCAGCAACTACCTAACTAAACCAAAGTATGATTCACAAATTATCTTATAAGACCAACGGAGCCACTATATCGGTTCGGCTTATATAAACAGAATATCTTGGTCCGGGGTTGTTTAATATCCGATACTAAACAACTTAACCGCGCTATGCTACCAGCAAATTGTAGCTAATAAGCAACTTAAATGCTTCTGCTACCAACAAAATGTATGAAGGACCCTGTCCGGCCATACTAAATATACGGGTTTCTACACTGGGCCCATAGAATGTCAGAAAACCATATACCTGGCACGAAATTAGTATGCAGACAGAGTCCTCACCCAGATTAATAAATAATACGAACTCACAGTGGTTCTGCTGAGACTTCCCAGACGCCGGCTGCCCTCGCAGATCTCAACTGATGCTCGAGTGCGCCAAGCTGTCCTGCCTTTCTTCCACGTTAATCCCGACGACCAAATCTAGGAAGGGATTGAAAGGGCGGATGGGATAGAAACGGGAATTTGGCCACAGGCGTACACGTGGCGTGTCATAGGTTAGGCCGATCTTGCTTACTGCCCCGTGCATGTAAAGTCTAATCGACGCTTTCTTCACTTCACTGTTCAGCACTTTTGTATTGTCCAATTAAATACTGTCCCGAAACACATAAACTAGCCCTGGAACGAATCCGATTCTCCAGGCGCTGTTCCCGATCTGAACGCAGTGAACGCGGTAAACCCACTTTTCCTGGAATTAGCCCGGCTTCTACGAACACAATTCCCCAACACGGTTTCACTAGAAGACCTTATTTTATACACACATGTCCCTGAAGCAAGAATCTATTAAAACTTTTCAGGCGACCTTTATTTCATCATCAAACCGGGAGCTCCAAATTCAACAAGTCATTTCTGTCAAAAATCATAGACAAGAAGGCAAATTAAAAACAAACAAAATTAATACACCACCGCAAGCGGTCTACAAACAATAGATTAGCACATTTTGAACCAAACAGTATTCATCTTTAATATAATAGCAGATCTTCAGTCACAAATCACTTTCGGTTACTGAACGTTACGAACGTGCCTACCTCTTTGCCGTCTTTATTGAGCTACGAAAAGATAAACGTAAAACAATGTCCACACCGGCAGAAGCAAGCTGTTTCAAACAATTGCTGATAGAGTAAAACGTGAAGATTTTCGAAGCGACATTCTACAATGGAAAAAAGCTGAGCATCGAGTACCTTTTCCATTCCGAAATTATGGGAGAAGAATGTCTGCAAGTAGGCCTCAACAGCTTGAAACCACTATTCGGAGGTATCACACCTCCCGGTATACCCCAGTTCACTTTCTTGCGCGTGTCGGCACAACATCGAACCAGGTCAAGAGCATTCCGACTACCGTTGTCAAGATAATCACTGGCATCACTACTACACGGGACACGTCCATCAGTGGCTGAAGTTCTACCTGGAACGCTTCTGTTGAAAGAATCTCGGAAGCACTACGAGTACCGCGTGAGCGAAGTGCACGGGCCAGTAACCGGCTTTTATTATTCAAGCGGCGAGATGGCAACTGCAGAATATTGGCTAAGGTGGGCTTGGACGAGTACTATGTGGCGGCGTGTATGATAAAACCTGATCAGTTAGCGTAGACGACTACTGCGACATAAGCGTGTGTTTAATACACCTTACTTATATTTAAGATTTGTCATTTCATAGCTTACAGGATTTGTAAGACTTTATTTTGCCTGAAATGTTAGGGTATACTATCACAGATACCTTACCTAGAAACTATGTAACGTGTGCACCGTACCTACCTATCGCTGCATAGCATGTCACTGTGCACCAACAATCCTCTTACAAAGTCTAGTGACTAGTCTTGACATTTATGAGGAGGTACACGCAAGCTTGGCATTCGTTGCTAAGCTGACATGCACTTTGAAATGAAATAATCATGTATGAGGAACGAGTTTTTTATTATTATGAATAATTACTATTATAAATTATCACATATACGGTTAGGATGTATTACTTCGGCTTGTTGTGTGTCCCGCGCCACGATGCCTGCTGGCGTAAAGCTTCTGCATACCGCAAGAGGTTCTTCTCAAGTTTCCGCTGCTCTTCCTGGTCACGCTTCCTTTCTTCACGCTCCTTCTCATGTCTTTTCCACTCTGCTTTTTGGTCCTCCCAACGTTCGTCGCGGCTCGACGAGTGGCTTCTCCAGATTTTCCATTATTATTGTTTCCCCACATGGTGATTATATGTCGAGGGTCAATAGTATGCTGATTGACTATATAACTCCTGGCAATTGTGTCGAGGATATTTATTAATTTATTTGTGGTTTGATTATCCCGCTGAAATAAGGATAATTCAAACGCACTGACCGCATGGTGTACAGTAGTAAGGAAAAATTAATTATTTATAACTAAAAAGGAAAAATGATGGCGATAATACATACAGTTTTATATTTTATTAAGCGAGTGATGTCATAGACTGTATTAACTTTCCCGTTAGGTTGCGCAATCATGCTCCGTATGGAAAAAAATATATAGGTAATATTCAGGAGCTGCTCGTGACATGCTGAGCATGCATGGAGTCTTGCTACGTGACCTGCAGTCTTACTTGACCGTGTGATGTTCTCTGGAGGTTTGGTTACGCCAAGCTATTCCACTAAAGCGTTGCAGCGTGCACTCATGTCCTCAGAAAAGTTTACGAAGCAAACTCGAGAGACTTGAGTTTATATTGAAACATTCATCCACACCATCGTTACGCAATGAACACTTGAATACCTCGATAAGTGTACTTGTGGTTTACCGTAGGTATGACGTCAAACCTCATCGGACAATGGTATATTGTTTTATTTTCCCGAACTATGAATAATTTAATAAATTCAACTGACCGGATAATATCAATTAATTAAGCCCGATAACCTTTTTTTTTGAAGCAATAGAACTTAAGTAAATATCGTTTAACTTCAGCGATAACGGCGTTATCGCCGTCACGGTTGGTTTCTCTAATGTTATAGCAATATGCTTGATGTATGTGAAAAGCCCCCCTCTCCACAGATATGGTTTAAACCTCGCGTGCTGGACCCATTTGAATATTATAAGGAGGTTAAAACCTGTCAGAAAGGGGCTTCCCATACAAAGGGGGTTCTTATATACTAAAATTCCTTTCTGAAGGGTAAATGGTTCAAAGACTCACATTCGGATGCAGCCTTACTTCTTGAACTTCTGTGCTGGATACAGACCACCAGACTCAATCTTGGTGTCTGGGCAGACAGCGTTGTCCTCTCGTCAGTCTGGCGCGTCACAGGTCTTCAACAAACTACTGGCCCCGCCCGCAGCTTGCTGAGGAATTCTCTAAACTCAACCCCTAACCCCGAGCTAGCTCGACCCAGACCTCTACCACGATTTCCGTGAATCGTGCTAATGAAAATCCAAACACATCACTTTCCACCGGCGACCGATTCCCGAAACTGTTCGGACACACAATTTAGCTCGCAATTAATGCTCATTAATTGGGTTATTTTACCACTTTTCCACTGTTTATTTCCTTGAAATACATAATAATTACTTCAACACTGGTTGATCCCATTTTTTACACGCATCTTCTTGAGAGCAACATTGACAGTAAACCGGAAAAAACAACTTTGACATTTCACTTTTTTACAACTAGTGTTGCCATATCAGTAAAATAGAATCTGAGACATACTTGCGCGTTCCGAACGCTTTTAAACCGAACAATCCCCCGCTCCGGGCTGTTATCCTTATCAGACCGCTAGCTTACTCAACCGGGAGCCGGGAGAGAGTCGCCAAGGCTCGTCACAGAATCAAACCTTCGACCAACACCTCAGCGGCGCGAGGAGTCTCATCCCCGCCAACTACCAATTTAATAATGCGACCACGTCGCCAATACAAAGAATTCCAAATTCGCATCTTTCAATAAGATTACATCCCCGATGACGCAGATCATGACTTAACTAAATACAATTATCTTCTAAAATGTATACATCTTTTCAAGTAATTTGCGGTACCCTTGTAATTCGTGCCGTTGTCTGAACTAACTAAAAAAGCAAACCTCTACGCGATACTAATCGGTCTAATGCAACGACGAAGGCCTCCATGGACAACGAGGACTCTAATCCCAAGTGTACGGCCTTGGTGGACAGACACACGAATACTCACAGGTACGCCTTAACAGTCCGAGCGTTGCGAAGGCTAGACGTTTGGACGAGGAACGGTCCCCCCACGTCCGTAGCCACTCCATCAAAAGGTCTCGACTGTGTGATCCCATCAGCTGGCAGATCTCCTATCTGCGGCTGCATCAACAAGGCTCGCAGCCTGTAACAAAGAACACAGGAGAAGAGAACATTGCGAATTACCCGGCAAGTTGACAAAATCCAAAACTCTCGCTGTAAAATCGCCAATAACACGTTTCATCCCGCGTGTGAGTTACAAACATGTCGGTCGGACAGCAAACGCCTCATCAAAGGCCCTCCTTGGGTAACAACAAAGGATGGCGACTTGCGTGCTCCGACCCGACGCACACCGTGCCGATGCCACCGTCACGACGCCCCAGCATCTCAACGCACGGTGACCCAACTCACGACGTCCAATCAGGAATTGGTTTGGTCCCTAGAACTAGAGCATGCACACGCAACCCGGGTAAAATCTGGGGTGTCCTATCCAACTGCTGGACAGGCCAAGAAATCTGTTTCTTTAAACCACTGCGGCCCCCACTATAGATGATGCGACACCAACTCCGGCGCTGTGCAGCCCCTAGATGCGCACTCTGCAGGATTACATTCACCTGGGACGTGCCTCCAATTTAATATGAATAACTATATTTCTGAATTTGTGAAACCCGGTTTCCTACAAAAATCTCTAAAGTACGTGGGGATGCGCGTAGCCATGCTCGCGCAACCTGACTATCCGATCATGCATACACGTCCCGAAATTCAACAGTGGTCCTTACTCTAACTGAATCTCCCCCGGGGGGCCCCAACTACTAACTAATATGGTGGGCCGAAGAACTGTCCTCGGCTCCGCACCGGTAGAGGGGCAGACAAATTATTGGGGGCCCGGCCCCTCCAATCCAGGGTGCATCCATTGCCCCATATATGGTGAGCGTATACACAATGCCATCCGAGGTGGTGCGTAACCCGCTGCCCTACCATATCTCGAATAAGGCGGGTGATATTCTAACCGCGGATACTCGTGTATCGGCGGAGAGTATCGCTGTGGCTCCGCCCTGCTATACTGTCCTACAGTGGGCGCAGGCACTGGTTCGGCGAACTGGGGTCCACTCATACAACCTTGAGTGGGGCCCCCGCCCGTGGAGCCCCCCCCCCTCGGGGGGTCCCTACTCGGGCCCGCTGTCGCGGAAGCATGGGGTCCACTCCTAATATCCTGAGTGCGGCCCTGACCCGTTGAACCCCCCCCCCATGAGGGGTCCCCCACCCGGGTCCGCAATATAGCCTCGTACCGCAGGCGCACGATTCACACCACTATCAAACTGAGCACGACTCACGCGAGGGCTCTCTCCACTCTCTGACGGGTGCGCTCCTCGTCCTTGAGAGGGGCCACTCGACGGACGTGACTGATAGGTGGACTGCGCCGCGGCTCCCCCGCTCGTGGCGTGACCGTAGGCTCCAGACCTGTTCGCACAAATTAAATCATTATGTGGCCGGCCACATTCTCTACACATTCGCTGTCTGGAGCACTCGCGCGCTAAGTGGTCCTCTAAACAAAAATAGCACAGTCTATTAATTTTAACTAATCGCCGTCTGTCCACTACCGGTAATGCAGCAAAATCATGGCACTGCGATAACGCGTGTCCTGGGCGTCCACACTGGTGGCAATTTGGGCTCTCAGCCACAGCGGCCAGTGCAGCCAGACGTGCAGCAACGCGTCCCCGAAGCGGTTGCACTCCCTGTGGCCCCCTTCGCCCCGAATTACCGGCGGGTTCCCTGTAACTTCCGGCAGGTGGCGCCACCTCCGAAGTCGATGAAGATTCCACGGCCCTAGCCTCAAATTCTAAAAACTTCATCAAATCAGCGAAAGTAGGAAGAGCCTTGTCCTCCCTTTCCGCGGTCTCACGTTCGAAACGTGAACGAGTATCAGACGGTAACTTACCCAAAATAATGTGTACCAACAAGAACGACCACTCATCCACGGGCAAACCTAACATTTTTAACGCGTTACAGGCTACTGTAACCGGGGTCAGTAACTGCGTTCGAATTTGAGCCTTATTAACTACCCTAGGCAAACTTAACAATTGGCTCGTATGAGCATCGGCCAACAGACGGACATTCTGATATCTATTATTTAATAGTTCCCACGCTATGCTATAAGAATCGTCCTCTACTCTTAAATGTTGCACTCAGCTCTTTGCCTCACTTTCTAAAGTGGACATCAAATATGCCATCTTTTGTGCGTTGGTTAAATCCTGCCTACTGTCAACCAACGAGGTGAACATATCCTTATATGCCACCCATAGCTCCATGGTACCGTCAAAATGTCCTAACTCCAAAGTAGGGAGCCTACTGTGCAACGATGTACCTTGCGCTGCATGACTTACATCAGGTGTGCCCGAAACACCTGACTGTCGCTTTTTAATCTGACAGGCGACCTGTGTGACCTCATTATAAATATCCATAATTTGATCCATGTCATTATTAGGGCTAGCCATTACCTCCGGTGGCAGCTCCTGGTCCAACAGCTCCATGAGCGCCTGCTCAGCTTTCTCGAGGCGATCCTCCATCTGTGAGTACCGCTCCAGGACTGCATCGCCCCGATCAGCTCTAGCCAACAAGCCTTGAACGCTGACAAACCAGCGCAGCTGGCTGGCCAAGATGTTCCTCGGAGAAGTCCTCGACATTGTAGACCGGGAAACCAAAGAAAATACCAACAATTAAAAACCGAACTAACTCTGGCACGAATCACAAACGTCCCCGTATACAATAATATTGTAGACCCAAATATACTAGACTCTAGTCAGTATGTTAATTTCAGTACATTAATACACAATACAACCCTGTTGTTCAATTATGCGAGTTCAACCAAAACCAATTTTTAATACTCAAATGTGTACAAACAAACACAATATCATAACTTTATGAACAAACAGACAGACCTTTTCTGTTGCTATATATCACTCAAACATTTTCAAATAAACACAATATCATAACTTTATGAACAGACAGACAGACCGTTTCTGCTGCTATATATATATAATCCATACAACATAAACCAGTTAGTTACATTTATGCTACACTTTTGACAAACAACTATGTCCAAGCCTCAATCGCAAGTGTCAAGAAGTTTTCATTCAAAATAAACAATATAAACCAAACTGTAGCACTAACTAACAGTATATCCAAAGGTAATTGGCTTCTGAAAGTATGTAATCACATTAAACACTTGTTAAAGACTAAACATACTCCAAAACAAACAAATTTAACAATTCCAAGTTGTAACATAACCTATGTACGTTGTTATAATATTATACCTAAGCGCTCGCTTAGTTAATATGATTCACTAACCAAAAACTACACATTACACATTAGCCCTGCTATGTACTTTGTAATTTATATAAGCCGAGGCTTTCAACAACTATATAACTAATAATTAAGCCGCTTCGCTTGCTAGCAATGGTTATGCTGTATGAATTTACAAACTATTATAGTTTTGTCGCCGGGTTCACTAGGCTTAACCGCGCTTATAAAGTTATATGTTTATCCACAATACAACATATAATACAATACCTAAAGCTAAAGGAGCTGTGTAAATATCCTTCCAGCTTACATAAACCTATTCATATACACAGTCCGAGTACTGTAGTATAAGAAATAACAAAATATTCTATTTGATCTCGCTTTAGGTTACAAGGTTCCAAACTACCTACCTAAAACAAAGTATAATTCACAAATTATCTTAGGCCAACGGAGCTACTATATCGGTTCGGCTTATATAAACAGAATATATCTTGGTCTGGGGTTGTTTAATATCCGATATAAAACAACTTAACCGCGCTATGCTACCAGAAATTGTATGTGAAAAGCCCCCCTCTCCACAGATATGGTTTAAACCTCGCGTGCTGGACCCATTTGAATATTATAAGGAGGTTAAAACCTGTCAGAAAGGGGCTTCCCATACAAAGGGGGTTCTTATATACTAAAATTCCTTTCTGAAGGGTAAATGGTTCAAAGACTCACATTCGGATGCAGCCTTACTTCTTGAACTTCTGCGCTGGATACAGACCACCAGACTCAATCTTGGTGTCTGGGCAGACAGCGTTGTCCTCTCGTCGGTCTGGCGCGTCACAGGTCTTCAACAAACTACTGGCCCCGCCCGCAGCTTGCGGAGGAATTCTCTAAACTCAACCCCTAACCCCGAGCTAGCTCGACCCAGACCTCTACCACGATTTCCGTGAATCGTGCTAATGAAAATCCAAACACATCACTTTCCACCGGCGACCGATTCCCGAAACTGTTCGGACACACAATTTAGCTCGCAATTAATGCTCATTAATTGGGTTATTTTACCACTTTTCCACTGTTTATTTCCTTGAAATACATAATAATTACTTCAACACTGGTTGATCCCATTTTTTACACGCATCTCCTTGAGAGCAACATTGACAGTAAACCGGAAAAAACAACTTTGACATTTCACTTTTTTACAACTAGTGTTGCCATATCAGTAAAATAGAATCTGAGACATACTTGCGCGTTCCGAACGCTTTTAAACCGAACACTTGATATGGATATAGCTCCTTACAACCAGGGTGAAACTTACAGGTTGACAGTAAAGAGTTTTTACGCTTGCATTCGCAGGGACCTAAGGTTATAGGAGCTTGAATCGAGGACTCATGGTCTCATAGCAAAACCTAGAACTCCTCCAACAGTCATACTTCTCCCGAGTCTACTATGCATTAAAGTCGTTTCTCCACTGCAAATAGTATCACCCTCCCCTTCCCCTCGTACACCGTTTTTGATTTTCGCCCCGCACGCTCTTGTGTCCCCTACTGTATACAAAATGCAATGAATAAAAAAGTTATGATGTAAATTAATTGATTAAAGAACGTTAACACAAAGAGTATTATTTTTTGTTTTTAGACTCAGGAAAATAATGGCTAACCTGAATCCATATAATTATGATATATATAGAAATCCATCATTTGGGAAACTTTTAATATTTTAAGAAAACATTACTTTTCACTTACATGATTTTCTTACGAATTGACTTTACATTATTATAATGAATTCTAGTAATATATACTTATGTTTTGTTTTCTTAGTTTCAAAGCTTTTTATAGTTTTTGCTGTTGTAGTTAAAATTGGGTATTTCTATTGCAACACAACAATTTTGTTTTTTTGCCATTTTACCTACATGATTTAATTATTTATGGAGTATTTCTTTATCCACAATGTTTTTTTATTATTTCAAGCGAAACTATAGTTTTAAAAATAAAAAAACACAATATACAGACACAAGACCATTAAAAATAATTAAATTAAGGATAGCATTTCATGTGTATAAGTATGTCAGAACTTAGAAACACATCAATATCTCGTCAAGCTTGCATGAAAATAATGTGAAAGTCCAAAATTGAAGATCTATTTGTTAATATGAAGGAGAGAAGGTGAAAAAAACGCAGATTTGGGAGGCTTAAGAGAATGCTAATTTAAAGAACTTTATACTCTCTAGTTTTGTACTAATGCTAATTTAATTATAATTACACGTCTTTACAGGGTCTATGGTGGTCGAGCACAATAACATTGTTACGAGTATGTTATATTTGCCTTGCTGCAAGTAACGCTAAGTAAACAAACAGCTAAGTAAAGCTTCTAATTTGCATTTTTTGCCGCAGCTTATTCAATGTCTCCACACGGAATGGAAGAGCCCTGCACCTCGCTCAGGCAAACTGCAGACGACAATCATGAGAACCCTTAATCGTTAATACAATAGTTAACAATAGATTACAGGCAAGATCATAGCTAGAATCAATTATCGGGTTAATTGCCAAGCTTATCCACTTCACATATAAAGTGTTCAACGACGACAAAAAGTTTTTGAAGAGCTAACTTTGTATGAAAAGGAGAACATGATGAAAAAAACACTTGCACTCGTTTCACAATACTTATTTACTAGTATTCAAGCTACTGCGTACATACGTGCAATATAAGATTTTTAGTGCTGTGTTGTTTTTAAAATTTTTTGACATACGCATAATAAAACCTAAGGCTTTACTTGCTTTTTTAACAATATTATCAATGTGCAGGTCAAAAACAAGCTTAGAATCCTGTACAACACCGAGGTCACGCACTTCAGACACTCGTTGCAAAGCATGGCCTCTCAAAGTATAGTTAAACATGATTTGTTGAAATTTCCGAGAAAAAGAGATGTAAGAACATTTCAATGGATTAAGGTCAAGTTTATTAAGTGAGCAGTAGTTGTCAAGACGGAAAAGGTCATCTTGGAGGGCAAGCGCATCATCAATACTCGCTACCGACCGAAAGATCTTCATATCATCCGCAAAAATAAGAATATTAGAATTTCTAAAACATAAGTCTATATCTGAAATAAAAATGAGAAAAAGAAGAGGTCCCAGCAAGGAACCTTGTGGGACTCCACTGGGCACAGATACCCAATCAGACGTATAGTTATGCGTCACAACAGCTTGTGTTCTGTTACTAATGTAAGCAGAGAACCATCGATAGAGATCCCCACGAATTCCCGCCCTCATAAGTTTTTTTAGCAGTAAAATATGGTCAATCCTATCAAATGCTTTACTATAGTCAGTGTAAATAACATCAACTTGACCACCCCTATCCATCTTCTCAGTCACAAAGTCATTAAATACAATGAGATTCGATCCAGTAGATCTCCCTTTCAAAAACCCGTGTTGAGTGGGATTGAAAAAGTTTTTCAAGGACTGCACAATTTGTTTTTTTTTTTTATAACACTTTTTGCACATACAATAAAATCAATACAAAATATCAAAACAATCAAACATGGTGTACAAAGGCGGCACTTATTGCTAACAGCAATATCTTCCAGGCAACCTTTGCAAGCAAACAGAAAGATAGTTGACAGAATAAAAAGGAAGGAGTAAATGCTAATCAGTGAGGAAAGATCAAGCTAAAAATATATATCTAAATAGACTTATCTAAGACATAAACTTACATATACAATACATGAACATACTAATACATACCTACATACATATAATAAATAAACATACAAATATTATAATACTGCATATTTGAGTTCTTGTTCTTGAACAATGCCTTCAAAAACCTTGGCAATTACGCACAATTTGGAAATCGGCCGGTAATGTGTGACATCTGTTTTAGACCCTTTTTTATGGACTGGGGTGATAAAAGCAGATTTCCAAATCGATGGAACGACTCCCTCACAAAGAGACCTCTTAAAGAGTAAAAGCAGAGGCAATGATAATGATTCAGCACAATTTACCAATAGAATAGGGGGAATGTGGTCCGGACCTGCAGATTTACAAATATCCAGTTTTTTTAGTCTGTTTCCAATATCAGTCAGCCGAAACTCTATTGAGCACAAATCAGCATCATTAATGGGTTCAGCTGTAGGAAACAAGATAGAGGTACCAGAGTGAGAAACGGGGTCAGGTTCTAAAAAGTTTGAATAGAAATAATTAGAAAAAAAATTGCATATACCAGCACCTGTGCCTGTAGTGTCCCCATTAAAAGTCATCACACTAGGTAAAGCATTAGTGTTTCGCCTACTCTTCACAAATGACCAGAAATTCTTAGGATTCAACTTATTTACTGGTTCATCATGTTGTTATCGAAGTTTCACCAAGTGCCGACAATCGCAAGTATTAATCATGAAAAGGAGAAACTATCACCTCAGCTCTTTCTTTCTTTTGCCATGTGGTCTCAAGAAGTCAACGTAATATTAGGTAATATATAAAAATAACACCTTGAAACATTGTTTAAGATTATAAGCGTCTTGTTATTATTGTTTTTTTTCCTTTCTAGTTCATTTGATTTGATTAGTGTAGATTTTCCAAAACCCTAAAATTCGTCATTGTATTGAAATTCTAATAGTTAAATTTGTAAAATAAAATAGGTACATAAAGTGTGTACGTTTA
The DNA here is from genome assembly GCA_910592155.1 of Ypsolopha scabrella. Classification (NCBI taxonomy): domain Eukaryota; kingdom Metazoa; phylum Arthropoda; class Insecta; order Lepidoptera; family Ypsolophidae; genus Ypsolopha; species Ypsolopha scabrella. The sequence goes on from OU342964.1 coordinate 1,261,042, forward strand.
AGAAGTCAATATAATACGGGAAAAATATTATATTTAAGTTAATTTTATTCATAATAATATAATACTAAAATTTTATAAAATTATACACCTGCATAAAATAAAATATGAGGAAATAAAATAACATACAAACAAATTAATTGATAAATAAACTAAATAAACCATAATGACACCTATTCTCGTGTAGCAAATATTAGATTTAGAGTTGCCTAAAACTTAAAACTTTTCATTGCAAAATAGGTTTTAACGCAGATGGATAAAAGTTAAATAAGCTTGTATTATTTTAGGTTTTCCAGCTCAAAATTTAAGGTTTGTTGCACGAGAATAGGTCACAATGCCTACCTCCGCCTATACGTTTTGCTGAGAAGAAGAGCAAGAAACTTAGCAAGACCTTGTCTTTTTTTCATTTTACTGTATCAAGTTCACCCATAACTGCTCGTGGAAAAAGTTCGTGTTTTAAAGAGTGCACATGGAACCCCTCAGGCTACGAGTGCCACCCGCACTTGACCGTTTTTTTTAAATATATTTTTCCTTTACGAAGGCGGGTATAATACTTAAATTAAGTAAAGGGATGAAAAATAAAATACGAAGAATTTATGTCATGAGGAAAATATTCCTTTTGTTTGAAGTGTCTCGTCGCGCATACTTTCCGTTTTATCTTTGCTACGGCGTAGCAATATTATATTTCCGTGTAGATTTGCTACGTAGTTCTGCTTAAATCTTTCTGAACATAATAATAAAATTGTAAGTACGGTTTTGTGTGAATAGGGGAATAAAAGAAGCTTTGGGCACATCTTATAAACGTAAAAATAGTATATCAGTCATATTTGTCCGACTGAGGGCTTGTGTATAAATACGTGAAAACTACACGAAATGGATTTGGATGGAGTTTTCACTGACGTATAGCTTTATCTTCGGAGTAACTTATGGTATACATTTTTTGTTAAATAATCTTTAGTTCCAACTTCTGTGGCATCATTGTAGTTCTATCTTCTCTTACATTGTTAGATGTCTTTGTGACATCATTATACTTCCATCTTTTGCGGCTGTGTTTGCTTTGCGTGTATCTTTCGTGGCCATATCTTGGAAATAATCATTTCGTGATATGAGGTGCAATTGTGTAAGCCAATCGTATTCAAATTGATTGTCACACGACTATTAGGCTGAGCAAATTAAATTTTTGGTTGTCAAATGAATACGATTGTCTTGTTTTGTTGTTGACAAGCAAAAACGTACGATTTCAATTGTCAAACGGGCTTATTTGCTTTGACGAATAGCCATACGACAATCAAATTTGAATACGATTGGCTTACACAATTGCACCTCTGATCGGCAATATCATAAAGTATGAAATAAAAAAATTATAATAAACTTCCGAAAAAAGTGAAAATTTGGTACAACGACAAGCGAAGTGAGTATTAGCGTGTGAGCCTGTGAGGTTGCCTGTGATCATACATTTGGAAGCCAAGTGAAGCGGAGTGTTGTAAGGTGACCCCATTCGTTTTTACAGATTCTATGATAGCGCCATCAGATCATGAAATTATCAATTCTACGATATGGCAGTATCTACAATATCTATACAACATATTAATTAGTTCATGGATAGAACAGCTAGATGGCACTGCCACTGAGTTACAAATTGGTAGGTAAACAACAACGAAGTCTCGAGCAAAAGCTAGTAGATTTCTAAAATACTTTTGCGCCCTAAAATAAGAATGAAACTTTTTCTTTTTTGTGAGGAGGTAAATAATATCTCGTGTATCTATAAACAACAAACAGCTGTTTAGTCCCTGAAACCTTCATATATTTCAGGTGTTATTTTCGTTTATTTTTCTTTCGCATTGTTTGTAGCACAATAAAAGTATTTTTATTTTCTTGACACCATATTTTCGTTATTTTAATAGGCTTCTGAGAAAAATATCTTGTTACTATTGAGGTGAGAGAAACAAAACACAAAACTGATTTACAAAATTCTTTCAGTGTTATAGTGCCAACAATCTTATATCGAATGCATCATATATTTTTTTAGAAAGGACAACACCGTACTGGATCTAATATAGCGTGAGCAAAACAGAACGCAGTGTGGTACAGAATCTTTGCATTTTCTTTGATAATCTTGGTTTCTTCAAATAGAAGAGGTCAGTAGAAAACTGTTTGCTTCCGTATGTACTTTAAAAATTCATTACTTTCTTCATATTTCAGCAAGGACGTTTGTTGTACGTGTGTGTGACAAGAACTTTTGCAATCGTAAAAGAAAATGTGTCGGGCGTCTCATGGTTGGAATATTTTGTCAACCACTCCACAAAGACAACTTTCAAAGCCCAGGTATCGCAAAACATCATCGTTTTAGTACAAAATTTGATAAGGTTGATAAGATTGTTTTTCGTAATAGACCAAAGTATAAAAACTCTAGTACTGATATTTTAAAAGGTACTATTTAGCCAAAATTTTGAATATTGATGTTGTTTTAAAAATATCAAGCTAGATAAATTTACATACAAAGCTGTTTTCTTGTTTTAAATTTAATACCAACATTTTACATTTCATCCAGATAGTGACTTTGTAAATGCCTGTATTAAACTATACAGGTCTCAAACTTTAGTTTAAAACAAAAAACAAGATAAAAACGGTTATCAAATTATGAACTAAAACGGTGGCATGCATGTTCGCCTTAACTCCGCATTTTATCAGCACCATAGGGCCGTAGATTTCTTTGGGAAGTATTAATTTTAACTTCAAAACCTTGTGTTTTGGTATTTATTTCGATAACTATATCCACCAACATTTCAATTTTCAAAAAATATCCCACGTGCAGACATGCATGTTTTATTACAAAATATAACGTATATTTTTTTTCAAATGTAATTATTACAATTTCACGGTTGAACATGAATTTGCAAAGAGACAAATGCTAAGGCGGGTCCCCCAGCAAAATGCTGTGCGAAACCCTTTTCTTGCTTCCTTTTAACTCGTTTGTATATACCTAGACATTAAATAAATAAAAAATACTGCACTTATCTCCAATAAATTGCAGTGCAGTTTCACTATTCAATCATTTTCTAACTTTTGAATAATTTAAGATATTTTTTTTTCGAAATAATAACTGAAGTTAGAAATGTTTACTGATTTCATGCATCTACACCTCAAATTGACGTTACTTATTTTCGAGCAAAACACGAATGGTTAGAGAATTTGATGAGTAAAATATTACATGAATAAAATTTTCGAATTAATATTCGCGTCCATGTGTATATTACAATTTTCACCTATCTTGTGCTATTTGGAAACGCAGCGATCGTCGTAACAGCCACTTTGCAGTGCGCGCTGATATAAACGTTATTTCAATGCCTTTTCCGTTGATATTTGTACCGACACAAATCGAGTTGCTAATAAAGTGTAGTAAAGTGTGTAACTACATTATAGTGTGATTCTTCGTTGAATTAAATGCTGATTATTCTCAACAACATTGAGGATGTTGTTTGACTGCTTGAGTGACAGCCAACTGTTATACTCACCAACATTAGATAGACATAAATCGAGTAGCTTAGTTAAATTACAAATTTAGTGTGAAGGTGCCTTAGAGCGTACTGATATATGTTAGCATATACACTAAGAGAGCTCTGGAACAAAAAAAAACCAGACATGTGCGAGTCGGACTCGTTAAAGACTATATTTCTTATGATTTAATTACAAATGTATCGTTTTCAGATTTTTCCCTATATTTGTAGTATAAGACAATATTACTTGCCAAATTTCATAGTTCTAGGCCAACAGAAAATATCCTATTAATAATCCATTTTGATTCCCTTGAGAGTGTCCAAATATACGCATTTTGCAGCAAAAAAGGTCGTATCTTTTTTTCACGTTAACTCAGAAGTTTTATTTTTCACAGATTCAATGGACTATAAACTTGAGTTAAAGGTTTTAATTTCAACTCGATACCTCAACGTGTTTTTGCGATAAATGATCTTGACAGACAGACGGACGGACGGACGGACGGGCGGGTGGACGGACAGACAGAAGGACAACAAAGTTAAGGGCTCCGATTTTTCCTCTTGAGGTACGGAACCCTAAAAAGAAAACATTTTTCTTTGAAGGAATTTCCTCTTACTTTCTTAGTTTTCTTAAAGCTGTAATTGAAAAATAACAGTTGCAACATTTAAACATTTATTTTCAATTAAAGCTTTATGAAGAATGAGAAATAAAAATATATATATATATTTTACTTACATTCACTCTAAGGTACCCTCGTATCAAAATTTGGCGCTTTTACCTATCTTGGGCTGAGCTTCCTAGAGCTGTATTTTAAGGTAAGGATTATCTTAAAATACAGCTCTAAGCCACTTGACTAATAGTGTCGCGGATTTAAAACTCTTTAACAGTACACGCTTTGGAAGCTCTTGGGGCTCAGGAGACAAATATCATGAAAGCATTAGCTAATTTGCAACAAATTTGTACAAAACATTCATCCATCGTGATTCATAAACCTTCATCGTAAAACAGTCTGCCTATTGTTGAAAATCGAAAAAAAAATCCTCACAGTAGTTTCTGAAATCAGCGTGAACATACATGGTAGACGGACATGGCGGGGTACTTTGATTTATAACAGGTATGTATTGAAGTTATAACTGAACCTTGAAGTTGATCTCCAACACTATTTTCACGGAAAGACTACTTGACAGATTCACGGCAGAGTACCGTCACGACAGAGTGTGCGATGAAATTAACGAGGTCATTAAATAGTCATTAAGTGGAGCTCGGAGCGTTCAGGTGATTCTGGTGCTGGGTACGTCGACGGTCAGGCGGAGCGCTATTACGTCACTGGCCATATACCATGTCCTCGGTATATCGTAGAATTTGCCATATCATAATCTGCCTAAATATATCGTATTTCTGTTAAAATTAGGAGGCTCGTCTTGCTCCGCTCCGCTTCGTTCGGCTCCCAACATTTATTTAAATGTGAACCTAGCACGCTCTAAATGCAAATCCAAAATCAAAATCAAAATATTTAGTTTTGCAAAATAGATACATAAAGTATACTTTCTACAAGTCAAAGATAATTTGACTAATATACAATATAATACATCTTAAGAATATTAATAATATATAATAATACGGGAAATAAAATATACACCTGCATAAAATAGAGGAATCTAGGAATAAAAATATTATATATACATAATGCAATGAAGAAATAAGTTCATAAATAAAAACGGAAAATACATACAAAAAATATTAAGGTTGGGCTACTAAAGTGTAATAAAGTTATAGACCTGCATAAAATAGAGAAATATAGGAATAAAAATAATTATAAATACATAATGCACAATGCCTAACCATCCGCACCATTCGATAAGTATTGCTAAGAAGAAGGGCAAGAAAGTTAGCAAACATTCCTTTTTTCAAAATAAAACATATGATACAAAATCATATACATACCTACTCAAGTAAAGGCATAAAAAATATAAGACTGCAGGAATAAGTCACGAGAAAAAATATATCTTAGTCAACCCGTCTCATATTGTCTATTACCTTTAACAAAGTAAGTTTACATATTAATTAATTTTAAGCCTTTAGAAGAATCATACAGTATTAAAATATGCTAATTATGAATTAGCATGGTTTAATAGGTGGTAGAGCTAATGCCAGGCTCGACTGTGGAGGTACCACCATCTTACAAGCAAATCCTCCCGAAGTTATTCGGGGGAGAGTAAGAAAACAGCTCTCAGGCAAAACAAGGCGGCCCACCATCGCCTGGGACCGATGGATGGCGGTTTATCCATCCCCAACTGCCGGGCCTTATGTAACAGACTGGTGACGAGCAGCGGCGTCACTGGTGCAGGGGTTTCGGCACCGCGCTCACGAACCCGCCTGCCCAGCTCGTGTGAGTATGGGCATTTCTTCCAGGAGGACCACCAAGAGTGGCGAAATCCTGGAAAGGCCTATGTCCAGCAGTGGACGAAACAGGCTGATAGATGGATGGAATTATGAATTACAATTTTGAATAAGATTATTATTATTTATTACACCATGCTTCATTATCGTCCAAATAATCATTGATTTTATAAGCTTTCTTAAGTAGTCCCTGCTTAATATATAGTTTAAACTTATTTTCAGGCAAACTAAGGACCTCCTCTGGAAGCTTATTGTAAAATCTTATACCATGTCCTACAAAAGAGGTACCTACTTTGGCAAGTCTTAATTTTTTTAATTTAATTATTAATATTTGCATAAGCTAAGACGCTCCTCCTTGCTCCGCTTTGTTCCACTCGTCTTCGTACCTACGTTAATATTTTGGTAAACATTTTTTGATTTCATAATTTAGGATCTACCGAGTCTAATCATGATGTGCCGAACTCCACGATATTCCGACGACATTCACACTATCATAATCATTTATTTATTGCCAAGTCACAGGTTTAAAAAGTGTTACATAATAGCAAAAGTCAAGTGACGCCCTGTAGGGGCCCAGCAAACTCGAGAAGGGACTAGTTGCCATATATATAATACTTTATTATCTAAGAAAATATTATATAATATGCTAAACATAATATAATATTATTGAAGTTTTGTTTTTATTCAAAAACTGATACTCCTCCGTGAAGTATTTACGCCATATTAGGGTTTATTTTATTTTTTCGAGACAACTCTGTTTTTTTTTCTGTCGAATAAACGACAAGTGGTCGTGTTTCTAAATTTTACGATTTATAGAGAGGATCCTTAAATATCTCACATATTAATTGCATAAATAAAGCTTAAGTAATAACCAATCAAATCAAAATCAAACCAAATAGTATACTTTCTAAATCAAAATCATAATATTATTTATTTGTAAAAGAAAAACCGGCCAAGTGCGACTTGGACTCGTGCACAAAGGATTCCGTACCATTATCTATAAAAACGGCATAAAAATCAGGTGTGTTGTATGGGAGACCCCATTTATATTTATTTTATTCTATTTTTTGGTAATTTCTGTTATAGCGTCAACAGAAATACATCATCTTTGAAAATTTAAATTGTCTAACTATCACGGTTCATGAGATACAGCCTGGTGACAGACGAACGGACGGACGGATTGACAGCGGAGTCTTAGAAATAGGGTAACGTTGGTTACCTTTTGTGTACGGAACCCTAAAAACATGAGAAGAATTACAGACAGATGTCATTCTTCATGTTTGCCTTACAATATACACATATAAATTTACACACATTTGCATGCCTTCTTAAAATAAACACATTTTAGGTGCAATCTACTAAAATAATATTCGATAACTCTATTTACTATTATTATTATTTTTATTGAAATTAGATTCAATAATTATTACTGATAATCAAAATAATATTTCCGGCAGTATGATCAGAGGTGCAATTGTGTAAGCCAATCGTATTCAGATTCGATTGTCATATGGCTATTCGACTAAGCAAATAAGCCCGTTTGACAATTGAAATCAACAACAAAATAAGACAATTATATGCATTAGTCTAACGAGCTAATTTGCTTAACCGAATAGCCATAATGACAATCAATTTGAATACCATTGGCTTACATAATTGCACCTCAGTTTAGATAACAAATTATAATTATTAATAAATATAAAATATAATATATCATTAAAAAATTATTTTATGTTATAACAACATTTTTGTGCTAGAATATATTCAACTTACTCATAAGTAGGTTTATAGGGCACATTTTTATTTCCTATGGAATATTATTGTATAACATCGGCGCCATACCAAATACACTTTTTATCAGTAATGCAGTGTTTGTGGGTTTGTGGACGAAGTTGTTAATTGAATTTAGGTATGTAAAAATATCGAAATACAAGTTATAATTTTCCAGACGTCAAGCTTTAAACTATACTATACATGCAAAATACTTACACATACATAATACCTAATAGTACAGCAGACCGTTGATTCCAAACCGTTAGACCGTTTCCAATATTGATGAGTCGTGGACGCTCCTGTCCACCACGCGATGAATCACTGGCATTACCTGGTACACCTTACACACCCACTCACACATATCACTAAAGTTAGATCACCATTGCTGGTTTTGCAACAACATGGTCTCAAGTTGACGCTACGGAGTGGTCGTCGGATGATGACTTACTCAATATAGACGCAAACAGAAGATACGTCGTTTAGGCCAAGCTTAACGAGACGAGACTCAATGCACAATTGATGTATCAATCTGATTCATACAGATTTATAGCAAACGAATATGTGGGCTTAATGTGCAATGAGTCTTTAGTTACTTTAGTTTATGTAAAATAATCAAATCAGCGAGCTAAAAAAACATAAAAGTCTGATTAACGCTGAACAATGACCCCATGAAACTGTAATTATAATGTAATCGCACCGGTCGAACAAGCACCAATGACTTTTTCTGAATTTATGTTCAGTTACCTGCAGTAAGTTCAATTGGTGGACGATTTTAACGTCTATGACGCCGCGATAAGAACTGCTAACAGGTAACCTGTCACGCTGGCGATCATACTTAGCATTTGTTTACTTACAAGTTGCAATAAAAAAACGCTCTGAGCTGCAAGCCCTATCACGTTGGGACGTAGAAATTATTGGTAAAAACGAGTGTACGATTGTTTTCTATTGTAGAGTCATTATTCACTCGGTAACACCACTGACACTCCTTCAAAGATAAATGTCGTGACAATATGTTGTAAAATATAAAAAGCCTTACATTGCACGGACAATATATCACGCAAGATGAAACGGAGAAAGACAATAACAGAACCAGCTCCGAAGTGAATCATTCTATGAATATTTCATGACTCAGAATGATCACTACCTGGAGGCAGGAAAAAACAACAAAAATGTAAATTAAAGTTTACTCTTTGGCCGTGCAGCAGACGATATCACAAAGATTAACACATTATTAAATAACCTTTATTTTCTGTACAAATATTTCCATCGAAAATTCTACTTTAAAATTGTTGTATCGATAAATATGTAAGAATAATATTACGCGACTGTGAACATCACGTGGAGATCTGGTTCTTCTACCTAGCCTCTCATTTCTCAAATGATATAACTTTTTTCAAAATAAAACAAAAACTCAATGGAAGAAACGAAAGTGTATAAAAGCAGCGTGTGCCGATTTAACTAACCAACAGATTTCCAACTATAAATGTCCACCAAACAGTCAGTTAAACCATTGCTCACGTTAACTACGTTAAACTTAGTTGGGCCGATGTAGCCAGGAATAGCGCAGTATAGCCATCCTCGCTCCGGCTGCATAATGCATGCCCTCGCTTACACTGAACCTCTCACAGCGAAGTTTGAGTATCGCAACGCATCACGCTTCATCAGAGCTTTGTTACATCGACAAAACCCACTTTCATTACTACTCCTCACGAGTGAAATTGTCTCCGCTTCAATACTGAAGCAGTAATGTGTAGAGTTCAGTGCTACTTTCAAAACATCATCGCAAAGGATTTGAGATGTTCGTGGTAGTGACTTGGAGAAGCGCTCGTTTCGAAAGCAATAACTCGAGGGTACATTGACGAACGCGCTTCGAGTGTCTGCCTCTTAGCTAAGGTGGAGATCGTTTTGAATGCTCCTTTTGTCAAGTGAGCGTAAACCAGAGGTATTAAAGTGCTTAGCAACAATAACATTTCGATGGATCAAGAGTATTGTTCTAAACGTACCAGACATGCGCGCGAAATTATTGCGAATCAGACACTCACACTTATATGTTTTGTAATTCATGCCGTAAATCCTCTTTTATCGGACATGGGACTGTTCGATGTGTTACGGGACGTGCGTATCCGGGCGCCACTCACGTTATACAAAGATGTTACTAGCGCCTTCTTCAACTAATTATGACCAAATTCAGTAATTAAATTCAAGCGGGTAATCTTTGGATCTACTGAACCGGTTTTGAAAATTCAGACATTCCGCAGGGACATAGTCATTTATAACAGGGAACTGATTTTGATACTGATTATACATGTTATGGTTAGATCTTCATCTATACAAAGAATATAGTTTGTTCCCTGGGTAAGTGCAGTTCCCTAGAGTCGTAGCTAATTATTAAATTCGTAATTTTTGATACTACTAAATTACTTCACTGTTGTAATGGTTTAGACTCTTCACTTGGACATGGGCTATAGTTTGTTCTCTGGGACTGGCGGCTCCTTAGGGATATAAACATAGGGTCAAAATATAAAATTATTTAAAATGAGAACCAATAGTCAAAGTAAAATACGTAGTCTAAAATTAGTGTTCCAAAAAATTATAACAGATTTGATAGGACTATCCAAAAACTGATCAACGTGGGCGAAGCCCAGCGCATAAGCTAGAATAGTACTAATAATAAAGTATAAAAATGGTGTCTGCACATTGAACAGTTTTGCAAATGTTTAAATGAAATGGGTTATTAGTACGTACCAAGCCAAAACTACAATTTTAAAATTTTTGTCTGTCTGTGTGTCTTTTCTGCAAGTTTCGTTTTAACTCGAAAACCATCACTCAACGGATTTACATGCGGTTTTCTTTATTATCAGCGTAGTGTCCCTGGTCAACATAAAAGGCTATAATGGTTGTTGATAAAATAACCGCCTAGCCGAAATCTGGCAAAACTATTCGAAATTTGAAAGAGATTTCCACACGAACGAAGTCGCGGGCAAAATATATTTAAATACCACTATTAAATTGATTATAATTGTTTATTTTATTTCAAAGTTTAATATGAATTAATTATCCATCACACCCCATAGACATTTCCAAATTTATCATCTAATACGTAGAAACAAATATCATTTGATCATAAACTTATTGAATTAACATGAAAGTCGTTTGGGAAAGGTGGGCGTAAGGGTGTTGACTGTTTAAGTTTCAGTCCACATTTGGAAATACCCCTGACAGCCCTGCAGCAATATATAATATATTGTGACGTCATTATTGTTAAACAAAAGAAGAGCTCAATTCGAAAATGTCTATTGTCAGACTAAAACTTCCATTTGATGAGTCAAAATTATCATAATGCTTTGCTTGTTCCCGGAAAATACACAGCCAAATTATGATTTGGATTCGCAACAACGGCCACATAACTGATTCAAATGAAACTAAATGTGTAAACTAGTAATAATTAATTTGTGCTGTGCTGGTCTAGCCACCAGGCAGGCGAACGAAATCGGTCAGAAATGAACAGAATTTTGATTACGGTGCGGGCTAAGCCTGTATCACGCCACCAATGTACGAGAGCCAATCATTTCACGGAAGCACACGCTGTTTTCAAGCGCGTTGATCGCTAATCAAATCGTGATATGAATTTTTTCGTTATACAGGTTGTTAGAAAAAGTACTGCAATCCTCTCAACTACATTTAGCATAAGTGTAATATATATAGTACACTCCAAAAAAGAAACGTAATTATGTGCTGTGTAAAGCGCTTACTATTTAGGTACCTACAAAGTTTGAATTAGTTCAAGAAATTGTAACAAGTTGAGTGTGTGAATATAAGCTACTAGAATCGTTTATGTAAAGAATAATTGAACTTTTTTTTGTAAGAAGAAAAAATTTGATTGATAAACAAATAATTTAGAACTATAAAAAATTGTGTTCGCAGGATAGTGACAGGAACTCGACCTTCTTTTTATGAGTCGATGTTGGGAAGTTATATTTACTTTTTTTTGTAATGTAATATAGTAAGAACAATAATTTTAATAGATAAATAATATTGTATGCTCTTTTAAATGCTTTTATTTAGTATTTTATAAGAAAACGAATACGAAAAAAAGGAGAAATTTGCTCTCATGATATATTTCGTGCCCAACTTTTGGCTTCACTATACGTGGTTGAAAGAATCGCAGTACTTTTCCTAACATCCTGTATAGCGGCGAACATATTATCACTATCTCAACGAATAGTATATAGGAAAGTTTGCAGTGAAGTTGTCATAAACATTAAATCAGAGACAAATTTCACTGATTCAGCTGGATTTTACTCTTGTAAGCTCATCCCTGGCAATTCTTGAAGCCAAACAATCTTGTTTTAAGAAAAACAGTTAATTTCACACATAACTTGTTATTATTTTTTTGCAACCTTAACCTCTATAACTTTTATTATCGTTGTACCAATAAGCCTAATTAATAATTATGAATACCTACTGGTGAAGGAATCTTATTTTTATTATTTGTTTACATCAAATTTGTACACTAAACATATTTTTCAATGCAAGTTCTTGTAAAGTCCTATTTATATGTATGCTTCAAAACTATTGTCAAAGTCAACTTAGTTCCAGAGGTTCAGTAGTTCCAGAGATTATCGATTACATACAAACAAACAAACAAATTTTTCATCTTTATCTAATAATGCTATCAATTCGGTGTAACACAATTTAACTTATTTGACAGGACTAACCTGTCTTGTCCTTACCTTTTCAATACAGAAAGAGAGTGGTAGAGCGCTCTCCTGCTAACCCAGATGTCAAGGTTTAATCCCCGCGGTGCAATTAATTTGTGGCGTCTGCGAGTATAAGAAGGCACTATTTGGTCTATTTATGCCCAAAGTTCGGCGATAGGGCTCACCACCCATCACGATTAACCCGTACCTTATAATCGTCGATGAAAAGGGGATATAATCAGGTAACTTGTGTTTCACAGTTCACCCCCTCAGGGATTCATGTCGTGACGGTATGTTTTTATGAATAAGACAGTCACTGTGTTTTTCAAAACATACCATATATTGATGAACATACACAATAACAAAGCGTGTTTGAACAAATGGTTCACCTTAATATTAATTTTATTTGGATAAACTGACCAGTCTCGACTGAAAATCCACAGTTTCAGCTTTCTTAGCTTTAATGTAACAAAATAAATAAAATAATATTATTATTTTATATAATTTCTATAATTTTTATAATTTTCTCGCAATAACTGTTAAGCATTATCCTGTCAAGTACCCGATTGGTCCAAGCCTTGAGGACGATTTGGGTACGCCTTGCATAATTAAACACGAGATACTCATCAGCAGGTTATCTCGGAAGTTCCGGGTCGTTTTGATCACGCTGAGACCGAGAGCGACCGACCTCACTCGGACTCTAGACTAACATTGACACAGCTGCCATGAATCGCGCTTCTGATTTTATTCGCTTTATCAAAATTCTTCAGAAGAAACATTTGAAATGCTAAGGAGGTCTAATATTATTAATACCAGCCTAGATACATCACAAGTTTTGTACCTGCTGTTTATTTTTCGTATATTATGCTAGTAGTTTTACTTGAAATACGAGTATTTTGCTATTTGAATAAATGTTCAAACTTTAGTAAAGAATTATGGGCACTTTTGTATAAAACCTGGCCTCAACATTAATAGAAATGATGTTTATGTTAATTCATTTATTCTTCTAACCTTCAGTTATCTAAAAAATATTTTATCTCTCATATCGTTACGAGCTGGGGTTCGGGATAAATTAATTTTATACCAATTTGCACCAAAAACCACTAACTGTCATTATTTGAAATCACACACACTATTAAAACACAACTGAAACTAAATAACAACTGGAATTACAAACTGGACTCAATGGACTCATCGGACTGACTAATTTGTCCGCACTATAATTTCAAAAATGTATTACCACTATTAACTAGAATCGTTACCGGGTTATATTCGCTCTATACAGTCGCACTTCACTTCACTAGAGTCGCACTTTAGTTTCCGCTTTTCCGATTCGCCTCGTGGTTAACACTGAACTGAACTTGCTCTCGACCGCTACCCGTCCCGTTTTTATACCACAGGCTGGTTTCGCGATCTTTCTAGAATCCTCTCGCACATTGTGGAATGCACCTCAAGGACCCCAGCCTATATCCATTCCTTTCCAACCCGAATGCTTTCTCTCTCCCACTTCTTTCTAGTTCAAGTGACGCGATGTCGCTAGAACCCTCTCGGACATTGTGGAACGTACGTCAACTTTAGTAAAGAATTATGGGCACTTTTGTATAAAACCTGGCCTCAACATTAATAGAAATGATGTTTATGTTAATTCATTTATTCTTCTAACCATCAGTTATCTAAAAAATATTTTATCTCTCATATCGTTACGAGCTGGGGTTCGGGATAAATTAATTTTATACCAATGTGCACCAAAAACCACTAACTGTCATTATTTGAAATCACACGCACTATTAAAACACAACTGAAACTAAATAACAACTGGAATTACAAACTGGACTCAATGGACTCATCGGACTGACTAATTTGTCCGCACTATAATTTCAAAAATGTATTACCACTATTAACTAGAATCGTTACCGGGTTATATTCGCTCTATACAGTCGCAATTCACTTCACTAGAGTCGCACTTTAGTTTCCGCTTTTCCGATTCGCCTCGTGGTTAACACTGAACTGAACTTGCTCTCGACCGCTACCCGTCCCGTTTTTATACCACAGGCCGGTTTCGCGATCTTTCTAGAATCCTCTCGCACATTGTGGACCCCAGCCTATATCCATTCCTTTCCAACCCGAATGCTTTCTCTCTCCCACTTCTTTCTAGTTCAAGTGACGCGATGTTGCTAGAACCCTCTAGGACATTGTGGAACGCACGTCAAGGACTCCAGTCTGCATCCGTCCCTTTCCAACCACGAATGCTTTTTCGTGCGAGAATGTCCGAGACATTTCGAGTTCAATGGTCGAACGACCTCTTCCGCGGAAACTTCTCGCATTGTCCAGTTGTGACCTTGACCAGGAGGGGTCACACGTCATCCGCGCTGAGATTATTTATGAACTTTCTTACGCGTTTCATGATGTGTGAGATTTTTGTTTCGTGCGCCGGTACTACGTAACAATATCAATGGGGTATGTATAACAATTTGGCCAAGTGCGTGTTGGAGTCACGCACAAAGGGTTCCGTACCAACCCACAATAAGGGTGCAGAACCCTTAAAACATTATGGTAAATAATAACAATAAACATGCCAAATCAACGTCAAGACGATGTAAACGAGCCGCTTAAATGGTAGCGCCTGACAAAAACTTTGGCGCAGTCTGCGTATGGAATGTTACATTTTATAATTTTTGTTTTCCTTTAGAATATTTCCTACAATGCATCCCAGGCCACCTGATTGTTCCTGTTTGAGAGCTTTTCTCTTACTCACATTCGAATAATTTTAAGGGGGTTTGTGTAATTGTTTTTTAAATATTTTAAAACCAATAAGGATATCTGCAAAACGTCCTAAATAAAAAAGCAGAAATTTTGTCCGTGCACCGAGTTCTTGTTGCTAAAATCCACTTATTATATAAATGTTTGCAGTATTGGTAGGTATAGATTTCCTCTTGAACTTACATACTTCTCCTATGATATAAAATATTACAAAGGAAGAACTGGCATGGCATCTTGAAGGCGGAAGACGAGCACTCGTGAAGAGACAACTGCACCAGGCGGGGATGACATGGTCGGAGATCTCCGAGTTGGCCCAAGATCGTGAAAAATGGCGGCACTTTACGTCGGCCCTTTGCTCCACAGCGTAGATTGGGAATAGTATAAAATATTTTCAAATATTTCGGTTGGATATTTACAGAAATAAAAATAGTATGCTATTTCAAAATCTAACCCAATAGTAGATGAAACAAAATTTGGCGACTCCAATGAAACATTTAAAAAAATACCTTTTCAAGCAAAACCACTTAAATACTTGAGTGTGGACGAATAGAATACTTTATAATTACTCGTCTTTCAAACTTAACGTTGATAGCTTTAACAAGAGAATTTTGTTTTTTTTTTCGAAAACTACATCTATACCTCTGCATAACCTAACAGTATACTATAGGTACACTCGTAGCCGCATTCAGTTCCGCTCTAACCCGAGTGCCGTGGCAGCGGCGACGGGCGCCGCGGGTCACGTATGCACGTTATTGCACCGTTCCCGCTCCACGAACGAAATTGTTCCTTTTCGCATTACGAATTTATCGCCCTTCTTCAAGCAGTATTTCGTACTTTGCTCACTTACGGCAATTTATGTTGCCCAGTTATAAGAACGTAAGGGGTACGGGAATCGCGAGCACTGCATTTTTATGGATTTTTACTAGTTAACGATGTAATGGGTAATGTAACGTATGGTTTTATGTGTCATCGTGTTTTCTGATGAGATTTATCATAAATTATGTTTAAGTATTCATGTCCTTGCCCACCTGTTTCCTCCGAATAGAAATGATAAATTGCAAACAATATTCTTTAATTAAGTTAGAGGATATCACTGCTTTTGACTGTTTAATAATCTTATCCCATCCCATCTCATCTCATCTTACGTTTCAAACCGTCCCATTATATCTCATTCCCCTTTTCATCTCATCCTATCCCGTTTCAAGTCCGACATCCGGATAAAAAAGTGATCTATTCCAAAATATTAAATCTACTTTTATCCCGAAATGTTCGATAGTTACAAGAGACAACAAAAAACTAATACCATGGATGGCAAAGCAGCTGACATAGTGTCAGTATGATGTAAGTAAGTAATGAGGAGTACTGAGGGAGCAAGTGTAGCTAAACAGTGTTCGTCTTGTGGGAGCCATCAGTTTGACCTCAACTGTCGTTAATCTCGACGCTGTCCATTGAACACGACAAATGGACGGAGGCGTTTGCGCAACGCTCACCGCTCACAGCTGTCTACATTAGTTCATGGTACGAATTTTGTATGTACTTAATAAAATAAGTAATGAAATGAGACAGGTAACAATGGAGAAAATGGATTCGCCCTGACCTGGGTATATAGTACTTTTTTGAGTTTCCGCGTCGGGTATGTTTCTTTGGTATATTTGTTCAGTGTGATCAATTGATAAAAACGTTTTCTGTTTGAGTATTAAAAAAAATTGAGTATTGATAACTCAAATATTTTAATATATTAATGCTTGTATTTCATATTTCAAAATTAACCCTTAGCGCTAACACATGAATTACCCAAAGCAGTAAGTCTAATAAACGCTTATGGTAAAAAAAAACTATTTCTTTTTATATTGTCTTAGTTTATCTTTTTTTTATTTTTTATACTTTCTATTTTAAACATAAAAATTTTAAATGACTAATTGTAAGAAGTTTTTGTAAGAAAGACAATGAAAAGGCACTAATTAATCAGTTAAAATATCTGTAAAATATGTGTAAAAATAATATAATAAGTAGATACAGAAGCAACTGAAGTCGCAGTGAACTGGACGTATTCTGTTGTTCAATGTTCAGAATCCATGCTTAAAACACAAAATCGGATTTGCTAAAATAATCACATACTGATACCAATCAGAAATAAAAATACACATTTCAAAATTCGCGTCGATACAAAACGGTCTCTTCTCCTCACAGCAATGGTATATTCAAATTGATTGTCATATGGCTATTCGGCTACGTAAATTATCCCGTTTGACAATTGAAATCGTACATTGTTGGCGTTCAAAATATCACAATAATTGTCTTGTTTTGTGGTTGACAACCAAGAAGGTAGGATTTCAATTGTCAAACGGGCTTATTGGCTTAGCCGAATAGCTATATGACAATTGAATTTGAATACGACTGGGTTACACAATTGCACCTCAGAGCACACGGACTAACTTGAAGCTACATAAGCGTATGATGGCATGGTGTGCGCCAGAGCAAGGTAGCTTTCACATATTTTATTTTTGTGGTTGAGTATGATAGACCTATACCGGTTGTAAAAGCAAAGGCAAGAATCCTATAAGGGAGTGTTAGTATGATCGGTAAAGATATTATTTTAAATACTGGGATCTCTAAATAAAGTACCAGTACCTCATAATAAGACGATTTTCTTTACTCAAAATACACTAATCTCATGGACACCCTCACTGGTCGCTGGCCACTCGGATGAGGGGTGCGGGTTGCGGGGTGCAATTAGGTTTGTGGGGAGGCCGGCGAGCTGTGTAGCCATAGCTAAGAAAAATCATGGAATTTTTGGTGAAAATTCAGGGTATATTTCTTTTTCTCGTAATGACATAAGAATTGTTTATACTTTCATACCCTAAAGGGATTCTTGACTTTGCATTTACACCCTCTATATCAGTGCTTAAGAAGCCTGTAGTCGGCGGCTTGAAGTCAGTCGCGCACGAAGTCGCTATGCTTGCTGTTTCATTCTACATTCAACTTCGGATTATAGAGCACTGACTGACTGTTATTGGTTGGCCTGAACGTTCATTTCCCGAGCTCGTACGGAACTAACCTAACACGGTGTGAGAGGCAAACCAACGCGAGACAACATTCATGTTTTGAAAAAATTCGAGAATGGTTTTGGTGGTTCCTATGATTTCAGGAGAAATATCCCATAAATCGAAATGAAACTAAAAATATTTTTGAATAGTATAAAATATAATATGCTGTGAAACTAATATTATTTGATTTGTTATATCGCTTCTAGGACATTACGGTACATTCATCGAAATATATGTAAAATCCAGGACTTCTATACGATTGTAACTTTGTATGTGTTTGATTTTGATATATGTATAGGTATACGTGGTAGAGCTGATGCCGGGCTTGACTGTAGAGGTACCACCATCATACTTGCAAATCCTCCCGAAGTTATTCGGGGGAGAGTAAGAGAACAGCTCTTAGGCAAAACCAGGCGGCCCACCATTGCCTTGGACCGATGTATGGCGGTTTATCCATCCCCAATTGCCGAGCCTTACATATATAAAACAGACTGGTGACGGGCAGCGGCGTCACTGGTGCAAGGGTTTCGGCACCGTACTCACCAACCCGCCTGCCCAGCGTGTGTGAGTATGTGCATTTCTTCCAGGATGACCGCCAAGATTGGCGAAATCCTGGAAAGGCCTATGTACAGCAGTGGACGAAACAGGCTGATGGATGGATGGATGGAAATGTTTTAGTTTCACGTCATGTATGGGATATTTTGAAAAAAAAATAATAATAAGCAAGTACATATAAATAAGGATTATGATCAGCAAACTGCTCTGGTATGGGAGTTCAGGCGAATAAAGTCGCCTCTAGGGTTAAAGGGTGAATGAAATAAATCTGGTCAAGCGCGAGTGCAACTTAAGTGCCGACGGCGTCATATTATCAACTTGAAAATGTTTTTTTTTGCTTTGTAGGGTTAAACGGGACCCTATTACTATGCCTCCGCTGTCCATTCGTCCGTCCGTCTGTCATAGCATATAGCTTTAACCCTAATAGATCTCTAAGCAATTTAAAATTTTCACAGAAACAAATTTTGTTATTAAAGTCGATTTTAGTTTAAGAGCTGTCAAAACCCATATTATGTAGCTTATGTTGTTAACACTTAAAATCTATTACGAGTAATATTAGAATGCATTACAAACTAGAAAAGATCAATTAGAAACAAATTTAAGGAAATAAAAAACTAATTTGAAAAAATTCCTCGGGCGAGGATTCGAACGTGTGACCTGTTGTTATGAAGACTTTTCCACCAAATATTTTTGTAACTATTTGATCTAACCAGCTTGTAAGGCACATACTGAACGCTCTCGAGGGCGTTATTAGAATTCACGCCTTGCTCTTGGGAAACAATATTACACTCTAAAAACCTAGTATTAAATAAAAACATAGTATTAAAAAACTATTTTCTTCATTCCATGAAAAAAAATTAGTTTTGACACCACTAAAACAAAAATTACAGCCTTTAGAATCGGCTTAACCTTTAATTGCTTTTGTCACAAAATGTTGTATTTTAAACAAAATACGACCTAAATTGTTTGTACCACTTCAAACTTTTTAATTAAATACCAATAAAATTATAAAATAAGCCTTGAAATTCTGATCACATGTTCATTCAAAGCCTTATCGCGTACCTTAATTAACGTAAGCTACAATAATCTATTCACAATCTGAGCGCGTTATCTTCCAAGTATTATACCCCTTTGTTCCACACACAATAGTTGGTTAGCCGAGGCCGGGCCAGCTTTGTATGTTGACAACGCACTATGAAATACGATAACTGAACTGCACCACTATAATCATCTCTTGACCACAATATGCATAGCATAAAGTTAAATTGCTAATTATGCTAGTACACTGCTCGTCAAATAGACTTGCGGGTGGCAGTTTGCGTCAGCTGTGCAGAGCCCCTCCTTCATCGAGGCTCCTAGAATGTGCAATAACGTGACAATACATGACGTTTATTCCAAAAAATACCATACAAATAATAGAAGGAAATATACCCTTTTTATTTGTCCTAAAATTCCCCTTACTCCGCCGCGATACTGCTCCGCAAATGCTGAGTCAATTTCATTAAGTCTGTCGTACATGGTCTAAGGTCGTACACCAGACGTTATTTGGGGGCGCCAAATATTGTGAATGTATTTATTTTATTTATTTATTTATTTATTTATTTAGGTTTTTCAACAGATACACACTTTACATTTACAAAACAAGATATACAGAGCAAGCCACAGTGGGTATCCAATAATAGAAAAACACAACTTATACATCACAACATCAAGTGAGACTTAGCACTACTAGTTAGCATTTCTACATTATCAAGACAATAGAAATAGAAGAAAAGATAAAACAATTTCGAACTAAAACTAAACTTTAAATTATGTATAGGTACAATAGTCTAACAATTTTTTACAAATTTTATTTTAAAGATAAATTTAACAATTGTGATTTATATCTTCTAAATGAACATGAAAACAAATCAAATGTATTAAAAAAAAAAACTTTTTATATTTATTCTTCATCAGTATTATGAATACAACCATAGATGAAATAGTACAAGTACTATTTAGTCTATGATACAACTCACGGAAATTGCTCACCAAATACGTTACAACATCCTTTAAATTTCACTTTTTTTAAATTCATATTTAGTATATTCCCAACAATAAACTTATTTTTAATGAAATATGACTCTATCTTTGATCATACAATTATAAGTAATGTGAACATTTTCTGGCCTGATCGCCAATAATGTTGAAAAAATAAAATAAAAATAATGACCGAACTCTACACTTTGCAGTAGAAAGTCAAGTTTTACATATACATCGTCACGACAGTAATCTCCGTAGGGTGTCAGTGGTATTTCCGAGTATCGATTGTGAGATGAAGGTTACCCACACTCTTACACACTGACGATGACTGTATCCCAGCATCACGGGTACATATATGGACTAAACGTGCCTTCTGCACGCCGACCGAGCACGAAAGCGGTCCTACGGGATTTCAACCCGCAACTTTAGTGTTAGTGGGCGATTACCCAAACTACTTACTGGACCAAATTCCAGTGAAGCTTTAGCTTTTCTTTCTCTCGCCTTGTAAATACTTGCGCACTTCAAGTTTTGTTATACACGTAACGCCCAAAGCTCTTTTATATAAATTATACACAAATTCTTGTACTTTTATTCCACATATATTTATTTTTATTCTAACTTAGGCTACCGGTTTCGTATTACACATCATCGGGCCAACAAATTATTAATTATTTAACATGACAGAAAGAAAACAAAAGAAAACATTTTTAACAAGCAAATATAAAATAAACAGAGGTGAATCACCACAGCTTGCGTTTCAAAATTTTGCTCTTTTATATTTTTTTTATTATTTCCAACTATCCAGATACCTTTTAAAAGTTCCAAATATGGTGGAGTTTAATTTTTTAAACGGTTGGGATCCTCGGTAGCTCAGTTGGCAGAGCACTTGCCTTATAAGCAAGAGTTCGTATGCTCAAATCCTAGGACGAGAAATTATTTCAAATTATTTTTTCCAAAATATTTGTCTGACTTGGAAATTATTTTTAATTTATATTTTCTGTCCTGTAATGCAGTCTAATAACACCCTTTACTATATTAGGTTTTGACAGCACTCAATTCAATATTTGTACACGAGGATATACCCTGTCGCACTTATTTCTACTTTTCAATTTTATTGATGTGAAATATCTGGTATAACCTTTTCACTAATAATAGGACAAAACATCATACATTTTAAAATAATTTCATTTCACACATTACAACACAAATGTAAAGAAAGAAAAGCTAAACCTAAGGTAAGAAAATATCAATAAAAATAATATTCAATACACAACAATAAATAAAGATTAACAAAAACAATAATGCACCCTGTCCTTCCGATCCCACTCCGACAGCGACGGTTAACGAGGTTCTGGCTGCCGTAATGTCCTTTAGGAACGGTTCGGCCGCAGGACTTGATGGTATAAGCCCGCAGCATTTAAAAGATCTTACCAGCGGAACCACTTGTGTCGTTGGCCGTGTCCTTCTGGAAGACATTACACGACTGGCCAACCTTATGCTGTCGGGTGGCGTATGCGAGGGTATTACGGACTTGCTCTATGGAGCAAGTCTGTGTGCCCTCAAAAAAAGGATGGGGGCGTCAGACCCATCGCGGTGGGAAACACATTCCGCCGGATGGTGTCCAAAATTTGTTGTAAAAATATTGTAGCTGATTTATCCACAAAATTTCGACCTACACAATTAGGTTTCGGGAGTAAAGGGGGTTGCGAGGCTGCAGTACATGCAGCCCGTACCTTCCTTGAACACGATACTGGTGAGGTCCTGTTGCAGGTGGATGTGAAAAACGCATTCAACTCGGTGGATAGAGGTACTCTGCTGACAGAAGTCAAAAATAACTGTGCCGCTATCTATAATTACGTTTTTCAATGTTATAGTAGACCAACAAAATTAATCTACAGAGACCACTTACTGGAATCCGCAGTCAGCTGTCAGCAGGGTGACCCCCTAGGACCAACAATATTTAGTGTGGCCATCAATCCAATTGTCAAAGATCTAAATTCAAAATTTAATATTTGGTAGTTACACGATGGCACCATTGGACGCGATGCAACTTCTGTATTAAATGACTTAGAAAACATTGTACAAAATTTTGGCCAAATTGGTTTGGAACTAAATTACTCAAAATGTGAATTGTATTTATCCAAATCGATTTCGAGTTTCGAAAGAAATAATTTAATCGAAAAATTTTATAATGTAGCTGCTAACATCAAAATTTTAGATAATGAGTTTTTCGTCTCCTTGGTGCCCCTGTCTTAAACGAATCGATTCCCAGGTATGTGAACAACCAGATCTCTAGATTTCTCCATGCTTCTGACCTTTTAACAAAAATTAACCCACAAATTGCATTTTTTATTATCCGTTTCTGCCTTTTTGTACCCAAATTAACCTACGTTTTACGATGCTACCAACTTTGGAAATTTGATATACTCCTAAAAATTATTGATAATACTCTTCAGCAATCAATTGTTACCATCATAAATTGTTCACTTACCGACCTGTGCTGGGTGCAAGCCACCCTTCCAGTCCGGTTCGGTGGCCTGGGAATCCGCAAAATTTCAAGTGTAGCACTCCCAGCCTTTCTGTCATGGGTCCATAGCACGCATGTCCTCTATGGTACTATAATTTTCCCGTCACTCGGTGACGTTGAGGCATCGTGCTTGACGGATGCGAGGGATGCATGGGTGCAAGCCTGTCCTGGTGAGAATCTGCCCACTGACTTGAAAAAACAAAAACAGTGGGACGAGCCGACCTGCAGACAAGTTCAAAGTTCCTTACTTAACACTGCGACCAATCCTGCAGATTGAGCCCGCCTCCTGGCGTCCGGTGAAAGGGAGTCCGGGTTCTGGCTGCACGCTGTACCGTCTATTAACATCGGCACGCAGCTGGACAGGGTATCTTTCTCCCTAGCCGTCAGCCTCAGACTCGGCGCAAAGACGAACGAGCCGCATCGCTGCCGGTGTGGCACAAACGTCGATCAGCTCGGACACCACGGCCTTTCTTGTCAGCGTAGTGCTGGCCGCCTGCCGCGCCACGCCAGTATAAATTATGTCATCCGGCGGGCTCTTGCCACCGTCAACGTGCCGGCTATTCTAGAGCCGAAGGGCATAACGCGTGACGATGGCAAGAGGCCCGATGTGATGACATTAATCCCATGGAAGAACGGCAGAGCCATGGTGTGGGATGCAATATGTGTTGACACACTAGCACCGTCCCACACCGGTGTCTGCCGTTAGAGTTGGTGCGGCTGCGGCAGCGGCCGAGGGAAATAAGAGGCGCAAGTATGCAGCCCTTAGCTCGGACTGCATATTTGTGCCTTTCGGGGTCGAGACCCTCGGGCCGTGGGCTCCCGATGATTAACTCCTTTTTAAAGAACTATCCACACGGCTGATCGATGTTTGGTCTTCGTAAATTCGATCACATATCTAAATTCCGCTCTCGATTAAATTGGCTTCCCATTCGTCGTCGCCGTAATGCTCATATTCTGTCTCTCTTGTATTCTGTGTTGAATAATCCTTCAACTCCCTCTTACCTTAAAACTCGGTTTCGATATCTTCATGGTACTCATGACCGCATTTTACGGTCCTCTGAGAATCTGCTTCTTACCACGCCGATGCATTCATCGTCTTTCTTTAATAATTCGTTCTCAGTCCAAGCTGTTCGATTGTGGAATGATCTTCCTTTACTTATTAGAAGAGCCTCTTCCCTGCCTGTCTTCAAGAGACTAGTCAAACATCATTACCTTTCACTCTGATTACATAAATATTATTTCTCTCTAAGTATATATATTATTATTAGCATGTAAATTACCATTCATAACAATATATATTTACCAATATGTATGTATATATCTATTAATATACATTTATATATCTTTCAATATATTTATATATATATTACCTATACACAAATTTAGTACACCACCATATGAGTTATCCTCTTGACCAGTTTCTTCCACCCAAAGGTTGTCTGGAAGAGATCGCTTTAAGCGATAAGGCCGCCTGTTTGTATTTACCCAATATGTTACATTAAGTGTTACATTATTTTTTGTTTCCTTTTTTTTTGGTGTACAAATAAAGCTGTATTGTTTGTGGGGACCCTAAGGCTGGTGCGTATCTTGGCCAGAGAATTAGCCTGGCCATTCAAAGAGGAAACGCTGCCAGCCTTTTAGGTACCCTTCCAAATGACGGTGGCGATTTAGATATGATTTTCTATTTAGTTTAGTTAATTTTTATTGTAGGTTTAACAAGGATTTTAGGTTAGTTTTACCCTTTTTAATTTAGGTAAGTTTTATTTATATTTTATATTTTAACATTTATGTGTGCTAATTAAAATGTATTTAGTTAGGTTAGGTAATTAAATTTAATAAAGTAATACACATGCATAAAATAACAAATAACATGAAATAATGTAAGAATAACACCCACAACATCATGAAAACAAATAATAAAAATTCTAATTTTATAATAATTTTGTAGATGTTAAATAAACTTTGACTGGTGACGGGCAGTGGCGTCATTGGTGCAGAGGTTTCGGAACCGCGCTCAACAACCCGCCTACCCAGCGTGTGTATGGGCATTTCTTCCAGGAGGACCGACAAGCGTGGCGAAATCCTAGAAAGGCTTATGTCCAGCAGTGGACGAAACAGGCTGATGGATGGATGGATGGAAATAAACTTTAATTTTAGTCACCAACACCAAAACATAATCTAACTTTCTTAATACATAGATCGAACAAAGTTAGCAATGTTATTAATTATATTACAAGAGACATTAATACTTGAATTAATCTTTGGCATAGTAGTATTTTTACGCTGAGACGTCTTCTAAGGAACACATTCTTTGAATTTTTATAGTGTTTAGTTATTGTAACTATCATTTACTCACGTTTTGTGTTTCATGGGCTTTTTTAGTTTATTTAATTACTATTTGCAGTTTTTTTCACCTTGTTTTTAAAACAACACAAGACAAGTACTCTATATTGTGCTGTGCACCACATAAAGGAAAATAAAAATATATTTAAGTATCTAACTACTGCCTGCTATGTGTCGCTAGTTTTCCGAAAGACGTAAGAAAGAAATAAATAATAAATTGGCTATTCATTCCAAGAGATATTTATTTGTTTAGAGAAGAAAGAAAAAAATGTGTATGGTTTTGTTTGCCTCTGAATAATTTCAAATGTGGTAATGAATTACTCTAGGATCGTCACACACTGTGCTTGCTTAGCTTTGGTCTAAAGGGGTTAGTTTTGGGCACAATGTTCGTTATGAGACCAATTAGCTATTCCCTGGCCTGTGTTATGTAATGTTACGTGAGACTATGATTGTTTTCTCAATGTTTTGTTCCGAACTTTAACTCTCTGGTGGATCAACATTATGTAATGAAACTATCAACACATTTTATTATAGCGGAAAGTACCGCCGACCTGCTTTGCGTTCTACTGACAAGCGTTATTAGGTTAAAATTTGCATCTGCACTATTCTCTTCGTGTAACCTACCAACGAATAAAAGAACAACTGAGCCGAACCATAATGTTCCCATTTTTGGGTATGAAACCTAAAACTAAGAATATAATATAATTACCGTCTAAAACATTGTAATTTAATTTAAATCCTTTGAGAAACTTATAAACAAGATTTTCAATTACGCAGGTCCAAGCTATGGGCCACTAAACCATCGTATTTAAGCTACGGGTTACTAAAACTTAGTATTTCTCAGTAGCACTTTTTACTATATGCAACCAGAATTTGTTCAGAGCTTAGAGACCAAATATTTGGGAACTCTATTCTAGTTATTTTTCAAGCATTTTTCTTGAAGATACTTGGTATTATGTTGAGAAACCGCAAAGAGAATTTTCTCTCTAAAGGTTTATTTTTATTTAACAGCCTTCTCATCAATGAGCCTTCTCATATTTTATTAATATTTAATATTTTTTATACTTTGTTTTACGAGTATTAAAAGGTAAATTTGTACATAAGTTTATTTTAAGGATCCCGTACCTTACGTCACTGTCGTAGGAAATAGTTGCCGTATTGTTTGTCCATCTCTCAACAAACCCTACATTCAGTGAGTATTAACTTTAGCGCTAACTTCAGTTCTGGTGTGACTCGGAGTCTTTGTGCTTCAATCGTGCAAGCCGAAGGTCGTGCGAGACCGTCGCGATCAGCCCTAGTTGTAAACCTAGATATAAATTTATACTTTCGTCACCTTTGCACCATTAAGAAAACACATATGTGAAATTTTAAAAATCCTTCCTTTCGTCCTGTTCATGTAGCTAATAACAAAAAGAAAAAATACCAAAAAAATATAATAAGCTGTGAAAACTCATGCAAAACCTTTGTTCTTTTGAGCAAAATTGTTTTTAGTTCACTCTCGTGTGGTCGGTCGGTCTGTCACAAAGGCTTTTCTGGGAAACCATGTAACATAGGATTTTGAAATTTGTCTTTTTGTTAGGTCTTGGATGATGCGCACAGTCGCCAAGTATCATGAGTCAAAGATTAAAAAGAAGAGCTACACTAATAATTATTACAGCGAAACGAATCAGGCGACGACGATGAATATGGTATTATTGTGGGTATAGATGTTTACGTTTAACTATAAATCAAAACTCTGAATGTGAAATTAAAATTAAACATTTGACTAGTTAATGAAATAATGTTTTTTGAAGTGTATTTATTGTATAATTAGACCAACCAATCAAATGGAATCAAATAATTTATAAATCGTATAGGTACTCAACGAAATAATGTATACCTAGTCCTGCCAAAAGTTCTGTCCCTCACATTAAGTTGTTTAAATATTACTTATATCAATAAAAATTAAATAAACACACAATTTTCAAAATATTTCGGCCTCTTCTATGAGGCCGTCATCAGTTGAGTGACAGTTATGACAGTTAAAGACTATTTACAGAAAAAAAATAAAAAAAAAAAAAATAATGATATTTACAATATTAATGTGTGATGATGATGATGATGATGATGATGATGATGATGATGATGATGATGATGATGATGATGATGATGATGATGAGTCAATCGGTCGAGTTATGTCTGTCAGTGTTGTCTGTTGAGTCCGGGTCCATAGTGTGCGCCAAGTGACCAGATGTATGATGTCTCCCAGGTCCTCAGTTCTATGTCGGTCAATGGTGGAGTAAATGACTTAATGATACGCACAGTGAAGCAGTCGTTAAAGAGTTGATTGTGGAGGCGAGTGTGAGTGGGGATGGGCAGGATGTTGTTTTGTGTAGTGTCTGAAGTGTGTCTGTGTTGGTTCATGCGGATGTGTAATGCGTTTTTAGTTTCACCTATGTAGAATGCCGGGCAATGTCGGCATTCTAATAGGTAAATGCAGTTATTAGTTTTGCAATTTGTGTTGGATTGTGTTCTGTATGTGTTTGTTGTGTGGTGTGTGTTGATGTGTGTGTCTGTATTGATTAAAATGCATGTTTTACAGCGAGGCCGTCGGCATGGGGAGGTGCCACTGGTGTATGAGTTTGAGTTTGGGATGATGTGAGAACGTTGTTTTGTTTTGTTGAGTGTGCATCTAAGGTTTCTATTTTGTCTATAGCAAATTTGAGGAGTGTTGGGTAGTAGGTGTTGAGTTTCATTGTTTTGTCTGAGAATGGGTAAATTGTCATTGATCAGTGTTTTAAGTTTGTGGCTACCATGAAAGTATGTTGTGACAAGTCGTGTTTGGTTTTTGGAGACGTCTGTGTGTCTGTTTCTGTGGAATCTTGGTCTGTGGTGTATGTGTTTTTGTAGAAAATTATTTGGGTAGTTCCTGTTTAGTAAAGCTTTGTGGATGGTGTTGTGGTAGTCTTTGAGTGCATTTGGGTTATTGCAAATTCGACGGCCACGAAGTGAAAGTGAATAGGGAATGGATTTTTTGATGTGAGCGGGATGACAGCTGTTGAAGTGTAGATATTGTTGTTTGTTGGTCGGTTTGAAATGAACGGAGGTGTTAATATGGTTGCTGTTGTCAATGGTCAGGTCTACGTCTAGAAACGTGATTTTCCTGGATGAGATGTTATGGGTGAATTTTAATGAGCTGTGGTTGTTGAGTCGGTCTAAGAAGTTGGTCAGCGTTTGTCGGTTGTGCGGCCAGATCATGAAAATGTCGTCAATGAATCTCTTCCACACAAGAGGTTTCATAGGTTCCGAGGCTAAGAAGTTGGTTTCCATGGTTGTCATAAATAGGTTAGCATAGCTCGGAGCCATCCGAGTCCCCATAGCTGTACCTTTCGTCTGTTGATAATATTGATTTTCAAAATGGAAGAAGTTATTTTTTAGTATTATTTCCGATAATTTAATAATGAAATCGGTTGACTGTTGATGAGGTGAAGGACGGGTATTCAAATGAGTTCGAAGAGATGATAGGCCTGCGTCATGTGGGATGTTGGTGTAAAGAGAGACGACATCTATGGTTACGAGTAGAAGATTTATATTATCAGGTAGTTGTAGGGAATTTATAATTTCGAGAAAGTGATTAGTATCTTTGATGTATGATGGTGAATTTTTCACAAGTGGTTTGAGATGATAGTCGATAAAGGCGGAAATGCGTTCGGTTGGGGCATCGTAGGATGCTACAATTGGTCGGCCTGGGTTATTGGTTTTGTGTATCTTTGGTAGCATATAAAAATGGGGGGTCCTTGGATGGCTTGGGAGCATTAACTGCATGTCAGCCTCAGATAGACCCTCTGTTTCCCCGTCTGTGTGCAAGAGGTCCCAAATGGCTTCCACGATCTGGTCGCACGGGTCACTGGGTGCGACAGAGTAAGATGTCGTGTCGGTTAGTTGTCTTAGTCCTTCGGTCACATAGTCGGATTTTTCCATTATAACTGTGGCAGAGCCTTTATCAGCTGGTAGGATAATAATGTTGTCATTGTTTTTTAGTTTTTTTAATGAGTCTTTTTCTCCGGGTGTTAGGTTTTGTCTGGGCGCTTGTAGGCTGTTTATGTATCGATCATCTGACAGTTTAGCAAGGATATTGCTTATGAAAATTTCTATAGGATGATTTGGAGGGAGTGCGGGTGGTTCGTTTTGCGCATTGGGTTTAAATTGTTGAAGTGCTGCATGGGTTGTGTTAATGGTTTGATTTTGACGCGTTTGCCAATAATGTTTCCATTTTAGTTTTCGGCCGAAGCGGACAAAGTCATTTACTAATTTGATTCGGTTAAATTTTTCGGTGGGGCAGAATGATAGTCCTTTATTTAGGACAGATTTATCAGAAGGAGATAGTTGTAGTGTGGATAGATTGACTATTGTATCTGGGTAACTGTTTTGTTCTAGTTGTATCTGAGGTGGAGCGGGTATACCGAAAATATTTGAAAGATTTGTTGGTGTTAGATTGAAGTTAGCCGGTACATTGTTAAGGTGAAATTGAATCGGTAAGTTTATATTGTTTTGTCTATAGTAGTTTTGTAGTTCTGTTAGTTTTTTAGATAGCCTTTGGTTATCTGAGAAGAGTTTGCTTTTTGCATTAAATAAAATGTTTTGGATATTAATGAATAGATGTGGGTAAGCGATAAGACTAATGGTTAGGAGATCATTAAGGTTATTTTTGTGATGGGTACAAAGTTTAAGGTATTCGTTATGAAGTACATGCGTAGTATGAAGAGCGTTTAGGTAGTTAGTAGTTATTATATTAGGTCTCAGTATTGGAGGAATAGCATTAAGTCCTATTTTGGGAATTAATCCTTTGGGTGCAGCGCCGATTTCTAGACATTTTCCAAGATATTGCAAATGTGTATAGTATTTTCCTAGTTTCAGGGCATCATTTTTTATTTTATTTAGTATTTCTTTCATGGAGGTTGGTTGGTTTGTGGTGAAAATAGGTTGATTCGTAGTACAAATAAAGGTCGTTAAAAAGTTTGTCTATGTTTTGAATTTGTCAAGGTTTCAGTGTGACAGCTCTTAGGAGAGATATTTTAGGTTAATGGATAAGGAATTAAATCGGAAATCAGATTAAAGCGCTTGATAAGAAAGCTGTCGAAGGCGAAGAAGAGTCGAGAAATGAATGGTCACTGGATTTCCAATTATTGATATAAAAGTAAAAAAGTAAAACCATAAAAAAAGAAAAGTCCTTCTTCTCAGTCGTTGCAATGGATCTTGATAATTAACACGCCAGATTGCCCAACCTGGTTTCCGGTCAATACAACGAAAATACTCGTATTTTGATACACGTACTGTTATTTATTGTGGTTTACTTGCAATTATGTGGCAGCCTGATGTAGTCGAAGAATACTTTAATCTGCTGCTGTTGATTATGGCAATTGGAGGCGAGACACTTTCTAGACTTTTTATCCGGTGTCTAGTAATAAGTTATCTTCTTATGACGTCTTCTATTACTGTGCTTGAGTGCTATATGATATAATTAGTGTCTTCAGTTCAGCAGACGGTGTTTGCATTTGCGATTATAATATAAATAAAGATATAATTGCTATATTTAGCCTTTTATTTTCTTTAAATATTACTTATATCAATAAAAATTAAATAAACACACAATTTTCAAAATATTTCGGCCTCTTCTATGAGGCCGTCATCAGTTGAGTGACAGTTATGACAGTTAAAGACTATTTACAGAAAAAAAATAAAAAAAAATAAAACATAAACAGCCTACAAGAGCCCAAAATTTTCATAAGCAATATCCTTGCTAAACTGTCAGATGATCGATACATAAACAGCCTACAAGAGCCCAGACAAAACCTAACACCCGGAGAAAAAGACTCATTAAAAAAACTAAAAAACAATGACAACATTATTATCCTACCAGCTGATAAAGGCTCTGCCACAGTTATAATGGAAAAATCCGACTATGTGACCGAAGGACTAAGACAACTAACCGACACGACATCTTACTCTGTCGCACCAAGTGACCCGTGCGACCAGATCGTGGAAGCCATTTGGGACCTCTTGCACACAGACGGGGAAACAGAGGGTCTATCTGAGGCTGACATGCAGTTAATGCTCCCAAGCCATCCAAGGACCCCCCATTTTTATATGCTACCAAAGATACACAAAACCAATAACCCAGGCCGACCAATTGTAGCATCCTACGATGCCCCAACCGAACGCATTTCCGCCTTTATCGACTATCATCTCAAACCACTTGTGAAAAATTCACCATCATACATCAAAGATACTAATCACTTTCTCGAAATTATAAATTCCCTACAACTACCTGATAATATAAATCTTCTACTCGTAACCATAGATGTCGTCTCTCTTTACACCAACATCCCACATGACGCAGGCCTATCATCTCTTCGAACTCATTTGAATACCCGTCCTTCACCTCATCAACAGTCAACCGATTTCATTATTAAATTATCGGAAATAATACTAAAAAATAACTTCTTCCATTTTGAAAATCAATATTATCAACAGACGAAAGGTACAGCTATGGGGACTCGGATGGCTCCGAGCTATGCTAACCTATTTATGACAACCATGGAAACCAACTTCTTAGCCTCGGAACCTATGAAACCTCTTGTGTGGAAGAGATTCATTGACGACATTTTCATGATCTGGCCGCACAACCGACAAACGCTGACCAACTTCTTAGACCGACTCAACAACCACAGCTCATTAAAATTCACCCATAACATCTCATCCAGGAAAATCACGTTTCTAGACGTAGACCTGACCATTGACAACAGCAACCATATTAACACCTCCGTTCATTTCAAACCGACCAACAAACAACAATATCTACACTTCAACAGCTGTCATCCCGCTCACATCAAAAAATCCATTCCCTATTCACTTTCACTTCGTGGCCGTCGAATTTGCAATAACCCAAATGCACTCAAAGACTACCACAACACCATCCACAAAGCTTTACTAAACAGGAACTACCCAAATAATTTTCTACAAAAACACATACACCACAGACCAAGATTCCACAGAAACAGACACACAGACGTCTCCAAAAACCAAACACGACTTGTCACAACATACTTTCATGGTAGCCACAAACTTAAAACACTGATCAATGACAATTTACCCATTCTCAGACAAAACAATGAAACTCAACACCTACTACCCAACACTCCTCAAATTTGCTATAGACAAAATAGAAACCTTAGATGCACACTCAACAAAACAAAACAACGTTCTCACATCATCCCAAACTCAAACTCATACACCAGTGGCACCTCCCCATGCCGACGGCCTCGCTGTAAAACATGCATTTTAATCAATACAGACACACACATCAACACACACCACACAACAAACACATACAGAACACAATCCAACACAAATTGCAAAACTAATAACTGCATTTACCTATTAGAATGCCGACATTGCCCGGCATTCTACATAGGTGAAACTAAAAACGCATTACACATCCGCATGAACCAACACAGACACACTTCAGACACTACACAAAACAACATCCTGCCCATCCCCACTCACACTCGCCTCCACAATCAACTCTTTAACGACTGCTTCACTGTGCGTATCATTAAGTCATTTACTCCACCATTGACCGACATAGAACTGAGGACCTGGGAGACATCATACATCTGGTCACTTGGCGCACACTATGGACCCGGACTCAACAGACAACACTGACAGACATAACTCGACCGATTGACTCATCATCATCATCATCATCATCATCATCATCATCATCATCATCATCATCATCATCATCATCATCACACATTAATATTGTAAATATCATTATTTTATTTTTTTTTATTTTTTTTCTGTAAATAGTCTTTAACTGTCATAACTGTCACTCAACTGATGACGGCCTCATAGAAGAGGCCGAAATATTTTGAAAATTGTGTGTTTATTTAATTTTTATTGATATAAGTAATATTTAAAGAAAATAAAAGGCTAAATATAGCAATTATATCTTTATTTATATTATAATCGCAAATGCGAACACCGTCTGCTGAACTGAAGACACTAATTATATCATATAGCACTCAAGCACAGTAATAGAAGACGTCATAAGAAGATAACTTATTACTAGACACCGGATAAAAAGTCTAGAAAGTGTCTCGCCTCCAATTGCCATAATCAACAGCAGCAGATTAAAGTATTCTTCGACTACATCAGGCTGCCACATAATTGCAAGTAAACCACAATAAATAACAGTACGTGTATCAAAATACGAGTATTTTCGTTGTATTGACCGGAAACCAGGTTGGGCAATCTGGCGTGTTAATTATCAAGATCCATTGCAACGACTGAGAAGAAGGACTTTTCTTTTTTTATGGTTTTACTTTTTTACTTTTATATCAATAATTGGAAATCCAGTGACCATTCATTTCTCGACTCTTCTTCGCCTTCGACAGCTTTCTTTTCAAGCGCTTTAATCTGATTTCCGATTTAATTCCTTATCCATTAACCTAAAATATCTCTCCTAAGAGCTGTCACACTGAAACCTTGACAAATTCAAAACATAGACAAACTTTTTAACGACCTTTATTTGTACTACGAATCAACCTATTTTCACCACAAACCAACCAACCTCCATGAAAGAAATACTAAATAAAATAAAAAATGATGCCCTGAAACTAGGAAAATACTATACACATTTGCAATATCTTGGAAAATGTCTAGAAATCGGCGCTGCACCCAAAGGATTAATTCCCAAAATAGGACTTAATGCTATTCCTCCAATACTGAGACCTAATATAATAACTACTAACTACCTAAACGCTCTTCATACTACGCATGTACTTCATAACGAATACCTTAAACTTTGTACCCATCACAAAAATAACCTTAATGATCTCCTAACCATAAGTCTTATCGCTTACCCACATCTATTCATTAATATCCAAAACATTTTATTTAATGCAAAAAGCAAACTCTTCTCAGATAACCAAAGGCTATCTAAAAAACTAACAGAACTACAAAACTACTATAGACAAAACAATATAAACTTACAGATTCAATTTCACCTTAACAATGTACCGGCTAACTTCAATCTAACACCAACAAATCTTTCAAATATTTTCGGTATACCCGCTCCACCTCAGATACAACTAGAACAAAACAGTTACCCAGATACAATAGTCAATCTATCCACACTACAACTATCTCCTTCTGATAAATCTGTCCTAAATAAAGGACTATCATTCTGCCCCACCGAAAAATTTAACCGAATCAAATTAGTAAATGACTTTGTCCGCTTCGGCCGAAAACTAAAATGGAAACATTATTGGCAAACGCGTCAAAATCAAACCATTAACACAACCCATGCAGCACTTCAACAATTTAAACACAATGCGCAAAACGAACCACCCGCACTCCCTCCAAATCATCCTATAGAAATTTTCATAAGCAATATCCTTGCTAAACTGTCAGATGATCGATACATAAACAGCCTACAAGAGCCCAGACAAAACCTAACACCCGGAGAAAAAGACTCATTAAAAAAACTAAAAAACAATGACAACATTATTATCCTACCAGCTGATAAAGGCTCTGCCACAGTTATAATGGAAAAATCCGACTATGTGACCGAAGGACTAAGACAACTAACCGACACGACATCTTACTCTGTCGCACCAAGTGACCCGTGCGACCAGATCGTGGAAGCCATTTGGGACCTCTTGCACACAGACGGGGAAACAGAGGGTCTATCTGAGGCTGACATGCAGTTAATGCTCCCAAGCCATCCAAGGACCCCCCATTTTTATATGCTACCAAAGATACACAAAACCAATAACCCAGGCCGACCAATTGTAGCATCCTACGATGCCCCAACCGAACGCATTTCCGCCTTTATCGACTATCATCTCAAACCACTTGTGAAAAATTCACCATCATACATCAAAGATACTAATCACTTTCTCGAAATTATAAATTCCCTACAACTACCTGATAATATAAATCTTCTACTCGTAACCATAGATGTCGTCTCTCTTTACACCAACATCCCACATGACGCAGGCCTATCATCTCTTCGAACTCATTTGAATACCCGTCCTTCACCTCATCAACAGTCAACCGATTTCATTATTAAATTATCGGAAATAATACTAAAAAATAACTTCTTCCATTTTGAAAATCAATATTATCAACAGACGAAAGGTACAGCTATGGGGACTCGGATGGCTCCGAGCTATGCTAACCTATTTATGACAACCATGGAAACCAACTTCTTAGCCTCGGAACCTATGAAACCTCTTGTGTGGAAGAGATTCATTGACGACATTTTCATGATCTGGCCGCACAACCGACAAACGCTGACCAACTTCTTAGACCGACTCAACAACCACAGCTCATTAAAATTCACCCATAACATCTCATCCAGGAAAATCACGTTTCTAGACGTAGACCTGACCATTGACAACAGCAACCATATTAACACCTCCGTTCATTTCAAACCGACCAACAAACAACAATATCTACACTTCAACAGCTGTCATCCCGCTCACATCAAAAAATCCATTCCCTATTCACTTTCACTTCGTGGCCGTCGAATTTGCAATAACCCAAATGCACTCAAAGACTACCACAACACCATCCACAAAGCTTTACTAAACAGGAACTACCCAAATAATTTTCTACAAAAACACATACACCACAGACCAAGATTCCACAGAAACAGACACACAGACGTCTCCAAAAACCAAACACGACTTGTCACAACATACTTTCATGGTAGCCACAAACTTAAAACACTGATCAATGACAATTTACCCATTCTCAGACAAAACAATGAAACTCAACACCTACTACCCAACACTCCTCAAATTTGCTATAGACAAAATAGAAACCTTAGATGCACACTCAACAAAACAAAACAACGTTCTCACATCATCCCAAACTCAAACTCATACACCAGTGGCACCTCCCCATGCCGACGGCCTCGCTGTAAAACATGCATTTTAATCAATACAGACACACACATCAACACACACCACACAACAAACACATACAGAACACAATCCAACACAAATTGCAAAACTAATAACTGCATTTACCTATTAGAATGCCGACATTGCCCGGCATTCTACATAGGTGAAACTAAAAACGCATTACACATCCGCATGAACCAACACAGACACACTTCAGACACTACACAAAACAACATCCTGCCCATCCCCACTCACACTCGC
This sequence comes from Ypsolopha scabrella, assembly GCA_910592155.1. Taxonomy (NCBI): domain Eukaryota; kingdom Metazoa; phylum Arthropoda; class Insecta; order Lepidoptera; family Ypsolophidae; genus Ypsolopha; species Ypsolopha scabrella. Next base: position 1,297,877 of record OU342964.1, read on the forward strand.
CTCCACAATCAACTCTTTAACGACTGCTTCACTGTGCGTATCATTAAGTCATTTACTCCACCATTGACCGACATAGAACTGAGGACCTGGGAGACATCATACATCTGGTCACTTGGCGCACACTATGGACCCGGACTCAACAGACAACACTGACAGACATAACTCGACCGATTGACTCATCATCATCATCATCATCATCATCATCATCATCATCATCATCATCATCATCATCATCATCACACATTAATATTGTAAATATCATTATTTTATTTTTTTTTATTTTTTTTCTGTAAATAGTCTTTAACTGTCATAACTGTCACTCAACTGATGACGGCCTCATAGAAGAGGCCGAAATATTTTGAAAATTGTGTGTTTATTTAATTTTTATTGATATAAGTAATATTTAAAGAAAATAAAAGGCTAAATATAGCAATTATATCTTTATTTATATCACATTAAGTTGGATATTTTTCATCCCAGACTGAATCTAGTAAAATTAATGAATGAAATTTGTTGGCTAGCTAATCAAACACTTTAAAAATATTATAGCAGCTCAAAGCAGACACCATTTAAAAAAACTATCATTGAAGCGTCCGAAGCAGACATCTTAAAACACGCGACATAATATGAGCTTTTTGCCTCAAAACTTTTTCAATCATTTAGGTTTTTTTTAGGTTTAAGATTCTTTATTTCTCATAAGAACATTTACACATTCACTTCAAATTTAATTAAAGTTAAATTTATTTTATTTTACACGACCAGTGGGTCAGGTGTAAGCTAACATATTGGTTGTGCTCAAACACAGTTATCACTTCAGATAAATAAAATTAAAATATCCTAAATTCTAAAACTAATAAAACAAGTAAACAGTTACAAGCTAAACTATGCTACTTGGCCCGCCAATTTTATAACAATACCTATGAAGCATAATAATTAATGTTCTACTGAGGCACTAAGATTTATTTTATTTTTTTTATTTAATAGTTGTTTCAATATTGGTAGTGACGTCATTCTTCAATAGTTTTTTAAATTTGGGCAAGGATTAAGATTCTGTTATTGTTATTGGCAGCATATTAAACATCTGCGCTCCCTGAAACACCAGACTTTTTTTCCCGTAATTTGTTCGAGTTTTGGTTAGGGTTAAGAAATTCGCTTTTCTTGTGTTATACTTATATTGACGTTTTTTCAGAGATAAGTTTGAATGAATATTTTTGTAATTTTATTGTCTTTACGTAAGTATATCCGTTAATTTGTCTGTATAATATATATATCTCTCTGTTCCATTTTAACTCGAGAAACACTCAATGCATTAAGATTTGGTTTTCATTATTGTCATCGTAGTGACCAGTGACTAACATAAAAGCTATAAGAATAGTTGATAAAACAAATAACAAATAACCCTTTTCATTTAACATTTTACTAAAATATTCAATATACAGACTCGACCTTTTTAGTACTCTTAAGGAGTATTATACTCTTAAAGTATCAAATTAGATAGATCTAAAGTTTTATGGTCGGGCGAAAATCACCCCCCCCACACTCGACACTCCTTATTTTACGTGACAGCTTCCAGAAATATACGAATAACATTTCGCCTTCCTCAGTAAACATACAAAAAGACATCAACTGAATATATACGCGTCAAGTAAAAGTGGCGCAACAACCGGAAAATATGGCTGACATTCCAGAAAAATATCTTTTACAAACGGACTGAAATACCATGCGAGTACAGTAGGACTCATTAGGTATGACATGATAGAGCGCTCGCTCGCAGCGCAGCGGTTGTTCGTAAGCGAGACGCTGGATTGCAGTACATTTGTCGTGCCGTGGGCCGTGGGCCTTACAATTACACGAAACTGCCGGAAATATGAGAAAAAGGTGAGGCTTACTAGCTAAATCCATACGTTTTGAAACACTCGCTTGAATCTTTTTGATATCTATGTTTATCTCGACTCTAGTTTGGACTTGTAAAACAGTGGTTGCTCTTTTCAATTATTAAACAATTACATCTCTGTGGTTCAGTGGTTCGAACGTATCGACCACTAATCTGGAAGTCAAGGGTTCGGTGGCGTGCTTTGGAAGGCACGTTAAGGTATTGTGGGTCCATAATGTGCCCTAATTATTATAATAGAGTTCAACACCCATCCCTGGGAAGTGCTATTCGTCGGTAAAATGTGGGTGTATGAGTGTAGACAGTGACTTGCAGTAAACATGTTGTCAACATTATATAGGAAACATATCCAAAACTCCATAAGGAATTTATGTAGTATTTTTTTATATTATGAGCATTTACCGGTTGAAAACGAACCCTCTAGCTACGAGTATAACAAAGCAAACTGTTCTATGTTTGAAATGAAAAGTACATGTTTTGTTACTTTTGTCATTATTTATAATTTTTAAAAAAGATATCGTCCGCCAAAGAAGCACTAATAATCCGGTGACAGAGACGACGCTATACAAAAAACTATGTGTACATAGCCTATGTGCATTATTTACCGCCGGGAATATGTACGGTCTATTGTCAGTCACATGTTACGTCACGTAGGTTGGCTGAAAACCAAACATAAAAAAACGGTTTTGATTTCTATTAGTGTTTCTGATTCATAGAGTTCAATAAAGCTAGAGGGTACATTTTAACCTGTTTAATGTTTGCATTAAAAAATCAAGAGCCTGAAGTATAAATAAATAAGTCATAATCGCCAAAAATATGAACAAGTGCCGGTGGAACATTGACTTAAAAACAACAATATTATAAAAATAAAACACATACATACTCACATCTGTTTCCCAGAGGGGTAGGGTAGGCCACACATTTTCGTCTGATAATATCTTGACACACCTCTTTCACCTCTTCAACATCTATCAACATAATCATACAAGCTTTCTATTCCGAATGATTTTGACTTGCCCTTTCCAGTATGTCGTCAATTTGGATGGCATAAGTTTAATTTTAAAATAAATAATGAGTAAAGGAGAAAAATATTCAACATGGGTAATTAGTGTTGTCCCTTTTGCAATGTGCAAAGTCAACGACAAAGTTCTGCAAAAACATAATACCTTTATTAATTTACGCTTTGACCCGTCACTACGCTAAGAGTTCATAAACAAATAGTTGCAAAGTTCATACCAACATAAGTACCACAGCAATTACAACGAAATATACACCTTAATTTAAACTAGGAAGAGTCATGCATTGGAACCGATGGAACCGAGTAAAATTGGTTTTCGTAGATTGTTAGCGCCAGCTGGCGACGGCGGTCGATCTATCACCTCCTCGTGAAGGAGCATTATATTATAAAGTGGTATCAGTTCACTGAAGTACATTCATCTTTACAAAAACCTGCTACACTTTACAACTAAGGGACATCAAATTCTATTAGTTTTATTTATATACAGAGCATGAATGAGAATACAGTGACGAAAAAAATTTGTGGCACGCAAGTGGAAAGTAAAGACGGGCAAAGTAAAAAGTACCCGGAGTAGAAGAGCTTGTATTACTAGATTTATGGATGTAGAAGCAAAAGAGGGTGTCAGGATTATGGCAGATGGAAATCTGTAGTCTCTGCTTACCCCTCTTGGCAACAGGCGTGAGTATATGTATGTAGTTTTATTTGAGAATGCGATTATCATATTTTATAAGAAGCAAAAATTATATTTTCTCAGCTTATTGAAAATAAATTGTGACAGATTTCGATATATTTGGGATCGTTGCGACTTTAAAGAAGATGTAGTGACTAAAACTGTAAAAGAAATTTTTCAGAAGTTTGAACATTGAGAGAGTATGAATGAAAAAGCAGCGACGAAATAAATATATACAAGTATGGTGCATAAGTGGAAGGTAAATCTCGACTGGGTCGAAAATAACGCTCGACCGGGCCGAAGGACGAAGTCAAAAGCACTCGAATAGAAGAGATTGTATTACTACTTGACTAGATTGAGATAATATATATGTGAAAAGGGTAAAACTGGTGTGTCAGGATGGTAGCAGATGAAAATCTGTAGGTGTATATAAAGTGACTTTCGGTTATATAGCCAAATTCATACTGGAGATTCGGTAATAACCAAGCTTCAATGACCTTTTCTGTGAAATATGCAAAATTAAGTTTAGACTTCCTATACTACGAGTAATTAAGTCGAACAAGTCTTGAACAAGATACAAAAATGTTTTTATATAATTATTTTATAAAAATTACTTTAATTAATTATTCATTTAAATAAAAAAAAGGAAAAATGATACAAAAAGACATGACCTTACTAAGTTCCTTGGCCTTCTTCTTGGCAAGACTAATTGAATGGTTGGATTAAGGCATTAAGTATAACTATTTATAGTTTATTTATCTATCAACTTCTTTATTATTGCATTGCGTAGGTATTTAACTGATTCTTAAATAAAATAAAAAACTTTATTTAGTTATGTTTGTATAAGTATATTTGGTTAAAGGGTATATTTATTTATGGTCTAATTAGTCTATATATCAACTTATTTATTCATTGCACTATGTATATATAATACTGTCATTCCTGTCTTTCTTTAATTTATGCAGGTTTATAATTTTATCAGCCAAACTTACATATAGATTTATTGATATATTTCCCGTTGTATACTTGTTCCATCATATTCTATTGTTTTTATAAAGAATAGATTTGACCTGTAGAAAGTATAATGTATGTATCTATTTTGCAAAATAAACTATTTGATTTGATATTTTTCGTATTTCGTAAGCAAGGTTATTAAACCTTGGTCCTAGCTACTTACCGATTATCTAGTATAAATTTGGCTACATAAACGAAAGTCACCTTAGATAGGTGTATTTTTGTTGGGACAGAATTTATATCATCATTTTGAAAAGCATACGAAAATAAGGTTAAGGGTGTTTCATATACACAATTCTTTGTAGAATAATAAAATTAATAAAGAATTCTTTCTTATTGTTTGACGTAAACATTTAATAAAATATATATAGCATATTTAATTAACATCATCGTTGGTAATTAATTTCCGCAGACTGCTGTGTATAAGTCTCCCTCTATTTTCTAACTCAATTTTGTACTCGTAATTACAAATATTTAAGGCAGCATACGTTTACGTCGGTTTTGACATGTGTGTTATCGTTCGTATCCATGTATCAAATAAGTTAGTAGACTTGGGCAATTTAACAAAAAATTTAAAAACAAATTAATCATTATGTTTAAGAATGTGTGAAAGTAACTGCCAAATTAAGTTAGTCAAGTATTACTTTTCCCTATTGAATCATTTCTCATTGCGCAATTTCAATCATTTGCCCAAAAAAAGTACTTTAGGTCACTACTACCCTTGACATTTTTTAAATAGAAGGAAAATTCGATTTGAAAGGCCTAGTTTTTGTTGCGAAAAGCCTTAAGAGATGTGATAATATGAAAACAGTTTGTTACTGTTCTATAATTATTCTGGTATGAAATGATTTTACTCTAAATAACCAGTAATTTTGCAACCCTACAGGCTTTAATCTAAAAACTTTACAGTAGAATGAGGCTATGGACCTTAGTATTCCATAATTATTTCAACTTAATAAATCATGCTAATTCTAAGAAAAAGGTCCATGCCTTGACGCAATGACTGACAGACACACAGACTTAAAAAAAGTGATCGTGTAAAAGTTCCCTTTGGCCACGTTGAGATAGGGATTCCTTAAAAATGATCAAGTTTATTTTATAGATAAAATATTAAAACAAAGATGCTATCGGAACCCCGGCTCCAGACCTAATGATGGCTCAGAAAACATTTGTTAATAATAGATAGTCCGAGCGGCAACAGTGGCGGGCACGACGCGACTCCACCCGGGAAACGGCCGGAAAAAGTTAATTTCCCCGGACATTATAAATTCATGAATTCTTTGTGCTCTCGAAAATAAGTTGTTTGTTTCGACGGCGGCGGCGGTTTCTGCGCTCTTTCACGTTTATTTTCGCACAAAGTGACACTGTAATTGCTACCTGTTTTGATCTGTATTCAAATTCATTGCTTTACCGTTACCTTGTGTTCTTAATTTGATTATTTATTGTGTTTTTGTGAAATAATGTAATTTGAAAAAATATTCTTTAAAATATCCGTATGTATAAAGCCTGATCCATGTGGTGAGAATCTATAGTAGACTGATCCAAAGAAGGTAGTAATCATTGACACCCGCCCGTATTTAGGCGCAAGAGCGAGCGAAACGAGCTTACTTGTACTCGAGTTGAACATTCTACTTTTCATCACTAATATGAATAATAAAATGAAAAGAGAATAGGAAAAAGCCATATTTTAGCTATAAGTAAGCCTCGTAACTGGCGTATTGCCCGCGCGGTGCGAGGGACGCGTCGACGATGCGCGATGTTGGAAGCGGCTATGTCCAACACCTTGCTGTCAGTGTACATTGTAGACGGTGACATCTTACATGATGGTTCCTTTGATATGGAACCCGAAGAAGTGAATTGGGGCAGAAAATGAACTAGATCATAACGAGAGATCGCACCTATGATGATTAAAGGCCTACCAAGTTTCCTACCTATGTATGTTAAAAAGTAACTGTCAATAAAACAATGTAATTCCTCATTGTTGCTGGTGACGAAAAATTTGGTTCTCTCCATTTTGGTTATTATTTTTCCGCTATTTTGCAAAAGGTATTTTTTTATGTGTTAATTGGGACAATTCAACGGGGAGTGATAGTGGCTGAATCGTACTCAATAAATAAAGGGTTCTACTTTCTATGATGGTAGGGCTCCGTCTAGATGTTAAGGCATCTTTGCACATTTGCCTTGTGTATTATTGTGTCGCAGGTTGTATAACGCGTACGTGTCTAAGAAATCGATATTTTATTTACTCAACTCGCATTCGTTTTATATTAACCGAAATTATAAATGTAATTCATCACTAAACGCAGCTGTCATAGGTGACATAATAGTGTTAAATATTTTCACACAATATTTAGATAAAGTGGCGTACGCGCAATTTAATTTAATAATGAGTATAATAATATATATATATATAAATACCAAGTTTCATTTAAGTATTATTTATATTCTAACATTGTGTTTATATAATATCATATTTTCTTTAAATAATTATGACATTATATTTGCTACCGAAAAAGTTGCAAGGAAACTGTCTTACGCACACTTTTTATACGAACGACGTGTCTGTAGCACAGTTAAGCTTAACTTTGACTGACTCTCTTCGATAAAATTAAAATACACTCAAGAGACAAAAGTTCACTTCCAGTAAAGTACGAACAACAGGGATCAACAGTAGTTCAGGCTCACACAATGGCTGTTCTGTTGCTTAATTCTAAGTACCTACTTTAAGATAAATGTAGTTTCCTTATTAAGTAGCAACAAATACAATTATATATTAAATACATATTTACTTCGTACATTTTAATTTGGCATGATGCGTACATACACGCATATATTCACTCCTATCTCCCAGAGGGGTTTACAGAGGCCACAGCTGTTCATTTAGTCGATTCTGATATACCCTTTTGTTTCTTCTGTGATCATCAATTGGGTCATAAATCTCATAAGGCGAAGATTTTTGGAGTTTCTGCTGTGTGACTAGGATGCACCTGAGATACATCATATGTGTTTACTTTCTTACGCATGCCGCTTTCATTAATGTGCGAGAGAGTGAAAAGACACTGTATCGATGACTCGTTTAAGACCCCAGTTCCAACGCTTTCACTTTACAGTTGACATCCCGCTCAGTGAAAGGGCCGATCGGAAAACTCGCAGGTTTGAGGTGTTTGTATAATTTTTCAATGCTTGTATAAGACAATTTATAACATTTATGACGATAATTATCCTATACAATTGTTTACGCCTAATGTTGCAGTAAAAAAAGGAATCCTCTTAATCATAATATAATAATACCTAAATTCGCCTAATATAACACCTGTTTCATAAACATCTCAATAAAATGGTTACTTCGAGTTTTTTTTTATTATATGAAGCAGTTATTTTGAGTAATCAATGGCAATATTATTTAGATTTAGTTTTAAGTTAATATTAAGCATATTTTTTTTTGAAAACGGTAATAACTATCCTTATAATCATACTAAAAATTCGCTTAGGCGGCTTGGTCCGGACAAGCCCGCCTTAATTTTCGGGTGCTTTTGATTTAGCATATACTCGTATTGTGTTTCGCCAATTTTGTTAATTAACGTCGTTCTAGGGCAGCCGAGTTGAGCTTTTCCTTCCATGTGAGGACCGCTTCATCCCTCTTTAGTTCGATATTTAATAGTTTTACCATATTGCAATTGCTGTTTATCCATAACTAATCTTGGCATCTAAATCTACCTCAAACATGAAGTACATGTAATTATGGGTGCGAGTAGATCAAACTGCAAGCTGAGCTGGAGCGGGAGCACTTGTAATTTAGGACATTAATCATTTCTGGTGAAACCGAGCGCTGTTACTCACGTACCTACTTACGGAGTCTTACTGTCTGAAACATGTTCTTGTTGACTATTGATTATTTACTACCCAAACTGTACCGAGAGAAAACATTCATATTCAATAACGGAAATGACACGAGATTATTGCACAATTGTAACAGTTCGCGTGGAAAATTTATGGTTTCGTAAGAGTTATATACGTATACTCTGCTTTTAACCTTAATTATAATTTTCAGAGAGGTCTACGAAAAAATAAAGTCAATGTATAGTGGAATGCGAACAATGTAGCGATGAAAAAAATATATTTTGCTTTTTCTCTTTGCTTTACTCAATACTTACTAGCCTTTCGCTCGCAGCTACACCCACATTTTTTCAATTTCTGCTTCGGTAAAAGCTTGTGTGTTATTTTATTAACACCCCTTATAGCATGTCTATGTCTATACTTTGACCAAGTGCACTACGATGATTGTTCGGTTTAAAAGCGTTCGGAACGCACATGTATGTGTCAGATATTTTATTTTATTGATATGGCAACACGAGTTGTAAAAAAAAGAGTGTCATGGAGTTTTTTCCGGTGATCTGTCAAAAAATTATTGTCACGGAGATATGTTGTGTTTCAAGTCAACCAGAGTTGCAAGGTTATGTTTTTATATTTCAAGGAAATGAACTGTTAAAGTGGTGAAATAATCCAATTAATAAGTATTAATTGTGATCTGAATCGTGTGCGCGAAAAGTTTCGCGAATTATTATTAACGGTGGAAGTTGATGAAAACCGATTTTCATTTCCACGTTTACTGAAATCGTGATATTTTTCGTGGGTGAGCTAGCTCTGGGTTAGGGGTTTGCGTTTAGATAACTACATCCGAAAACTGCTAGCTGGGCTAGTAGTTTGTCGAAGATCTGCGACGTACCAAGTCGACGAAGGTCAACGAGTTTTTTCAACATTACAATGGGCCCAGCAATCGAGGTCTAAATAGTACCTGTCGAGAGGGGGGTTTTTCATACAATTTTTTGGTAGCAGTGCGCGGTTTAGTCATAAGATTGACCCTGGCAAACAATTTGTAAAAGTCACATAACCTTGGGTTGTACCATTGCTAGTAAGCGGAGCTAGGCTCAGTTATTAGTTATAGAGTTGTTGAAAGCCTCGGCTTATATAAATTACAAAGTACATAGCAGGGCTAATGTGTAATGTGTAGTTTTTGTTAGTGAATCATATTAACTAAGCGAGCGCTTAGGTATAATATGTTTACAACTTTTAATTGTTAAATTTTGTTTGTTTTGGAGTATGTTTGGTCTTTAACAAGTGTATAAACTGATTACATACCTTCAGGAGCCAAGTACTTTTGGATATACTGTTAGTTTGTGCCAACTTTTTTGTTTATATTGTTTATTTTCTAGGATAACTTGTTGACGCCTTCGCTTAAAGCTTGGACATAGTTGTGCGTCAAAAGTGTGACATAAATGTAAGTAACTGGCTTATGTTGTATGGATTATATATATAGTAACACAAAAGGTCTGTCTGTCTGTTCATAAAGTTATGATATTGTGTTTATTTGAAAGCATTTAAGTGTTAAAATTAGATTTTAGTTGAACTTGCATAGTTCACAACAGGGTTGTATATATATTGAAGTTAACATACTGACTAGAGTCTAGTACATTTGGGTCTACAATAATATTGTATACGGGGACGTTTATGATTCGTGCCAGCGTTAGTTCGGTTTTTAATTGTTGGTATTTTCTTTGATTTCCCGGTTCAACGCAATGGCGAAGCAAACTTCAAGGAAGACTCTGGCGGCTCAACTGCGGTGGTTTGTTGGCGTTCAGGGAATGCTGTCTAGAACAGACCGAGACGAGGCGATTGTCGAGCGATACGAACAGATGTCGGATCGCTTCGAGACTGCTGAAGCGAAGGTTGCAGATCTCCTGGATGGAGACCAGGATCTCGAGGTACTGTCCTCCATTAATAATGACATGGGTCAAATTATGGATATTTATAACGAGGTCACACAGGTCGCCTGTCTCATTAAAAAGCAACAGTCAGGTGTTTCGAGCACACCTGATGTAGGTCGGGTAGCGCACGGTCCATCACTGCACAGTAGGCTCCCCACTCTGGAGTTAAGGCACTTTGATGGTACCATGGAGCTATGGGGGGCATATAAGAATATGTTCACCTCGTTGGTTGACAGTATGCAGGATTTTACCAATGCACAAAAGATGGCATACTTGATGTCCACTTTAGAGGGTGAGGCAAGGAGCATAGTGCAACATTAAAGAGTAGAGGATGACCACTATAGCATAGCGTGGGAACTATTAAATAATAGATATCAGAATATCCGTCTGTTGGCCGATGCTCATACGAGCCAATTGTTAAGTTTGCCTAGGGTAGGTAATAAGGCTCATATTATAACGCAGTTACTAACCCCGGTTACAGTAGCATGTAACGCGTTAAAAATGTTAGGTTTGCCAGTGGATGAGTGGTCGTTCTTGTTGGTACACATTATTTTGAGTAAGTTACCGTCTGATACTCGTTCACGTTTCGAACGTGAGACCGCGGAAAGGGAGAACAAGGCTCTTCCTACTTTCGCTGATTTGATGAGGTTTTTAGAGTTTGAGGCTAGGGCCGTGGAATCTTCGTCGACTTCGGAGGTGGCGCCACCTACCGGGAGTTTTAGGGAACCTGCCGGTATATCGGGGCGAAGAGGGCCACAGGGAGTGCAACCGCTTCGGAGACGCGTTGCTGCACGTTTGGCTGCACTGGCCGCTGTTGCTGAAGGCCCAAATTGCCACCAGTGTGGGCGCTCAGGACACGCGTTATCGCAGTGCCATGATTTTGCTGCATTACCGGTAGTAGACAGACGGCGCTTAGTTAAAATTAATAGATTGTGCTAATTTTGTTTAGAAGACCACATAGCGCGCGAGTGCTCCAGACAGCGTATGTGTAGAGAATGTGGCAGGCCACATCATGATTTGATTTGTGCTAACAGGTCTGGAGCATACGGTCACGCTACGGGCGGGGGAGCCATGTCACCGTCCACCTATCAGTCACGTCCGTCGAGTGGACCCTCTCAAGGACGAGGAGCGCACCCGTCGGAGAGTGGAGAGAGCCCTCGCGTGAGTCGTGCTCAGTTTGATAGTGGTGTGGATCGCGCGCCTGCGGCACGAAGCTATACTGCGGGCCCGAGGAGAGGACCCCTCATGGGGGGGGTTCAATGGGTCAGGGCCGCACTCAGGATATTAGGAGTGGACCCCATGCTTCCGCGACAGCGGGCCCGAGTGGGCACTCCCCGAGGGGGGGGGGGGGGGGCTCAACGGGCGGGGGCCCCACTCAAGGTTATATGAGTGGACCCCAGTTTACCGAATCAGTGCCTGCGCCCACTGATGCACGAGTATCCGCGGTTAGAGTATCACCCGCCTTATTTTCGATATGGTAGGGCAGCGGGTTACGCACCATCTCGGATGGCATTGTGTACACGCTCACCATATATGGGGCAATGGATGCACCCTGGATTGGAGAGGCCGGGCCCCCAATAATTTGTCTGCCCCTCTACCGGTGCGGAGCCGAGGACAGTTCTTCGGCCCACCATATTAGTTAGTAGTTGGGGCCCCCCAGGGGGGATTCAGTTAGAGTAAGAGCTCTTTTAGATTTTGGTGCCTAGGGCTGTATATATACGAGCGATTGATTGTCAAGGACTTGCCAATGTTGTATTTCTTTTAGCAAAGAGCAAGGTTGCTCCCATTCGTACTTGTCTTGCAATTCCTCAATTAGAATTGAGTGGAGCTCATCTTTTAGTAAGGTTATTGAACCATGTACATAGCGAGTTGGCTGCCACTTTTGAATTTCAAGACGTGTATGCATGGTTGGATATTCAGGTTGCGCTAGCATGGCTACGCGCGTCCCCACGTATTTTAGAGATTTTTGTAAGAAACCGGGTTTCACAAATTCGGAATATAGTTATTCACATTAAATTGGAGGCACGTCCCAGGTGAATGTAATCCTGCAGACTGCGCATCGAGGGGCTGCACAGCGCCGGAGTTGGTGTCGCATCATCTATGGTGGGGGCCGGAGTGGCTTAAAGAAACAGAGGTTTCTTGGCCTGTCCAGCAGTTGGATAGGACACCCCAGATTTACCCGGGTTGTGTGTGCATCTAGGGACCAAACTAGTTCCTGATTGGACGCTGGGCGTCGGGCCGTCGTGCGTCGGGGCGCTGGGCATCAGGCCATCGTGCGTCGGAGCGCCGTGCGTCGGGACGCTGGGCATCGGGCCGTCGTGCGTCGGAGCGCCGTGCGTCGGGACGCTGAGCGTCGGGACGCTAGGCGTCGGGACGCTAGGGCGTTGGGACGCTGGGCGTCGGGGCGCTGGGCATCGGGGCGCTAGGCGTCGGGACGCTGGGCGTCGGGACGCTGGGCGTCGGGACGCTGGGCGTCGGGACGCGGCGTCGGGACGCGGCGTCGGTACGCTGGGCGTCGGAACGCTGGGCGTCGGAACGCTGGGCGTCGGGGCCGCCGTGCGTTGGGACGCTGGGGCGTCGCGACGATGGCGTCGGTACGGTGTGCGTCGGGTCGGAGCGCGGAAGTCGCCATCCTTTGTTGTTACCCAAGGAGGGCCTCTGATGAGGCTTTTGCTGTCCGACCGACATGTCCGTAACTCACGCGCGGGATGAAACGCGTTATTGGTGATTTTACAGCGAGAATTTTGGATTTTGTGTACTCGCCGGGTAATTCGCAATGTTCTCTTTTCCTGTGTTCCTTGTTCTCTTTTGCTGCGAACCTCGTTGATGCAGCCGCAGATAGGAGATCTGCCAGCTGATGGGATCACACAGTCGAGACCCTTTGATGGAGTGGCTACGGACGTGGGGGACCGTTCCTCGTCCGAACGTCTAGCCTTCGCAACGCTCGGACTGTTAAGGCGTACCTGTGAGTATTCGTGTGTCTGTCCACCAAGGCCGTCCACTTGGGATTAGAGTCCTCGTTGTCCACGGAGGCCTTCGTCGCTATCGATTAGTATCGCGTAGAAGTTTGCCTTTTTAATTAGGTCAGACAACGGCACGAATTACAAGGGTACCGCAAATTACTTGGAAAGATGTATACATTTTTAGGAGATAATTGTATTAAGTTAAGTCATGGTTATTATGTGAAATCGGCCAAGACCCACCTCCGCCGCGTCATCGGGGATGTAGTCTTATTGAAAGATGCGAATTTGGAATTCTTTGTATTGGCGACGTGGTCGCATTATTAAATTTATATTTTGCGGGGATGAGACTCCTCGCGTCGCTGAGGTGTTGGTCGGAGGTTCGATTCTGCGACAAGCCTTGGCGACTCTTTCCCGGCTCCCGGTTGATTAAGCTAGCGGTCTGATAAGGATAACAGCCCGGAGCGGGGGATTGTTCGGTTTAAAAGCGTTCGGAACGCACACGTATGTGTCAGATATTTTATTTTATTGATATGGCAACACGAGTTGTAAAAAAAAGAGTGTCATGGAGTTCTTTCCGGTGATCTGTCAAAAAATTATTGTCACGGAGATATGTTGTGTTTCAAGTCAACCAGAGTTGCAAGGTTATGTTTTTATATTTCAAGGAAATGAACTGTTAAAGTGGTGAAATAATCCAATTAATAAGTATTAATTGTGATCTGAATCGTGTGCGCGAAAAGTTTCGCGAATTATTATTAACGGTGGAAGTTGATGAAAACCGATTTTCATTTCCACGTTTACTGAAATCGTGATATTTTTCGTGGGTGAGCTAGCTCTGGGTTAGGGGTTTGCGTTTAGATAACTACATCCGAAAACTGCTAGCTGGGCTAGTAGTTTGTCGAAGATCTGCGACGTGCCAAGTCGACGAAGGTCAACGAGAGGAGCACTGACTTCCCGTCAACCAGGGGTGAGTCCCGGAGCCAGCGCCGACGACCCGTCCAGGACGCAAACTTGAACTTTAACGTGAGTTAACTCATTTATCCGTGCGACGGAATTTATTATATAAGAGTTGATGCTCGTGATTGTTGGCACTTGGTGGAACTTTTGGAACTTTTGGCTTGCCAAGCGATTCATATATTGTACGTAAACAACCAAACAAACCTTTGATAATGCTTAAACAGCGAAACCGGTAAGGGAAATTAATATAAATAAGTGGACAAGTACAAGTGTTTATCAAACAAAAAATATTATATAAGATCCCCTTCTGTGGAAAGCCCCTTTCTAACAGAGTTTAGCCCTTTTTCAACATTACAATGGGCCCAACAATCGAGGTCTAAATAGTACCTGTCGAGAGGGGGGTTTTTCATACAATGATAATGAAGAAAATTGCATCCACATCCGTTGAGCGGTTCTCGAGTTGAAACGAAACATATATACATACAAACAGACAGAAAGACAGACAAAAGTTAAAAAAAAATGAAAATTCTTTCTTCATAATAGTACTGCTAACTAAATTTCATTTATAATTTTGAAAATATATTTTATCTGAAGGCACTGCTTTTTACTATTTTACTACTTAACTACTAGGGCTGGGGCATACGTCGGAGAACGCCTTAGTTTGGCAATCCAAAGGGGGAATGCCGCCAGCCTTCTGGGGACTCTGCCACATGACGGCGGCGATCTGGCGAACATTTTTTACTTATATCTTTTATTTGGTAAGTATTTTAGTTTAACATTTTTAAGTATTTTAGGTTACCTATTTATGTTATTTAAGTTTCTATTGTTATTTAAAATAAAGTCTCCTTACTATTGGTATAGATATATATAAGGTGAAATTAAATCAACCGACCTTATTTAACCATACTTGTTATACAGGTTTTATACTTACTCATTAATTAGTTAGCATAAGCTCCCTTCTTATAACCTGCTGCTTTTTTAAATTGACCTGTAAATTTTAATATTTGTACTAAATGTAAGTTTTTTTTTTTAGTTTGTTTCATTATGGTATAGAAAATCAGAAAAGTAAATCTGGGCGTGAGGAGCCGTGAACCAGGATGTAAGAATTTACCCAATTAAATCGTTGATTATAATATATATAATATTATATCATAATCTCTTTTGGGCTACACTTTCTCATTTGTCATCCTTCTTCACTAATTCTTGTTGAGCCCAAGTTGTTCGGTTGTGATAAGATCTTCCTTTATTTATTTCCTTATCGCTCTGACTCTTCTGTCTGATATTCTGTTCTGAGAGCTTTTAAGTATATTTCGCTGTTAATGTGCGAACATTATGGTAAATATTTACTTGTATAATGTGAATTAATGTGCTATTTATGAAATAATTATTTGTGTGTATTTAGGTATTTGTATGTATGATATTTATTAATATTATTTAATAAATAACAATATAACTTTATCACTATCTTAAATATGTTCCTCTTTTTTTTAAATGTACACCGCTTTTTCAGAAATACTTTCATACAATGTCTTCTACACAAGTTATCTGGAAGAAATCGTTCTAAGGCATAAGGCCACTTTTAGTCCTTATTCAGCACGTATTTTTTCAAGTACGATGTTATTGTTTTCTGTCACTTTTGTGGTGTGATAATGAAGCTGTATATTTCAATAAATGTTGTTATTTCTCACGTTTAGTAAATAAATCTCTTATGTTTAAAAAGCGGACCGAGTGTCCCACTTTTCAACTCTAGGCCCGAAAAGTTAAATTAAAAATGAATCAGTTTTAAGGCAATCCTCACTTATCTAATTTTAAATACTTTGAATGAAACAAAAGAGGTAAAGTTTTTTCCCTATACTAGGTGAAATTAAATCAACCGACCAAATTCATACTGGAGACTCGGTTAGTGATCAAGAACTAGGTTCAGTCATCCTTTTGGCCAATTTCGGAAAATAAATATTTTTGCTCCCTTACTGGTTGGACTTGTTCAAGTACAAATCCTAGTGCAGGCACTACGGGACAAAAAAAATTTTTTTTTTCGAATTTCACCTGGAGTGTCATTAAACCTTGTTGCTGATGACTAACCGAGTCTCCAGTATGAATTTGGTCGGTTGATTTAATTTCACCTAGTATAGGGAAAAAACTTTACCTCTTTTGTTTCATTCAAAGTATTTAAAATTAGATAAGTGAGGATTGCCTTAAAACTGATTCATTTTTAATTTAACTTTTCGGGCCTAGAGTTGAAAAGTGGGACACTTGGTCCGCTTTTTAAACATAAGAGATTTATTTACTAAACGTGAGAAATAACAACATTTATTGAAATATACAGCTTCATTATCACACCACAAAAGTGACAGAAAACAATAACATCGTACTTGAAAAAATACGTGCTGAATAAGGACTAAAAGTGGCCTTATGCCTTAGAACGATTTCTTCCAGATAACTTGTGTAGAAGACATTGTATGAAAGTATTTCTGAAAAAGCGGTGTACATTTAAAAAAAAGAGGAACATATTTAAGATAGTGATAAAGTTATATTGTTATTTATTATATAATATTAATAAATATCATACATACAAATACCTAAATACACACAAATAATTATTTCATAAATAGCACATTAATTCACATTATACAAGTAAATATTTACCATAATGTTCGCACATTAACAGCGAAATATACTTAAAAGCTCTCAGAACAGAATATCAGACAGAAGAGTCAGAGCGATAAGGAAATAAATAAAGGTAGATCTTATCACAACCGAACAACTTGGGCTCAACAAGAATTAGTGAAGAAGGATGACAAATGAGAAAGTGTAGCCCAAAAGAGATTATGATATAATATATATATATTATAATCAACGATTTAATTGGGTAAATTCTTACATCCTGGTTCACGGCTCCTCACGCCCAGATTTACTTTTCTGATTTTCTATACCATAATGAAACAAACTAAAAAAAAAAACTTACATTTAGTACAAATATTAAAATTAACGGTCAATTTAAAAAAGCAGCAGGTTATAAGAAGGGAGCTTATGCTAACTAATTAATGAGTAAGTATAAAACCTGTATAACAAGTACGTACAGACACAGCGTGATTTGACGGAGTAGCTAAATTAAAAAGCGTATTTTCTACGACGTAGCAGCTACCTTTCTTTGCTACGCCTTAGCACGTAGCACTGGTTTTAAACTACACAAGCAAACATTAGTTAGGTATACCAAAAAATACTTCTTACATTTCTTTCTTCTCTATTTACGACAGTAATTCAAACTATTTGATATTCAGTGCTTGAAGTTTTACAACAGAAATGTTCAAATGTGTATTAACGGTCTATTCTCCGGATTTGTAATATTTTGTAACAAAATTATAAGAAATAATGATAAAGCCAAAAATCCAACTTTTAGCTACGAACAACGAACGTTTACAGATAGTTTGATATACGCATTAACTTATTTTCAGTGATATTTTAGTAGCTTCAAAGTAATAGGATTTTCCATATTCGCGATTACGAATACGAAAAATCTCAAAATGACGTAACCACTACTATGGAAAATCTTATAATTGTAAAGCTACTATAATATAATTGAATATAAGTTTGTATATTAGTCAAAGTCAAAGTCAAACGTTTAAAAACAAACTAAGTGTACAAAAAGATGGAAATAAAAATAGGATCTTACAACTTAGTTGCCTTTTTCTAGGCACAGCAAATATCTGGTAGATACATATAAAAACTTAAAAATAAGGTAAATTTTAACATTCTTCCTTACATCTTAAACACGTAATAATAGGATATAGCATCGATATTTTTTGTTCTCTATTTAATGTAGTTATCATGTTTATTATCTATATACCCTCGTATGTTATTTTTTTATTTTATATAATTATTTATTTTGACTGAGTTAAATATTCATCAATTGAGTATGGGCATTTTTGTATCAAATATGTTTTGAGTTTATTACTGTAGCTGGTCAACTTAGGTTCATTTTTTATATTTTCTGGTAACTTGTTAAATATTTTTATTGCCATATAATATGCACTGTGGTTCAGCATTGTTAATCTTGATTGTGGTAAATGTAGTTTATTTTTGTTACGAGTGTTAATATTGTGCGTATCTTTTATTTGTAAAAATATTTCACGGTTTGTAAATACGAATGTACATATGTCGTGAATAGAAATTGCGGGTAGGGTTAAAAGGTTATATTTTATGAAATACGGTTTACAGCTAGTCATGTTATCAATCCGGGCAATTATTCTGATGCATTTCTTTTGAGTTAGAAACAGATCATTAGCATCCACGCTGTTGCCCCACAATATTACTCCGTATTTAAGCCACGAATATGCGTACGCGTAGTAAGCTGATAATGCTGTTTCTGTGTTGGTGCTATTATTGATCTCGAATAGGGCGTAGGTAAATCTACATAATTTGGCTTTAGTAACTTTTATGTGGTTTTTCCAATTTAAGTTCGTGTCTATATTAATACCAAGTAAGTTAAATGTATCTCCTTTTTCAATAACTGTGTTTTTAAATTTTAGATCAATATTAAATGGTTGTGTTTTATAGGGTCTGAAATGCATGTTTTTTGTTTTATTGAAGTTTATTTCTAAGTTGTTATCTTGAAGCCAGTTTTGTATTAGTTTAAAATTTTCATTTATTATAATCTTAGGATCAGAATCTTTATCACAATTTATCAATATGGAAACGTCATCTGCGAAAAGAATTGGAAAAGCAACTTTTTTATTTAGAACTTTTGGGAGATCATTTATATAAAGTAAAAATAGTACACAGCCTAAGACGCTCCCTTGGGGTATTGAATTTGTGAGAAGTCTTTCTTCGGAACGTACTATTCTTATCTCACTCTTTTCCGGATCTAGATGTTCTATTTGTACTATCTGTTTCCGTCGATGCAAGTATGACTTGAACCACTCGTATGTTTGACCTCGAATGCCTGATCCATATAACTTATTTAGTAATATATTAAAAGACACTTTATCATAAGCTTTCGTCATATCCAAAAGTAGACCAAAAACACGTTTTTTATCATTTATCTCTTGGAGTGCCATTTGTATGTAGTTGTATACTGCTAATGAGGTAGATCTGTTTTTTCTGAAACCATTTTGGCTATCATCGAGGATATTGTGTTTTTCTAAGAAGTAGTATAATCGGTTGCACATGGCTTTTTCAAAAAATTTTTAAGAAAGTTGGTAACATTGCTACGGGTCTGTAGTGATTTGGTGAGAGTTCGTCATCTTTTTTATGGATGGGTTTTATTAAAGCTATTTTGAGTAAATCTGGGAATTAACCTTGTTCGAAACTTTGATTAATGAGGAATGTAAGGGGTACAGTTAATTCCTCTGCACATTGTTTAACTAATATCGGTGGGATGGCGTCCATACCATAACTGTGTTTATTTTTATTGATTTTATAATGTTTTGAATTTCTTGTTCGTTCGCGGATCGAAGAAACATGGAATTAGTAGGGGGGTTTATTACGGAGTGATCCTGATTTTGGTTAACAGATTTATTTTCACCTATCAACGCAAAGAATTCATTAAAAGTTTCTGATATTATTTTAGGACATTCCAAAATTTTATCTTCTATTTTTAATTTCATATTTTTGTGTTGCTTTCTTTTTGTTTTTCCGGTCTTATTATTAATAATCTTCCACATAGTTATAATTTTGTAGTCCAACTTTTTCATTTGTCTAATATAATCTTGCTGTTTAGCTAACTTAACGCTCTTTTTAATATTCTACTAGTTAAGGTGTAATATTTTTTTATAACTTCGCTTTTTGTTTCATTTAGGATAATTCTTAATATTCTTTTATTATAGCAAGATTTTTTTAAACCGGTTGTTAGCCAGCCTTTCTTTTTGGTGTTTTTTATTTTAATTCTTTGGATTGGAATGTATTCCTCAAGACGTTTTTTAATTAACGTAATAAATGAATTATAATTTAAGTTTATGTTTTTATCTTTACATAATACTTCGCCCCATTTAATATTTTGCAATGATACTTTAAAGCTTTTTATTTTGTCATTTGTAAAGTTTCTTTTTTCAATATACCACGTTTTTATATTATTTTGTTTGATATCTTTTGTGTTTAATACAACATTCACTGACTTATGGTCTGAGAGTCCATGATCTTGTACATACGATTCATTCAAAGATATTTGATAATTCGTGAATATAAGATCAATGCAAGTGGCTGATTTGTTAGTAACTCGTGTTGGTTCATGAATTAATTGCTTAAGATTATATGAGCGCATTAAATTCAAGAGATCATGTGTTTGTGTACTTTTTTTGTCTATAATATCTATGTTGAAGTCTCCTCCTATAATGATGTGTTTAGTTTTATCTTTGTTACTTATCTTATTTAGCATATTCGTTAATTGCTCATAAAATATATTAATATGTCTACTTACTCTATATATTCCTATAATTATACAGTTTAACTTAGGTATTTCAATCGCACTAATTTCTCTAATAAATTCTTTAAAAAATTTAACAATATCTAATCTATTAATAAACTCTATATCATCTTTTAAAAGTAAACAAACGCCTCCATGTTCATGTTTTTCTCGACAAAATATAGATGCCATTTTATTTCCCGAGAACATAATAAAATCACAAAAGTACTTATTTTTCCAAAGTTCAGACAAAGAAAGTATATCAATATTAGAATTTGTTACTAACTATTCTCGTAAATTTATTTTGTTACCAATACTTTGGATATTTTGAAATTTTATATTAAAATCAGTGGCGAAATAACTGTTGGGAGGTATCAGTTTGTTTTGTTTCTTGTACGTTGACAAATTTATGATTTTCAACGACTGTGGTTGTAATATTCAGTTCTTCACTCGACTCATTTTTGTTCTCTTGTAGTTTAGGTAATCTGTTCGGGTTTTTAACTTCTATTCCGTTCACAATCAATTTTTTATTTATTATTTTTGCGTGGTTTTCATTTTTCCTCGCTTCTTTTAAGATCTTTCTTAGGATATTCCTTTCTTCCAGTACTTTTCCGTCCATATATATTCCTACGCCCAGTCCAGTACCCTTAAAGCATTGCCTGTTGCTTATTATATATTTAGCCACTGTCTTACTGAATAGTTCTATTGCAAGTGGTCTTTTGATTCCTCGTTTTCCAATTCTTTTTATTTCTTCAATATAGGGGTTTATATTTATGTTCATGATATCATGGAAGACTCTAGATACTCGGTCGTATACGTCAAAATCGGTTTCATTTTTTGTTTCAACAAGTCCATATAAGACTATTTTTTTGAGCTTTCAAGGTTGAGAATTTGTTGTTCCAGGTTTTCAATTTTTTCATCAATTTTTTCTCGTGGTCTCGCGTTTAGTACCAAGTTCTTCTACTTCAAAACAGATGTCACTTTTTAGCAGAAATTTTCTACAATTATTTTTGTTTTGAGGTTATGTATGTGAAAAGTATTTTCTTAAATCTTTAATAATCTTCACTTGTCTTTGATAGAACATGTAGGCTGACCTTCAAGTTGTGCCTCTCAAGTGGTATTAAGATGTGAAATTCTTATAAAATACAGTAAAAGTTGGTAAGTTGTTGCTCACTTGTGTTAACGTTTGCAGCTATGTTCTGTTGTACCTAATTTAGCTTAATAACAGTAGTGGATCATAGCCAACACTTTTTGCACGCGTGTATCACTTTTTTCTCAATTTTATGCACTAAATATTATAATAATTATACATTTTATATTGACCGGTGTTTTGTGCACCAGTGACACATATTAATTGAACTCTTTGCATACATTGTTTGTAGCTAAAACTTGTTTTTAGGCGATATCATTATTTCACTACTAAAAGATTCGTGGTTAAAATTCATACTGATATTTGAAACGGCTACTCACGATTTACTCACAATCTGACAATTAAATTTTAAGTAACCGTTTCTATATCAGTATGAAATAATTATTTCTTATGATTTGGTTATAAAAGATAAGGTCTTTACCTACGAAGTTGTCGAAATTTTCTAATAGATTCATGAGTTCATAGTTCCTGTAAATCAATAGCTATTTCCATTATTTGTTTTTTTCTAAGTTGATTTCAAAGTGTTTTTTTTCAATCTTTGTATTAAATTAAGTTTCTATTTTCAGTTTGATCACTCAAATTAAGTACTCAAAGGCAGTTCATCTTAAGTGTCATCCGTTTTCATGATAAGGTTCGTAATATTTTTGAACGGTTGACAATTTTCAAAAATTAAATTGTAATTTCTGTTAAATTCAATTAAATTGTAATTTCTATTATGGTGATAGTACTCGTCCATTTGGACAAATTTTACTATGAAGCCAACCCTGAAATCGTGAAAAAACAACTATTTCATACATTTGGGTCGAGTAGGTATTTAACTTTTCTATGGAACAGCTGATATTTTTTTCACGATTTCATTGTTGGCTCCATAGCAAAAGTTGTTCATATGGACGAGTGCTATCACTAGTTTTCGTTAAAAAATGACTTAAATTTCACGTTGTATAGAGTACAGTTGAGAATGACGTTCCATTCCATGCTTGCTCCTCCCGGTGTAATGTTTACTCAGAATTGCATGTTTACGTTACAAGATGCGTTTTGCATGAAAATAACCGGTACACCTCAACTTTAAGAAAAACATCATGACTCATGAAAAACAGATTAAATTCGTATTTGACTAAACATAATTTATTATCACAAAACCAGTTTGGCTTCATTTCGGGCAAATCCACCGAGGATGCAGTTTTAAAACTCATCGGAGAAATTGCAAAAAAGCTAGATAGTAAGAAAAAGTGTATTGGCATATTTCTAGATCTTAGTAAAGCCTTCGATACGGTCTCTGTACCTATACTTCTGAATAAAATGGAGCGTTTTAGTATCCGAGGTTTACCCTTAAAATTATTTGCTGACTACTTGTCACTCAGGTCACAAAGAGTGAAAATAGGGGAATACGTTAGCCAGGACGCTTTATTGGATTACGGTGTGCCTCAGGGTAGTATCTTAGGGCCCAGCCTATTTTTGATATTTGTTAACGATTTATGTGATTTGTCTTTATCTAACGGTCAAATAATCACATATGCTGATGACACAGCTATAATATTTGATGGTAACGACTGAAACTCGGCTGTACGAAATGCTGAAAATGGTCTGAGTATTGTAATGAAATGTTTGGAGTCAAATGTTCTGACTCTTAACATCCAGAAATCAAAATTTCTTGCATTTTCAATTAGGAATGACACATTTTTAAATCTTACCATTAGGGCCCATCGTTGTGACAGCCCTGGTAACTGCAATTGTCTTGCACTCGAACGTGTTCCCGTTATTAAATATCTTGGCGTTCACATCGATGAACAATTAAACTTTCATCATCATCTTCGTACCCTCTCTGGCAGGATAAGAAAACTTATTCTAATCTTTAAAAAGCTCAGACATGTTGCAGATCATAACTTGCTTGTCACAATCTACTATGCACTATGTCAATCGCTTATACAGTATTGCATATCAGTCTGGGGTTGCTCAGACAAGTCTTCAATGCTGCAGGTCGAGAGAGCTCAGAGAACAGTTTTGAAGGTGATGTTTTTTAAAAAGTTCATTTTTCCGACAGACCAATTATTTGCGGAATGTCAGGTCCTGACTGTACGACAACTATTTATCCAAACCGTGATTCTCAGACAACACAGATTATTAACTTATGACCCTCAGTTTCTAGAGTCAAAACGACGAAGGGACCGTGTTTGCGGAATTATAATTCATAGAACGAAATTTTATTCTCGATTTATTTGCATTCTTGGTCCTTATTTGTACAATAAACTAAGCAAGAATCGGTCTTTTTTTGAACTTACATTTATAGATTTAAAAAAAACTCTCTTTACTCTGCTTAAAACTTTTAGGTACGATTCCACAGAAGATCTTTTAAAAATTTCTGAATAAATTTTATATTTTGTTATTAATTCATTAACCTAGTTACATACGCACTTCAAAATCACCTTTTTCGAGCTTTTTTCACTTACTGACTGACTCACACTGACTGACTGATGTACTAACTCAATTCCTCACTCAAAACACACACTCACACACACAAACACACATCCTCTTTCATCACTCTCAAAAAACACACAGTAATTAATCAATCATACAGTAATATAAGATTTGTACCTTTCGTTGGGAAATTGCATGCTCTTCTCTTTTTGACTAAATTCAACCTGTATCACCGTGAGTAGAAGAAACTGACTTTTAAATGACAGGCCTCGCCTTATTAAGAGTCAGTTGATCACTTTTACTGTATATATACTTAGCCTTAAAACAATATTGTTATTCTAGGTTAAGTTTTTTGTATCAATAAATAATTTTTGTTTGTTGTTTGTTTTTTGTTTAATATTCTTATTTTTTGTTTACAGCTGCTCACAATTAACCATTATTTATCCGTGCGATGCTTTTTCGTCAGTCAGTAATTTTCGTAAAAACAGAACTTTTGTCTTGACCTTTACAGGTTAGTGGGAAGTGGTAGAAATCGATTTTATAACAATTATAGCCCGGGCGATAGCGTTGCATTTTAGGTAGTGATTTTACGCCGATTGATTTTCATATCTTTCAATTGATCTGGAATGGCTAATAACAGAACCAAGCGTCAGTTCACGCACCCGTGGTGGGTGTGGGTGTGGGAGGCAGAGGAAGTGCTAAAAAAAGTTATAGTACGCCGGCTGAAACTTTTCTCAGAGATAGTTGACATCATACTGAGCTGAAAAAAAATCGTCAACTGCATCGTCGATTCGCTCGTTTTTTTTACCACTTTCGCAACCTCTCATGTCCACGCCCACTGCTACTTGAGCACCTGACGGTCGATTCACATATTAGTCAATATCATGATGTCAATATCAGCCGGCTTACTATGACTTTTGTATTTGCAACGGTACCTCCCGGGCTATTACGAGTATATACCAATAGCAATTGAAATCGAAAATAGCGACGGGCAGTGGCGTGCATAGAACTAGGTCAAGTTAGACAATAAAAATATATGAATAATAATTCAATGTCACTTTCAAAAACCATTATTTGTATGACGCCAGGGTAGGCACTGCCAATTTTATATGGCAAAGTTAAATTTTATTTGACGTTTACATGAAATCTATTCTTTTAAATTTATAGAGTGCATAAGACAAGAAATATTTTTAGAAATAAACATTTTTCTGCGAAGAAAATAAATAGCTAAAAATTGATACACAAGCGATGCATTTTACAAAAAATACTCGTCGGTAGTGGCAAAAAAAATTCTTTCGCCCCAAGAACCAAATTCAAACAAAACTTTAAATATTGAAGTTTCAAGAAACAAATGAGGCTTCCTTTTAAAATTCACTCAATAGTTAAAGTGTTTTCTAGTGGTGCCCCACTCGTGTGACGTCACTTAGACAGCAGATCGCCCGCTAAGCGTCGACCACTGAAGCAGGGCCGGGCAGGAGGGGGGGAGCTGAGAGCATTGTCTTGTAGCTGCGTTTGTGCTGTGGTACATTCGTTTATCCGTAAAGGGTACATATAGTAGAATACAGTCACGATAGAGATAATTTTGAATTGGATGTAGGCTTGATTTCATTCTACACAAAAAAATATCAGCCTAGGTTCCTTTGGATTTTTAACAACATCTTATGACTACATGTTTTTACAGCGAAATCCATCGCTTTGGATACTCTATATATCATCAGGGTAGATTACAAACCAAAAAAGTTTAATTAGAAACAAATTTCAACAACAAGAAGTTTTCAAATTATTATTTTTTCCTTTTGTACTTTTCTAGTTTATAATGTAATCAACCTAGGTATATATTTTATGGGATGATTACTTAAAACGCTAAATATTTTTTGCAATTTTGTTTTAAATAGTTCCAAATCATTGGATTTTCCAAAGTCGTTTTAACTGTGAATTATAAAAAATATATTTTTTCTGTATTTGTTAATTTATTGGTATTTAAGGTTTTACAGAAAGGACACCACAAAAACCACAAGGGTTTGTCCATGGAGCTGTTATAAAATATATCCGCAGTACAAATAATACATTTAGTCTACATACATAATAATCTTTGGTAGTAATAATATAAAAACTGCTACCTAACAGAATACAAGGTAAAGTGTCTTAGTCTAATTTAGGTTATCTGCACGCCTGTGGAAAATCTTACTTACTACGAAGCTAGTGTAATTGAATCAAAGGTAGGATTTTTTCATGAAAGTAATCAATTTATGTGTACACAATGTTTCCAGTTAACATGTTTTTTGAGTGTTAATATGATGGATTAAGATTTTGTTATAAATCAATCAAATTCAGCACCCTAAAAAATAATGATGATTGGGCACCATAACAAAATGACTCCCCAGTCTATTTAATGTCTCTTCGGTTACAGTAAATAAGTTCAACTAGTAAGAAGAGCAATTAAAGATGCAAACAACATTGTAACGGCATCAAAGTAACGCACATGTAACATGGTAACGGCGCCAAAGTGCTATCAAACTCTGGAAGATCACGTAAATCGAACCGCAAACAGTCGGCACTTACAATTTGTCAAGAGACATAAAAACTAGTTGAGACTGTCGGAACTGCGACACAATGTGGGTCTGTTATATTTCACTGACTAAAAACGTTAACCAAACCCCAGTTTTGTTACGGTTTTTTCTGTTGCTGAAAATGTATCTTTTCCAGCTTGTTTAACACTGAATTTAGAATTTGGTGTGTTAGTGTAATTATTTTTAACGTGTAAGATGGATCCGAGCCACAACTTGAAATCTATTAATTTGGAGAAAATATAAATTGAAATTAAATATTCACTGACTAAGGTAAGAAGATGACTGGAAACATGTTTAGTACCGTACAGAGAACAATGAAAAAAGATTCAAGATTCAAATATGTATTGCGTGCTATAATGCAAGTACATAAGATGAAACGGTGTGGAAAAAAAACATTATAGCGCCCTGCAATGGCATAGCAAAGGTTTACGTATAACTAAATACGTACCCAATGTTAAATTGTGTACCTACAGCTTATATAAGTAGATAACATTTTCATAATAATATTGTTAAACTACATATTGAATTAAAATTGTAAATAATATTATTATTTTAAACAAATTGAACTGTAATTAGTGATTCAGCATATAATTAGTGACATTTTTATCGGATTACAATTGTTAAGTATATTATTATTATTAATAACTAGTACTTGCAATTTACAAACGTGTCTCATATAAATTATTACTTAAGTATTTGAATGGCTTATTCTATATTTCAAGCAATGTTCATAAATATATTTCTATAACATTGTTTAGTTACATTTATTTAACATCAAGAAACTCCTGCAGCGTGTAAAAACTTTTTTCAGACAGATACTCTTTTAAACATTTTTTAAATGTATTTATATCGCTCTTCTCTCTCATTTACTTGGATATATTATTATAGATTCTTGTACACATTGAAAATGGACCGGAAGATACAATTTTCAATTTTGTAAGAGGAGGGGCTAGCCTACTATGTGGTCTTAAATTTCCTGCCCGAGGGTATTTGGGAAGAGTTGAAAGTTTTCTTTAACAAATATGCTTACTTCAAGAATGTATATAGATTTTAAAGTTATAATTTTATGTTTTTTTAAATATGGCCTACAATGAGTTTATGCTTTCCATTGAGTTTATGATGACTATAATTCTAACACATCTCTTCTGTAGACGGAAAAGATCTATAGTATTGGAACTATTACCCCATAAAATGATACCATACTGAAGCCTGGCGTGACAGTGTGCATATGCATAATAGGCGGTCATAGCAGTCTTTAGATTAGCAGTCTTTATAATTTGACATTACTTTGCACAACAGGCAATCCTACGAAGTGATGATGAGCAAGAAAGGCCGCTGAACGAAGTGTGAAAAAGTAAGAATGTATAAGTTTATTATGTTCCACATAAAAGTGTCTGTTACAAACAAATATATAGTTAAATGATTGATACTATAAGGGCTTCGTTTTCTCTTTTGTGAGTATGGCATCCTAAATTTAGCAATGCTTGACAATGTTTTTGATGACCTAGTCCATAGAGTGCCCTCTTTTATTTACTTGGAGATCTCAGGTAACTACATGATGTATTAAGTTCTTTATATATCTTGCAATGAGTACTAACACTTTTAAATAATTTCCATAAATATGTTTTGCTCAATATGACTGCTGCCATTGAGTGTTGGTGGCTGAAATGGCACGCACCCTCAGTAAAGAGGCCGTAAAGCCCCGTTAATGAAACGACGCATAATGTGTGGGCTCAAAATATCAACAGGCTCGCCCGAACGGGTTGAGCCCGAAAGGCCCGCGCTTAGTGCCCGTGACGAATGGAACAGGAACTTCCGTAACTTGCAGTTAAATGTGTTTTGGGAAATTATTTAAGTATTTAAGGTGAACTCCTTCTTCTGTACCACACAGCAAACATCAGCCCCGAGTTGCATTAACCTACTCGTATGTAGAAGGTACTCATAATAAACGCTCTTTTCGGTAATCAGTTTTGTGTATTCTATGTTTTGATGTAATACATTACTATCATACTTAACTAAAATACCTATATACGTAAGCTCTTCCTTATACTAGTTTCTTTTTAATTAAATGTAAAGATTAATTGAAGGTTTCGTTTTGATTGATTCTAAGATATTCGTCGTGAACTCCTTGAATTCTTTTATAATCCTTTTTATTTTAAAACAAAAAGAAACGGAAGGAAATGATGGATTGTATTTGCTGAGATGAATAAATGAAGTAGATGGTACCTGGTTAAGCTTTTATTAGTGAAAAGTAAAAGAACAACATGATAAGAAGAAAACCATTTTTGAAGTACAAGAATATGACAGAGACAACAATATTCGTATTTAAAAATAATGACACCAAATGATAAAATAATAATAAAACCGGTCAAGTGCGAGTCAGACTCGCATGGTTCCGTAATTCGACAGTTTTGGGAACAGTCAGGAAATAGATATTTTAAATCTTGCCCATAATTTTTATGATAACTAAAAAAAGAATTGATTGTACCACGAAAGAGAGACTCAAATATTTTTATACCGTACTCGAAATATAATAAAACTCGTGGATGAAAAATTTAATTTTGTCATTTTGTTATCGTGAATTTCTCACCAGCTATATTTTTCCTGTAATCTTTACGTAATCTCAAATTACCATGATTTTTTTCATATTTTTCGGTTTATTAGTTTCGGAAATAAGGCGGGGGACATGCTTTTTTTTGTTTTTTAAAAGATTTCTCGAAATCGGTGCAGGTGAATATAGAAAAGGTATTATATACTTATAGTCAGCTCTTTATTACCTACAATTTGATACCCATATTGTATTTTTAGGATTTTTTTTTCTGTATTTTGCATTGGAAATATATTGAAGAATAAAAAAAAAATCTTTTTACACCGTATTATGTGTGCAAGTAAATGCTGTTTTTGTGGCAAATGTCAAGTCTTTATCTTTAACTGTGCTAAAGTAATCTGGCTGTGACATGCAGACCGACGGACGGACGGACAATGGAGTCTCACCATAAAGGTTCCTTTTACCTTTCAGGTACTACGGAACCCTAAAAAGCATTAAAAAAGAATTCAAGGAGTTCGCGACAGTATTAGATTGAGATAAAGTTAACTCAATAAATATTCGACTGACGACGACCCCTAGTGGATCGAAATATATTTCGAAATTATTATTTCTTTTTTTGCATATATTTAAAAGTGTATATATTAACAAAAAACAAAGAAAAAATAATTGTACTACATAGAAAATAAATAACAAAATGAAAAACTATTATTTGGACCTTCATCGTATACCGAAGCCGTGCTTCAAATTTAAATAACGGTAAAAAGATATCATTTATTTATTTGATTCTTACAGATATGATGTTCAAAGTTGTGACTCGTATTTCTTCGAAATAAGTCCGTAATGAAGAATTATTCGGTTAGTCTGTCCAATTTACTAAATTGATGCTAATTATCTCAGTCTTTGCGTTAAAATGCTACGAAAACACTAATGTCGAACAGAAAAATCTTGCAACAAGCCATATGGTCTATAAATAAGTATAACTATATCAAACCAAAAAGAACTATGCGAGCTATGGAAAGAGCTACGTTAGGTATTACGAGTACATTGATATTTAGATAAGGTTAAACTAGAACCTATCCGTCAAAAGTAACCGTCCGTAAAAGGTTTGTGCTGCGTAGATTAGCAGAATGAAGTGGCAGTGGGCGGGGCGGTCATATCTGCTGAAGAACTGATAATCGTTGGAGTAGATTAGCTCTCGAGTGGAGACCACGTCTAGGACGACGTAGTGTGGTACGACCTGCATTCAGGTGGACCGATGACCTGAAGAAGATCGCAGGCCATGGTTCGATATGGATGGCCCAAGATCGAGTGCTATACGTCGTGGGAGAGGCCTATGTCCAGCAGCGGACTCATGTAAAGTAGGCTGATGATGATATCAAATTGAAATAATTTGACCAAGTGCGAGTCGGACACGCGCACAAAGGTTTCTGTACCACCATATACTTATTACGGGCAACCCCAAATCACAACATCTATCATCTTACGAATGAACCTCGGCGCAAAAAGGTTGACGAGCCACTCTTAGCGACATCTATCATCTGATCAATGAACCCCGGCGAAAGCATTCAAACAAGGCATCTCAGATGGCACTATGGTTAAGAACTTATTATTTGTCGTGATAGAACCCACAGTAACACGTATTCTGTGAAAATTAATATTTTCTACTTATTACCGTTGAAACTGTAGACCCTTGCGATAGACGCACAGACAGACAGACAGGGGAGGCTTAGTAATAGAGTTCCGTTTGGCACCCTTTGAAAATTAACTTACAACCACAACTAGTTACTAGCTAGCCCAATCCTAGTAATTATTCATTTGAACCGTTTCTTTAAACTTGAGAACAACCAGTTGACAAATAATTAAACGTAGCTTTATAAAGATTTACAAAGTGTTTATTTTCCAGGCATCACCTAGTTTACAAATTAGGTCCTTATCAAACAAAGTTTACGCGGCAACCATCAAATCGTCGGGCACTCAGCGTGCCGCAGACCCTAAGCCGTCGTAAAGGGCTTGTCGCACGGAGCACCCGACGGAAAATTTGTATAAATTATATAAATGATAGGGGGGGGGGGCGCGGCGGTCACACGACGCAATTGGCGCAGCAGTAAATCAAGCCCATAAGGGTCTACGTGGCCGTAACCAAGTACGAGAACAAGTGACGCTTAAGGTCCTATACGACATTAGGAATTCAAAATAAACTTATCTGGCAGGGGTTACTTTCTGCGGCAAATAAAAATAAGATATGTTGTCGTGTTTTAGTTACTAGGATATTATCAAATATATTTAAAAAAAACTGGAAAATGTACACAATCCTGCGTTTCTTCTCAGGAGGACTGAATAACGGGGACGTTAGATATGTTATTATTTACAATATAGGTATAACTAATACTAGAGTTGTTAGAAAGTTGTGTCTGTATATTGAATAGTTTTTATACTGAAAGGGGTTATATTTAGTATTGTACTGATGCAAAAAACCTGTCTGACTCTATGTACGTAAAAACTTAAAACTTAACGCTCAACGGATGTGTTTTTTTATTATCATTGTAGTTATTTTAGGCAATATATAATCCAAAAGGGGTGTTCATAAAGTAATGCCATAGCCAAAAATGGGGCTGAGATTGAATAGTATATAGGTACGTGGACGCACTATAAGTTTCCGGAATGAATATGAAAAAATACTATTAAAGGTACAAAATTAATTTATTGTTTTTCAAAATAATCTCCCTTGGCGTCTATGCACTTTTTCATTCGATCAAACCAGTTTTGAAAACTTTTGTGCCACTCCCCTGTGGTGACCTCTGAAACGTGTTTTTCATACTCCTCGACAGCCTCTTCTGGTGATGAAAATCGTTGACCGCGTAATTGGTTCTTAATTTTTGGGAACAGAAAAAAGTCACAAGGTGCCAGGTCGGGACTGTATGCAGGATGACTCATGAGTTCTACATTTTTCGTCTTCAAAAAGTCGTTTGTCTGTCTGGCCGTGTGAGAACTAGCATTGTCGTGGTGCAGGATGATACGGCGTTTACGGTTATTTTTACGGAGTTCGTCAATAACTTCCGGCAAACAAATGGTCGTGTACCAGTCACTATTCACGGTACGACGATCCTCTAAAGCAACAGTAGCCACGTGTCCAGTTTTATTAAAAAAAGAAGCAATCATCCGCTTAGATGCACTTTTCACGCGCGCCACTTTGGTTGGTTTCGGCTCATCTTGAAAGACCCATACGCTCGATTGCTGCTTTGTTTTGGAATCGTAGCAATAAATCCATGTTTCGTCACCTGTTACTATGTCCCACACCAAATTTGACGCACCTTCGTTGAATCTGGTAAGCATGGCACTGCACCAAGTGACGCGGTCCGTTTTTTGAGCCTCGGTCAAGTTGTGTGGGATCCACCGCGAGCACAGCTTTCTCACACCCAAATGTTTGTGTAGGATTGATTGTATTTGACTCATGCCTATTTCTAAAGATGCGCAAATTTCATGGTAGGTCACATGCCTGTCTGTTTCAATCATACGGCGCACAGCATCGATGTTTTTGTTGGTCACAGCGGTGGACGGCCGACCATCGCGAGATTCGTCACTGAGATTGATACGACCACGCTTGAATTCTGCAAACCAGCTATAAACAGTCGTCTTGCATGGTGCTTTATTGCCAAAAGCTGTTTGAAGCCGAGCGATGCTCTGTTGAGCTGTCAAATTACACTTAAAATCGTAGAAAATCATACTACGAAAATTTTCCCGAGTTAAATCCATGTTGATGCAGACACACAATTTTTTAAATGGCGCCACAAGGTAAAAACAAAAGACAGTCAGATGAAACAAACTGCATTCTACAGCCAAAGAGTTCTATTTTCAAATGTTGCAATAAATTTTTAAATATTGTTTATGTAAGTGGCCAGTTCCGGAAACTTTTAGTGTTACCTATGTATATATTTAAAAACAGGGTAGCTAGAAAAATACAAAAGCCCCATTTTAGTGCTCAAAAAATACAAATACTGTACGCTTTTGCTATCGGTATAATTACTGGCAGTCATGCGACAAGGCAACTTGTTTGGTAGACAAGGTAACATCCACAATTAGTACCTACTTACACATAGCAGTCGACTGCTAATTACATATGTATACCTAAGGAATAAATAGTGGTTACTCTTGCTTTACTAGTTTGGTTCGTTTATACTCGTATTTGTTATTTATCTTTTAATATATACAAAGATTTTGTTGAGAAATAAAATACCCTAAATCGTGTCGTAAGATCATAAGTCTTATTCATATAAATCATCAGTATCATATACATTAAATAAACTTTTCATAAAAGTTCGTATATTAAATTATTCAAAATGATTCTCTTATATATTAATTCATTAATTTAAATTTTAATGAATACCTTTATATTTATTTTGTTAAAATTTATCAAACCAATTGACGTTTAAATCAACTATATTACATTATACACTTTACGAATTGTTATTTAAATGTGTTACTAAATTTATATAAATGTGTGCAAGGTTTTTGAATATTTTTGATCGATTTTTGTTTGAAATAATACAGCGACTAGGTAGCAGTAGCGAAGGGTGAACATTTTAAAAAGGGAAGCTGGACAAAAAGATTGTCCTACTCAGAAAAGCAACCAAGGAAAATATTAAAAAAAATGTACTTTACAACTCCCTGTCAGTAAAGTGTATTGGTCGTTTTGAGATTTATGGAAATGTTTGGCAAAGTGAAGGGCACGGAACACAAGCCGATAGGAATCGTGTTATATGCACCCTTCGCCACTGCTAGGAAGGTATATTGGATTTTTTCAAAATAAAAATTTGTATTAGTATATTTTTAGTGTTTATTAATAGAAGGAAACAAATATTAATTAAAATGCGCTATATTTCGACCCCTCAGTGGAGTCGTCATCAGGCGAATGGTAAATAAAAGTATTATACGTAAAAACACTGACATACATTGACAGACATAATTTTATAAACAATTTTTTGGAAAGGAGTTGTTACGATTGTCCATTAATTATTAAGATGCCCGTAGTCAGCGGCTTGAAATCAGTCGCGCACGAGGTCACTATGATTGATATTTCATTCGTCATTCAAGTTCGGAATAAAAAGCACTGACTGACTGTTATGTCGGCCCGAACGTTCATTTCCTGAGCTCGTATGGAACTAACCGAACACGCTATGAGAAGCAAGCTACCGCGAGACAAAATTCATGTCTTGAAAAAATTCGAGAATGGTTTTGGTTCTTCCTATGATTTCAGGATTATTTATCTAAAATCGAAATGAAACAAAAATATTTTTGAATAGTATAAAATATGCTATGCTGTGAACGTAAAATTATTTCATTTGTTGTATCGTTTCTAGGACATTAAGGTACATGAACTTTCATGAAAATATGTGTCATATCCGGGACTTTAATACGCTTGTATATTTTCTGAAGGTGTATATTTTAATTCCCGTATTTTTATTAGAATACTTTACGTATACATTTTGCAAAATAAAATATTTTGATTTGTTTTGTAACTTTTTTATGTATTTGATTTTGATAAATGTTTAAGTTCAAGTCATGGATATTGTATGGGATATGTTGAAAAAGAAAAATTAATAAGCAAGTACCTTTAAATAAGGATTTTATCAGCGAACTGCGCTAGTATGGAAGTTCGGGCGAATAGAGTGTCCTTAACTGTGTACTATTAACAACTCCTTTCCAAAAAAAGTTCATCATTATTTCTGTCAATCAGTTTTTTTTACGTATATGTACCTTATATAGGTATATATATGTCATAATTTTATTTTCCATTCGTCTGATGACGAACCCACTGAGGGGTAGAAACAAGGCAAATTTTATTAAAAATTTGTTTGCTTTTATTAATAAACTAGCTTTTGCCCGCGGCTCCGCCCGCGTCGAAGAGATTTTTGTGGAAATAAGGAAAACAAAAGAATATGATTTTTTGAACGACAATATGCAACGGTCACCATGTTTTACCAAATTGCTAATAAAGACCAATCAAATAGGCCCAAACTTGAAGGGTCTGCTGTTGTCCGTTGAGGAGATCCCATAATCATCTTCCAGTCCCATCAGCAGACCCTGGTCACCATGTTTTACCAAAGTGTTAATAAATACCAACAAAATAAGCCTAAACTCGAAGGGTCTCCTGTTGTCCGTTGAGGAGATCCCGTACCCACCTTCCAGTCCCATCATCAGACCCTGGTCACCATGTTTTACCAAAGTGCTAGTAAAGACCAATAAAATAAGCCCAAACTCGATGGGTCTGCTGTTATCCGTTGAGGAGATCCCGTACCCACCTCCCACAGTCCCGTCATTAGATCCTGGTCACCATGTTCTACAAAAATACTCATCAATACCGATCAAATAAACTTAAACTTGAGAGGTCTCCTAAAAAAAACATTTACCAGTGGATGATTGAAACCCCGACGATGAGACTACATACGTACGACTACGCAAGGCGTACACACCACACGATTAATTAAAAATCTTAATTTTTAAAGTCAGTTCAGTAGTTCTAGATATTACCCATTATATGGAAACAAATACAGCGTTCCGAATGAGGATAGCAGTGCTAAAACTACTCACGCCCATGAAGTCATTCCGAATGGGAAATGGCGTCCATCACTGCTTAAACTTATGATCCATTCGGAACTCTTTTAAACACGACGTGGATGGTGACACTTGTCAGTGACAGAAAAATTTACCTTATTTTAAGAAACTTCATATCGTTACGTGAATACCAACAAACTTCACCTACGTGTTGTGCAAGAGTTATTTACGCCTAATTGAGAACAATCATTACGTGTTGGTTTGTTCTATCGTCAAAAATCCTTTTTTTTTGGGCTCGTAATTATTTGGTACACTATACTTAGGTCCACGAAGCGAACTAAAATCTCTGAATTATCGTTTAATATTAAACTTTTATACTACGAATAACATATTTTTAAAACTGCCACCGGCCGGCTGTCACTTTTGAAAGATCACTCAGAGTGCCTACGCTCAAAAGCATGGGCGCTGACACCACAACATGGCGGCCTTAATGATGTCATTTATGACGTCATAACAACCATTTTAGGGCTATCTTTATCGGGCTAACGTTGACTCGGAATGACGATAGACGAGATGTAATCGATTATGTTTTGAATCGGAACGCGCTGAAACAAACAAATCTTTCTTCTTTATATAATAGTGTAGACAAACTTTAACGTGAGTTGATTTGAACCAGACTGCGACAAATTCGATATTTTGAAACATGCAGCGTCATCTAGTGTATTCAAATAAAAACAATTTCAAATTTTCAAACGCCAGCTTACTGAGCCTTTATCCAGAAAAGCTTCCCAGAGATGGCGTTTTCTAAGCACTTGAAAATAAAAATATTTTAGTTATTGGTCTTTGCGCAGTCAAGAAATATAATTTCAGCTTTGATATTTTTTTCTTCGAAAGGAAATATTTTTTCTGAAAATAAAATAAAATAATAAAAAATAAAAAGTGAAAACAAATTTTACCAGTCGGGGTTTGAACCCGCGACGATCGACAATGCTACGATGGCAAACCTTCCATAATGTCTCACTAAAATTCTCATTGCGCTGCTCCCTTTTCTCTTAGCGTGATGATACATATTCCTCAACCTTCCCGAAGAAATGCTTTAACTTTCAGTGAAAACTGCATCAAAATCCATTGATTGGTTATCAAGTTATAAGCGAACGAACAGACAGACGGACAGACAGACAGACAGACATACAGACATACAGACAGACAGACGTTGTATTTTATGTGTATACAGATATTAAAAATTAAAAGCCAATGTCTGGTTTGAAAGAAAATATATTTATTAACTATTAGTATACTTGAAAGATTATATAGGGCCTATATTATTATAGGTAGTTTTTGCGTTCTTTTTTCTTTTTTTTTTTAATAGCACGATTATTATCATAGTACTTACGTACTAAAAAACTTTGACCTAACCAGAAATACTGTTTAATGATGGATTATTGCGCCTTAAGCGACGTCACATGTGCCATCTCTCTCTGTGACGTCATTAGACGGAAACTGTGCTTCAGAGATAATCTGGGAACACAGGTTCAAGGATAATGAAAAGACGGGAATGGTTAGTTTCGCTGCTTTAATTTCATGCATTTCAGAAGGGTGTCTGGAACGAAAAAAGGCCTCCGAAGGCGTGTATGTTGGGTCTACGGCTGTTATACAACACAGCAATTAAAATAAAAACTTGTTATTTTAAGGGTGCCTTAAATCGGCCAAAAGTAGGGTTTGGCATTCATACTTTAGATGAACTTAGATGGCCTCACTTGCTACAAATCAAATTAATCAAATCAAATCAAAATATTTATTTTGTAAAATGGATACATAAAGTATACTTTCTACAAGTCAAAGTTAATCTTTACAATAAATATCTTTAGAATAAAAAAAATATATATGTATACTAATAAGGGAAATACATACAAAAAATATTTAGGTTGGGCTACAAAAATTTAATTATACACCTACATAAAATAGAGAAATCTAGGAATAAAAATATTATGATGCAACGAACCAACAAGTTGATAAATAAATACGGGAAATACATCCAAAAAATATTAAGGTTGGGCTACTAAAATGTAATAAAGTTATAAACCTGCATAAAATAAAGAAATATAGGAATAAAAATATTATTTATACATAATGCCTAACCATCCGCACCATTCGATTAGTATTGCTAAGAAGAAGGGCAAGAAACTTAGCAAACATTCCTTTTTTCAAAATAAAACATATGATACAAAATCATATACATACCTACTCAAGTAAAGGCATAAAAAAATATAAGACTGCAGGAAATGCATAATGATTAATAATCATTGATTTTATAATAAGCTTTCTTAGGTAGTCCCTGCTTAATATATAGTTTAAACTTATTTTAAGGTAAACTAGGGACCTCCTCTGGAAGCTTATTGTAAAATCTTATACCATGTCCTACAAAAGAGGTACCTACTTTGGCAAGTCTTAATTTTGGAAAAGCTAGTTTATGTTTGTTTCTGGTTTCAACATAGTGGTGTACACCAAGCCTCGGGAAATTATCGATATTTTTTCTGGCATATCTAATAACCTGATAAATAAATTCACATGCGACCGTAAATATATTTATTTGTTTAAACTTTTCTCTTAATGAATCTCGGTGCTTCATGTTATAAGTAGACCGAATTGCTCTCTTTTGCAAGACAAAGACTGCTTCTATATACGCGGCTCTACCCCACAACATTATACCATATGTCACAATGCTGTGAAAATAACTGAAATATACTAATCTAGCAGTATCTTCATCAGTAATCTGCCTTATACGTCTAACAGCGTATGCGGCTGAACTAAGTTTACCACAGAGAGCTTCTATAGTATTCTGGAGACGAGAGTCTATAGTAATACCCAAAAACTTAGTTTCGTGAACTAACTCCAGGTTGGACCCTTGCAAAAATAAACCGACATCTACTTGAATTACATTTGGTAAAGTAAACTTTATACATTTCGTCTTTTTTGCATTTAGAACTAAATTATTTGCAGTGAACCAATCAAGAATCAGAGAAAGAGTTGAATTCGCGTCATCAAGAATATCGTTACGTCAATTCACATTAAAAATAAGTTACGTGTCATCTGCGAATAGAACTATCTCAGATAAGTCGCTAACTAAGTAAGGAAGGTCATTTGTGTATATTAAAAACAATAGGGGCCCCAATATGGAGCCCTGCGGAACACCCATTTTAACTAATGCTCCAGATGACTTTACTCCATTAATGTCTACCTTTTGAATCCGGTCACTAAGGTATGACTTAAATAACGCCAAAGATTTACCCTTAACTCCATAGTGAACCAATTTACATAAAAGTGTTTCATGATTAACGCAATCAAAAGCTTTTGAGGGGTCACAAAATACACCGAACGCATCCTGCTTTGCTTCCCAAGCGTCAAATATGTCCTTGACTAAAGCAACTCCTGCATCGAAAACCGTTTTCTAATACAATTTATAGATTTTCTGCACTACGTAAAAATATCGCAAAAAACGTCAAAACAAGTGAGATTTTGCAAGCATGGCAGTTGATTAGAGCGAGATAGACAATTGAAAAACAAATTCGTTAGAGCGGGACTTTTTCCTACGAGCGCTGTCCCTAAAGTCGAATAACGTCATCCCGGGTCTACATTAGGCGCCATTACATTAATATTAAAAACAAAAACTATATGGGACAGATGATTACCGTACGACTGTTTCTATCTTTCTAATTCTATTTTTATATCTAGAAATTTTTTGGAAGTTGTAATGCTTGCCCAAAACACTTTCGCCATTTCAATAACTAACGACTTCCTCACAATAATTCAAGGAATGAAATTATTACTATCTTTGCAACTTGTCATTTTATCCGATCAACAATCTACAGTAAAAAAAAATACTTCATCCAACCATCCATCTATCAGCCTGGGTCGTTCACTGCTGGACAAAAGCCTTTCCAAGATTTTGCCAAAATGAAAGAAAGGCCCATGCTCACTTTTTATTTATTTACGTCGTAGCATTGTAAAACATAAATGCCTATAATACATTAGATAAGAAGAGTTATCATTACTACTGATGCTGACAGTTACGAGATATATTAGAAGAGATACCGGAGGTGCTAGTGCACTCACGCGACTCCTGCCGTAACGCCACTAAGCATATCATTCAAATGCACCCATATAAAACAACAATGTAAATAAACATCTTTTGGATCCACTGACTCTCGTAATAAGAACTCTTTTCCCTGGTACAGTGGGTGGAAATTCTCGTAATAACCGTTGCATATTTCTGTAGTAAAGTCACACGTCATCAGCGATGCACGTAAATGCACGTAGCTACGTATGTAAACTGAAGTAATGGGAAGTCGCTTGGAACAAAGACTTTGATATGAAATCATCTCATATAATATCTGTTATTTAACTAGGTAGTACATTATATTAACTGAAAAGCCCATACTGGAGGAATTTATAATAAATCGGTCAAGTGCAAGTAGTATTTGCGCCCTAAGGGTTCCGAAACCTTTCAAATAAATAGACTTTAATGATTTGAATAAAAATTACAAACTCTATCATTATTTAGAAAATGTATGAAACAAAACTGCAAAACTTGGTCGAGTATTCGGGTACGTAACCCTAAACCTGTATTATATAACTGCGTTTTCAGTATTTGTTATTTAAATACAGTATATAGCACATAAACTATGTTAGAAATATTTTGTTTCCTTAAACACTGCGATTTATTTGAATAATATGGATGTACCCCTGCGATCCCGGGATTCATAAATTCTATAGATTACCTATTTACTTTATAGGTAGCGATATCTCGCTTTAATTGTTAATTATTTCGGCGGAATAATAATTATATTATTAATAATAATCAAATTGCGCCAAGAAATTTGCCAGGGCTTATACGTTGCTGTCAAGTAACAAATTTGTTTCCTTTTGAATTGATAATTAAATGCGAATCCCGGAAATCAAGATCTAATCCCAGAATAAGAGCATGTCCACGTTATGCTAGCATTCATGAATGGCACTACCTTCGCCGACCACTGATAATAATATATATAATATTAATTTACGTTCTTGAAGTTTAGACGCCTCTAAGGTAGTTTATATTTTTAGATTTAAAGATTTTATAATTTACAAGTATATTCATAATCTGCAAAGATTACCAAATACTATTATTTTAATTTTATTTTCAGTAGCTATCTTTACATATACTTGGTTTACATGTGGCGTCATCTCTGTTCTTATGAGTCTAAAGCACCTGACATTGAGCACCTCATTTTGCATTAAGTAGAACTAAACTCTGTTTCATTTCATTATTGTTTAAAATAGTGCGATTTAAGCAGCTGTTGTTATGACATCGGGTGCCTTAAAAAACTGGCCAAGTGCGAGTCGGACTCGCGCACGAAGGGTTCCTTACCATTATCTATAAAAACGGCAACAAACTCATGTCTTTTGTATGGGAGTGCGCAGGTCCGACTCGCACTTGGCCGGTTTTAGTATTTGTTGTTATAGCGGCACCAGAAATACATCATCTATGAAAATTTCAACTGTCTAACTATCACAGTTCAGGGTTCACGGTTCAACGTTACCATATAATTTAAGCATAAACTGACGCTTGAACTAAACCTGAGAGCCACAGTAGTTGAAGCGAATACCTAATCGGAACCAGAAAAGAGCTCAAAGCAGTCTGCAGCCTCGAAAGAGCGCAACATGCTAATAGCTTAGGTTCCCAGAATCCTCCCAAGCTGCCTCTAATATTCACTTTACCATTTAGAGAAACCCTTTGATTGCTGGCGTGAAGCTTAGTTATATAAAGGCACATGCGTTCTGTTAGACAGGTGG
Source organism: Ypsolopha scabrella (assembly GCA_910592155.1). Lineage (NCBI taxonomy): Eukaryota > Metazoa > Arthropoda > Insecta > Lepidoptera > Ypsolophidae > Ypsolopha > Ypsolopha scabrella. The sequence goes on from OU342964.1 coordinate 1,339,619, forward strand.
TATATAGATGTAAATAGTCTGGTAGCACAACATGAAACTACTGTACAATATACATTTTTATTTTCACATCATACCAAAGGAAACAAAAAAATATAAATTTTAAAAGCTAAATGACGTTAGTACAATCAGGCGGCCTTATCGCTTATAGATATTTTTTCTAGACAACCTTTGGGTAGAATCGGGTTTAAAGGGATTGATTAATAGGCGGTGCATTCGTTTTATAATATTAAATAAATATTGAATATATACACAAATATACTAAATAAAATCTACATTAACAAATTAAAAGTTACTCCTAAATTATAATTATTTTAGATAAATAACATGAATGAATAAATATGTACATACAATACATACCTACATATATTAAATAAATAACAAATAAACTGTAAGTTCGTTTTAAAACACGCCTCGGCGGAAATTAAATATTTTAAGTTGTGGCAACATTGGCTTTTTATCTGTCACTCGCCGGATGGTGATTTGGCTCTCTGAATTTTGGATTCTTTTGCGCGTGGTCGCATATCTTTGTAAAAATGTGGTAATAAACCAAATTATTTGGATCGGTCGTGACTTCCCGAGTTAAATCATCAAATATGTTGATTCATTAAATGTTTATTCGTTCGGATACGACAACTTTTCCGTGTTAGACATCGTGGTGGTTCTCAGTGAAATCGAGGTTATTGGAAGTGATTCTTCTTCTGTATTTTGTCTGGGAAAGCTAGCTTTGGGGTTAGGGGTTTATTGTTTTGGGGTGTATTGAGATGCATTTTTAATTATTAAAATTAAATTTACGAAATATTCATAAAATGGAACACAATTATGTATACAGTATACATGTATGTCGGTTATTAAACTGCAAAATACATTCAAAATATGTGAAAAGAAACGTAACGTAAAGACGTTGACGCCGTTTTGTTGTCTTTAATTGCTCTCGTAATTTTGTGAATGATGCCAGTTGAGTGATATGACTGTAATGTCGTCGGCAGATCGTAAACTTAAATCTTACACCAAAAGTAAAAAATTGGTGCGATGACGAGCGGAGCGAAGAGGAGCGTGTTAGGTTGCTTTTGATCATAAATTTAGGGAGCCGAGCGAAGCGGAGCGGATTGAGCCGACCCCTCTATTTTTAACAGAAATACGATATACCCAGGCAGATCAGGATATTCTCAAGTCTACGATCTGCCTAAATGTTTTTGGGAACTAAAATGGGAGGTTATGATTAAAAAAAAATTCAAAAACAATACATTTCCGGTAGGGGTAGACTTCACGGGGGTAATACTCCCACCCCCCTCTTTACCCTTCCCCCTCCTTAACCCTCAACGAAGGCGTCCGCCTGTAAAATATTAACCAACCTGACATCTCTTCGGAAGGCTGCCTTCCCGCTCAACAGCCGAGACCAGAAGGTGCAGACATTACCAGTGGACTGCGTGCAAGCGGTGAGGTTATTACATCGTTTTGCGACTCCGGGGTGCGCCTTCTTTATATTCTAGTTTTAAGTTACTTGTATGAGGTCATCCGACTACATACGGACCCTTTCATTATCTCATGGGCCCATAATGACCATCAGGGTGTTCAATCGGCTTGTGGTCGGAGGATTTCCATTTGAGCGATATGATTTTTTCCAATTAGTGTCATCAATTTTACACTTTCAAGTAAACTTTTGATGAAAGCAGATCTCTTTCAAAACTTTTATTTTACTTATTACATGACATTACTTTTGCGCCAACCAGTATTTACTTATAACGAAACAAAAACAAGTACAGTTGTCATAGTGTGCACAATTAAGTTTTACTTACTTGGTCCAGTGATTTTTCTAATAAGTTGTATTAAATTAAATAAATAAACGAAAGCGGTACAATCAGCTCCTAAAGGGGGCTGGTATAAAGAAGTGGTATAACTTTCCGAAATACCAGATATACAGAATACCAAAATATAAAACCTCCAAAAAGATACTACTGATTTTAAAAACTTGCTTTCTGAATGGAACTAATGGCAACTCACTATTATTTGTTGATATTCATTTATAGCCTGAACATTACTGACTTACTTTAGAAAGGCTTGAATGTTTATATGATTAAGCTTTCACCATAGAAGCTATGCAATACCCATTTTAAGATTGTTTTCGTCAGAGAAAAGCGTCTGAGGGCGGAGATAATATTCAGCGCGGACAAAGCCGTTAGCAAGAAACTGTTATTTTTCTTACGTTAAAAAGCATAAAAACATTTGCATGGCTTAAAACTTAAATAATCCATCCAACAAATAAGGCTTGGCTTCCTCACTGAAAGAAGCTCGCACTACACATTTGCGCTCTTTCCTCTACTCAATTGTCCTTACATTTCTGCATCATATTCCGTCGTCGCAATGAAAAGTAAAAACATTGCAGATCTTTCACTCGCACTGAATTCCTACCCTTACTTCCCTAGACATAGAGTTTCAATTTAACCACAGTTTCGGTGGTAAATTCAGATGCAGGGAAAGGCAAGAGTGCCTGAACTCAGGCGGAAACTAAAGTGTGGAATAAAAGTGACGCGTCGAGGCTGAGGTAAATAAAATGTGACGAATTGACGAGGACTTTTTACTGCAACAAATACGGTACCAGTTACTGGAAAATAGATGCTGCTGGTTTGTAGGTCCGTGCCTGAATATGCGTCGCTTTAGTTTTCTACTTTTATTAGTGTCTGAGTTGCGAATGACACTTGCTTTAGAAATAAACGGTGGCTGCATCGGTGGCCTTATTTATATCTATAAATTCTTCTTATGTTAATTTGTATACCCCTTTTCACGTAAACTAATTCGACAAAATTGAATATTAAGTTGGAAGAGTATTTGAATACGTAATCCTGTACCTCTACTAAATAATCGGCGTTTTCAGTATTTGTTTCATTTCATTTCATTTTCTTTATTGTGAAACAAACAGTTATCATTTATTACATACATAGTGAGAATATTATAGCTGATAATTTAACCAAAAACAGTTAACACTTAACAATTTAAAAAAACAAATTTAAATTAATGCACGACAAATACACAACATGCAAAACTGAAACCAAATGGCTGCAAAAGTTAATTATATTTAAATATTTAAAAAAAAATCAAAAGTAAATAAGCAAAGAAAAAATATAATGTAAACCCAAGTAAATGTCTGATTGTGTCCTTTTGACGTAAAAAGTATAAATTAAATCACTCGTATACACTGGAAGACGAGGTCTTATCTAGAAATTCAATGACGAAAGATTTGGGAGTAATATTTTACCAACATCTTACATTTAATCACCATATATTGGCTCTTACAACCGAATCCTTCAGACGCCTTGGTTTCGTGCTTCGTAACATGCGAGATCTCCACGATCCGAGTGTAATGAAACTTTTGTTCAGCAGTCTCGTAAGAAGCAAATTAGAAAGCAGTGCCTGTGTATAGAATCCGCATAAAGCCAAGTACATAACTATGCTTGAAAAGGTCCAGAAAGCTTTCTTAAGGTACTTGTATAAGCGGACTTATGGGTATTACCCTTTGCTTTACCCCACTGTCTTTTTACTTGGGGCATTGGGAATTGGAATCTAGACGTGGGAGGACGAATTAACCGTCGCATTAAAGGTATTGCGTGGAGTTATAGGTTGTCCCGCGTTACATGACCAGTTGTGTCGATTATATGTCCCTAACAAGTATGTTGCCACAACACGATCCTCTCGTACACGACGCCTTCTTGCGGTTCCTAATTGTAAGACTATGTCGTATTCCCCTTTCTGCCGATTGATCAATCGGCTGAACTTAGTTCTCAACCATTCGTCTGACTCTGATATCTTTCATGATTCATGCAGCAAGATTTTGAGGGTTTGCTCTGATTATTGCGAACGTAATAATATTGTAAATGTATCAAGTTGTGTCTAATTATTTATTGTTATATCCTAATTTTAATTCTAATATTGTTTATTAATTACTGCAATAGGTATAACCGTTGTAATTAATTAGTTAAATAAATAAATAAATAATATAATACATGCTTATTTTTAAATAAAAGTGAATCTTGAATTGACCCAACGAAAGATGCAAAATGTCTATGTCACTGAAGTACTTATTGTAAGTATTCCAAGCCCTGATTAAAAATCTGTTTTTAACATACTTTGTACCGGCAAAAGGAATGCTAAACAAGTTTCTTTTACGAGAATAATTGTTAATTTGACATTTGAATCCTATTCTGCTTAACAGATAAGGAGAGTCCAAATATGTAGTTATTTAAAATTTTAAAAAGTAAATTTTGATCACGACAGGTTCGCCTGTCTTCAAGTGAGCAGATTGACTGAGGATTGAAATTGAAGTTTAAGTTACCGTTTTGTCTGAAATTCAAATACTTCACAAATTTATTGTGAATTACGCAACATTTATCTAAATTTAGATGAAGTTTATTAGTGTCAAAATACCTACCTAAGTTTTCCAAATCCTTTTGCAATAATATGCAGTCTTCGTTACTTTTGAGAACGGAATAGATCTTCTTGTCATCTGCATATAATAAAACATTAGAAAATTAAATATATTAAATAATATAATTAATAAATATGTTGAACAAAAGTGGGCCGAGGTGTGTTGTTTAAATATTATAGTATATGGCACATAATATACAGAAAATTCCTAATTCCTAACTAGTTTAGTTTTTGAGATAGACCTCATAAAAATTTTCAGGTACGGAACTCTAAGAACCTCTAAAATACTTTTAGTATTTTTATGTTATTTCTTTAAGCTCTGTATTAAAAACAGTAATGCATACAAGTTTCAAATTTTTCAGATTATAGAATCAAAATTATTCTCTAGTAAATAAACAAATAATTTAAAATTTTTGGTAGTCAGACGCTACCATTTTACCGCCTTGTTTTTTGTCGCCTTATTATTGCTATTGACTTTATTTTTATTTACCATCATGTAAATTAAATACCGGTTTCCGTACCCGTATCGTGGCTTCTTTTATTATAGAATTTGTCGTAATAATATCAGCCACAGCAGTTATTTGTCAAATGGTGGATAGGAAACAGTTTATCGAGAGTTTTATTTCTCGAGTATTGATATTGGGGCTTGAAGACTGCTACCGATATCGGTACTATTTGTGTCGAGAATCCCGTGACAAAACCCCAGATCGATTCCAACGGAAAGTGTGACAAGAAGGCTAGTGGCTCTACGCCTTTGATGGTGAGATTTATCCTTTATCCGATTTATTCCCCATTCTTTTTATCTCTTTGTTTCCCACGGACCGAGAATTTTTCCAAATGGCACAAACATTATGTATCCTTCCTCGAGATTTGTATCTTGCGCCGCGCGCGCAGCTTGATACCGGCCTTCTCTGCCTTCGTTGCTGCAACAATATTGTCTGTGGTTTCTTGGAGAAATACGTCCTTTTCATCCAATTATTACTTAAAAAAATACGAAATAAGGTATGCATCTAAATATCACAATATGAAAAACAAAAATTGGTGAAATCGATGCAATGTGTATCCTATTACAGAAAAACGTAAAAAAAAAAATTATGCAACTGTTAAACAGTAAGTGGCCCTGTGCAATCCTATCTTATATGACAAAAATTGCCAATTCTCAATGGTTAGTATACAATACCTTTTCTATGATCAAATTCAGAAACCACAGCTAAACTATGAATAAACAAGAATCTTTCATAAAACTACATACCCTACTGATTATATTGAACAAATCTCCCAAAGTAACACATACTTACTACTAATTTATACTGTATCAATTTTGGAATTTCCGATTTTGTATGGGAGTAGAAAAACCATAAAGTACTTTACAAGAGTAACTGACCACTTCAACATCCCTATGTAACGAACCTGACAGGACAATGTTTAAGGTTTTTTTAAAAGCAAAAAACCATTCCTACTTTTTTGTTTGAAGCAAACGATTGCATGCTTCAACTGGCAGCGCTTAAGGGGCGGGCGGTGGCTTGGGCGGGCGGCGGCGGCGGCGGGCGGTCACGTATCGTTTTTACAACCGACCCAGCTGCGGTGGCCAATTGGAAAAAAAAAACGCGCAGTTTAATATTTCATGTCATTTACTATGCCGAGATGGTGGATTCAAAATGTATTTGGCAGACATTTTAATGTGCTATAAAGTGTAGCTTAGTTAATTTGTAATGCTTCGGGGTTCGTTACAGATGTAAATCTTAGGAGACCATTTTTAGGGTTCCGTACCCAAAGGGTAACCAACAGGACCCTATTACTAAGACTCCGCTGTCCGTCCGTCCGTCCGTCTGTCACCAGGCTGTATCTCATGGACCGTGATAGTTAGACAGTTGAAATTTTCACAGATAATGTATTTCCTTTGCCGCTATAACAACAAATACTACAACTGCCCAAGTGCGAGTCAGACCCTCCCAGACTCCCATACAACAGACATATTTTTTTGCCGTTTTTATAGATAATGGTACGGAACCCTTCGTATGCGAGTCCGACTCGCACTAAGCCGGTTTTATAGGTTCCATTCCTCATCATGGAAAATTGACATATATATGACCAATTTGCTGTCCAGCTGTCTGTCTGTATGTCCGTATGCTGACGCCCTTTTAAGAGCCAGAGGTTAACAGTTTAGTTCATTATTTTGCTCTTTACTCCTAAACAGTCTGAATAGTTCTTCGTTATTAACTTTTTTCTGATTCAAGTAATGTGAACTTTTAGTATTTTCCAAAATATAGAAAATTTATGAATTTAATGCCAAAAAACAGTCCAAGGTCACCTATCCCGAACATTATTATGATTTAGAGATTATGTTAAAGCAATTAAAGAATAACATGACATGAGTGATAGCAAATTATCTCTGGCTCACCCTGCCAAAGTGTATTTTGACCAAAACATTTATTTCGTAAGTAAAGTGCGATACCCTGTCTTCTACCATATCTTAAGGCCGTACCTGAGCCTAGAACACGAACAAACCCAGATTTGCGAGGGTTCTTTTGAAGAAATTAGGTTATCTTAATATTGAAAAAAATATATATTGATTTATTGATCTCTTATCTCCGTGATATACTAACAAATATCGAGCAAACGGTATCCTGTAGACCCTATTTTGTGAAACATCAAATATTAACCCTTACATCCATCTACATTCTGGAGTCTTGTAAGTTTATAAGAAAACAAATTCAATTATATTCTCCGATGGATAATAACAATAAAATAAATAACCGTAACCAGAACAAAATAATAAGACCACCCTCAAATATGAAATTAGTCTCAACCAGCCCCCATCACATGTTAATAAAAATATACAACCATATACCTAGCTATCTCAAATATATTGGAAAACCCACCTTATTCAACAATAAACTAAAAATATTCTTTATAAACAAGTGTTATGTACTACAGTATAAATGAATTTTTTAACGATGCTATTAATAAATAAAATACTTCAATGGCTCAACGAGGTGATAAATAAATAATTAATAAATTATAATATATTAGGATCTAACTTGCATTCCAATATAATAAACTGTTACCATAAATAAATAATATTATTAAATAATATAAATGCACTGTACCTTATACTAATAACTCCTAATTTACATTATTTTAAATGATTATTGATATTTAAATTATATTTACAGGGCGTCACTTGTACTTTTATTATTTTGTAACATCTTTGTAACCTGTGACTTGGCAATAAATAAATGATAAATGATCTACTTATAAACAATGTACTAAGATTTATACTTATGTCAAAAAAAAAAGGTTTTCCACCCTCTTTTTTTGGTTTTCAAACGTTCTTTTTAAGAACGCGGCTAAGAAATCAACTTGATTATTTTTTCATAAAATAGGTAATAGAAATATAAAGGTTTTCTGGAAGTTGATAGTTGAGATTGTCGGCACTTGGTGGAATTTATCAATTGCAATTGCACGGACATCTAGCAACAGAATCATTGTTTAAATAAATAATTATGTATATTAGTTAATTAAAAAGCCCCTGATGATGCTTATATAGTGAAACCGGTTGAGTGGTGTAGTATTAAATATTATCTGTGGAAAAGTACAAGTGTTTTTCCATCACAACAATAAAGGTTTTCTACTTAACTCCAATATTTTTTTCCCTACAAAATATTTCAGTATTAGCTAAAAACCCTCCGACCTGCTTTTACGCACGTATTTATTAGTATTACGTATCCTAGACAAATAGGTCAATTAACTAACCAATAATTGCCTCTATCAAAAGCTAATAAAGTAAATAAGTAATATATATTTGGAGTTGATGCTCGTGATTGTTGGCACTTGGTGGAACTTTTGAAACATTTTTTGTTTGATAAACACTTGTACTTGTCCACTTATTTATATTAATTTCCCTTACCGGTTTCGCTGTTAAAGCATTATCAAAGGTTTGTTTACATTTACAATATTGTACGTAAACAACCAAACAAACCTTTGATAATGCTTTAACAGCGAAACCGGTAAGGGAAATTAATATAAATAAGTGGACAAGTACAAGTGTTTATCAAACAAATAATATATATTTTTATATTATTTGGCCTTTTTGTGTTGGACGGGTTATGACATTTTTTCCTAGCCTATGGCATACTCTTAAGTTACCGAGTGTAGATAGACCGAATGAGTCCGTATGGTTTTTTTACCCACCAATCCTCCTGCCCAGCGTGTGTGATTATGGGCATTTATTCCAGAAGGACCGCCAAGAGTGGAAGAAACAAACTGATGGATGGATGGAAGTGAAACTTCTGCTTTGATACATCTCCCAATTTTCATGCGTTTAACGCGGCGTCTTATACTCGTAAATAGTTCTCTATTGTGAACATTTATCTGTAAATGAAAACCCTCGTTGAATACATAACGATATCGCAAAAAAGAAATCTCCTAGCTGTAGAACCATGTAGAAAGATTGTGCTTCGATGAAATGCAAACATCATTAACATTTAGTTAATTCACCTGGCGTCGAGGCAAATACCCCGCTTCATCGAGCAGCTAAGCGCTATACCAGAGGTATATAGAGCAACTAGCTGCAGAGAAGCAACTCCGAGTAGCACGATCGAGGGGCACTTACTATGCAGAATGGCGAATGAGCGTTTATCGAGTACAGCATCGTTCAGTGTCGCGTGCGGAATGAACTACGTGGCCGGATAGGTGTAACCTCTATCAAAAGATCTTGGGATTCAAAATGGTGAGAGGTAGATAGAGCACCGGCCATGATTGTTCCCAAGGTCTATTGATACGAGTTCTAACAGGTCAATAATATTATAAGAACGATTGCGTCAAATTGTGTCTTAGTGGCTGTTTCGTCTACTGTAGATATGTTATGGTAACAAAAAGTGTCGGATATACGACTACATCATAATAATATCGAAATGCGCGAACCATAGATAATAATAGATTTACAAAACATGTGTTAAAAGTAAGAAGAATAGTTGATGTATGGATGCTCAAAAGCACGAATAAAGTAGTTTTATTATATATTTTAATATTTAGTCGACATTCAGGGCACAGATTACTACAATAGTTACAAGTTAACAGATACACCACTCCCTAGTAAAACGAAAATCCACACACTTATAATTAACTACTGTCAGAAAATACATGCAAAAATCTGTCGAAGACGCTTTGTTATTACTTCGCACAACGCGCGATGTACCGGCACGCGCCCGAAATGGCATGCAGTAGCAATAGTATTGAGATGGTGAATAAATAAACAAATATTTGTATATATTCTTTTATTGAATACTAGCCTTTGTCCGCGGCTCCGTCCGCGTTAATTCAGTATTTGCCCCGTTTTCAGCTTGGGCGTGATTTAATAAACACCCCTTTAGCCTATGTGTTGACCATGATCACTACAATGATAATAAAAAAACCGCATTCAAATCCACTTAATTTAATCTTTGATCCATGCAATTTTTTGTGGTTTTTCAAAGATTTCTCGAAATCAGTGCCAGAAAACATACTAAAAGTTATATTTTTACAATCAGCTTTTTAATATCTACAATTTGATACCAATATTTTATTTTTATAAAATATTGTTTTTATTTATTTCACTTTTTATATATTTCTCACTTGTTATCAATTTTTTCTTAATTGCTATAATTTTCCCTGTAATTGGACAGTTATGAACTATGATTGTCGTTTTTTTCATATTTTTCGGTTCATTCGTTTCGAAAATAAGGGGGGAAGTGTATTTTTTTGTGGTTTTTCAAAGATTTCTCGAAATCAGTGCGAGAAAATATGATTAAAGTATATTATAATAGGTTGGGGAAAAACTCTTTTCGCAAATAGTATGTATGAACTTATAATAAAATCTCTTTGGCTATACCATTTGTATCTGGCTGGTTTTGATATTATTAAAAAGTTTAAGTTTTAAAAAAGATAATTCCAAATTCAAATTAGCTAAAATGTGTGATTTTTATTTGTTTTCTTACTGTTAAAATGAGTGAATCTAAGGAAGACATTCGATACATTTTAAAATTTTACTACAAAAAAGATAAAAACGCAACGCAAGCCGCGAAAAAAATTTGTGATGTTTATGGACCTAGTGCAGTGTCTGTGAGAGTAGCACAAATTTGGTTTAAGCGTTATTTTGATGTCAAAGATGCACCTCGCTCTGGGCGCCCTGTTACGGATAAAATGGATGCCATTTTTGAAAAAGTGGAGCAAGATCGGCATATCAGTAATTACGATGTAGCTGAAGAACTGGGGATTGACCACAAAAACTGTTTTGGCGCATTTGAAAAAGGCTGGGTACACAAAAAAGCTCGATATTTGGGTGCCTCATGCGCTCACTGAAAGAAACTAAATAAACCGTATACTCATTTGTGATTCTTTATTACGACGTAATGAAACCGAACCATTTTTGAAAAACCTGATAACTGGTGATGAAAAGTGGATCAGGTACGACAAGAACGTGCGAAAAAGGTCGTGGTCAAAGGCTGGTCAAGCTTCACAGACTCTGGCGAAACACGGGTTATCTCGCAACAAGGTAATGCTGTGTGTATGGTTGGATTGGAAGGACATTATTCATTATGAGCTGTTACCGCCAGGCAGGACCATCGATTCTGAACTCTACTACGAATAACTGATGAGATTAAAGCAAGAAGTTGAGAGAAAGCGGCCGAAATTAGTCAATAGAAGGGGTGTGGTATTTCATCATGATAACGCTAGACCTCACACATCTTTAGCCACTCAGCAAAAATTAAGAGAGTTTGGCTGGGATGTATTAATGCATCCGCCGTATAGTCCTGACCTGATTTTTTTTTTTTGCGCGTACGCGGTGAGCGAGTGAAGCGCGTATTTAAACGGCTCCCGTCTTAAAAATCATAAAGCGTGTAAATAGTTATCTAATCTCAACAAAAATTTGTTTAAAGTGATGAACAGTGTGTGACAAACCTTTTAAAATAAATATAAGTGTTACAATTCTAATGCAATCTCAATTAAACGACTAAGTTATAGTGATTAACCGTTATCGGAGTTATCAACCTCGAGCGACCGGTTCCAGCGTTCACACGCTGCTCGATTCTGAACCTTAGGGTAAAGGAAACAAGTGCGGGAGGGATCAATAATCAAAGATGGCTTGTGAAGCGTGTAAACAACCGGTAGGTAATACCGAACTACTCAAATGTGCTGGTTGCAAAATGAAATATCATCACAACTGTGTAAATGTAACAACGGCCTACTATATGGGGCATCTTCTAGAACTACAGAGGGACTGGCATTGTCCCCGTTGTAGTAATATCACGTTGCGGCGTATTAGATCGGATGACACTCCTATCCGTCATAACCAGCAACGATCGGATGATACTAATATGTCCTGTGATATTGGCCTCGACGATAGTGCCCTGCATGAAGCCGGCCACAGCAATACTACAGCTAGTTTAACGGATATCAGTATGTTATTGGATACAAAACTAGAAGCGCAAAGACGGGCGATAACAATGGAATTTAAAAATGAGCTCTCCTCAACTGTCACCCATCTCAAGGCAGAGTTTACAACTGCGATAAACATGCTATCTCAGAAACAACTGCAGATTACCAACGACATAGACGCAGTCAATAAAAGATTACAGGCTATAGAAAATGAGAATATAGACCTACGTCAAGAGTTGCTGTCCTGTAAGAAGGAAAGACCAGAGTCCATCTCAACACAGCTACAGGATACTGTTGCACAGTTGCGTGCTGAACTTAATGACCGTGAACAGGCATTACTTATTAACGACATCGAGCTTTCAGGCATACCAGAACACGATAATGAATCTCTAAACCACATAGTCATGACGGCTGCAGCAAAGCTAGGTGTTCAACTTGAGGAGCGGGATGTGGTCAACGTCTCCCGTGTTGGAGCTCGACGTGTGTTACCCTCGGCGTCGGCGGCGGTTGGTGCTGGAGGGGCTCCGAGTAGCGGCGGCGGCAGCCAGCATGCACGTCCACGTCCTATTGTCCTGCGCTTGTCGCGGCGCGCACTCCGCGATGACTTTTTGAGGAATGCGCGCGTGAGACGTGGGTTTACTACTGAGGATATAGGGCTCCCGCAGCGTGACACTAGAAGATGTTATATAAGTGAAAGGCTGACGAAACTGAACCGGGTACTATTCGCCAAAGCACGAGAGCTTCGTATTAGGCATAATTGGAAATTTGTTTGGACTAAGGAGGGCCAAGTTCTCGCAAAGCTTACCGAGTTATCGAAAACTCACCGCATCCGCACGGAAACTGATCTGATAAATATTTTTAGAGTCGAGTCAGCTGAAAAGGACTGTGCGTAACAATAAGCAAACAATTATGCAATCAAGTATCTTTCCTAACAAATTATATCTAGAAATCATACTGTTTAAAATTATAATTTATTGTTTAATACTTATAGCTGTTAAACGTTTTCATTTTACTACAAATTTTAAAGGTAAGTTAATTTTTTTCACTTCCATGTTATGTCAGACAAACTCCCTCCAAGTGACTTTCCACACAGCTTCACTAAGAATAACTGTTTATAATTATGCAAGTTTAGTAATAAAAGCTGTGGCTGTTTTTCATCGTAAGTTGTATTTTGTGATATCATTATTTAAATTAAGTAAGCGTCATGTGACTTGTCTCAGACGCTTTTTATCGTGTTGTAAATTTATTCAGCTATCAAGTACCTTTGTAATTCAGTTTATAATTGCCAAAAACTTTTCCATGGGCTTACTCAATCCATGCTCACTCGGAACACGTCATGATGAATTTTTGATAGCAATGGAACGTCATTCTGTAGATATCATGGCAATAAACGAAACGTGGTTAAGGCCGGGTGAAGATGGGCGTGCTCCCGTAGTGCCCGGATACCGGCTGCGGCACGTACCCCGCCCGGCTGGGCTGAGAACCCGTGGCGGTGGGGTTGGGTACTATCTCCGCAGTGGAATTCATGCGAGACTAATTCAACATCCAGCTGCGCCCTCTATCGAACAAATGTGGCTTCGTGTCAGTATGAACGGATACAAGTTAGTGATAGGTACAGCATACCGCCCTCCGTGGTTAAACGTGGAAACTTTCTTAGATGCTTTAGCTGAAACAATTAGTTCTTTACATAAAGTGGATCATATTGTCTTGTTAGGTGACTTCAACATAGATCTACTAAAAACAAGTGATGGTAATACTCAAATGTTACTTGAGTTTCTTGAGTGTGTAAATCTTAAACAACATATTTCACAGGCCACACATTTCACCGATCATTCAGAGACATTACTAGATTTAGTGTGTAGTAGTGCCAAAATTACTCATGTTAAAGTAGACTATATTCCCACTCTCAGTAGCCATGCGTTTGTATCTTTTCAACTAAATATTAAGAAACCTAAATTCAGTCCAAGGCATATAACATACAGACCTTTAAAGGATATAGATTTAAAGCGTTTTGATATGGATATAAATGCAATACATTGGGAAAATCTTTTATATGATGATGTTAATGACTCGATATATGCTTTTAATACTCAAATATTACTTCTTTTTAATACACACGCACCTATGAAAACAACTTTTATAAAAAAGCAAAACTACCCTTGGATAACGCATACCGTTAGGGAAATGATTGGTCTCCGGGACAAGGCACATGCCAAATACCGTGAAACAAAACTAGAATGTCACAAAAAGTACTACAAAGAGTTGAAACATTTGGTTAACGCAGCTTTGTTTACAGAAAAAAAGGCATATTTTCAACAAAACATAAATAATAATTTGACAGATCCTCATAGACTCTGGAAAAACATTAAAAAAAATGTAATTGACTTCAATAAAAAACATATAGAGTTGCCGAATAATCTGAATAACCCTCATCTGATTAACAGTCATTTCTTAAACCTCCCTGATAACATTGATATTGACATGAACCGATTATGTTTTTACTGGTTTAATAGGTTCGGCTCTAAAGTTTTTAGTTTAAAACCTGTAGATGAAGCAACTGTTTTTCGAATTATAAAAAATATAAAAACAGATGCACAAGGCGTTGATGGTATATCATTAAATATGATTTTATTGACTTTTCCTCGAACGTTAGGTGTAATTACTTCCATCTTAAACAGATCAATTGAAACCGGAATCTTTCCTGATTCTTGGAAAGAAGCTCTCGTGGTACCCCTTCCTAAAACCAATAATCCATCCGAGTTAAAAGATCTACGTCCGATCAGTAAATTACCAATCTTATCTAAGGTTTTAGAAAAAATTGTATGTATGCAGCTCACTGAATACTTACATGCTAACAATATTTTACCTCAAAGGCAATCAGGATTTCGCAAAGCCAGAAGTACTAGCACAGCTCTTTTGGATGTTTTTGACGATATACTTGCAGGGAGGGATGTTGGCGAGGGTGCAATTCTGGTTTTATTGGATTATTCACGCGCCTTTGACACCATTAACTCAACATTACTAATGGCAAAGCTAGTTTACTATGGATTTGATAGCCCTACACTTAAATGGTTTTCTAGTTATATGACCGGTCGATCACAAAGAGTTGAAATCAATTGTGATGGAAAACTACAACAATCTAACACTGTTTCCGTTACAAAAGGAGTCCCACAAGGATCGATATTGGGCCCAATTCTTTTCATTTTGTTTACTTCAGATTTGCCTGACTGTATTTTACATAGTGGCCATCATATATATGCAGATGATGTACAAATTTACAAAACTTTCAAACCCATAGAAACCGAAACCGCTGTAAATGAAATCAATAAAGACCTTGAACATATCGCTATTTGGTCGAAAAACAATAGTCTCTTCATAAATCCAAGCAAATCTAAATTTATAGTGCTGGGCACAAAGTTGCAGGTGCAAACTATAAATATGTATAAGCCGGAAGTTAAAATATGTAATAATGATATTGAGCAAGTAACTGAGGCCAGAAATTTAGGTGTATTAATGGACTGTAATCTTAAGTTTGAAAAACATGTGGTAAATACTGTCCGGAATTGCTATTATAGGCTTAGTGTTTTGTATCCTATACGACAGTTTTTGAGCGTTGAAAGTCGGATACAACTGTGCGAAACTCTCATTTTGTCGAAATTAAATTATGCAGACTGTGTTATGGATGGTTGTATGTTAGTGCGCACTAAGAAGCTCATACAGCGTTTACAAAATTCATGTGTGCGATTTTGTTTTCCGATACCACGTAGAGCACATATAACGCCATACCTTAATAGCAATAGTTTAATGAACATGGACTCTCGACGTAACCTCCACTTTTCTGTATTATTGTTTGGCGTCATTCAGCATAAAAATCCGCAGTACCTGTATAATAAACTAAAATTTTCTGATAGGCCACGATTCTCTGATCGCCTTAAATGTCCAACTCACAAAACTGCTGCTTTCAGAGGGAGTTTTCGTTATCGTGCGACTAAGTGCTGGAATAACATACCACCTCCTTTAAAGAGTTCTGTTTCTGTTAATTCTTTTAAGATACAATATAAAAATTATCTTCTTTATTTCCAGAAAATGCTCTCATAATTAAATTAAATATTACTTACTCGCATATCAGCTAGGTACACCAGCCAAACATCCAGATTTACCTTCTTCTTCTTCTTTACGATATCGTAGCAATATTTAATTAATTATTTAATTAGTATATTGAAATAGTAGCGGTTGTATTTGAAAATTGTTGTTGTTGGGGATTTGTTGTTGCTTGTAATTTACTGTAATTTGTTATTTGTAATTTACTGTTTCTTGTTTGTCTTTTGTTTCTTATTTTTATGTAGCACTCTGAACTCTGAACTTCAAATGTGTTTCCTGTATAATTTAGAATTTTAATTTTAAGTTTTACTAACAATTTATATAACTAAGTTAATATGTAGGCATCCACTGAAAATCAGCGTCATGGCACATGTTATGCTTATGACACATGCTGAGTGGAGACCTATTTGGTATCCTTATTAGTTCCTAGTTATAAGATGTATACAAAAATGTAAATATACCAAATAAAGTTGTTCTATTCTATTCTATACCTTGCACCTTCAGATTTCCACTTGTTTCGGTCTCTTCAGAATTCTTTAGGCAGTGTCAGGTTAAAACCACTTGTCGCGGTTTTTTGATCAGAAGCCCCAGAATTTCTATAGCAATGGGATCATGTCCCTACCGACAAGATGGCAGAAAGTTATCGAACAAAATGGCACCTACACACTTTAGTTAAATGTAAATAAACATTATTAAAAAATGTTTTGAATTTTCATATAAAATGCGAAGAAACTTTTTCCCTAACCTAATATTTATCATATCATATCATTTATTAAAAGACCAACTATGGATCACACTTTTGTTAGTAAACTTAAAAAACTAGTCTTATATTTAATGTTAGTGACAGTGAGTGAACTCATTAAATTTAGTGAACACAGGTCCGTCTACCGCCACATGAAGGCTGCAGCAGTGATTCATGTAACAGCAATCAAGCCTGTCCGCTATCATGGACAGGATACAGTTGGTGGTTGGTATAATCAGCTCTTTAATATCTACAATTTGATACCCATATTGTATTTCAATAAAATATTTTTTTATTTATTTAACTTTTTTTTAATATATCTTATTTGTTATCAACTATTTTCTAATCGGTATAGTTTTCCTGCAATCGGCCAGTTATGACCTATGACGGTTAGTTTTTTCATATTTTTCGGTTCACTAGTTTCGGAAATAAAGGCACATGAATTTTTTGTGGTTTTTCAAAGATTTCTTGAAATTGGTGCCCGTAAATATCGTAAAAAAATATATTTTTTCAATCAAATTTTTAATATCTACAATTTAATATCCATATTATATTCTTAAGAATTTATTTTTTATTTTTCTCACCAATGTATTGTATATATTTTAAACAATTTCAAATTTTGAAACATTTTGTTTAAACCGTATTATGTAGACAAGTAAATGCTATTTTCGTGGAAAATTTCAAGTGTTTATCTCTTAAAATGTGTCCTTATAATTTAAAAAACTTATATAGGGCTAATAAAAATTATAATGGATTATTATGATGATACACAGAATAATTATATAATGTTTATAACTTGAAATTACAAATACTAATTAATTAATTTATGCTGATTAAATATTTATAATGTAAAATTAAATTCAATGTGTATATAGATAAATGTAAGAATATTAGTTATAATTAAATTGAGAATCTAATGTGCTACACCTTATTGGTAAAATCATATTCAAACTTTTTGTTAATTTAAGATCTTGTCATTAATGTGATTTACGGCAATAAATAAATTGGATTGAATTGAATTAACGATGCTAAAGTTATGAGTCTGTGACATACAGACAGACGGACGGACAACGGAGTCTCACCATAAAGGTTTCTTTTGTACCTTTTAGGTACTTCGAAACCCTAAAAACCGCATGCAAATTCTCAACTGGTGGTTTTGACCTTTGGTACAATACTACCAACCCAATTCGTTTAAAATTTCGCGAAGTTATTCTTTGACACGACTTTTTTACATCTGTGTTATTAGTATATAGATAACCTATTTACCCGTTAACAAATTTTTAGTTAGACTTAGTTATCTTATAATTTAAAAAATTGCGGTCTCTCTGCAAAACGAATCGAACGAGGCCGGACTCCATATCTTGAGATTCAGGTTTGAATCCTGTCGGTCATCAATCAATGATTTGTTAGGAATTTTATGTGCGTAGTATTTTTAAACGTATCAGTTGCTGGGGCGGTGAAGGGAATCACAACATGAGAGGTCAACTTGTACGCTCGCAGATATCTGTTTAGGCAATAAGGCCTTATCATCTTGGGACATTGAAATTGTTGGCGAAAAGAAGGTGTTACAGGAGTTGACTGGTCTAGTTCAAACTCGAAATCACCTCTAAGATGTTGTGATTACTTATGTTTTCTACTGCCAAGTCCTTCGACGCGTGGTCCGATTGGATTATAATTTACTCTTAGTACACGCTGTAGTTTTTGTAGTGTTATGAAAACTGCTAGTATGTAGATGTCATGTTATTAGTTTATTTAAGTTTTTAATTATTAACAATTTAAAATTAAACAAAAATAAAGTATTATTAGAGAGCATTACAAACTAGAAAAGATTAATTAGAAACACATGTAAAGACAAGAATTTGAAAAAATTCTTCGTGCCAAGGTTCGAAATTGCGACCTCTTGTTATCAAGACAAGCGCGCTACTAATTGCGCCACCGAGGTACTAAAGAATGAAGGAAGGAATGTTTTTGAACGACCTATCTAACGATACCCAACACTGTGGGAAGATGAGAAAAAAAAACATCCCCCATTTACGTGTATGGGAGGTACTTGGAAAAAATTTTCTCATGATTTTATTTTACAGTTTCATCGGCGTGATTAATATAATAGATATATACTCACTCATGCCAAATTACAGCTTTCTAGTATTAATAGTCTCTGAGCTAAGCCGCGGACGGACAGACGGACGGACAGACGGTCGAACGGATAGACGGTCATGGCGAAACTCTAAGGGTTCCTTGTCGGACTACAGAACCCTAAAAAAGCACTGTGACGAAAATTAAGTATTTACTACAAGAAAATAATACCTTTACAAACAAAAAAAACAAATATACATGTAAGACAATTGATGAAAAATATAATATGATAATTACATAAAACCGGTTACAGTATTATAATGAAAAAATATGTGATTACTAATGAGGCTATTAATACACCCCTCCACGCTCCATACACCTCAACACCCACACTCCCTCATCATCACACACATAGACATTAAATTAATAAATTGTAAATATTTTCTTTCTTTTTTTTCTTTCTTTCTTTACCTCAACTTTAAATTAGTTTAAATTAGTTTTTATTTTATTTTAATAGTTTCACGTTTTAGCTGTGTCTGTTTGTTTTCTCTAAGTTCTTGTACTTTGTTCAATTTGTATATTTTGTGAATATCTGTTATTGGCTCTGTGTGTTGTATCTTGTTGTGTTTTATGTGAAATATATTGCTGTTGGTTGATGTCCCAAATAAATAAATAAAAATATATAATATAGCAGTTATCTGTAAAGCGAGTGAGTAACAGTCGTGTGCACTGTACGGTACAGTTGTATGTCGTACGGTTACAGCACAGCGTACAGCGTACAGTCGGCTGCACGACGCGACGACGGAGCCCTCATTCTGTATTTAGCGGGAAATTTGAAACTAGATTATTCTGCCTTTAAGTTGTTTGTGAGGAAACTGTTACCGTACTACTCCATTATTCGATGGAAGGTGCTCACAGTGATGTTTTCAGGATTCCGTACTAATTCCGTAAAAAACGGAACTCTTATAAGATCACTTTGTTGTCCGTCTATCCATCTGTCTGTCTGTCAAAGCGTTGCTAGATACACCGCTTTTCCGCTTTTATCACCGCCTTTTTGACAATGGATCCACCTTCCGCTTTTAATCTACGCGGTTCCGCTTTTTTCCAATCTGCTAAAACAACCCGTTTTTTTTTCACTCATGGCGGTTACACTAAGGCATTAAAGTATTATTTTTTTGCAATTAGGAGGAAACTAACAGTTTGTGATAGTAGGAAATGTACAATTTCACATTGTCGCAAACTTTTGAATTTTGCAATGTGAAATAGCTTATGCATCATAGGAGTTACAAGCACATTTTCTCCTAGCATGAACTGTCAGTTTCCTCTTTCGTGCAAAAAAATATACTTTAGTTAAACACGTCGCGTCGAGAATACTGCAATTAAAAACATCATCAGTAAGCATATGAATTGAGAGAGAAAAATCTATGTAAATTTTAAAACAATACAGTGTGAGTCTCGTTTAAGGCCTTATCCATGGTGCACGATAATCTTACTCAGTGAATCAGTACACTTTTTTTCTGGATTTTAAGAATAAATATAATTTGATGTGGGTGTTTTTTCACCTAAAATCGGAAAATAAACAATATTTTCCTTTTATAGAAGTAATTTCAGAAATAAAACTTAGCCATGAAACAAATTAATAACTTAAAAAGGCATCATTTTCAAAAATAAAACCTATCGAGTGAAATGTGTCAAATTAGATAACCGACTTGACAACGGAAAGACAAAGGTCTGAAAAAACACGTGTCCAAATTTTACATTGATAAGATAACTAGTTGACTCAGCCTATTAAAACAAAAACCGTTGAAAGACCAAAGGCAAGCCTTTAGTGCACATATGAATTTGGGTAAAACGAGACTCAATTTCATCGACAGAAAAATAATATACAAAATTGTTTTTCTTTTCAATTTTTTTTTCATGTACCTTTTTTTTTCTATACTTATTTTATATGAAAACGCCCAGAGAGAAAATGTTAAAAAGCTGCTATAATACAGTTTACCGTAAAGTAATAAAAATTGGGGGTTAGTTGGGCATTATTCTAAGAATATTAGCTATTATTGAAAAAAAAATAGTTTTCCAGAAATTTAAAACCATAATATACTCAAATCTACAGTCCCTTGAAGCTGTGATAAAATCAAATTTCCAAGTTAACGTAAAAAAAAAATATTTCAATATCCGGGTATTTTCCGTTGACCTAGAACTATGAAATTTGGCAAGTAATACCGTCTAATACTACAAGCATAGGGTAAAATCTTTAAACTATACATTTGTAATTAAATCTTTAAAAAATCATCGAGATAAAGCAACATAATAATAACAGTCATAATTGTACGGCTGACCAAAACTTTTCCGAATTTGTACGGTACCCTCGGTGAGCAAGTCCGACTCGCACTTGTACGGTTTTTTTCATTTATCATAGAAGATGCAAGGAAAAAATTTCAAATACTATAATAAAAACAGGGATCTGTTCTACTAAAAATGTTCATCAGACAAATAAATAAAAAAAAATAGGCTGATAAATTAATGAAATTCACAAAACATAAATAATGTTTGGAAATGAACAGAAAATCAATTGTACTATTCCATAAACTTATTATTAACTCCCTGACCGGTTTCGCCTTTATGGCATTTTCAAAGGAATTATACTTATATCTAAATTACATAAGTAAGTGTCATTGATTGTACTCAAGTAAACAACGTTATAATTTAGATTTCAGTATGATTCCTTTGAAAATGCCATAAAGGCGAAACCGCTCAGGAAGTTAATAATGAATTTGTGGAATAGTACAAGTGATTTTCTGTTCATTATGTATTCCAAGTTCCGCCAAGTGCCAAAAATCAAAAGTATCAACATTTTGGCTAATATCTCATATTGCGGATTTGTCCTAGACGTCTATGAGAAGACACAATAAAAATAATGAAATTTCTTAACGAACGTGCATTGAAAGATATCTCTTCTGTAAACGTTCTCATCTTTCTTTCATACCATGTAGTTGAGTACAAAGAGCGATTCGAGCGCTCCACATTTCCTTTACTATACTCATAAATTGTGATATATCTAAAATATAAAAAACGTTATTTCAACAGAAGGTGGATTATTGTGGTAACGAGAAATTTCCAACTGACATTGCGAACGGATGCACGTATCCCGATCTCGATGCACTTAGTACTGGGAGTTGCTTCTTCAGACACAAAAGAAGGTTACAGTCCAATTATTATCACTGAAAAATAAATCCTTAAAAAAGGTTCTGTAAGTTCAGTTTGGATCGAACGATTTCAGCTTGTCTGATATTCATCGAAGTAAGAGAGACTTATGTCCACGAATATTGCTGGGGAAATACAACTTTATGCAGCGACGGCAAGGTGCATTGTGGTATGACTCGCTGATAGAATTTTATTTCTTAGAAAGGTGTCTAGAGACTATCGTTTGTAGACTAAACTGCAGAATGGCAGGCAAGACGGAATGCGAGGAGAGTAAAGGAATTCTTTAATTTTGCAATTAATGTTCGAGGTGATCCCGTGACTTTATCAATTCGTACTAAAGAAAGGGTCTAGAAAAAAATAATGCTTACGAGTTGCTTGCAAATTAATCTAGTACACTGTTGTATAAAGAGGTAAAATTTGATCTAATATATCTCCAAAAGTATGAAACCGATTATGAAAATTCTGTAACTTATAGAAAGAGCTTCACTATCGTCGAGTATTTTATTCCATAGTTAGTTTCCTGGGGAGCGATAGTTCCCTAGGGACAAAGCCGTTATTTTCATTTGCGCAAGCAATTTCTGGCACTACTGAACCGATTTTGTAAATAATTTCATTGTTGTAATGGTTCGACCCTATACGGGACAAAGGCTAAAGTTTATTTCCTGGGAATAAGCAGTTCCCTAACGGCACAACCAATAATTGAATTGAAGTGGTTAATCTTTGGAACTACTGGAAATACTTTGAAAATTCTTTTACTGTTGTAATAATTCGACTCTTCACTTGGACACATGATAAAGAATTTTTCCCTGGGGTGGACGGACAGTTTTCTAGGGACATAACTACGGAACGGATTTTAAAAATTATTTCACTGTTTTAATCTTAGATAAAATATATTAATGGTTTTAATCTTCGATCAAAAAAACCCTGGATGTATCATTCCATACTAAATCAGATTGAAATCATGGAATAGGTTTGTTATACAATTATAGTTACAAGTATACATCGGAACAAAACAACAATAACATAAGAGCCAATTAATTATTTTTAGAAAATAGGCGCTCTGCTATAAGATTTGTTTTTTACAATCGATTTAAGGAGAAATTAAAATTTCACAAAAAGTCGTAAATCCAAATCGAACAGCCAGCGAATAAAGAGATCAGTGATTATTATTTTTATATCTTTCAGCTTTATGTTAATGCACTAAAGTAGAACACTGATTGCATCATATTGTCGATTTAGGACGTAATATACATGTATAGGTATATACCTAGTTGAAAGAGACTCTTCAAATACTTTCCGTTAAAGCACAGAAATATTTACGATTTCTTCTATTAAGCATATGTCTACAACTTTAATGTCATACATGGAAGTAAATACTGAAAACTCATTGAAAATATGTTTCCTTCTTTGCGTGTCGTTTTTGCACCATTTTAGAAAACAATTAACCATGATTGCGTGTCGGCGGTCGCTCGCTGTCCGAACGAAAACACCACTGAATTGAATGGGCTTTTGTCGGGCCGCTTTCGGTGCGCTGTCGCAAAATCTAGGGTTTATTTCATCGAAGGCTACTGCGCCAACTGCTTACAACTAAAATAAATAGGGTGACTTTAATTATATAATATACATACAGTCAAATTTTTTGACTCAGTGATTGACTAGAAATTCACATGAGAAAATTTTTGGCTCAAGTTTTGCGCTTGAAAAAAAAAAGAAACCGAATCTCTTTAAAAAAATGGGAAAAGAGTTATTTTTTTAATAAACTGTTTTTCAGTTATAATTTGACATATACTTGTATTTTTATGTTATTTTCTTCTTTATATAATTAATGTGTGGCTGGTGTGGATGTTCAGTAGTCAGTGTGCGCGTGACTAAGATATAAATCGTACTTATCTCATTTTTATGCCAGAAAAATGCATTTCCCTTTCTAAAAATAACATTATGTTCATATTTTCAGTATGACCATACACGAATGTTTCGTATTACTTACTACAGTTATAATTTGGGTGCGTAAATTAAAGTAAGCATGTATTTGCTGCAGCAATTCTAAAGAAAACTATACTTTTATCTTTGTCAGCATTATTCTCTTAGTGTCCAATGAAAGCGAAGAGCGAATTGAACTTTCTGGGTCACATAATATATCTTATCTTTCTAGTTCAGATGTAATCTCCCGGGATGAGACTGGATGAGCAGTGAAGAATTGTTCGGTTTTACTATGAATGTTTTATTCTACTGCATATTGCAATGCATTGTTAATTTCAACGTTTTTGAGTTATTGCACTTTGTGGACAAAATCTTAAAGTGGTACGAGTTAATCTCGCTGCGGAATTTCCACTCTGGATTTGAATAAATGTGAACGCAGGGAACAAAACTATCGAATAGAGTTCATTGGGTATCAATTATTGTCTTTGCGGCCTAGTGTTCGAATTTTAAAACACCAATACAAAGGTTGTGGTTTCAAACACCGTAGGAGTATATAGATAAACTGTAGCTCGGATTTATTTTCGGGAGAGGGAGGGAAGATTCAGTCAGACAGAAAAAAAGTATCTTTATTGATATATATTTATAATTTAAAAGCTCAGTTTTGAATGATTTGAAATTAATAACCGAAAAATTTTCAATAATTGGCTTAGATCTAAATTTTTCCAAGTGCGAAATATTTATCTCAGACACAGTTCCTGATTTTGAAATAGACCGTATTACGGCAAATTTTGATGTATTAGCACCTATTAGGTGGTAGAGCTAATGCCGGGCTCGACTGTGGAGGTACCACCATCTTACTCGGAAATCCTCCCGAAGTTATTCGGGGAAGAGTAAGAGAACAGCTCTCAGGCAAAACCATGCAGCCCACCATTGCCTGGGACCGATGGATGGCGGTATATCCATCCCCAATTGCCGGGCTTTATATAAAACAGACTGGTGATGGGCAGCGGCGTCACTGGTGTAAGGCTTTCGGCACCGCGCTCACCAACCCACCTGCCCAGCGTGTGTGAGTATGGGCATTTCTTCCAGGAAGACCGCCTAGAGTGGCGAAATCCTGGAAAGGCCTATGTCCAGCAGTGGACGAAACAGGCTGATGGATGGATTAAAATTTTGGATAAAATGTCCCTTCTTCTCCTGGGGGCCCCAATCTATGATGATATTGCACATTATGCAACAGAACAAATTTCATAATTTAAAAATTCAACTGATCGTCTTTCAAAATTAAACTCACATATGGCCCTTTCAATAATCCGCTATTACGTTTTCGTGCCCAATTTAACTTTTGCTCTCCGTTTTACTCCAATGTTCAAATTTGACAATTTACTCACACTTTTCGATGACTTTATTCGCCAAACTCTAACCCAAATTCTAAATTGCCCACTCGATGATAGAAGCTGGAACCAGGCTGTTCTCCCAGTTCGTTTTGGCGGCCTGGGAGTCCGAAAGGTGTCAAGCATAGCTCTCCCGGCTTTCTTGTCTTCCATCCACAGCACGCAAGACCTCCATGGTAGTATAATAAGCCCATCACTTTGTGATGTAGAGGCGTCGTGCTCGACGGAGGCCAAGGATGTCTGGAGGCTTGCTTGTCCAGGCCGAGACCTGCTCATCGTTTTGACCTCCCAAAAACTATGGGATGAGCCATTTTGTGAAAAAGTGCAAAAGCACTTATTACTGACTGCCTCTAATCCCGCAGACCGTGCTTGTCTCCTAGCCACCGGCGAGCGGGAGTCTGGCTACTGGCTGCACGCTACACCTTCAGCATTTA
Organism: Ypsolopha scabrella; assembly: GCA_910592155.1. NCBI lineage: Eukaryota > Metazoa > Arthropoda > Insecta > Lepidoptera > Ypsolophidae > Ypsolopha > Ypsolopha scabrella. The sequence goes on from OU342964.1 coordinate 1,365,325, forward strand.
TTGGCACGCTTCTTGACAGAACAACTTTTTGTGTAGCTGCCGCGTTGAGGTAACGTTGCTTCAACAAATAGCACCCATCGCTGCCAGTGTGGCATGACCGTCGACCAACTTGGTCACCATGGCCTGTCGTGTCAGCGCAGTGCTGGTCGTATCTCCCGTCACGCTTGTATAAATGACGTCATACGGAGGGCCTTTTCCACCGTCAACGTACCGGCTATTTTAGAGCCTAAAGGTCTTGCGCGTGACGATGGCAAGAGGCCCGACGGGATGACGTTAAATCCGTGGCAGAACGGTCGTTCCCTAGTGTGGGATGCGACCTGCGTCGACATCTTGGCTGCGTCCCACGTCCAGGCGACCGCTGCCACGGTTGGCGCGGCGGCTGCAACGGCTGAGCGCAACAAGCGGCGCAAATATGCAGCTCTCGGTGAAGGTTGCATGTTTGTGCCGTTTGGCGTGGAAACGTTCAGACCATGGGGCCCAGAAGCGCGACGATTATTCCAGCAAATTTCGTCGCGTTTGGTCGACGGGTCTGGTGACCCAAAAGCCGGAGTTTATTTTGGCCAACGCATAAGCTTGGCCATACAGCGAGGTAATGCGGCAAGCGTCTTGGGCACCCTGCCACGCGGCAGCGACAACCTCGACAGCATTTTTCATTTGTTTTAAATTTAGATAGGTTTAATTTTAATTGTATATTATTTCAGGTATATTTTTTAATTATTAAGTGTATATTTAAAAGCTGCTTACAAAAGAATTCAACAATTTTTTTTAGCATAATCTTTAATTACTTTCTTCGGATCGATGGGAATGCTATAGTGACATTTTTTCACGATGTTCATGTCTTTATTTCGGGAGGGAAAGGGGTGTTTGCACCCCCAAAACACGCCCCTTGCTACACTTATGGTTTTCGGTATGCAAACCTCAGCAAATAATATTGTAATTGGTTTACTATACAGGATGTCTCATTTAAATCGGTCAGTATGGGAAAGTCCGAAACTATAAGACATACGAAGATCTGTTCTTAGGAACCATGTCATCGATTTTAATAACAAGAAAATCGGTAATCGAACCTGGTTGATTAAAAAAAAAAAAAACTTACACTATTTCCATTTAGATATCGATTGTGTAGATCATAAGCAGTAAACGGCTCTATGAAACATGATGTCTCAAATGAATAAAATGCACTGTTTTCACATACTTTAATTTATTTTTGAAGTGACCACCGTTACAATATTCAACAAGTTCAGGCATGTAAAATTGTCTTTATGGTTGTTTGCACCTCCTTACAGATCTTCGTATGTCTTATAGTTTCAGACTTTCCCATACTGACCGATTTAAATGAGACATCCTGTACAATAAAAAATATGTAGAGTTTTCGTCGGAGTTCAAATTTATTACATCACTAACCTAGTTCAGCCTAGTTCGTTCTACTGGACATATGTCTTTTTAAGATTATGCTACTATGGGCACACACGCTGATTAGAAGGATTGATGAGTGCGGTGCTGAAACCCTGTGACGGGCAGCGCCGTCGCACCAGTGACGCCGCTGCCCGTCACTAGTCTGTTAAATATAAGGTGGATGGATCTACCCCCATCAATCGGTCCCAGGCGTGGGCCACCTGGCTGTGTCAGTTTGAGAGTAGTTAATTATCATCACGACATGAATCCCCGTGAAGATGTCAGACGTTTTCAAGTGTGTACTGTGAAATGCAAGCTAAAGTTCACAGTTGGAACATACACCTGCTTTCCACCAACGATTATTGCATTCCAAACGTGATGGGGGATGAGCCTTATCGGCATCGCCATACTTTGGGCATAAATGGAACACCATCTTAACGTGCCTTCCGAAGCACGCAGACCGAATACAAATTAATGTGAACCATAACTAATGTGAATACAAAATGGCGCCTTATATATCTGTAGGTATTATATTATGTTACCTCTATAGCTCGATCCGATATCGAAAACAAAACTGGACTAGTGGACAGAAGTCTTCCAGTGATGCTTCTGTTGCCCGGCTACAGGTTGACGTCCGATGACGGACCGTGGACAAAAACAGAGAAAATCTAGTATTCCTAAGGTACAGTCAACGTGTTGTCAAACAAATCAAGCAATTAGTCGACACGTAGACTGATAACTAACACTGCACTGCATACACATAATGGCTGCTCCAGTCTCAACCAAATGCAATTATCTGATTGCACGAACAATGACGTCACGATGGTTATTGTTCCTAGTTACAACGTCCACGTTACGTTTTGTTACTGTTTGGAATGACGTCGTCCCGAAAGTTATATATCCTGAACATACGTAGTAGTAATAAGTTATTACTCTTGTCAAAAGGAGCCTCGGGGCCGATTTTGATGAAAACTCAAACTGCATCATTAAATTGTTGAAAAAATAATTTCCTTAGCCGGCAATCGAACGGGTTGAATAAAAAAATAAACCGTCAAGTGCGTGTCGGGCCACGCGCAACGTAAGGTTCCGTTGTTGCCCGGTACATATAATTTGGTCTACTTATACAGACTGCGCCAAACTTCTGGTCCCATACATTATAGGGGGCCAAAAGTTTGGCGCGAACTGTACTCGTAAACCTGTAAAGCCAACTTAGCTGTGATAGTTTTCCTTTTAAATTAATAACTCAGAAAGTTTTGCGAAACTAAAAAAAATTGTTCTATAGGTACATTTTTTTTTAATCTATTCAATGTTCTCTCCACCAGCCTCTATACAAAGTTTCATGCATTTTTACAGTCCGCCGCAGACACCTCGTTTACAGCCTGCTCGAACGCAGCCAGCGCATCTTCCGGCGACGAAAATTGTATTCCTTTGAGCTGATTTTTTATTTTTGGAAATAAAAAGAAGTCACACGCTAGGTGCTAGATCAGAGCTGTCAGAAGGGTGACCCAGGAGTTTGACTGGCGTGCTGTATAGGAAGTCCCTCGTTTTGAGTGCGGTGTGCGCAGGTGCATTGTCGTGGTGGAGCAGTAGCCCGCGGAGCCCTGTGTTTGGTCGCTTGGTGCTAACAACAGAGAAAACTTCTGGCAATAATTTGGTAGTATATACCATTCGGCATTGATGCTTCTTTGATCCCGTAAGGGATCGATACCAAGTGGCCAGTCAAATTAAAAAGCTAGTGATCAAAATCTTCCCCCCGCTTCTAGATAGCTTTACTTTGGTAGGCGTTGGTTCATTTTGAAACCAAACAGTCGACTGGTGCTTGGTTTTTGGATCGTATTGATAAATCCAGGACTCATCACCTGTAAAGATGTCGTAAACACGCCGAGACGAGCCTGATTCTTTGTTTAGCATAATCACGACACCATTCCACCCGGGCCTGCTTCTGAGCATCGGTCAGGTTGTGCGGCACGCAGCGTGATACTATCCTCCTCACGCGAAGATGGCTGTGTAGAATCTCGTGAACGCTTCCCGATCCAATCTTCAATATGTGTTGAATCTCCTGATATGTAATTCGCCTATTGTCTTGGATTAAAATTTTCACTGCCAGCACGTTTTCTTCGGTAACAGCCGTCAAAGGGCGACCGCTTCTTTCTTCATCCCCCAAAGATGGTCGACCGCGCTTGAATTCCTTATACCAACGATACACGGTTGCCTTGGAAGGGCCTTCATCCATGAATGCCATTTGAAGTCTATCGTACGATTCATCTGGTTTCAGGCGACACTTGAAATCGTAAAAAATCATAGCTCTAAAATGTTCCCGGCGCAGATCCATATTTCAGCAAGACCTCGTACTTTGAATTAGCTCGCAAAAAATGTGGAGGGAAATTTTGAAATTAGAACATGCCTATTTTTACTTATAAATAATCATATTTTCGAAAAACATTATAACTAGCCAGTCTCCCATACATAAAAACTTTTTTTCGCAATACTTTCTGAGGGGCCTGGTATATACTACTTCTGTGAATTTTTTCACATTTCTATAGATAACCGTTTAGCCGGCAGGAGGGGGGGACGCTCCACTCTAACTAAAATTTTCACTTTAAAGCTTAATATTTCACCAACAGATCCCTAAATCGAAAAATGGCTTTCATACACATACAATGTTTTTAAACGGCCTATCCAACGATACCCCACACTATGGGTAAGACGAGAAAAAAAAAATCATCCCCAGTTTACGAGTATAAGAGGTAACCTTAAAAATTTTTCAAGATTTTGTTTTACTATTTTGTCGGCGTGAATAATATTTATACTCATGCAAAATTACAGCTTTATAGTACCAATAGTCTCTGCGCTAAGCCACGGACAGACGGAAAGTTGGACATGGCGAAACTATAAGGGTTCCTTGACGGACTACGGAACCCTAAAAAACAGTAAACCAGTTTCGTCCGGTTTCCATATATGTACAGAGTTTGTAAAAAGAAATATTTGTGTACTAAATATTATAACAGGTATTTTTTTACGAAGCCATCTCTACTGATTACACTGTTACACTGAACAACGTTTTTTTTTATGCATGCGTCATGTCTAGCGAGAATAAATTTTGACTGGGCAGTAATGGATGGAGCCATCGGAATTATCAATCGCTTGTAATATTATTTTAAAAATAACAAAATATGAAAATTTCTCTGAAGATGCTTTCGTATGACGTAAATAATGATATTTTAGGATAATAAGGCAAAAAGCTTAATCGCTTACGTCACACATAAGCCGCGTTCAAGAAAATAGGAACCAGGGTATAATAAATCTAAGGAGGTATGAAAGTAGCGACATGACGTCATTCTATCCTTAAATGACGTTGATGGATAGCGTTTTGGTCTTAGTATTTCATATCTCCTTCATTTATAACCACTTGATGCGTTAAACCATTTATTTTATGGATTTAATCGTGAATTATGTATGATAGAATTGTTACCGTGGATTTAAAAACTGCCAAGGCACAATAAGAGTGAATTAAGGGTTTCATTTTAAGGGGGCCATTCTGACAAGGTTCGGTAAAAATGCCACAAATTAACTTGAAATAAAATATATAAAAATGAAATGAACTAAATTTGTCTATAATTACAATCCCAGTTGAGTATACTCAACTGATGCCTGGTCCAGATTGGACCCGAAATATATCTTGGGATTTTAATTTGTCCATATCATTATACAAATTTAATTTTATTGTACAGTTATGATTATACATATTTTAGAGAAAAAATATGCTTTCTAAAGTTATTATATTTTTATATCACAAAGTAAAATAAAGTTTATGTTTTTTAATGTATCCCTAAAAGCTTAAACGCATCAAAATTGATACTTAGCCCATGACTATTTGGACGATAGTGACCCGTGGTGTCATGAGAATATTGATCATGGCCATAATATACTACTGTTTGTTTATTTTCTAACTGATTTGTGTTTTTCAAATTGTTTGTTTTTATCACAAACATGTGGTATTTATCTACATAAATATTTTTTATATTGTTTTCTTATTATTATTTTGACATTTCTTTTTACATATTGACATGAACAGAACATTTTATAACGTAACATTTATTTAGTTGATAATTTGACGGTACAAAAGTGATAAAGTATATAAGACAGGTAGATGATGTTTTGCTTAGTATTTAACTTACTACCTCATTAGACAGGTAGACTAAGATGTATTTTTTCCTCATGACACAATTTGCTTCTGTCTTTTATATTTTTATCCTTTACTTATTGAAGTTAAACACCTTGTTTAGTGAAAAAATTTTATGTAAGTTAAAAAGACTGTAAAAGTATTAAGCCATATGATGAAAAAAAATTATTGTAAAAAAAAGACATGATCTTGTGGAGTTTCTTGCCCTTCTTTTTAGCAAGATAAATCGAATGGGCGGATTTAGGCATTATATCTATTTATAGTTTATTCATCTATTAAACTATTTATTCATTGCATTATGTAGGTATATACAATATTGTAATTTTTTACTTATATTTTGTATATTTGGTTAGGCATTATATTTATAAACTTATTTATTAATTGCATTATGTACCTAAATATTATTCTTATTCTTAGAAGTCTTTATTTTATGCATGTCTTACTTCATTAGCCCAACTTAAATATAGGTTTTTTATATTTATTTCCCGTATTATATTTGTTTCATTATATATATAATATTGTTTTGATATGACCTGTAAACGTATACTTCATTTAGGTATCTATTTTACAAATAAACATTTTTAATCTTTGAATCTTTAGGTAGGAAATAAAGAATAACCGTTTTATCGTTTTTAGAAATTTCCCCAAGGACTTACATAAGCTTGTATTCCTAGGGATTTGTTTTTATTTTGGAATCCCAACTAAACATGGTCGCGGGCTGGGTAGCTCGTGATTTTAAGTATATGTATGCTTGTTGCAAAAAAATATTATATATATATTACCTGGTTTGTACCTCGATCAGAGTACATGCATTGAACGGGGCCTCTACGGGACAGAAAGCGTTTTAGAGCAGCTAAAAAGCTTACTGTAGTAAGGTCTGTCGCAACCTCTATGTGAACGGCGCGTGTTGTTAGGCATGTAAAAATGCAGAAGTAGCCTTTATTTACGCTTTTCACTCCGCGACGTCTAATAGGCGTGTACTGGATAGGGCCAGCGTAATCGCATCCACAGAAATAAAAGGCCTTAGGCACTGGTTTGACACGAATGTCTGGAAGATCTGCCATGGGAGGAGATAGAGTTTTCGGTCGAAATTTAAAACAAGTATTGCACTTGTAAACGCAGTGCCTAATAATGTTCCTACCAGACAGTATCCAGAATCTCTGTCGCAGCAAAGATGTCAGTAATTCCGAAGCGGCATGGAAATATTTTTTGTGATAAAAGTCAATCAACAAATTGACGACATGATCCTTACGCGGTAAAATAAGCGGATGTTTGTGTTCAAAGTCGATGTCGGCATGAATGAGCCGACCACCAACGCGAATAAGTCCCTTGTCTAAGAAGGGTTTGAGTTTCAACAAAGCAGATGAACATATTTTATTATTTTGTAAATTACAAATGTCATCAGCGAAATATTTTTGTTGTATGACTCGAATTAGTTTAATTTCGGCAAATTCCAAGTCAGAAGCGGTAAAACACGCAACACGAGGGCGTGAAGAGTCGCGGCGCGGTAAAATTTTCAAAAGTCGGTAAATCAACACAATAACTTTTAAAAGTTTTTCATAGTCTGAAAACTTTAATGCCAGCGAATAAATCAAAGACTCCGGAGTTGAGTCTATAACCGGATGTGCCGTAACCTTCTCTTCAGGTATATTTTCATCGAGTGTCAAATTGGCTTGGTTAATAGGCCACTGTGAGGGGTCAAGCGAGGCCCACCACGGTCCGCGGAGCCACAGTGGATGGTCTATTAACTTTCGTGGCGAGACACCACGGGAAAGACAGTCCGCCGGGTTTTCAATACCCGGGACGTGGTAAAAGTTATCAGCTGAGATATTCTCTGTCAATTTGACGACTCGGTTCGCGACGAACTTTTGCCAGCGATGTGGCGAACTTTTAATCCAGTATAGTACGACCTTTGAGTCAGTAAAAGCATACAAATTCATTTTATAGCGAACGTTATAATTATCGTAAACGATGCGAAGTAGTTTAGCCAGAAGAACTGCTCCACAAAGTTCAAGTCTCGCAACTGAAACCGTTTTCACAGGAGCGACCTTAGACTTTGCACAAACTAGCTGTATAGTGTTTCCAGTAGGCGAGCTAACGTGCAGATAAATTGCGGCACCATAACTAGATTCACAAGCGTCTGAGAACCCCAATAAAGTGGCTACGCAACCCTGCGTTACTCCAACATGTCGTGGAATTTTAAATTCATTCAAATAAGGCAATTCTTCACGGAATAGTTTCCACAATTTGACGATGTGTGGAGGTGGAACGTCATCCCAACCAAGCTTTAGTAACCAGAGTTCTTTAATGAGTAACTTGGCGTATAATATGACCGGTGCGACAAACCCCATTACATCCCATAATCTTGCAATTGTAGAAAGAATAGAACGTTTCGTACATTTGTCATCCGTATCAGCGATTTTGAAATAAAATGAATCGTTTTCTTTTGACCATCGTAGTCCAAGTATTTTATGTTGGACTGACTTATCGAATTCAACTTCATCTGAAATCTTATGCGACGCGGGAATGCTATCCAAAACAGCGCGCGAATTGCTGTTCCACTTCGTCAGTTCCCAACCAGCTCCTTTAAACAAAGCTGTCAGCTGAGCGGCGGCCTCGATGCCTATTTCTTCCATCATAACCGAAAAAACGAGGTCGTCCATGTACATGGAAGAAGACGCGACCTCTTTGGCTAGAGGATATTTGTGTCCATCGTCCTCGATCAGCTGTTGTACTACACGGAGTGCATGGAAAGGACTAGATTTCAGACCGAAACAAACACGGTTGAATTGATAAAGAACGAGTGGTTCTTGCGGGTTAAATCTATAAAGAATTCTTTGATAACGACGATCTTTTTCATTCACGGATATCTGTAAGAACATTTGCTTACAGTCAGCGGAAAGCGCGACTTCAAAAAGTCGGAAGTTTAAAAGTATTTGAAATAGGTCACCCTGTAGATTAGGGCCCTGATGTAACAGATCGTTCAATGCGGCGCCGGTGCCGCCACTAGTTGTAGTCTTACAGCTGCCATCCAAACAAATGCGTAATTTAGTCGTAGACTTATCTTCTCTAACGACTCCGTGATGCGGTATCACAAACATTGGAAGTTGTGAATTTTCGGAGTCGTCGAAAGGCGCGGGAGATAATATATCCGTGTCTATGTATTCGCGTATTACGGAATCATAAGCTTGTTTTAGTTTAGGCGAGGCTTGAAGCTTTCTTTCTAAACATAAAAAGCTATTGCGAGCGGAATTGTAAGAGTTACCAAGAGAGTAAATATCTCCGCGGAATGGCAGCGAAACTTCATACCTACCACTGCTTAAATCACGAGTGGTGGTTGCGCGGTGAAATTCCTCACACTCTATGTCATCTTGACATTTAGCGGCGGGTAAGGAAATTTCTTCCATTTTCCAGAACTTTTCTAGAATATCTTCAGTGCTATTATCTTGTTGTACAAAGACACAACAAGTGGTCGCTAAAGACGAGCCTTTAGAATCGTTCCCGAGAATAGTAGGTACAGAACCCATAATAATATACCCGAGTACGGTTTCTATAGCGGGGGTAATGAGCAATCTTTATTCTTCACGATCCCAGACAACAATAACTGAGGAAATAAGGATGCACCGATTAACATGTCGACATTACCCGGCGTTGAAAATGTTTCATCAGCGAGTGATAAATTTTCCAAGTGCGTGAGTTCCGAAATATCAACAAACGCGGTAGGTAAGCTTTCCGTTATTTTGTCTACGATCAGCGAAGAAACTTTATATTTAATGCTAGAATTAAATCGCGACGAAAACTCAAGATTTACGGAACCCTGAACGCTCTTTTCCGAGCCACCTATTCCCGTTACAAACGCATGTGGGGTTTCTTGATAAGAAATATTCAAACGATCACAACATTCCTTTGTTATAAAATTAGCCATAGCCGCTGTGTCCAAAATGCAGCGACAAAGATGTTCATAGCCATCGCGGTCATACACAATAATTTGCGCAGTTGCAAGTAAAACAGTAGACGGTGTACATTGCGCGCGGTCTATGTGCGCGGGAGCCGCGCTAGATAGCGACGACTGCGGCGGCGCAGCAGTGGACGTGGCACACAGCGTGATGTCAGAAGGCGATGCGTGGACGGCGGCGAAGGGTTGCAGCGATCCCTGCGACCCCGTAGTAACAGGTGGCGGGGGCGGGAGTACCGTTGCGCGGGGCGCGGAGTGTGCGCGCGGAAGCGGGGATACGTGACCTTGCTCATAATTCGATTCTGTATTGAAATGCAATAACGTATGATGTTTTTGCTCACACGTTTTGCAACTAGCTCCCGAGTTACAATTCGATACTTTATGTTTAATGCTCAAGCAATTGATACATGCATAAAGCTCCTTTACTGATTTAAAACGCTCACTGGGAGACATCCTATTAAATTTAGGACATTTAAATAAGTGTTGATGCGTAAAACTAGTGTTATTGCATAAACACTTTTGCACGGACTTGTTTTTAGTACTCGCGGGATGACTGTTATTCTTATTATTACTCGAGTTATGCGTAGTGACAAATGCTTGCGGATTAGGGGGACTAACATTGATATTAGACCGAGAGCCTCTCTTCTGAACTACGTTCTGATTGGACGCGATTTGAGACGAGCGTTGGTGTCTTTTCGCTTCGCGTTTTACAAACTCAATCAGCTGATCGAAAGTAGGAAAACTTGATGAAGTTTGACTTCTCGTTTCGAACTCGTGCACGGTAACAGAGTCTAATTTTTTATAAGCGATATGTAATATCATGAAATCATTAAGGTCATTTAATTTCATGTTTTTTAGCGCTTTGTACGCGGAAATAAACTCGTCAGCAAATAGATCCAAATTGTTAGCAGAGGCGCACAACAAAGGTTTAAAATCAAGAATCTGGTCTAGGTATGATGAAGCGAGCATGTGTTTATCTTCATATTTATCCACCAGAGCTTCAAATAAAAGATTATAATTTTCGGCACAGGGCGTAACTCCTGCGCAAGCGGATCGTGCCTTGCCTGAAATTTTACCAAGTAGGTAGTACAGTTTTTCGGAGTCTGTGAGCGATGGATTATCGTGTATGTTAGACTTGAAGCTCGCGTAAAATAAAGGCCAACTTTGATATTCGCCATTAAAAGGCATTATCTCGATAGCCGGAAGTGAAGGTCTCCCTTTTTGCGGAGCGTTGTCTTTTCTCTGTAGTGCTTGTGAGGGAAGCGGAGCGGGCGATAACAAACTATTTTTACGTTTGATGCGACAATACAAATCTTCAAACGCAATAAGCGGTTTGTAGTTTGGTATAGTGTTCGGGTTTAATGTTAACAATCGTTCATTGTACGAATCTAAAAGAGTTGTAAATTCTGACCGTATCGTCTCCAGGTTACAAACTGCGCTAAGAAAACTTTCTTTTGATTCGGGTTTGCTTAAGTCATTCGAAAGGGTATACACGTTTTGAATATGTTCAAATATAGCATTTCGTTTTCCTTCCAGTTGGAACAACTTTGCGTCGACTATTTCCGTTCCATCCGAAGTCTTTGGCTTATACATGACGCTGACGATTGATAACAATACAGATTAAAAAATGGTAAATAATATTTATGTTGTTTCAATTCAACTTAAAAACCGTTACGCGCGTGACCTAGAAAAACATCGACGCGGCGGCAAGCAACCAGAGGTGAGCGCCCGGTCAGTTCTCTAGTCTACCCTCAATATACGAGTTAAAAATGCGAAAATATCAAAGATTATCGTAAAATAAGCGATTGAATGTTTATAAGAATAGATGTAATGTTACATCATCATAATAGAAATCCGACTCGAAGGGCCAAATAAGAAATGGTGGCGCCGTGGTCTCGATCCTTGCGTTTTAGTGGACTGTAGAAAATCGCGGTTTATTTAAGGTGTAGGGTCTCAACAGATAAATAAATATAATACAACAAGGGAAGCAATCGTGCACTGACCTTAGACGTTGGAAGATGCTGAAGTCTGCCACGCGTTAGCCTTTGTCTCGTAACAGCGATCACTGCGAGTCCTTATTGTCCCTTTATCCACCTCCGGGAGGCTTCACACACCTAAATGATATGAGGATCGACACCAGAACGACACTCGCGAATTCTTCTTGATAACCGAAGGGCTCAACTATAAGCGGGAGTCCATAAACGGTGCGGTGGTTCCACAATGCTTCTTTCTTAATAAGCGTCCAGAAGTAAAGTGACGTGTCTCGGGTCAGTTCCGAAGACTGAACGTCCGCGGCCAATCAGGTGGCAGCACTCGTCGGTAAAACAGTGCAACAATTGCCTTAGGTTTAGGAAATAAAATGGAGACCATGCGATAAAACATAAAAATAATAAAGCGGCTAGAATTATAGATGGCGCCACCATAGGGATTACCTATGCTGGGTCAAAGTTCACCTGAATCGAATCGGAAAATCGAGTCGAAAGTAAGGAATTCTTGGATATTTGGTGGGGGGGGGGGGCATCCCCGCTGTTTCCACGAATGAGACACGAAAGAGTAAATATGAAATTATTTAATTCGCATCTAATCAAAAATTTATGGTAAAAAGCTGAATGACTTAATTGCACATAGATATACCAACACATGTTTATTGTTAAGACAACACTTTGGTTAATTCTTTCTTAAGTTTAAATCTAAAATAACTACCGCCATAACGACGTGAAACCGTTTATAAACACTAATTGAGAATTCTCTCTGAACACATCTCGGTAATATTCCTTCCCTCCTCTCTCAGGCGATTCTTCAACGCCACACAAATTCACACAATATTGTGAAAATAAATGGCATTTTGTAATATCAAACAAGATTTATGTTCATGCAACTTACCAGTGTGAAAATATTGCATTTTCAGAAATAATACGCTAGAATTGGATCATTCAGGCTGTCTGACTTTCCAAGATGGATTTTCTTACTGTAGTGTCTGCCTATATTAGGTATTGATAATAACTGCCTAGTCTATAATATCACTATAGCGGACGCCCCGTGGCGTTGTTCGTGTGGACAAACGGACAGACGGACGGACAACAAAGTGCTCCTATAAGGGTTCCGTTTTTCATTTTGAGGGACGGAACCCTAAAAATGAGAATAGTAACCCGGTGAAGGGTATATTTTGTCGCAGGGTAATTATTGTAAAATCAGGAAATTATACTGTAATTCAAATTGACGTTCAATTCTTAATTTTTTATTTTTCTTGTAAATAATTGTTCCAAGCTTTAAAAACCTATTTTAAGTCAATTGATACATACTTTGTAAGAATCTATCCAGTGGTTTTCAATCTACAGCAGTTCAGGGTCAACTCTAATTGTGACATTTTTGGAGGTTTTCTAATATTTAGTTTGACCAAGTAGTAAAAATGTTATATTATGCTATATATATGTAATCTACTCACAAATAACTTTCATTTGATGCCCCACATGATATACCTATACCGATATAAATGAAATGGTCATGGTCATGGTCATCTCATATACGTGTGTTCAGGGGGTCATACTGAACGCAATGACACCAGATGACACCATATCAGAGATGACTTGTGCCAAAATATTTTTTGCTTTTTCCGATCTACTATAATGTTTTGTCTTTGGCGAGAGCGAAAGCCGAGCCACCTTTCCAAGCGAAATTATACCGTTGTGATATTTTTTTAATCCTCAGGTTAAAGCTGCATTTCTAAACGATATTATTTCTTGATATTCTATCCTTAAATGACGTTGATGGATAGCGTTTTGGTCTTAGTATTTCATATCTCCTTCATTTATAACCACTTGATGCGTTAAACCATTTATTTTATGGATTTAATCGTGAATTATGTATGATAGAATTGTTAACGTGGATTTAAAAACTGCCAAGGCACAATAAGAGTGAATTAAGGGTTTCATTTTAAGGGGGCCATTCTGACAAGGTTCGGTAAAAATGCCACAAATTAACTTGAAATAAAATATATAAAAATGAAATGAACTAAATTTGTCTATAATTACAATCCCAGTTGAGTATACTCAACTGATGCCTGGTCCAGATTGGACCCGAAATATATCTTGGGATTTTAATTTGTCCATATCATTATACAAATTTAATTTTATTGTACAGTTATGATTATACATATTTTAGAGAAAAAATATGCTTTCTAAAGTTATTATATTTTTATATCACAAAGTAAAATAAAGTTTATGTTTTTTAATGTATCCCTAAAAGCTTAAACGCATCAAAATTGATACTTAGCCCATGACTATTTGGACGATAGTGACCCGTGGTGTCATGAGAATATTGATCATGGCCATAATATACTACTGTTTGTTTATTTTCTAACTGATTTGTGTTTTTCAAATTGTTTGTTTTTATCACAAACATGTGGTATTTATCTACATAAATATTTTTTATATTGTTTTCTTATTATTATTTTGACATTTCTTTTTACATATTGACATGAACAGAACATTTTATAACGTAACATTTATTTAGTTGATAATTTGACGGTACAAAAGTGATAAAGTATATAAGACAGGTAGATGATGTTTTGCTTAGTATTTAACTTACTACCTCATTAGACAGGTAGACTAAGATGTATTTTTTCCTCATGACACAATTTGCTTCTGTCTTTTATATTTTTATCCTTTACTTATTGAAGTTAAACACCTTGTTTAGTGAAAAAATTTTATGTAAGTTAAAAAGACTGTAAATGTATTAAGCCATATGATGAAAAAAAATTATTGTAAAAAAAAGACATGATCTTGTGGAGTTTCTTGCCCTTCTTTTTAGCAAGATAAATCGAATGGGCGGATTTAGGCATTATATCTATTTATAGTTTATTCATCTATTAAACTATTTATTCATTGCATTATGTAGGTATATACAATATTGTAATTTTTTACTTATATTTTGTATATTTGGTTAGGCATTATATTTATAAACTTATTTATTAATTGCATTATGTACCTAAATATTATTCTTATTCTTAGAAGTCTTTATTTTATGCATGTCTTACTTCATTAGCCCAACTTAAATATAGGTTTTTTATATTTATTTCCCGTATTATATTTGTTTCATTATATATATAATATTGTTTTGATATGACCTGTAAACGTATACTTCATTTAGGTATCTATTTTACAAATAAACATTTTTAATCTTTGAATCTTTAGGTAGGAAATAAAGAATAACCGTTTTATCGTTTTTAGAAATTTCCCCAAGGACTTACATAAGCTTGTATTCCTAGGGATTTGTTTTTATTTTGGAATCCCAACTAAACATGGTCGCGGGCTGGGTAGCTCGTGATTTTAAGTATATGTATGCTTGTTGCAAAAAAATATTTAGGGATTACCTATGCTGGGTCAAAGTTCACCTGAATCGAATCGGAAAATCGAGTCGAAAGTAAGGAATTCTTGGATATTTGGTGGGGGGGGGGGCATCCCCGCTGTTTCCACGAATGAGACACGAAAGAGTAAATATGAAATTATTTAATTCGCATCTAATCAAAAATTTATGGTAAAAAGCTGAATGACTTAATTGCACATAGATATACCAACACATGTTTATTGTTAAGACAACACTTTGGTTAATTCTTTCTTAAGTTTAAATCTAAAATAACTACCGCCATAACGACGTGAAACCGTTTATAAACACTAATTGAGAATTCTCTCTGAACACATCTCGGTAATATTCCTTCCCTCCTCTCTCAGGCGATTCTTCAACGCCACACAAATTCACACAATATTGTGAAAATAAATGGCATTTTGTAATATCAAACAAGATTTATGTTCATGCAACTTACCAGTGTGAAAATATTGCATTTTCAGAAATAATACGCTAGAATTGGATCATTCAGGCTGTCTGACTTTCCAAGATGGATTTTCTTACTGTAGTGTCTGCCTATATTAGGTATTGATAATAACTGCCTAGTCTATAATATCACTATAGCGGACGCCCCGTGGCGTTGTTCGTGTGGACAAACGGACAGACGGACGGACAACAAAGTGCTCCTATAAGGGTTCCGTTTTTCATTTTGAGGGACGGAACCCTAAAAATGAGAACAGTAACCCGGTGAAGGGTATATTTTGTCGCAGGGTAATTATTGTAAAATCAGGAAATTATACTGTAATTCAAATTGATGTTCAATTCTTAATTTTTTATTTTTCTTGTAAATAATTGTTCCAAGCTTTAAAAACCTATTTTAAGTCAATTGATACATACTTTGTAAGAATCTATCCAGTGGTTTTCAATCTACAGCAGTTCAGGGTCAACTCTAATTGTGACATTTTTGGAGGTTTTCTAATATTTAGTTTGACCAAGTAGTAAAAATGTTATATTATGCTATATATATGTAATCTACTCACAAATAACTTTCATTTGATGCCCCACATGATATACCTATACCGATATAAATGAAATGGTCATGGTCATGGTCATCTCATATACGTGTGTTCAGGGGGTCATACTGAACGCAATGACACCAGATGACACCATATCAGAGATGACTTGTGCCAAAATATTTTTTGCTTTTTCCGATCTACTATAATGTTTTGTCTTTGGCGAGAGCGAAAGCCGAGCCACCTTTCCAAGCGAAATTATACCGTTGTGATATTTTTTTAATCCTCAGGTTAAAGCTGCATTTCTAAACGATATTATTTCTTGATATCGTGTGTGATCCTCAAGTTACGTGTTGTCGTTTCCGAATGAAACTATTTCTGCTTCTCTGAATTCATCCTTTGCTCATAGAACGTGCTAATCAGACAGGAAACTCTGTACACTATAATAGTTGCAGCTCGAATTCGTTAAGTTACAGCGCTACAAAATTTAGCCTATATATTATTCTAGAACCTATTCTACAAGTTTTTGAGATCTAAGGTAATGAAACAAAAAAAAACTTTTACTTTTATATATGTTAGTAGGAAGTGGGATAGGATAGGCCAATATTTTTGCTAATAAACAATAACATAAAATAAGAATTCAGTATCTAAACTCAAAGTTTCTTTCAACATCTTGCTACACTTACCAGATTTGCGTCCTCTGACTATGATTTTATAAATCCATCCATTCATCAGCCTGTTTCATCCACTGCTGGACTTTCCAGGATTTCACTACTCTTGGCGGTCCTCCTGGAAGAAATGCCCATACTCAAACACGCTGGGCAGCCGGGTTGGTGAGCGCGGTGCCGGAACCCTTGCACCAGTGACGCTGCTGCCCGTCACTAGTCTGTTTTTTAAAAGGCTTGGCAATTGGTGATGGATTAACCGCCATCCATCGGTCCCAGGCAATGGTGGGCCGCCTGGTTGTGCCTGAGAGCTGTCCTCTTACCCTCCCCCGAATAACTTCGTAAGGTGCGAGTAAGATGGTGGTACCTCCACATTCGAGCCCGGCGTCAGCTCTACCACCTAAGATTGTATAAATACATATGGACATTAAGACTCGACCATATGAGACTAGGCGAGTGATGAAAAAAAATGTTGCCAAGTGACCATCACACAAAACGGGTAAGGGATCCTAAAATATGATAAATAACAACAATAAAGATGCCATGACAACATCAAGACGTCAAAAAAAACCTGTCAATTAATTCGGCATCCTTTGAGTGTGGAACCCAAATTTTTATTATTTGTTGTTTTATTTTATAGTATAGTATAATAATCTTACCAAATTTGAAACTCGTGTGTATTACCGAAAAATAGCAATTTTTCAAGATTATTTGTACGGGACCCCCTATGTTTTTCACCTTTTTTATTTTTTTGTATTTACCGTGGATGAGGCCATATTTTTGCTATTCTGTTAAAATTTCAACTGACTACCTATTACGGTTTAAGCTTTAGACCACTGTGACGGACGGACAGACAGACAGCGTAGGCTTAGTAATAGAGTCCCGTTTGGTACCCTTTGGGTACGGAGCCCTAAAAAGGCTCCAATGATACTTTTACGATCTTCGTAGATCAAAATAATTCTTGGCTGAAAAAAAAAATGATTTGAATTCCTTTCTGTTAAATTGTTGATAACGTTTATGTTATGTCTAAAATAATTGTTATGTAAAAAAGTTGTAATGGCTAAATAAATCGAGTCAAGGCATTTTGTATGCGCCAATAACACGGCAGCAGAAAAACGATGGATTTTAGCCCTTCAATAAAAAATGCAAAGAAATAATTAATTGTTTGGCTGCATTTAACGAATTTGCAGCGCGGCACCAATTAAGTGCAAGTTACAAATTAAGAAAGGCAGAGCACAGAAGTTAACTGCGTTACTGCTAACTGATTCCGTAAACACTGTAACGAAGTGTCGACTACCCCGAGCTACGAACCCGGAACTATTCGTGGATATTCTGTCAAACTGGCATTGCAAGTACGTAAGCATCGATTCGATAAATTTGACGGACAAAACTTGACAATTTCTACACGATGGCTCTTTTATTACTATGAAATAAGAGCTACATTTTGACAACTAAGAGATTCGTGGTTTAGATTCGTACTGATATTGAAATGGCACCCAACGATTTTATAGTCAGATTTGGCCTGACTAGTTTCACTGTATTCGTTTCACTGTCAAACTGGGGACCGCCGCCGCGTAACCATGTTTGCCTCCGAAGAAACTGTACGAATACAGTGAAACTAGTCAAGCAAAATCTGACTATTAAGTCGTAAGTAGTCGTTTCAATATCAGCTACATTTTTGTTTATCGAAGCGATGTCGAGTCGATATTCATACTTGGTACTCGGAATCGATGTGAATTAGATATGCCTTACAGCAGTTCAGTGGTTTTGAATACTACTGCTAAAAGGGATATATTGTATGTACATACTCAATCCAACAATATTTTATAACAAATATATATTTTTTAAAATTAGAATTTAACTTGTAATAAGTAATATACCTCGCGTCAGGTAAAAGGAGCGCTGGCGAGGATCAGGCGGTCTCTTTCTCGTGCGCCTTTTACCGCATGCGCAGACACATCCCACCCATCGCACTCTCGCATTTAATTATATTGCAGAATAAAAGATCTAACATGATTTGATTTGATTTGTTTGTGGTAAATTCTAGAAGTCTGCTCTAAACACAGAGTGCGGGCTATTTTATTTATTTGGACACCAAAATCTAGTACAAAAATACACTATTTCATAGTAAACTTTAAACTTTTGCGATTTTCACACATTATTTACTTTGTTTTGGGGCTTTGTTAGCTTGTGACCACGACAGCCTACAGAGGCGTCGAAAGGTCAAGCATTATCAAGCATCTATTAAGGTATTTTGTTAGGTATCGCGATTACGACGCCAATACAAAGTTAATAACATTATTTCATATACTCAATGAAATAGGCTTACCGCTGTTATGTCTAGTTAGATTATTACAAGTGGACACAACATGCGTTATATAAAAGGGTACAGACTACTGCTGATATGCTATAGGTACATACTAGTACTTCTACTAATTCATAACATAAATAACATAACATTTTCAAATTAACATCATGTTTACAATACAGTTAAAATTTATACAAAATATTACAATACTATTGCAATTTATGTAAAAATGAAAAAAGATATATAAGTACGAGTATCAATTTCTAAAGTCATAAGGGGATTCTACAATTATGTTTTCCTTTCTAAAAGAGCAAGATTTCATAGTTTATCTGTACTATACAGTGTTAAAACATGGCCGTTTTGAAAAAAAAAATATTTACCTAACTCATATATAAGGTGACATTTATTTATGCAGCCAAACTCATACCGGAGGTTTGATAAGTGATCAGTAACACGGATCGATAACAAATTTTGCAAATTTCGCAAAATAAAATCTCGACGTCCCATAGTAACTGACTCGGGGCTGAGCTTGCGTTTGTAAGGAAAACAAAACGAATAATTTACAAATTTCACAAAAAGGGTCATCGAACCTTGTTTCAGAGCACTTACCGAGTCTTCAGTAAGAATTTGGGTGTAAAAATTAAAGTCACCTTATATTATGTCCGGATTACGACGTAGCGGGTCCACAAAGCGGAAAGACTATGGGATCGTAGCAATGGCTACGCCGTCGTAGCAAAACGAGAACTTGATAGAGTAACAAGAAAATAGATATCACCTCATCCATATCAGGACTCACTTTTTTAACTGTGCAAGGCAAGGTCAAACTTTCGATGAAATAAAAGAAGATAACGTTTTTGTAGTATGAAATATTTGTAACAGATGGGTTCCTCCAATGGTTGAGTCGTACCTCGGGGGCTGCCGCTCATGCCATGAAGACCTGCACTGATTCCACAGCGCTATGCAGGTGTTACCGGTGAACTGTTTCACATGTACATCTGCTGATTAATGTTATACACTGTCATGAAACCTAACCCCAAGGGGTATCAGAGGTACTCTCAAGGGTGGAATGTGAAATACAAGTCACAGTCCACGCCCGTACACTCACGTTTCACCGACGATTATGACATCCCAGCGCATTGGGTGAGCCTCCCTCCCTATTTCTAAAATAAAAATAAAAACATTTCACAATATACTTTCTATACACAAACAGTCGCGACATATTATATCCCCAAAAGGGTGTTCGCGGTGTGTCTGAGTGTGCTCCGCAACTAGAACTGTCAACCCTCGTATACTCTCTTTTTACCAACGATTTTATCTTCGCAACGTAATGGGTTGAAAGCCGTATCGTTGCAATTTTCTCTCACATAAGACAATATCGACTAAGAAAACGTTACTTTTTAGGGTTTCGCGCCCAAACGGCAAGACGGAGCCTTATAATTGTCGCTCTGGTGTCTGTCTGTCTATCAGGCTGTATATCACGGGTCTCTAGCTTGCAGACGGTATGAGCCACAAACCTGAAATTTGGATACGTTATGTAAAATATTAACCCAAAACCAAATATTGCATTAAACATTTAATTAAAATAATTTTCAGGGTAAGTCCCATACATGAATAAAGAGCAGGTTTTTTTTTCTTACGCCTGCAAATGGGATGTCATTGTGTTTTAGTAGAACTCATTAATTTGAATACAAATATATTTAATAATTATAGCAGAAAACCAGCGCTATGGCTTTGGCTGTGGCATTAAGCTGAGCTGGACTCCCTTTTCTTAACCATAGAATATGCCTAATTTGTTAATATTACTTATTATTTGTGATAACTACTGTGGTTTTATGAAATAAAGCTCTTTTCTTTCTTTTCTTTTCTTTATTTTTTGTCTTGAATGGGGGTTCATCAAAGTTGTCAGTTTTAGACCATTTTCGTAGACCCCGTGGTCTATCTCAAAAACGAAACTAGTTATGAATTAGGAATTTTCTGTATCATGTGCCATATACTGCATTTAAATAACGAATACCAAAAACGCAGATTTTTAATACAAGGTTAGGGTAATGTACCCGAATACTCCATCAAATTAATTTTGTATTTCTGTTTATTAATTGCGTAGGTAGTGATTAGTTTTTAATTTTAGTTCAAATCATTCTTTAACTCATTTAAATGATTCGGAACATCCAGGGCGCGAATTCTATCTCGCACTTGACCGGTTGACGACAAGACAGACCAGAATCTGATGGCAGCCAAAAAAACGGTTCATCTGAAATACGAGAAGAATAAAATTCCGCTATTCTCCGGTACGGGTTTTATTTCACGAACTCCATTCCTCCCCCCTCCTCGCCCCTATCCCCCGCGCTCCTCGAGTACAGTGAATATTTTACAACTACCCCGCACCGTCTGATACGTGTGGCATCCGGAATATCTTAGCTACCTCGTACCCAATGAGAAAGATAGACCGAATTTTTTGGTGCTTCTGTAGTGAAATTTTAAACGGCCGTATTTCGTCAAAGATGAGGGAGAAAAGCTTATAATACTGAATCCTCTTTATAAACTCAGTTAATTTTCAAAATAGTCGTAACAATCGTCTGCTTTATAAATAACTGCAAGAATTTTCGATTTATACAAACACCTTACAGTCACCATTTAATATTAAAGCTCTTTATTGATATTAAACTTAAATAAGTATCAAAACTACATATAATAACAGCAAGATTTCTTTTATAGCGTCGTGGGTGTTGTGTGTTTCTAAGTAAACTGACAAAGGAAAGTTTGTTTAAATTAAATAAGGCTTGATATTTAAGATTGTAACTTTTTCCTTTTCATTACAACTTGGTACATCAGAGATTTTTTATTATATTTTTTTAATTTTAAGGAGACGCTGTACAAAATATATAATGGAATTATAAATAAAGAAACGTAGAGACCAGTTAAGTTTCCACAGTTATTAGTAATTAAAGCAAAAAAGGTAATAGCTCAAATAAATATTTAGAGTATCTTACAAAAAACTTCAACACTGGTCGAGTGATACTGAGAAACGAAAATGACGAACAATTTTATAACAGCGAAATCAAGAAAAGTTTACGACAAATTTTACCAAGCTTTTATGGAGTGAAATATAAAGATAAGTAGATAACTATTGTATGAGTTCAGAAATGGTATTGTTAAAACTGTACATAACAACTGCCTAGGTATTAAAACACTCGTTTGATACTTTTATAAACTCGCGCTTTTTCATGAATGAATAATTGCGGTATTTCGTGAGAAAAAGAATTGCGTAAATGGTGACCCAATAAGCGTTCATAAACGGATCCAATAAAATCCAGGATACGCCTTTGCTTGCAAAGATTTTTTCAAATAGCCCAGTAACTTGAACATACATATCTTTTACCTATTTGTCTGTCCGTACAAATAGAACATCCCACTTCCCATCCCACTATCCCACTAATATTATAAATGCGAAAGTTTAGATGTATGGATGGATGTTTGTTACTCTTTCACACCGATTGGGCTGAAATTTTACATGAATGTAGTTCTAGACCTGGAATAAGACATGGGCTACTTTTTATTCCATAAACCAGTTCCCATGGGTTGAAAATGTGGTTTCAAGTTTATGTAGAGAAGTGATGTGTCACCCTTTCGCGCCGTACCTATTGGGCCGATTGGGCTGAAACTTTGCATAAATAAAGTTCTAGATTTAGAATAGGACAAAAACTTATTTTCATCCCATAAATCAGTACCCACGGAAAAGCTATATAAAGACATACAAAATGGGAAACTCAGAGGCGCACACATTTCACCACCTATGTTTACTGTAGGTAACAGTCCGAAAAATATTGACAGATTTTATAGGAGTACACAAAAACTAATTCAACGCGGGTAAAGCCGCGGGCAAAAGCTAGTAATATAATGTGTAGCATGCTTATTATATGTAAGCTGTTTTGTTCGTCATTCGCAGCAATATACTTGAAAAACATTGGATAATATAAGTCATATAAATATTTAGAGTATTCCAAAGCGATGGATTTCGCAATAAAAACATTATATAAGACATAGCCCTTGTTGATACGTTGGTAGCAATTTTCAAACGATTTGTCCGACAGTACAAAAAGACGGTGCATTTTCTACAGTTGTTGTCAAACTTTTCTCTCTTCTTTAAGATATAAGAAGGAGTAATAAAAGGTCCGTCCGCAAATGTTTTCAGACATCAATTTTAGTTGTATATGTGTGTGGTATGAGAACGGGCAAGTTCTGTAGTTGCAGTGGGCAGTCTAATTAATGGCTCGGTTAAAAGTTACAGCACTAGCAACAACCGAGCGAGAAACAAAACTAACTTTGACGTTAATTTCACCAACGTTTTCGTATAACTTGGTTAGCCCAGTTTTGGATAACACCTTTTGTAAGTAAAAGGAAAAGGGTTACCTGCATTTTTAGTGTTCTGAAATATATTTTACGACATTTCTACGTAGAATGGCATACGATGTGAGTTTATCCGAGTTCGTACAAAATTACACAAGAATTGGGTTGGCTTTTGATATGGGAATTTGGATTGACAAATTATTGTCTGACTAGTCTTTCACCCGCACCTCCACCCGCATTTATTCAATCTCTGCCTCGTTTTCGGCTTGGAAGTTATTTCATGAACAACTATATGTTGACCAGGGTCACTAGGATGATAATAAAAAAACCGGACAAGTGCGAGTCAGACCCGCCCACCGAGGGTTCCGTACAAATTAGTGAAAGTTTAAAAAAATCTACAAAAAGTTTTATTTGGTCACCCGTACAATTATGACCGCGCATACTGTTGCTTAAACTCAATATTTTTTTTAATGATTTAATTACAAATGTATAGTTTTAAGATTTTTTCCAATCCTTTAAGGATTCCATTTTTTTCCTTTTGAGGTACGGAACCCTAAAAAACGCATAAAAATCCATTGAGTGGTTCTCGAGTAAAACGGAACATACAAATATATAGACAGACAGACATAAATTCTAGAAATGGTAGTTTTGGCATTAGTACAATACCAATAACCCATTTCATTAAATAATTTGAAAACGAACATTTCACTACTTTATTAAATACTAAAAGTATAGAGTAAGCTTTTATTTGACAATGCACTGATATTTTGAGAAAAAAAATTAGAACTGTCAAATTAGAATATGTTTTACCTGTTGTTAACTTAAAATGCAATCCAAATTGATTCAAGATTGCTTACATTTTCATTAAACTCATGCTATCCTTTTCGCACTTATTAAAATAATACAATTAGTTATCCTTGATCCTTGAAATCCCTCAACGCAGAAGTGTTTGTGTCCCTTTATTGACTCTCTGACCTCCACCGATATAAATTAGCTCAGTGTTAAAAACTATTCAGTATTAAAAAAAATGATGAAGTGGTAGAGCTGATGCCGGGCTCGACTGTGGAGGTACCACCATCTTACTCGCAAATTCTTCCGAAGTTAGTCGGGAGAGAGTAAGAGGACAGCTCTTAGGCAAAACCAGGTGGCCCACCATTGCCTGGGACCGATGGATGGTGGTTTATCCATCCCCAAAGGCCTATGTCCAGCAGTGGACGAAACAGACAGATGGATGGATGGATGGATAAAAAAAAAACGCAGTGTAAATCCAAAACTTAAAATATTTATTTCGTTAGTGTACGTACATTTAACTTTATTTTATGTTTACTATAAATAGGTCAATACTTAAATAAATATAAAAAATAACTATAATAAGTTCTTTACCAAAAGTTCAGCCCAATAAATTTAGTAGATGTATTTTGGCCCACCAAGCCGGTGGTCTGTCGACTCCTCGCCCAACGTTACTTCGTAGCCAGCATTCTGCGAGGACTTCATACGACCGCGAGGCCGAATTTATGTGATCGACCTTCCAATGTCAAAACAGTAGTATAAAATATAATGTTCAATTCAAAAACATCACCAAAAGAAGACTTCTCAACTAAAACTTCTGCAATTTAAATTTCAGAAGTAATCACAGCACGTTTTCGTCGCCTCCAAAACTGATTGTAATTCACAAAAACACAAAAAGATTGATAACCCCTGGCGCGGGCGAGTCATGGCTCCTTTTAGAATTAGCATTTATATTGTCCTCTTACAGGCTGCTGCCTTGTTGTGAGCGCGGCTTGCTAGTTGGTAGTGAGCTGCACTATGTGAGCTGGCCGCAGTAATAGACGGCACTATAAACAGCTACGAGAATTCACTGCTCTTGCACGTGCCCTTAGTACACGTTGAAAAAATAATATGGACATTCACTGTAATATTCGTGGGTTTTACTAATGATCAATGTAAACGACCACCCACAATGATTAGATAAAGCTTGATTAGTTTCGCCAGTAGACCGATTTGTTTGCGCTAAGGTCGCGTATTTTCAAATAAATTACCATGATATTCGCAAGTGATCTGCTGTTGTAAATTCCCAACAAAATAAGATTCTCGTGGCATAAAATATTATGTTTTGTCTATCTATACTAAGGAATTTTTGTTTTTGATCAAAGCCCTCCAGTTCTTAAGATACTTCAGTACATCGTAGAATGATCTGCCGAGGCATATTATCGCATGTCTGTTAACACTAGGAGAGTCGCCTTGCTTCGATCTGCTTCGCAACAGCTCCCCAAATGTATTTACATGTATACCTAACACGCTCTTCCTTGCTCCGCTTGTCGTTGAACTTATTTTTGACGTTTTGATGAGAGATGATCTGCCCAATTCTACGATCCACGCACGACCTATCTACCGGATCTCAGCCTGTCTTCGTTGTTTTCACGGGAAAAATAAATGTATGAAAATCCACTTCCACCCTAGGGGATAAACAAACGACAAACTTTAAAAAATATTATGTAAACAAAAACCATACAGCCAAGCCGACCGCTCGTTTTTCAAAAAGCAACGGTAGCTCAGAGGTAGAACGCCGGCCTCTCAATCTTGAAACCCAGGTTCGATCCCCGGTCGGGTATGCACCAATGAGTTTTTCGGAATTTATGTGCATAGTATTTGTTCTTACTTATCACTTGCTGAACGGTGAAGGAAAACATCGTGAGGAAACCTGAACCACCCATCACGCTGGGACGTAATAAACGTCGGTGAAACGCGGGTGTACCGAGTATGTACTGTGACTTGAATTTCACAGTTCATACTTGGAACATCTCCGACACCTCCTTGGGGATTATGTCATGACGATAGATTATATACATTTCTTTTTTCAAAATTTTATCCTTTTCTAGGAAAGGCAAAGATATCAAGGCCGAGCGAAGCGAAGCAAAGCGAAGCAAAGCGAAGCGAAGCGACCCGCATACTTTTATTAGTATTCATGATTATAGGCAAAAATCTTGCACCTATTTCATCAATTCGCTATCTGTAGTGCTGGAACCGGCAAAACCAGGGTTTAGGATTCAGCGCTAGCACCTGGAGCACAGACTTAATTTTTTTCTTCATAAAATAACTATGGTCAAAAACAAAAAAATTAAAATGTTTTGAAAAGATAGCAAATTGGGTTTATTGTGGACCGTAAAAGTAAGTTAGTAATAAAAAGAGGTGGAGTAAAGAAAGTAGCGACAGTAGTAGCGAGGGGATAGATAATTACAAAGGAGAAGGCAATTCGGTCATGGAAAATTTGCTTCTAGCTAAAACGAAAAAAAGGTTTTCTCAGAGTTTATGAAACTCACCTATCCACCACTCTGGTACAATGTACAATTACTGTATAAAAGAGTTTGTTTTCGAAATATTTTTCCCCAGTTTTCTGACCCGGGTAAAACTAGTTTCAAACACTTTTCTAGTATTACCCGTAACACATACACCGCTATAAACTGCACGAATTGCATCGGCTTTGTCCAAAATCATTCTTAGTCCAAACTCACTTGGTTCTCATAATATATATATATATATATATCTACGTGTACAGCTAGAAGGCACAAAAGTACAGATAAGAAAAGTGCTTGAATGATTTTTATTAATTTTTATTTAGTCATTGTAGGCGGTATAAAATTAATAGTAGGTAGGTAGGTACTATTAGTGTTTAACCAACATCTATAAAATATAATCAACACTTATAAACAACCAACACTAATAAACAACATACGTAATCTTGTTAAATAAGACACTTGTACTTGTCCACAGGATTATAATTTCACTTAATACACCCGACCGGTTTCGCTTATAAGCATTGTCTAGGGCTTTATTACATAAAAAATAACTTAAATAATATTTACATGTTTAATACGTGCGATAAATGTCAAAAAAGAAAAAAAAAAAAAACTAGACGATGCCCTAGAAAATGCTTATAAGCGAAACCGGTCGGGTGTATTAAGTGAAATTATAATCCTGTGGACAAGTACAAGTGTCTTATTTAACAAGATGTATAATAAGTTCCACCAAGTGCCGACAATCACAACCATCAACATTTTAACATACGTAATACACGCTTGTTTGAAAATAATCATTTGTTATTGTAACCTCGTAAATCACAGTCATTTTATACAATAATTAAGGGTGTGATAAAAAAAATCACAGTGTGTATCTGTATATATAATACAAAATAATTAAAACAATTCAAGATTTTACTTTACCATTTTGTCGGCGTGATTAATATTTATATCCATGCCAAATTACAGCTTTCTAGTACTAATAGTCTCTGCACTAAGCCGCGGACAGACGGACAGATGGACAGACGGACATGGCGAAACTATAAGGGTTCCTTGTCGGACTACGGAACCCAAAAAAGCGGACGAGTTTGGACTGGGGATGAGTTTGGACGAAGCCATTGCATCTGCTCATTGGCTGATGCAACTGTTGCGATGTGTTATTATAATAAAATAAACTTATTTCATCACAGTTCAGCTAAGTCAATTTTATTTTTCAACTAGCTTTTGCCCGCGGCTCCGCCCGCGTGTTATTCGGTTTAACGACATGCTTTTTTCCGGGATAAAAAGTAACCTATGTGTTAAATTGGGGTATAAGCTAAATTTCATCCGAATCCGTCCAGCCGTTTCAGCGTGAAAGAGTAACAAACATACACATCCACACAAACTTTCGCATTTATAATATTAGTGTGAAGTGTGATGAGATAACATAGCCTTGTCTTATATCACCACAAACGATTAAGGACCGTGCTAATTAGTCACCTGATGTATGAATTAACAAAGCCTTGTAACAACCCATAGTAGCACTTTACATGGATATGAAAAAGGCTTTTGACTACGTAGATCATACGTTACTAATAAAAAAATTATATGCATATGCCATAAGGGGAAACCTACTAGATTTAATACAATCTTATTTAAACAATAGAACGCAATGGACTGAAATTTCGCAGATTTGTGTGAAAAGTAAGCGCGAAACAAAATATCAATCAAATCCAAGACTTGTTAAATATGGCGTTCCTCAAGGAAGTGTTTTAGGACCGCTACTTTTTATTATTTACATAAATGATCTCCCGTAAAATGTTTCACACCCTATGACATTATTCGCTGATGATAGCACTTTAATAATAGAATGCAATGAATTTGATGACAATGAAACCAAAATTAATGACGCTTTAAAAGAAATAATAATTTGGATGAATATAATGTAGCTTTATAAACAGGCCCCGTTTTATCAGAACCGTGAAATAAAAACCAAATTGAGTTGCTCTGAAAAGAGAATATTTTTATTAAACACTAGTTACATATTTATCTTTTAAGTTATGCATGTTTAATGCAAGTAATTATTAATCTTACCTGAAAAGAGAAACAACATTTAGAGCTATTATTTCACAAATTCATTTACTTATAATATTTTGATGTTTTCTTTGTGATACACTCGTCTGACAACAGTTTACATAACCTTCAAACATGTCTGTCATCCTTCCATAGATTGACGCGTGAAAACGCGGTAAATTCAAATTAAATGAAGTGTCACTTTTTCATTTACATCTCCCCTCCCCAAGAATTTATACGGATGTGTTCGCTTACATTTTTAATTTTCCTGTACCGGAACAAGTTTTGTGACATGGAAAAGATTAGACTCGGACTTCCTATGCCCTGTGTTTATTTTATAAATTGAGTCTGACAATTTTTCTAAGATTTTATAAGGGCCAATTTTTTATTCATCGAGTTTTTTTCTGTTTAATCGATTACCGTTTTCCACATATACAAAATCTCCTATTTTTAATTCACATTGTTTTCTGTTCTTATCGAATTGTTGCTTATTATAATTGTGTGATTTAATAGTATTTTCCAATGCAATTTTTCTATCTTGAAATAAATCATTTTGTGTTTTTTTTTTTTCAATTCTTCTGGTAAAATATCTATGTTTTTCCCTTCTAATAAATATTTTGGGGAGAATCCTGTCACAGTGTGTTCAGTTTCATTATACATTTTGGTACATTCATGGGCAATAGTCGTCCAGGCCAATTTATCCTTCTTTTCGTTTATCTTACATCTAATTTTATTTACTAATGTTTGGTTTAATCTTTCATTCAAACCATTAGAGAATGGCGAGTTTACTGCAGTGAAGATAATGGGTATATTTTCTTTAACTAAAAAGTTCTTAAAATCTTTTGAATTAATGCCTGGATATTGATCAGATAAAATCATGCCAATTTTATTATTTCCCTGTGGTATTTTTTTAACAAGCTTTATAAAATCACTGGAATTTTGAGTTTTAGATGTCAAAACATAGGCATATCTGGTGAAATGATCTACAAGTAGGTGTAAGTATGTTTTTGTAGAACGAGAGCTACCAAATCCACCAATGGTGTCTATAGATACTATTTCAAAAGGGTAAGTAGCTGGACCTAAGTGAGACATTAGCCCAAATTTATATTTTCCTCTGGATTTGTTTTTTATACAGATGTCACAGTTGTCACAAATTTTTCTAATATTATTAGTTAAATTTTTTGCTGTATAAAATGGCTTAATTTTATTTTCCATCTGTTGTATACCTAAATGACAGTAAAGATAATGTATTTTTTTTATTATTTTTATACTAAACTCTTCAGTTAGTAATATTTTTTCCTTTTTCCCAATTGTCTTATAGTATATCGTATCTTTTAATATTAGTTTACTTGTATTTTGTTTTACTCTTTCATTTTTTTTTGATCATTCTGTATGTCTTCTAGTTTAATAAAGTTTACAATTTTTAAACCTTTATCTTGATTTTCGCACGATTCTAATACAGGGTTTCTGCTCAAACAATCTGCTTCTAAATTGTATTTTCCAGGAGAATATTTTACATCGAAATTAAACTGAGATAAATAGTATGTAAGATTTCCCAATTCTTCATCCGTTCTAGCCTTAATATTCATTTTCTCTAGAGGTTTATGATCCGAGAAAACCGTGAATGTTTTTCCTATAAGCCAATGGTACCAGTATTTTACCGCTTCTTTAATTGCTAAACACTCCAGATATATGGCTTTTTTACTTTTTTGGGAGTCATTTAATTTTTTGGAAAAATATGCGCAGGGTTTTTCTTTTCCATTGAGTTGTGGTTGTTTTAAAATTGCGCCTATGCCCTGTATACTTGCATCCGTATAAATATTAATTGGTAGATCTGGATCATAAATTGCCAAAATGGGCTTTGAGCAAAGTAGTTTTTTTATTGTCTCGAAAGATTCTTCACATTTTTGTGACCAAACAAATGTTTGTCCTTTTCTCAACAAATTATGTAAAGGATCTAGTATGATTGATATATTTGGCACATATTTTCCATAGAAATTTATTTTACCCAGAAACTGTCTAACATTTTTTTGTGTTTTCGGAATAGGAAAATCCTTTATGGCAACTAAATTGTCTTTTAGCGGAGTAATTGTATTGTTTTTAATTATGTGGCCTAAGTATTTGACTGAGTCCTGCGCAAAATTACATTTTGAAAATTTCAATTTAAAACCTTCCCTTAATATCGCTTCTAATAATAGTGATAGGTGTTTAATATGTTCTGCAAATGTCTCAGAGAATACCAGGATATCATCTATGTAATTCACTGTGAAATCGGATAATTTATGTTTCCTTATTATGCTAGATAATATTCTCTGAAAAATCGCAGGAGAAGTTTTCAAACCAAATGGTAAACAAGTCCATTGAAAGTGGCCTTCTTGAGTAACAAATGCTGTCTTTTGTTTGTCTTCAATTTTCAAAGGGATTGACCAGAACGCTGAGTTTATATCTAGTGTTGAAAAGAATTTACATCTTCTTGTTTTGACCATTAAATCCTCAATTAATGGAAAAGGTTGTGATTGAGGAACCACAATCTTATTTAAATCACGAAAATCTATACATAATCTTGACCTTCTTCCTTCTTCCTTTTTAAAGGCTAATGTAACCGGAGCAGCAAAAGGACTATATGACTCCTCGATTAATTTTTTTTTTAATAATTTTGATATTTGTTCTTCTATTTCTTTCATATCATCAATAGTGCACCTATATGGTCTTTTACTGCAATATTTGTCTATTATTAAATCAATATGAGCTTCAAAACCTTTTACAGTGCCTATATCATACTTGTCTTTAGCAAAAAGTGAATTATATTTGCATATCAATTTATCTATTTGTGACTGTTTTAGCAGGTCTAGATGGTTCATTGATATAGAAAAGTTGTCCACTTCTATGTTTTCATTAAAATTTATTTTACATTCATAATTTGTTTCATTTTTAGTTTTCTGAACTATATCCACATCCTTGTTTTTATCATTTATACTTTGTGTTTCCTCTTCGTTGCTACCTGTAAAGCCAGGAATTATTTTTGTATTTTTAGGATTTATTGCTTTTTTTTTATCTTCTTCTTTGGGGTTAGGGATACTTTGTGTAATTTTTAAATCCTCATTTTGGATCAATTTAAATTTTTCAATGCAATCTAACCCAATTAAGAAATCATAATCGAAATTTTCTTCATCTATGACAAAAACATTAATATTTTCTTCAATATCAAAAATTTTTATCTTTAAAGTTACCATTCCAATAGATTTTTTTACGCCATTAATCGTTTTTAAGCTTGCTTTTTTTTTGTTATCATTAATTGTGTTTTTCTTTAACGACAATAATCTCGAATTTATTAAAGACACATTCGATCCAGAATCATAGATTCCCGAAGTTTCCAATGTGTCATTTATTAATAATTTAATTTTAATTAATGGCGAAATTACAAGTTTTTTGGATCAATTTCATTTAATTCCGTTTCTAATTCAGAATTGTTAATGCTCCTTATCTGATCCCTTTTTGGTCCATCACCATTTTTGTTTTTAAACCAACATAAGGATTCAGGATGATAACGAGTTCCTTTATTTTCTTTTTCACAAATTTTACACGGACTGACTATATTTTTAACATATTTATCCTTAATTTTACTTTCAAAACTGACTATCTTTTTTTCCAAACTCTTTTTATTCACTAAATATTCTAAACCTCTGATATTATTAAATAAATCTTCAGTTTCATTCAAATCGTTCCTATCGATTTTATCTGCTACAAAATTTGGTAGCCCCGTAGCAATCAAATCAATAAGAGTGGGTTTATCCATTGATTTATTTATCTCCAGTAATAGTTTTTCTTTTTTTAAAGCGTATTCTAGTAATGAGCCCTGTCTATATTTAAATAAAATTGCATACCTGACCGGTGACCAACCTCTGGCTGCAAAAGTCTCACAAAAGATTTTTTTCCATGTTGACCATTCAGAGTTAACCGTATACTTTATAAGCATGGAGCTGTACCAGTCTAGACACGATTCCTCCAAAAATAACCTAAGACTTTCAATTTTCTTAACGTCTTCATCAATTCCTAAACGCACACATTCCGCTTCAAAAATATACATCCATTGGGACACATTTGACGTTTTACTGTTGAATTTTTCTATAACAAATTTCTCTAACAAATTTTTCATATTATGATGAGATTTAGATGTATCCTTCTTCATTTCAGCGAAGCTCTCCAGAATTCTTGTTAGAACCTCTTCTGAGACTCCTGAAGTAGAAGCCCATTGTTGTGTTTCCGGTGAAGCTTCTTCCAGCAAATATCCTTTAAACTGCATATTTCCATCTTGATCTATATACACATCACTTATCTCCGATGTCAATGAAATCCATACTTGTCTTTTTTCATGTCTCCGTTGTAGTGTAGCTTTGACTTTTTGAAAAGCTTGTGTTTTTATAATCGCCTCATGTAGTCTTGCCGGTTGGAGCTGTTCCGGGATGTAAAATGTGTTTTTATTGGTATCCGTAATTGAGGTTATGCTGATTATATTTGATTTTGGATCTTCACCAGATTTCACCATGAATTCAAACTTTAATTTTTCCATTGTTGTTAAAAACAGCTGTAGAAATGTTGTTTTATAATGTAGCTTTATAAACAGGCCCCGTTTTATCAGAACCGTGAAATAAAAACCAAATTGAGTTGCTCTGAAAAGAGAATATTTTTATTAAACACTAGTTACATATTCATCTTTTAAGTTATGCATGTTTAATGCAAGTAATTATTAATCTTACCTGAAAAGAGAAACAACATTTAGAGCTATTATTTCACAAATTCATTTACTTATAATATTTTGATGTTTTCTTTGTGATACACTCGTCTGACAACAGTTTACATAACCTTCAAACATGTCTGTCATCCTTCCATAGATTGACGCGTGAAAACGCGGTAAATTCAAATTAAATGAAGTGTCACTTCTTCATTTACATGAATATAAATAATTTAACCGTTAATTTAGATAAAACTTTCATGATGAATTTTTATCAAAATATTTTCAAAACTAGGCAATAAAAACATTGAATATAATGGCCAAAAAATTTACGATATCCAGTATACAAAATTTCAAGGCCTAACTATAGACAGAAAATTAGATTGGAAACAACAAATAAAAACTCTGAGAGACAAACTCTGCAAATATGCCTTTCTATTATCAAAACTAGCAAAAATCCTAAGCGAGGAAAACTCTCTAAAAGCATACCACGGTTTTGTTATGTCGACTCTGCGATATGGGATTTTTTTTTGGGGAAATTCAACACACAAAAAAATTGTTTTTAAGGCACAAAAACGGTGTATTAGGGCAATGTGTAAACTTAAAACAAGAGATCGCTGCCAACCGTATTTCAAAAAGCTGAAATTGCTAACATTACCATCACTTTATATTTTCGAGATTGCTTTTTTCGTAAAATTAAATCCGGAATACTTTGTTAAAGTCTCCACTACGCACAATAAAAGTGTACGCATGCAACATCGCCATAGACTATGTTTACAAAAATCCATCACTGCATTAATGCATAAGAGTGTTTTTTGTATGGCCCCATTAATATATAACAAGGTACCAAACGATATTAAAGACATGCATGTAAATTTGTTTAAAACTAGATTATTTACGCTACTTGTTGACTAATGTAATTATAGCGTCATTGACTTTTTAAACGATAAAACAAATTAATTTATTCATAATATTGACATCCAATTCTAATAGTTTTGACATAGGTGTTGTATTTAATCCTCAGAGACTTTGTTTCATTTCTTTTGATAATACTTAATTATAATTGGGTGTCTGCTAATTAATATTCATATGCCCATATGGGTAGAACCCATATGGTGGCAGAGCTGATGCCGGGCTCGACTGTGGAGGTACCACCATCTTACTCGCAAATCCTCCCGAAGTTATTCGGGGGAGAGTAAGAGAACAGCTCTCAGGCAAAACCAGGCTGCACACCATTGCCTGGGACCGATGGATGGCGGTATATCCATACCCAATTGCCGGGTCTTATATAAAACAGACTGGTGACGGGCAGCGGCGTCACTGGTGCAAGGGTTTTGGCACCGCGCTCACCAACCCGCCTGCCCAGCGTGTGTGAGTATGGGCACTTCTTCCAGGAGGACCACCAAGAGTGGCGAAATCCTGGAAAGGCCTATGTCCAGCAGTGGACGAAACAGGCTGATGGATGGATGGATATGGGTAGAACATGGAGTGTACTGTTAACTAATTTTAAGACCTATTATATTGTTTGACACATGTTCATGAATAAACGCTACTTACTTACTTGTCTTATTTCAAAACAAAAAAATGGACCACGCTAATTATACACCTGATTTTTCAATGATATTGATCTTACAGGAACCATGCATTTTTCCGGGATAAAAAGTAGCCTATGTGTTAAGTTATGGTATAAGCTATATCCATTCTAAATTTCATCCAAATCCGTTTAGCCGTTTCAGCGTGAAAGAGTAACAAACATACACACACACACACGCACAAACTTTCGCATTTATAATATTAGTAGGAAGTAGGATAGAATATAACGTCCTACAATTCAAAGTGAAAAAAAATTAACAGGTGATAGAGTATCCCTAATAGAACACATTACACCGAAAAAAAATTTTTTTTGCCCCTTACTTTTTTTACCTTGCCATTGAAATTTAGTCATCTGATTGAACTACTTTGTACTGGGAAGTGAAAAAATTATTGGAGCAAAAATTTTTTTCTTTTTCTGGAATTTGATCAGTTAACGATACATGATCTTACCTAGAATTATTTTCACTTATTATTGTGGGACCTTATATACTAATGGAAAATGTGATAAATTTGGATGTTGTTGCTTATAATAAAATAAACTTATTTTACGTAACAATTCGTTTTTTTTTTTCTTATATTCTAATGGAAAATGTGGTTAATTTTGATTATACATTTATTAACTTACCAACGATTTTTCGTCCACAGTATAATCACATTTCAAGGAACTCTGAGCAAATGTTCTGGTAGTAGATTTTATTCAACAACAATTTAATGCATCAAGATAATTAAAATTATTAAAAAAAATCAATAATGTTTGAATATAAAGTGACTTTCGTTTATATAGCCAAATTCATAGTGGAGACTCGGTTACTGTCCAAAACTAAGGTTCAATGACCCTTTTGCAAAAAACGAAACATATTTTTGTGTGCCTTTCTGTACATACTTGTTCAAGAACAACCTCAATTAGCCTAAGAAGTCTAAATAAATTTATAATATAATAAATTAAATAAATTTTATTTGTATATTTCACATTCATTGGAAGTTGGTCCTGACCACTTACCGAGTCTCCAGTATGAATTTGGCTTCATAAACGACAGTCACCTTATATTCATCTGTAAATTTCGCCGAGTCGAGTAATACCTACACAAATGGCTCATTGTATGGTAACTGCATTAATTATTTCCATGCTTAACTTAATCCCAATTGATGCCACAGTTTTCAAATTAGAGTGGTTTAAGTCAAATGTTATGATAAAATGCAAAAACAAAACATAACTTCTCAAGTATTTCGTTGAACTAAAGTATTTTTTACGGCTACCCATAACGTATGCTACGTCACTACCCATAATAAAACTGACCAACTGCGAGTCGGACTCGCGCACGAAGGGTTCCGTATCATTATCTTTAAAAAAGGAAAAAAAATCATGTCTATTCTATGGGAGTGCGCAGGTCCGACTCGTACTTGGCCGGTTTTAGTATTTGTTGTCATAGCAGCAACAGAAATACATAATCTGTGAAAATTTCAACTGCCTAACTATCACGGTTCATGAGATACAGCCTGGTGACAGAAGGATGGACGGACGGACGGACAGCGGAGCCTTAGTAATAGGAACCCTAAAAAATTAATGGGCCACCTATCTATACGTATGTATATGTCTTAAATAATTAATAACAATTTATTGTTTCCTCCTCTCTAAGTACTTATATTCTCATTAAAGAATAAAGATCTCAAGGAACACAATAATCTTAAGAAAGAAATAAAAAACATGAGAGGGTTGGTAAGTATAGGTAATAACCGACCGGACGTGCGTGTTTATTTGCGTTACGCTATCTGCGATTAAATTGTGAATTGCTTTTGGTGTACGATTGTCCTTTGCAACTGCAATGGCACAGTGTAAAAAGTGCAAGCAATTCGTATCTGTTAATAAATCGGACGAAACACTAAAGTGCAAACATTGTGATGCGATGTACCACAAGAAATGTGCTGGTAAACACGGAAAGAAGATGAATGTGTGTGAAGATTGCGCTAAGCAGGAAGCTAGCCCAATGCAGGATTCATCACCTAAAATTACCGTTGAAAAAAATTCCACAGTGGAAAGTGTGCTTGAGAAAGTCAACCAAAAAATGGATATCCTGTATAGCCTACAGAACAAAATAGACAAGCTGACTGAAGACGTGAGTTTCTATTCTGAGGAGTACCAGAACTTCTTGAGTTCAAGGTGGTTGCTGAAAACAAAATCAAATCCCTAGAAAACAAAAACGTGTATTTGGAAACATGTAACAAAGCGTTAGAGGAGCGGATTTCATGGATAGAATCAAAAGAAAAAGAAAAGAATGTTGAAATATATGGAGTGAAGTGGACGAAGGAAGAAGATGTTACTGATACAGCGAAAAATATTGCAATTAACCTGGGATTAGATCCGAATGCAATTTGTGAAGTGAGGAGGGTAGGCGAGCCATCATCTAGTGGCGGGAGCTCAGACCGGACCGAAAACGGTGAGGCGCCCCCGCGCCTGCGCCCGCCCCTCCCCGCCCACGATCTCTCATCGTCACGTCGAACACGCGAACCGCGCGTGACCAGTGGATGTCCAAAAGAAAAACCAAGCTTACAAACGCTGACGTCTACGGCGAAAAAGGAGACGCTACCCCAATGTATATTAACGAAGATCTCACAAAGAATATGAAGCAGCTTCTATGGCGCGTCAAGAACGAGCTTAGGCCCAAGCCATTCAAATATGTTTGGGTACAAGATGGCAAAATATTACTTAAGCGAGATGATCCTAATAACAAGAAGCAAGGCTATCCGCAATGCTGAGGATCTCTCGAGAATCAAGGCTGCGATTAAATAAAGCGCGTGTGTCCTTTTTCACTAAGATTATAACTATAAAATGTGCCTAAATATATAATAACAAAGTTCGATGATCAACTACAATCGATTCAATCTAACACTATATACAATAAATACATCAGTTCACAGGAATGGTGTAATGTGTTGAATGATAGTAAAAGCAACTTTATTGTCATACATTTAAACATACGTTCGTTACGACAACACTACAACGAACTCCGAGTACTATTAGAAGACTGCCAAGAAAATTTCGATATTATCATATTATCAGAAATAAATAAAAAAATGATTGAGCTGCCATTATTTCCATTAGATGGATATAACACCTACGCTAGTACGAGGGAAGACAAGAGAGGAGGGGGACTTCTTTTCTATGTAAAGAAAGCATATGATTTTACAGTATGCAACATAGCGTGCAGTTCATGCGAAATAATGCACGGACAGGTTTCGCAAGGTCAAGGGCGCGCTGCTACGCACGTTGTGGCAGTATGCAGACCGCCGGACACTAATAGGCTTAGTTTTGCGGATGAAGTGCAACAAATTGTACAGAAAATCCCGTCGCATTGTGATGTCGTGGTATTAGGTGATATGAATATTGACCTCCGAGACCCTAATATGGACAGCGCTGCGAGACGATACATAGACACACTGTGTGATCTGGGCCTGCAGTGTGCAATCACGGACTATACACGCGAAGAAGTACGTAATGGCAAGTTAGTGCGATCTTGCCTAGATCATATTTGGACTAGGCTACCTGTGTCTGTTGTGTCGGCCTTTTTGTTAACGTGTAAGATCTCAGATCATTATTTAGTCGGTGTGCGATATGATGAAAACAAAAAAGGTGTAGATCAGTGCAATATTGCGTGTGATAATATTAGTGTGAGTGTGATAAATCTGTAAAACAAACATTGGAGGAATACCCCTGGAACGATCTGCTGGTATATGATTGTCCCTTGTTACTTTATGAGAAAATTAGGTTTAGTTTTGGCAATATATATGATACTTCTATGGTTAAGTGGAAATTATCAAAAAGACGGGTACCAAAACCATGGATAAATAATAAATTGAAGCTAATGATTAAATATAGGGACAAATTGTTTCGTAAGTGGAAAAACAAACCACATGATATGAGTAGACGCCTCGAATACACCAAGTACAGAAACAATGTAAATAAGTGTATAAATAGTGCCAAAAATAAATTCAGACAAGAAGAGATATTAAAATGTAAAAATAATATGAAAAATGTTTGGAAAAAAATAAATAGTTGGACAGGGAGAGGTAAAGCCAATTTAGATGATGTAATTCTAAAATATCGAGGAAAAAAGGAGCCATTAAAGAACATTTGTAATCAATTCGCTACTACATTTACACAAGAAATATTAAACATAAAACATAACTGTAACCATAAATTTTTGAATAGAAGTGATTATGTAAAACAGCCAAAGTTGTCGATGCGATTTAAAAATGCAACCCCTTCGGATATAGCGAAAATTATTGCTAAGTTAAGCTGTGACAAGTCACCTGGACAGGATCGAATACGTGTTAGTGATATTCAGTACATAAAAGAAAAAATAAGCCCTGTTTTAGCTCGGTTTATTAACTTATGTATTAAAAAAGGTGTGTATCTTAATGAACTAAAATCAGCTCTAATCAGACAGATATACAAACAAGGATCGCACTTTGATTATACAAATTATCGTCCTACAGCAATTTTGGCTGTTATAAGTAAAATATTCAAAAAATATGTAATAGAGCAAATAGTAGTGTGCAGCACGGGTTCCGACGGGGCCGTAGCACGGCCACCGCGCTCGCGCAGTTCGCCGACGACGTGAACGGCAGTCTGAGTGCCAGGCAGCAGGTGGGTGTGCTCTTCATTGATTTCAAGAAAGTTTTTGATACTCTGGAGCACAGCTAACTGCTGTGTGCCATGGAGGAGTGTGGGATAGGCGGTCCGTTAAACCAATGGCTACGAGCATACTTATCTGATCGTACGCTGAGAACTGCTGTTTGCGGTATAACGGGTGACAGTAAGCAGGTACCGTGCGGAGTGCCGACCGGCTCCGTCTACGGCCCCGTCGGATACATCATGCATGTTAACAGCATGTGCAGCGTAGTTAAACATTGTCGGATGTACATGTACGCTGATGATACGTGTTTAGTGTACTCGAGTAAAGATGTAAAACAAATAGAAGAGTGTATTCAGGATGATCTTAACACCATAGTAAAATGGGCACACAATAATGGTATCATAATTAATATAGCGAAAACAAAATGTATGCTTATCTCTTCACCATACAACAAATGCTTAACTAGGGCAGCGAGAATCATAGGGCATGGTTACGATTGTATGCACCGTGGATATTCCCTTTGCCAATGCGGAGAACTTGAGGTGGTGGAGAAATATAAGTACCTAGGACTAATGATCGATTCAAAGTTCTCATGGAAGGCACATGTAGAATTAGTATGTGATAAACTTAGGTCAGTGCTTGTCAAGTTTCAACACCTGAAGTTCTTTGCAAACAGAGCGACTTTGTATACGGTTTACCATGCACTTACTGACTCGATACTTTCATATGGGCTGAACACATACGGCCGCACGTTTCATACTTACCTTGAGAAAATAAAAAACCTACAAATAAGGTTCCTTAAAGATCTAGCTAGCGATAAATTAAAACGGCAATGCAAACAAAACTATAATAAATTATTCCCCAAATGTAAAATACTGCCGGTCGATGGGAAAGTATCGTTTCAGATTGCGTTAGAAGAATTTGGATACAATGAGTTTAAAGTACCAGTATCAAATCCTCGGTTACGTAGAAAGGTGAGTGATGAAGCATTAATTGTGCCTAGAACAACTAACTATTACAGTAAGCGAGCCAGACCATACCTCATTCCTAAAATTTACAACGAGATACCGTTATGGATTCGAAAGAGCGGCAGCAAAAATATATTTAAATCTAAGTTAATAAAACATATATTTCAAAAACTTGAACAAAAAGTAAATTATTGAACAAAGGATATACGCAAGTGTTACATAAAATTCAGTTATAAAGATAAAATGATTATATTTATATTTGTATTTTAGTGATAAAGAAAGTGTATTAAAATAAGTGAGATGATATATTATGTGAATCATAATTAAGTACAGGTAACATGACAGTATTGTAAAAAAGGGGAGATATTTCTGCCAACAAACTGCCTTACAGTTTGCCGGGATATAATATTTATGTAATGTGCTGTTAAGAAAGTGAATAAACGATTTATTTATTTATTTATTTCACATAGACATTATTATGAAATGTCTGGTTAAAATTATGTTTGAGGCAACAACACCCAAAAGAAACAGTAGAATGAATCTCGGACTCTGATACATTTTATCGACATGTTTGTATAGTCAAGAACAAAAGACTCGATATTCCCCTAATTAGGATTAAACCAAAAGGACCATAGGCGAAAATTGCGCAGATCCATTTATTGTCGAAAGGTTGGTTTGTGCTCACGTTTCCAGTCCATTCATCCATCCATCCATCAGCCTGTTTCGTCCACTGCTGGACATAGGCCTTTCCAGGATTTCGCCACGGTTGGCGGTCGTCCTGGAAGAAATGCCCATACTCACACACTCTGGGCAGGCGGGTTGGTCAGCGCGGTGCCAAAACCCTTGCACCAGTGACTCCGCTGCCCGTCACCAGTCTGTTTTATATAAGACCCGGCAATTGGGGATGGGTAAACCGCCATCCATCGCTCCCAGGCAATGGTGGGCCGCCTGGTTTTGCCTAAGAGCTGTTCTCTTACTCTCTCCCGAATAACTTCGGGAGGATTTGCGTGTAAGATGGTGGTACCTCCACAGTCGAGCCCGGCATCAGCTCTACCACCTATACACGATTCCAGTATTTATGTGTAAAGAACAAAATAATTATGATTATCGTGTTTAATGATTTTAAATAGACTGTTTAACGTAACATAAGACTTTCAAGTTCAATAAACTTTCAAGTTCTTAAACTCAATAAACGTATTACCTGTTTTTTTCTTGTCTATTCCACCTAATACATGTAACCTGATGGCTTTTTCTATTTTGATGATCTGTGATATATTATTTGTTTTATGTTTTTGAGATTTAGATTCGTTGTGAGATTGTAAGAAAGCCTTTTCTATGTCTACATGAAAAAATTTTTTGACCTCAATGTAGTTTAGAGCTACAGCTGATTTTTAGAAGGAAGAACATCATTTAGTTTGCACTCCACAGTGATGGCACCTCTGACAGTTATCCCCGTTTTCCGGTCTGCTTCTGGAAATTTGTGATCAACTACTAGTGTGATTGGTTGTGAAATAGAAATATAAATAAGTTTATTTTGGGGCACTTCAGAGTTGGGGTCGTTTTATACGAACTGTGCTGTACCTATAGCACCTTGAAATAAATACTTAGAACTACCTATCTATCTACAGAAATTCTTCATCAAATATTTATAATATACTGTGGAGGTTATTGCAGTATTTCTCTAACGTTGATAGTGTTTTGTTTAATTTAATCTCCTCTTGCACAATTCTCGGGCAGTAATAATGATATGTAGAAAGGATGTTTAGGTCTCGAATTGATTATGAATATTTATGAAGCCCAATTCAGTAATTTGTATCACCTGACACCAGGTGTTCTGCAATTGTAACTATTGTACTATTGTAATATCTCATAATCGCTGGTGGTTTTCCAAATAAACGATAAAAAGATTTTAAAAAAATGATTGCGGATTTAAGAACTTGCATCGTGTTTCTAGTTGCAATATGTTTATATAAACTAATAGATTCCATATGTAGTAATAACAGATTTTTATTTAAAATAGCAAATATTGTCGATAGATTCAGTTTGATAGTTCTAAGTGAAATATCACCTTTAATAAATTATACACAATTGCTTGTACTTTATATTCCACAAATATACTTTGAAAAATTGGGGTAAGCTTTTTCGAATTTTGGCATTTTGAAATGTCTTTTTTATATGAAATCTTAGACTGTGTATAGTCGACGTTTCATCTGAAATAGTTTATGTACCACAAAATAAATTATAATATATTCATTGTCGTTTATTACTTACCACAAAAATAAGGAGAGTTGTCTATCATAGAGATTCGCATCGTGCGTGAGTTCGAAAGAGGAAAGAGTCAAGAAACTATATGCCTTTATACCCACCTAGGCTGGTCGCTATATACATATCGTTTGTCCTGTTATGTTAAATTTCACGGCATATACTACAATTTATACAGCAAGTGTGCATATATGTACACTTTAACATTAATTTTATGTAACCGTACAATATGTGAATGAGAGAATGAGTATAAATACTTCATTTATGTAATATACGAGTACATACACCATATCCTCGGCCTCGGTTATTGGTGAAGTGCCATTTACTGAATTTATATAAGTTTTCAAGAGAGCCATTTAAACGTTTTTGAGACAATAACTTTTTTCATTATTTTAGCAAGTGTGTCATCATTGTCTTTTCATATTGTAGTTGCTCATGGGATTGTATAAAGATTATCTATGTTTCACAAGAAAAGTCACTTTTCCTTTATATAAAAGCCTTACTATGCAAAGACTTACTATATGCACCGCGAAGCAAATCAATTGCAAAAAGCTTGAAATATCACATAAAAAATTATAATTCACATACACGTGTTTAAGTTAATATTTTTTTTTGGCTTGCGTCCAATGATTTTACTTCTTTACGTTTTAAATTTATTTAATTTGTCTTAATAAAATAGGCTTGTACACTGGGTAAACAAAATATTATTCTATTTAGTCCGTCATTTAGATTATCAAAAAATATTGGTTTTTTCTTTTGTCAATCAAACAAAAAATGACAGAGATAAAGCGCGTCAAAGTTTGAGAGTGGGGGAAAATGACGTCACTTCTAAGTAAAATTGTACCTAGATGTGACGTCACGTGGAACTTCAGCGGGCTATATCTTCATCATTTTTTGTTTAATTGAAAAAAGAAAAAATACGTGTCCAATATTTTCTGATAATCTAACTGACGGATTAATAAATTTTTTTTGTCATCATGCCTATTGTCGTATAGCTTTCTCAGTCATTGGACTTAATGTAATGTCGAGATAAAATCTGCAGGTTATTTGTTCACTCATATTGTAATAGTGATAAAAGCATAAAGGATAAATTGTTTGCCAACATTTCCTCTTATTTTCGCCTTAGTGGTGCAGTGGTTTGAGTAATCGACTACTAATTCGGAGGTCACGGGGTCATACTTTTTAGACAGTATTAGCCATTGATAAAACCAGAAAGCGGGAGAATGAAAGTAGACGTGGCATTAGTCAGCCTGTCCAGACACTGTCTGTCCACTGTGTGCAGAGACTTGGCTGATACTCCGAACTACCCCCAACCGCTCCCCCCGAACGCCTTGTGCCGGAACATGACGACATGGTGCCTGGCGACAAGGTTTTGTCATGAGACTGGTGACTGGCCGCGACCGGAGAAGTGAAAGGATTCGTCAGTCGGCTAGGTCTTGATAAAACAGTCCAGGGTGTAGACGTCTTTGCAGTAATCACTGGTTGCATCTCAACTTACGCCACTCAGGGAGGCTACATACTTTCATCTTGTGTTAGGTCTGCGTACTTCAGAAGGCATGGGTCCAATTTGTGCCTGAAGTATAGTGGTATAGGGCCTCTGTTGGGACATAATAATCGTCGGTGAATGTGGAGTGTGACTTGTATTTCACTCGGCAACATCTCTGACGCTCCCTCGGGAATCTATATCGTGATAATATTTCCCCGTATTCATTGGCATTGTCGTTGCGGCACACACAGTGTACTACTTCGTCACGCTTGTTTAAATAAGACATCATTAGCGATATTTTCATTATTTTGCAGCCAGGCATAAACGACTACGCATAACCGTTACTAATCACTTTATGTATGCGGGTCTGTTTGTTGGTGGACTTAGTACTGTAGATATGAATGACTACTTTCTGGT
Organism: Ypsolopha scabrella; assembly: GCA_910592155.1. NCBI lineage: Eukaryota > Metazoa > Arthropoda > Insecta > Lepidoptera > Ypsolophidae > Ypsolopha > Ypsolopha scabrella. The sequence continues at coordinate 1,409,974 of OU342964.1, forward strand.
AATTACGAACTGAAATACATTGACGCAATAACATTTTGCAATTATTTGATATAATAAAATATATTGACGTTTAAAAACAATATTTTATTCTAGACTAGCCTTTGCCCGCAGCTCCACCCGCGTATATTTAATTTATGCCCCGTTTTCGGCTTTGGCGTTATTTTATGAACAACCTTTACAGTCTATGTGTTGACCAGGGTCACTAAAATGAAAATGAAAAAAAATATATCGAGTTTTTTTTTATTGATTTTCATATTGTTATAAAAATTATTAAATTCAATGATTAAATATTAGAAAATTATTCTACTTAAAAAAACAAAATTTTTATTATTTATCCATCAATCCATCTATCAGCTGTGTTTATCCATTGCTGGACATAGGCCTTTTCAAGATTTCAATACTATTGGCGGTCCTCCGTCCTCATCCAGCTGCCACCCGCACTACCCTTTAGGTTATTGCTCCAGCAGAAACGTATTTATGTAACTTATAAATAGAAAAATATACGTATATAAAAAGATATATGCAACGTGAAATTTAAGTCATTTTGTTAACGAAAACTGGTGATAGTACTCGTCCATATGAACAACTTTTACTATGAAGCCAACCCTGAAATCGTGAAAAAAATATCAGCTGTTTCATACATTTGGGTCGAGTAAATATTTAACTTTTTTATGGAACAGCAGATTTTTTTTCACGATTTCAGGGTTGGCTCCATAGTAAAAGTTGTTCATATGGACAAGTACTATCACCAGTTTTCGTTAACAAAATGACTTAAATTTCACGTTGTATATGTCAAAACAGGAACGTCAGGAACGGCAATAGGAGGGCTACCGTGGGTATTGGACATGATGAACACGCGTAGACGAACAATACAACTTTTATTGTGATCAAAAACAGTCTTACAGCACTTTTAATTACAAGGAACAAAACTACGTGGCGGGAACGGACAAGTCTCTTGGCACATGAGTTACCTCGACCCCTTTCCGAAAATAAGTCCCCGAAAATTATCTTTTTCCTCGGAAGTCGTACGTAACCCCCGCCAAGAGCCATGTCCAAGCGCGGTAAAACTAGGCGCTTGCGTTTCCACCAATAAAATAAAATTAGGTACCAAAGAAAACAAATACTTCAGATCTGATTGGATAACATAATCAGTCCTGCCAACCTTACAATCAAACAGAACATCGTACAGACTCCTAGGTCTATGGTACAGACAATCTACCAACTTAACACAATTCTTTCAAATGTGATTGGGCAATTTAATCAGTTCATCCAACATTACAAATCAAAATATTTAGAACAGAATAAAGAAATAAATCACCACAGACCCACTTAATTTCTATTGGCGTATAGCGCCATCTGTCGGCAACGATTGTAAATCAAAAGAAGAGAGAACCGACCATAGGTAATGTTTTCGTTCGGTTACTCATTCGATCAAACCGATTCTTAGCTCGTTCTAAAATATTCGCTGTCAACTGGTGGCGCCAAACATCTCAATTCGACACGGCCATCTTGACATTTACACGCCCTCGTGTGTCTGATCTGTGGACAAAACAACCGAAAAGTAATATGCTCGGCTATCCTGCCATACGATCTTAACAGCTATGACTATAATGAAAACAGTCTCAATAAAATCTCAAAGCTAACAGGTAATTTAGAGCTTACAGACAGAATGTTTAGCATGCTCATACAACAAACAATACACAAGGAAAAAGTTACTGTATAAGTCAATCTAATATTAAGTCAGGTCAGGACCAAACGAACAACAGGTTCAAGTTTTACAATCTCAGTAGCGTTTCAATCCTAGAAACATAAAACATGGGTGGGATTACTTTAAACAAACGTTATCACAATGCTTTACCAGTGCGTCGGCATATAGCCAGTCCGTCGGCTTGTTATGATTTGCCAGTCTATCGGCAGGTAGCCAGTCCGTCGGCTTGTCACAATTTTGCCAGTCCTTCGGCAGGTGGCCACCACATCGGTTTGTCATTATTTGCCAGTTCATCGGCAGGTAGCCAGTCCGTCGGCTTGTCACGATTTGCCAATCCATAGGCACTGTGATCGTCCGCAGAAGCTAACCATCTCAGCCGCGTAAGTGCTACCCCTCGCAAAGGATATCCTGCACATAAAAAGCAGGCCACGCGCACCTCTTACATGCTCCGGCGCAACTGGAACGCTCACAAGACACACACCAGCTCATGGAGTGTACATTAAGTTTGAATAAAGTGAACCCCCTTACTTACTGACAATCACTGATAACATCATCATTCTCATCATTATTATTGTACACGTCCAATTCGAGGGGAACCTGTTGGTCGGGTACCTTCCTGACTCTATCATGAGGGTACTTGTATGTCCTTTTTGAGGTTAACGATTTTAGCAAATATCTATCACCATCTAACACTTTGATGACCTTAAAAGGTCCTTTAAATTTAGTATCTAATTTGACTTGATTCCGTTCCTCGTTTTCAATTAGAACAAAGTCGCCAACTACGCATTTCTGGATTTTAGCCTTAGTCGTATCGAATCGCTGTTTATCGTAGTTAGCGCTTTCAACTATACCACGGGACGCTTGCTCCCTCATGAAATCGAGGTCAATAATTTCGTCATTGTCATCTACGGTCATGAGGTTAAGTGGTCGAGCAACCTTACCTACTAACAACTCCAGAGGACTTGCTTTTGTGACTCGGTTAATAGTCGAATTCATGGCCAATTGAATGTCACCTAGCGCATCCTGCCAAGAATGTTCTTTAGCAGACTCTACAGCCGTCAACATACCCTTCAAGGTACTCATTACCCTTTCAACCTGGCCGTTCGCGCGACTGGCACCGGTCGCGATGCGGTGCAGCTGGATGTTGTGACCATCACAAAAGTTGGAGAAATCTTTGCTGGAAAAACAACGACCTTGGTCTGCTATGACTCTTTGAGGTGCGCCAAACAGAGACATACCAGTCTTGAGGGCCCTAATACTGCTGGAGCTGTCCATGTGCTTAGAGTGGACCAAAAGAAAAAGCCTGCTTGAATGGTTTGATTCGTATTTATCTGATCGCTCACAAAAAGTGGTGCTTTGTGGGTATGAGTCTTCAAGCTATGCAGCGCCCTCTGGTGTCCCTCAAGGCTCGCACTTGGGACCAGTGCTTTTCCTGGCATTTATTAATGATTTGTCTTTAGAAATAAAGAATTCAAGATTTTATATGTTTGCAGATGACCTTAAAGTTTTCAAAATTGTGCAGAATTCACTAGATGCAATAGCTCTCCAAGAAGACTTAGGTCGAATATGTGACTGGTCCTTGCGGAACAAACTGCCACTAAACGTAAACAAATGTAAACATATCAAATTTACCAGGAAACGTCTGCCCTTGAATACATCATATAAACTCAACAACATATGCCTTGAAGAAGTCGATGTAATAAGAGACTTGGGAGTTATCATGGATAGTAAATTAAGTTTTAGACAGCACATAGACACGATAACAAATAAATCTTTCAAAATGCTAGGTTTCCTATGGCGAACGTGTAAAAAGTTCAAGAGTATTGTAACTTTAAAATTAGTTTATTTTGCTTTGGTTCGTAGCGTATTAGAATATTGTTCAAGTGCTTGGAACCCATTCTACAAAAATCATATTGAACGTATAGAAAAAATTCAGAAGCGATTTTTATTCTTTTTAACCGTGCATCAAAATAAGTTGGCAGAATTAAATTGTTCTAGAAGTCGTTCAATATATTTTAAAATGGTTTCTCTTGAAGACCGTCGACGGGTTTCCGATTTGGTGCTATTGTACAAAGTGTTGAGGGGTTTTATTGATAGTCCATACTTACTTTCTTTGATAAATTTTAGCATACCGCGTAGTAATTTTAGAATAGCAAATTACAAAATATTCACCATTAACAGATCGAAAACTAATCTTGGTCGTAAGATCGTGCTTTCCAGAGTCTGCAGTGACTATAATAACTTGCAGAAGGTTTGTGAGCTTGATGTATTTTCTCAATCTTTAGCCAGGTACATAAGCTGTATATATAAGTTCATTAACTTGAAGTATTGATAAATTCCAGTTTATGAGATAAAGTTAAGTAATGTGTTAAGTTAATTATTTTTCTAAATTATTTTCTAAATTGTTGTTTGTATTTACTAGTAACTTTTATTAGCACGTAAGTGATCGTAGTTTTGTATACAGCATGTTGAGTTTACCTTTTATTGGATGTACACTATAATTTTAATATTTGTCCATTTATCTATATACTATGTTAGTGTGTATATCTGTTGGTAGACCTTAAAAAATAAATAAATAAATAAATAAATAAAAAGAACGAACTTTGTAAAAGCATCGATCAGTACGAAAACATACTCTTTGACGTCACTTTTTCCACTTAGTTTACCCGAAGCATCGATGTGAACTGTATGCCATGGAATCGCAGTTTTTGGGATTGGATGAAGTTCCGCTTGGACACGACCAGAATGGGTTTTGGAAACTTTACAGGTTATGCAGCTGTCAACAAACTTCTTAACGTACTTCGCCATACCTGGAATGACAGAACTAGCATTCTTCAAACCAAAAGGCATGGTCAAGTACTCCCATTGACCTTCTGGTGTGACGAACGCAGTCTTCTCTATCGAATCTGGTGCAACAGGGATTTGATGGTACCCACTAAGCATGTCAAGTGCCGTGAACCACTTAGTTTCTCCTAATCTAGCCACCTGATCACTGATTAGAGGCAAAGGATACCTATCGGCCACTGTGTTGTCGTTGAGCTCGCGGTAGTCCACACACATTCGGTTGGATTTGTCTTTTTTTTTTGACCAACAACACCGGACTCGAAAATGGTGAACAACTTGGACGAATAACTCCTGCATCCAACAGCTCCTTCACTTTCTCGCGAACAACTGCCTTCTCTTCTACACCTAACCTGTAGGGACGTCTCTGAACTGTGCGACTAGGATTAACAAGACGAATATCCAGTTGTCCTGTAGTGACACGTGAAATAGCCACCCCAGTTGAAAATGAATTCCTAAATTCTTGCAGAACGCAAACTAATTGCTGCCTATACTCAACAGGAACGTCAGTAACGATGTCACAAAAATCAATTTTATCTACCTCCCAGTCACCTAACTCACACGCATTAACACTAACGCAACGAGTGATAGTCAATTTATCTGAAGTCATGTTCACATTAAGGCCTTGGGTTAAAATTTCACGTCCAATCATGACGTCACTTTTTAGGAATTGGTCAGGCACCACGTGAAATAAAATTTCCAAAGTCAATTCATCTATCCTAATCTCACACAAAATTTGTTCAGTACTGTACATGACCAATACCAGTTAAAGTCACAGTTTTATTAAGTCGCTGTCCAGGAAATTTTAATGCAATAGATTCTTTCATGAGAGAACACTCAGCGCCCGAGTCATAGTGAAATACAAAACGCTCACCAGAAATGGTTAGTTGTCCAGTAGGATTGCTGATGCTACACAGGTCCATTCGACGCTGGTTGCCGTTGCTTGCTGCCACGCTGGTGTTGTTGCCGCCGAAACCACTTGCAGAGCCGTTGCTGGAACCATTCTTCCACGAAGTGGAGGAAGGAGCACGAGTGCATTTGTTAGCATAGTGGCCAACACTACCACACCTGTAACAAGTAACGACAGGCGCATTTGGTCGGTGCTTGGCTACATGAGTAAGGCTAGAAGGATTGGAACGATCACATGACCTTTTAGAATCCTTGGAGCGGCAGTCGGCACTGCGATGTCCCAATTTCCAACACGTGAAGCATCGTAAAGGGCTTGGAGATCTAGCAGGCCTAGGGCGCTTGAAGTTTGACGATCCATCGCTTGAAGGGGCGTCATTCTTCCTCTTGAGGTAGGAACATGCTTGATGTTCACGTTGCATTTGCTCACGAGTCTTGATATTAGTGGTGAAAGCAATGTGTTGTAACCTCCCATCAAACTGAGACACGTGGGCTAGAACCATGGCTGAAGTTATCTCTTCCACTGTCATGTCCTTGAACCGAGCCATCAATGTCGTTGAAAGTCGCGCAGCGAAAGATGCCATACTCTCGTTGTCTTTCGGTTTGCTATTATGCATGTTAATTAATGTAGCAGCAGGTGTTTCGATCATGCCATAACGAGTCAGGAAAAGATCCTTAAAATGGCACCACGTCATGCCAGCAAATGATATCTGGGATAGCCATCGCGAAGCATTTCCCTTGAGAGCTCCACTAAGCGCAATGATAAGTGCGCTGCCTTCTTGTTGTTGCTTAGACAGACATAAGTCTGAAGTAGCACACCATGCCCTTGCGTCTACGTCGGGCTTATCGGGATCAAAATCTGGTAGAATAACCTTTCGGGTACTCACGGGACGCATGGCGTTGATTAGAGCCATCATGTTCTGATTTTGTGATTCCAGCAGCGTGCGCAGAAGATTTTCATCCACACGTGGTCCATCGTTCGAAGTCTGTTCGCATCCGACTTCTGATGTCAAAACAGGAACGTCAGGAACGGCAATAGGAGGGCTACCGTGGGTATTGGACATGATGAACACGCGTAGACGAACAATACAACTTTTATTGTGATCAAAAACAGTCTTACAGCACTTTTAATTACAAGGAACAAAACTACGTGGCGGGAACGGACAAGTCTCTTGGCACATGAGTTACCTCGACCCCTTTCCGAAAATAAGTCCCCGAAAATTATCTTTTTCCTCGGAAGTCGTACGTAACCCCCGCCAAGAGCCATGTCCAAGCGCGGTAAAACTAGGCGCTTGCGTTTCCACCAATAAAATAAAATTAGGTACCAAAGAAAACAAATACTTCAGATCTGATTGGATAACATAATCAGTCCTGCCAACCTTACAATCAAACAGAACATCGTACAGACTCCTAGGTCTATGGTACAGACAATCTACCAACTTAACACAATTCTTTCAAATGTGATTGGGCAATTTAATCAGTTCATCCAACATTACAAATCAAAATATTTAGAACAGAATAAAGAAATAAATCACCACAGACCCACTTAATTTCTATTGGCGTATAGCGCCATCTGTCGGCAACGATTGTAAATCAAAAGAAGAGAGAACCGACCATAGGTAATGTTTTCGTTCGGTTACTCATTCGATCAAACCGATTCTTAGCTCGTTCTAAAATATTCGCTGTCAACTGGTGGCGCCAAACATCTCAATTCGACATATATATATAATATATTTTTATTCTTAATATATTTTAATTAATCCTAAGTACAAGTTTATATGACTCAACATATTTAATTTGATGGTACATTGTATGTGACGGTAACAAAAGTTATTGTGAAAAAGAAGTGTGACTATCGATTTACGTCACAAAATCGCAATACTTTTGAAAAAACAATGTAAGAAGTGGTAAAATCACATTAAGTCGAAATTTTAACGAAGATCTACTGAAATAGCTGAATAGGAACACGAAATTAATACACTTACATATTCAAATCAATCAATTTGTCTAATGTGTTCTTGGAACCAACATGATTGAACAAACTTACCAAAACGTAAAGTTTTATCATAAAATTAATATGAGCAGTGTCTTACAACCTATGTACCTGTTTGTCACTGTAAAAGCTAGAACTACATTGTAAATACTAGCATGTGCCATATTCGAATGGAAAAAGCCCGAAAAACCCATGAGAAATGTGACCAACGAAATTGTATTTATTTTGTTCACTATTGTGTCACCGAACTACTTATTTTAAATTGCTTTATAACATAATAACATTATTGACAGACTTATTGTGGAAATATTCATTCCAGTTTTGGTAACACTTGATTTTGACATTTACCTTTCTGAGTAGATTAGTATCATATCTTTTGTTAATACCTACAAGAACATCAAACCATCGGCCTGCCTGTTCGTTACCGCAACGTTAGTCGTTGAGCACTTTCATTAAATTCAGAATTTAATAGTCTTATACCTCACAAGCCTTTGCCCGCGGCTACGCCCACGTTTATTTAATCCTTGCCCCGTTTTTTGGCTTCGGAGTTGTTTTATGAATATCCTTTATAGCCTATGTGTTGACCAGGGTCAATACGATGATAATTAAAAAACCGCATCCAAATCCGTTGAGTGGATCTCGAGTAAAAAGCATTTATTCAATCTTTGCCCCGTTTTCAGCTTGGGCGTTGTTTATGAACACCCCTTATAGACTATGTGTTGATCAGTTCACTACGCTGATAATAAAAAAACCGCATCTAAATCCGTTGAGTGTTTCTCGAGTTAAAACGGAACATGCATACATGACAGACACAGACGAAAATTCTAAAACTTGTGGTTTTGGCCTCAGTACAATACTAGCGAATATCCTATTTCATAATGCTATTAAAATGGCTACTCACGATTTGTTATATAGTCAGATTTCGCCTGACTAGTTGCCTCACTGTAATCGTACAGTTTCTTTGGAGGCAAACATGGCCAAATCAGACTAAGTATACCTATAAATAAATCGTGAGTTGCCGTTTCAATATCATTATGAATCTAAACCACGAATCTTTTAGTACTAAAATCCCATTTCATTTAAAACTTCGTAAAATTCAATTCAATTCAAATAAGAGAGACGACTGTTTTACTAATTTATTATTAATATATAGATATGCCTCGTACTTGTAGAGCCCTATGTTAAGCTCAGGCGTGGTGTCGTCGAGATCTGTTCCAATTACAGATTGTTCAATCTCTCCTCAGACATATCCAAACACTATTCAAATTAATTAAAAAAAGGAAATAAAGGCCTTAAATGTCAACGAAATTTGTGTTAAAATCATTTAGTTTCATATGGACGTTGTAGATTTTCAGTGTTCCGAACCCAAAGAGTAACCAACGGGACCTTATTACTAAGACTCCGCTGTCCGCCTGTCTGTCAGTCCGTCTGTCACCAGGCTGTATCTCATGAACCGTGATAGTTAGACAGTTGAAACTTTCACAGATGATGTATTTCTGTTGCCGCTATAACAACAAGTACTAAAAAACAGAATAAAATAAATATAAAAGATTTTTTTGCCGTTTTTATAGATAATGGTACAGAACCCTTCGTGCGCGAGTTCAACTCGCACTTGGCCGGTTTTTTTATCTCTTTCGCAGTTCTCTGACAACTTTTGCGTATTGGTAGTGGTCGGGCAATTTTCATGGCATCTTCCTCTCAAAATTTACATTTTAGTGGGTGTGGGTGAATCCTTTTCAAACTACAATATCTCTTTAATTTATTGACGTCATAGAAACGTTTACGTGTGTTATTTATTATGAAAATAAAGTTCATAAGCAACGATCATCACATCACACGTTAAAAGTATATTATTATTATTTGACTGTATACTTTTGTAACTCTACCTTTCAATTTTGATGACAATCGGAATTTTCCTTGTCACTTTTCGACAATTTAACTAGATGAAATGACCGACTGATCGCAATACCCGTAAATTGCCGCAATTTTCTAATTTCTTATTCATTCTCGTCAGTTCGAAGGAAAATTGCACGGAAAATAATTTCGCAAGTAACATTCTATTTTTTACTTCTTTTAAGATTTTCGAACGGTTGGGTCTTTTAAGAAAAATGTTGCTGGTTACTTTTATTATGTTTTTTTTCATCCGCCAAGCCTTGGCTTTGAGTGATGAGGACATCAATATGACAAGAGATTATTTCGAGCACAAAGATATAAAATTTGTTTGTTACCTGTCATGTAAGAGTCAATTTTGTGAGTATATATTTTTCTTTCAAGCTACGTTTAAGGTGATTGCATCCCTCGTCACGTCATGCAATGCGCGCTGATAGGAACGTTATTTCAATATAGTTTCTGTCGATACTCGTACCAACACAGGTCTACTTAAGGTCGTTGGCGTATGTAAGCGCCTTAAGAAAGAAAGTCAATTTGAATTTGGAACGTTAGTATAGGGAATTCGAAATCTTGTACTACCTAATATTGTCATTGACATAACATATAGGTATATAACAAAGGGTAGATACAGTGCGTTCAAATACTTAGGATATATCTATGGGTACGTTCTCATTACGTGAACTGAAAAATGAACCTCTTTTTAAGCAAGCGCCACCAAACGACAGAGATAGAACAACAAGCTTCGACATTGGCGCGAACGAGACAGGCTACACAAAACAGGCCCATTGCGCGCGCGAAGCTGGGTACCGCATCTTCCTTTTGTTTTATCTAAGACTGTATATTTACGATATTTTAATTTTTTCCGCATAAAACAATATTTTTCTAAAAGTGTAGCTTATAATATTTTTTTTACGAATTTATATTTATTTATATTGTCTCTTTATATAAACTTTATTGTATTTATTGCTTTACATTAATTTCTTATCCCATTATTTTATATTTAAACAAGCGTGTTATCTGATACAATTTAAGTAAGCTGTCACTTTTATTTCTTATTGTATTTCCCCATAAATTCATTGTTTTTTTTTTACATCATATAATGTACCTAAAAAAAAATAGTGTCCTGTGACTTGTTATTCATAGTCCATACTCGGAAACACCTCTGTCACCCCCTTGGGGTTTTGTGTCCTGGCGATTTATAGTGTATTTGTTTTTAATAATCATAATTTTTTTCAATAAATGTTTATCGGTGGTACACAGATAATAAGAACTTCGCTCGCGTAAAAGTGTCATTCAATAAGATAAAAACTGTATCCGACAGTTTTCTCCTTGGCGATTATTTTATTAACACCCCTTTAGCCTATTAACCTGTCCGATTAACGTGCATTTTTGCAAGTTTGCAAATTTTCCCGCCAATTTTGTTTTTGGCTATATCTCCGGAACTAGTTGTCCAATTCTAATGCACTTTTGTTTTTCTAAAACTAGATAAAATTTCCTACAAGAAAACATTTTTTTTTTCTTGGGGTAAGTTGGGGGGGGGCTTTCTCCTTGAAAAAATCTTAGTTATATATATGAATATATGTATGTATACTATACTATTCAAATTTTATAATATTGTAAAAAAATATAAAGAATAATAAAAAAAAATATAACTCTATACATATATTAAAAAAAAGAAGATTTGGGCCTAGAATAACAATCCACAGCTTTTTTTTATATTATTATAATATATCTTTTTTATTTTTTATTTTATTGCTCATCTCATTAGCTTTTGAAAAATACCCATATCACTAGGTTTATAATATATTAACTAACAATAATATTTTTTTGTTTACAATTCGGCCTAGGCGTGACGATCGTCACGACTGTAATTCTACGGGTATTGCCCAGGGTTATTACGATGATGATATCCAAATTTGTGGAGTGGTTCTCGAGTTTATACGAAACAAACAGGGAGAATATTATATACGAATATCTATAGTCAGACAAAAAAAAATTACCATGGTATTTTGCAAAAATAATTATTGCACATGAATTTTTTACCTGATACTCTTATTATCAATTCCCCTCACCTGTTTCAGTCATAATATGACACAACCCTTCGTCTGGTAAAGTCATATTATGACACAGTCAGGTCAACAAAATTTAATTTTCTTGTCTCACATTATTTACAATTACAATACCCGAATATTAATTTGATATAATTACTTGATTGGTGACGATCCACTGAGGACCGGAATATATTTCAAGTTTTTAGTGTTTTTTTTATTATTTACATATTATTATATATGTCGTGACCAGATCATGGAATTGAACATTTATGAAATGGTCCACCATTTCATGAAATGGTTGTTTGTTGACCATTTCATGATGTGGATTGACCAAATCAATGAATAGAGATCGTTTGACGATACAATCAATTAACACAAGATCATTTCATAATCTGGTCAAACTTCATAAAATAGATACATTTATTCACCACTAGCGGCGCTGATGAGGCATTGTTATTGTTTGTGCGACTTAGTTTTAGGACAAACTAGTTTTTCCTAGGCCAAAGTAGGTGCAAGCGTGTTAGGTTGCTTGAGAATATAAATTCAGGAGCCGAGCGAAGCGGAGCAGGGCGAGGCGACGTCGAACATTTCATGAAATGATTGCATTTCATGAAATAGTCACACGTCTCTGACCAAATTGTTAATCGTTGAACATTTAATGATCTGGTTAGTGACAGTTGACTATTTCATGATATGCGATCATTTCATAAAATGGTCGAATATTTCATGAAATGTTCAATTCTATGATCTAGTCACGACATATGTTATAAGGTCCTACAATAATAATTGAAAATTGTTCTAGGATAGATCACATATGGTCACCTGACCACATTTCAGAAGAATTTTAGTTTTGTTGGGAAGTGTTCTATTTTATGGATACTTTATCATCGCTTAAATTATTTTCACTTTGAATTGACAATATTTCAAATGGTTTGCTAAGGCATTAAATAGTATTATCTAAAAGTATACTTCAAACGTTAAAATTTGGAGAAAGAATAATCTTTATTGGTTAAGTAATTCATTACATTTATTCCCATTTTTAAATACTTTTCATTCGAAAAGGTCTTAAGTGCAAAAGGTTGGCTCTACGTGACTGAGACCTTTGCCCCATTGAGAAGTTTGCACTAATAAAAAAAAGTTACCTGTCAAACATGACATTTGTGCATTGTCACAAAGGTTCAGTTGAGCTTCAAGAAGCAAGCTTGCAAATAACTGAAATATTTGCTAAGCATAATTTCTACCAATACAACCTTACAAAAAACTCTAATAATAATGTTCTGGACTATCTGTTTAGTAATTTCGCAACCGAAGTAACTCGCTCAATTTTTCCTCTAGTAAAAGAAGATATTTCTCATCTGTCCTTGGAAATGTTAGTAACTGATATTTTTGCTGTTCCTCTGACCGAAAAAAAGTTACCACGAAGAAGATTTCGGAAGGGTAACTATGAACTAATTAATGAATATTTAAGGCAAATTGGCTGGAAAAATCTTTTCTGTACCCTAACCCTAGAGGAATCTGTATCTTGCTTTTATGATATTATTAACAAAGTAGTTGAAACCTATATCCCTCTCGATACGCGTAATCCTAAACGCTCTTATCCTTTCTGGTACAACGATAGCCTGGTAAAATTAATCAAAGAAAAGAAAAAAGTCCACTTAAAGTGGAAAAAACACGGAAATCCACTTGATTACGATGAATTTACTTTACTTCGTAACAGGCAAAAGATTATGCAAAAACAATGTTTTAATAATTACATATTAACTTCTATGGAAGCAAATATTAAGCTTAATCCTAAGCAACTGTGGTCTTATGTCAAGGCTCGACGTGGTGGTTCTGCCTACCCTAAATCTTTTGAATTCAATCAGCAAAAGCTAGAAAAGAGTCAAGAAATTTGTCAGGGTTTTAGTGACATTTTCAGCTCTATTTTCAGTGTGCCTGCTACCATTGATTTATTACCCTGATAATAACGTTTCTCCTCCATACTGTAATGGTGGCGATTTTATTAATAGCATTCAAACTACAGAAAGCGTGGTTTTTAAAATTCTAACTACTCTCGATATCAATGGGGGTGCTGGTAGTGATGGAGTACCTCCATACTTTGTAATACTTTGTATTCCCCTTAGTATTTTGTATAATTTATCGTTAGGGCAGGGTAATTTAAAATGGAAGGAAGCGCTTATCTTACCGATTCACAAGAAAGGACCTAAGTATAAAATTCCCAATTATTGGGGTATATCTATTTTGAATACAGTCAGTAAAGTATTTGAAAGAGTAGTGTATGATCAAATATACCCAATCATTATAAAAGGCATACCCCCACAACAACATGCCTTCTTTAAAGGTAAGTCTACTCTTTTAAACCTTATTGAGTTCACTAACTTTGTTTTACGTCACATGGATAAACTCGAGCAGGTTGATGTGGTCTACACAGATTTCGAAAAAGCTTTCGACCGTGTAGACCATGTTATTTTGCTGAAAAAGCTTTTAAGCCTAGGAATCCGTGGTGATATTTATAGGTGGATTTCCTCATACATTAATAATAGATGCCAGGCTGTAGTGTTGGGTGGTTTTAAATCAGGATTTGTACCATCTGTATTTAACCGTCCGTAACCACCCCAGCACCGCCTCAAGGATTCAGTACGACTCCCCAACCGAATTCTCCACCAGGAAACCACCTCACAAGTGAAGAGCAGATTAATTATCTTATGAGACACGGAGAGAGTGGCACACCTGGCATAAAAATTCGTGGAGTCGCACTCTTCATGGATAATGAAAGAAAAAAACTGGGTCTTAGTTTCTGTGATGCAACCGGAACGGGAAAGGTTACTATCTCCCCGGGAATCGCCGCACTTCTGAACGGAAATACCTCCAAAACAAGCATAAAACGCGCAACATACAGCGCGCTACCTGAGTTGACCGTGGCCGGCGCGGGCTCTCGACTAATGCGAACACAAAATAAGGTGATCGCTCTTTTTGACAGCAATGCGCAAAGCACGCGGTTTGCCCTGGTTAGCTCACTGCTCACCAAGTTTAGAGGCGCGGGTTCGAACACAGCGGTTATCATTAGCATCGATTCCATGACGGTGGGTCCAGAAAAGGGTAGGTTCCAGGACTATCTCGGGTGTATACACGCCACCGAACAACATCGGGTGGTTGTATACGAGGACAGGGACGAAAACCTCAGTTTCCTCTTGCCTGGGGGCACCGGCTCTGGTACTGATAGGACTACATTCACCGTCATGCACTCGGAAGCAGTGAGTGGCTCGGAACGCCTACAGAATAAAAGGGCAGAGGAGGAGCGTCTACTAAAAAAGATGGAAATGCACCGGCAGTCACGCCAAGGAGCTGGACTGGATGTGGCGATCAGCGCGCTGAACGCTTCGGTAACCAACGTCCCATGTGACCCGAAAACGATGGCCGAAAGAGTCTCTGCAGCAATGTCAATGCAACGTATTGAATCTGCTGTAGAGACTTTTACAAGAAACGACCCGGGAATGACTCCACGAGAAACCCGCAAAACCCGCACCAAAGCGGATAAGGGTTTAGTGGAACCACCCCGGCTCAGGCAGGCCAAAACCACCCTGGATCACATGGTGAATGCTTTCCTTGAGTTTCAGGGTATCCTTAAAGCAAATGAGGTCATCAACACCAAGACCTGCGAGGACATCCTGCAAATATACAACCGAGGGAGCACGGGACTACTGAGTTTCAAGCTTGAAGAAGCGCAGGCAACCCATCTATGACAATGAAAGGGGAACGGTCATAGCGGGTGCCCCAATGATTGGACACATGGTCGCCTATTACTCCAGCAGTGGGTTTGTCGCACTGGATGAAGAAGACTTACTACTTTCCACCAAAATCAAGTACCAAGCCCCAGAAACGGATCCCATAGTGGTCACAACACGGGAAACAAAGGTGATGTTAGACGACAGGGTGTTGAAAATGGCGGGAAAAATCGCCATTGACCCTGCAGGAAACGTAACCTTTGCAAACTGGGAAGTGCCACACTTCACATTGGTTAACGGAGTACCTGGGTGTGGAAAAACAACTTGCATTTTGTCTCAGTGCGACATAACTCAGGACGTGATAGTCACCCAGACTATTGAAGCGGCTAAAAATCTTAGAGACAAGCTGGTGACCAACTCAAAGTCCCACCTACGCACAAGAGTGTGCATCCTGGCTTCTGTATTGGTGAACGGCGTGGGTGCTTCGAGAAAGAAGAAAGAATCGTGCAAACGCATCTTCTTTGATGAAGCTCCCATGAGTCACTTCGGCGCCATAGTTATGGCGACACAGATGTCGGGGGCCGGAGAAAAACTCTTGGTAGGTGACGTAAACCAGCTTCCCTACATAGACCGACAGTGTCATTTTGATATGTATTACAACCGCCCAAATCTGGTAACGAGCATCAGTCTTGAGCTATTGTGCACACACAGGAACCCGATGGATGTGTCATACGCCCTAAGCGAGGTGTACAATGGCATATATTCATCCAAAACGGAGGTGCGCTCCCTGAAGCTGGGAAAGTATACGAATGCGCAAATACCCAGAGACCTTCCAAGCACACTATTCCTCGTGCACACCCAGGCCGAAAAGGAGTCCCTTGGAGGCCAAGGCTATGGGAAGGGGAAAGGGTCACGCATTCTTACTATCCACGAAGCACAGGTACTTACTTACGCTAAGGTGATTATCGTGCGCACAACGGCCCGCAGATCGCACTTACACAACAGCATACCGTGGTGGCATTATTTATTTATTTATTTTTTATTTATCAAAAATTTGCACAGCATTACAGAATAATCCAATTCGCTGTACAATTAAAAAGTTAAAAGAAAGTTAACTAATCTACATAAATTATTGACATCCACATAAAATAATTGAGAAAAATAATAACAAAAATTAACCAAAGTAAAATTATGGTCTAAGGCTTAGAATCTAAGGACATCGTCATTGAGGCTTCACTCTCACAAAACTTCAAACATTCCCTCACAACATCCGTCATTCTGTCAGAGAAAAGATCACACAGTGGTTCTGATACCAAGAGCGCGTTGAGTTTCAGGGGTGCACGCATCAGTGGGGACTCCCTCCGCGCCACGGAGCATGAGGAGGACGTTGCCAAGAGCTTGTGTGAGCGGGCACGAAGATAATTATTTGCTACCAGCTCAGGGCAGTCAGAATTTCCGCGAAGTAGGCAGCATGCAGTCACCATCAACTCTCATGCTCGTCGGACCTCCAGAGAGTTGAATCCTAGCACGCCCAGGAGAAACTTGGTGGGATACATAAATGGATAAAAACCATACTTTTTCTTGTAGAGAAATCGCAAGAATGCTTTTTGAATCTTTTCAAGCATAAGGGCATACTTTTTCTCGTGTGGACTCCACACAATAGAACTAGCCTCAATTTTGCTTCTAACCAGCGCTGTATATAAAATCTGGCTTATTTTAGCATCGTGGAAGTATTTTGCATTACGTAGTATGAAACCCAGCCGACGATAACATGCTACCGCAAGACTTTTTATATGCTCATGGAACGTGAGTTGGTAGTCAAAAACGACACCCAGGTCTCTGATAGACTCAACACGAGCAATGACTTCAGAGCCGAGCGTATAGACTGCGTGAAGAGGTTGTCGACTACGGGTAAAAGACCAAACGTTTTACTTCGAGGCATTAAAGTGGTGCCTGTTTCTAGTACTCCATTGAAGTATTGAGTCAAGATCTTGTTGCAACAAGCGATGATCGGTTATATCCTTTACGCAGAGACACAGCTTTACGTCATCCGCATACAGTAAACAACTCGCATGGTTCAGGACAAGGTCAAGGTCATTTATCATAATAATAAATAACACAGGACCCAGGATTGATCCCTGGCTCACGCCTGAACGAGTATGGTACGGTTGGGATGTATAACAGCCATACTTAACGACTTGCTGTCTATCACGTAGGTAGTCAGCCAGGAAACAAAGCAGGCTAGGGGCGAAACCAAATGAACATAACTTATCTAAAAGCACGTCATTATCCACGCAATCAAACGCCTTTTTGAAGTCGAGATAAGCTACATCCACTTGTCCGCCCCTCTCCATGTGTTCGGAGACATATTCCACAAAAGTAAGCAGGTTAGTATCTACTGACCGCCCGTTTCTAAAACCATGCTGCGAGTCCGACAGAAAAGGTTTTATTTGTGCAGATATTTTCCTATGTAGAATAGACTCAAAGACCTTAGCTATGGATCCTCAACTTTTGATGCGTCATTAGTTTTTGGAATAGGACTTACACGTGACAGCTTCCATTTGGAAGGAAACCTACCCGTTTTCAGAGAAAGGTTTAGTAAGTAACCTATCGGAAGGGATAACATATCACTGCAAGCCTTCAGAATATAAGGAGGAATAGAGTCTGGTCCAATCGAGCTTTGAGGCTTAAGTCGCTTTAAACCATTTACAACATCATTTTCAGTAATGTGCGAGATATTGACGTAGTTGGCTGATTTAACCAAATTGAGGTGATTAGTCTCATTTGAGTTAAGATTTGGTGTGTCGGTAAGAAAAACACTAGAAAAGAAATGCGAAAAGGCAGTTGCTGCCGCTTCACCCACACATTTCTCATCCTGGTAGGTAACGCTAGGCTCGAACCCACTCTTAGTCTTCAAACTCGCTACATGTTTCCAGAACAAGCGTGGATTTGACATAAAACTGTCTTCAATTTTGGACATGTATGCGTCATACTGAGATGACATCCTTTTTTTTATTTGATGTCTTAGAATGTTAAACTGTAGGTACGCATTTGGGTCACTCGTAGCTTTCCATTTTCGATGTAGAATGGCCTTACGCTTGATATCCTTTATAAGATCTCCCGTGAACCAGACCGGATAACGCTTCTGACGAGATTTATGTCTACACTTTTTAGGAACACAAAGATTAAAAATTATCGCGTCATACAGAAAGCTGCATCTACTATTTAGATGACAGTGGGGACGCGATTGCCACCTTTGTAAAGCGAGCAGAAGGTGTGACAGATGCCCAGATCAGCGAGTACAACTTCAAAATGGCAGTGCAAAACCGGAATACCGCGGTGACGAACCCGCCGATATAACAACCAAGATAGCGAAAAATTGACCGATTTTGACGACTTCTAAAGTGGGAATATTGTTTTAAATGTAAAGTAATAAATCTGATTTAAGAATAGTGTTAAGAAATTTGAAAATTGTTAAATAAAGGAAATAAACATAAATTAAATTGTGTACAAACCCTCGAAACAGCTCTCTCGTCTAGAATAAAAAAAACATAAATAAGGATATGGCATGTTTGTAATTAAGTAAGTAATTTAAACTGTGAAAATTTTGATGTGTAATAATTCTGTATTCTGTATTATTTACTGTTGAAGCTGTACATCTGTGGAATGCTCTTCCTCTCACAATACAACAAGCTCCATCATTACAGTCATTCAAAACCCTAGTCAAACAGCATTATCTTTCACTTTGATCTTAAAGTTCATTGTTTCTATTTGTCCCTATATTAATACATATTTATATATGTATAGTATATAATTTATTTATAAATATATATAAAATTGTTTATTGTTTATGTATATTATATATTTACATTTTAATCAAAATGCTTTATTTTATTTTAAAAACTGTTATTCTGTGCACCGCCTATACACCTTTTCATTTTTAAGAGTTCTTCCATCCAAAGGTTGTCTGGAAGAGATCGCTTTTAGTGATAAGACCGCCAATTGTACCCTGTTAACTTATATTTTAAAATTTATTGTTTTTTATTTCTCTTTTGGTGTGCAATAAAGAATATTGTATTGTATTGTATTGTACCCTGTATTCTGTATTTTGCATGAAATAAAAAAAAACGATTCATAAAAAAAAAGCATGAAAAAAAATTGTGATAATAAGAACAATAACAAAAAAAATTAAAAAAAAATAAAAGAAAGAATAATATTTATAAAAATAAAGAAGTGCATAAATTAACAAAGCAGTATTATTAATATGTTTAGATCATAAGAAACGATAAAAGATAAAAATAAACTTCAAGAGAGAGTTGTTTCGAAACCCCCATCCCCTATCCCGGAAAATAAAACGGGAAAGCGATTAAACTTTTCAAAGCAAATAAAAAAATATAAAAGCAAACAAAGGCAGTGGGCTCAGCCTATGGAAAACCAGAGATATAATATTTAAAAAAAAAACAGGATTTGTTGACATCCCTTCTGGAGTACCCCAGGGCTCACACTTGGGCCCACTACTATATAATGCATATATTTATGACATATATACAGTTTCTCAGGATGCTAGGTTTTTAATCTATGCGGATGACAAAAAAGTATTTTTAAATATTAAGGATCCTGGTGATTGTGTTAAGCTACAGAATGAACTCAACCGCTTATCTCATTATTATAAAGAGAACCGTATTAATGTCAAGGTCTCTAAATGTGCTCAGATATCATTCTCATGCAGTCCTTAGCCTATAGTATACCAATACTATATAGAAAATCAATTAATACAACGTGTCAAAATTATACGAGACCTTGGTGTTACTCTGGATAGGAAACTAACTTTCGAATATCATATTGATGACATCTTTACTCGTGCTTATAGAAACCTCGGCTTCGTCATTCGCACCTGTAAAGTGTTTAAGGATATAGGGTGTATTAAATCAGTATATCATGCATATGTCAGAAGTTTACTTGGATCCACTTCCTGCGTCTGGTCTTCACACTATGTCACACATAAGGAACGATTTGAGAAAATACAATTTATTATTGTTCGTCATCTTAACTGGAGGTGCCGGATTACCAATAATAATTATACATCAGCTTGTAACCGACACAACATGCTCTAACTTGAGAATCGAAGGCTGTTGCTCGACATGGGAGTCCTTCATGACATATTGAGTGGTCGTCTTGACAGCCCTGCTCTGGTCTCGGAGCTATCATTTAATACGCCTCAATACCGTACTCGGCACACGCTAAATACTCTGTTCCATGCGCCAACTGTCCGCACTAACTATGCACAAAACTCCCCCCTCATTCGACTTGCTCGTGAATACAATAAGTACTTTTTTTCAATAGACCCATTTGATTGCAGTAAGGCGGCCTATAAAAGTAGAATTATCAGGCAAAAACTTCCGATCTATAAATTAGTATTAAATTAGCGTTATAAATTATATTCATATCCACTCTCATTTATAAACACCCCCCCCCACACTCCATACATTCCAACACTCATGCCCCCTCATCACCACATAACATAGACATTAAATTGTAAATATTTTCTTTATTTTAATTGCATGCTTGAACTCTATTTTGTATTTGTCCTTCTTATTTGTAGTTTAAATTAGTTTTTACTTTTTTTTGGATTTAAATAGTTTTACGTTTAAGTTGTGTCTATCTGTTTTCTGTATGATTTTGTACTTTGTTTAAATTGTATATTTTGTGGATGTCTATCATTGGCTCTATGTGTTGTATCTTTATGTGTTGCTTTATGTGTAATTGTATTGCTGTTGATGTCCCGAATAAATAAATAAATAAAGAAAAAGTTCAATACTTAACTCTGTTAAATGTGTCAAGTCAAGTAACAGCATGATTATTACTATGAGTTTTTTAACGGCCTTGTATTGTTATGCCTTTTTATAGTATTTGTATTTTTAGCACAGAAACCCTTCAATTTTGTCGACTAAAATTTTTTATGTGCATTTGTACCGAGTAACATGCTAGAATTATTTAGACCGAGACAGGTTAATTTTTGAACGACCTTTATACTTTCGGTCGGGTTTGAATTAACGATTTTTTTTTATGTGGCAAAGGTTCCATTGCTTGCAGTCAACGATTGAACGAAATGAACGAACATTCAGTATTTTGCAAATATCCCCGAGAATAGCCTCAAATAAAATTTAAAATAATGTTAGTTTGCAACTATGAACCAATAATCTCCATGAGGTGTTGGAATTTTCGGTGTCTTCTCAGATGACCGCTTGTGAATTGTAGGACCTTACATATTTAAAATTATGTCTATCTATGTCCTACAAAATAAAAACACCTATTATAGCCAATTGTTTATTAAATAAAGTACGGATTTTGAGTATTTTGTCTTGCAGACAACACACAACTGGCCAGGACACATATGAAACGAGGTGTTCGCATTTCTGTTTATAAAACACTCCAGCACCAAAAATTTGACATCAAAAAAGCGTTGCAGCAGTGGAGTGTACCTATCGGAGTCATTATTGATAGACAGTGTAAAGACACTGAAAACATTTTACATATGGTAAGAATTTATTTACTAAACCTACATTATTTTTTTACATTATCAGAGAGTGGTTCAAAAATGTCAACAATTACTCCCTAAATATTATTATTAGAGTGCATTACAAACCAGAAAAGATAAATTAGAAACAAATGTAAAGACAATAATTTGAAAAAATTCCTCGGGCCAGGATTCGAACCTGCGACCTCTTGTTTCCTGGATAAGTGCGCTACCAAATTGCGCAATTGGTAGCGCGCTTGTCTTGATAAGAAGAGGTCGCAGTTTCGAATACTGGCCCGAGGAATTTTTTCAAATTCTTGTCTTTACATTTGTTTCTAATTTATCTTTTCTGGTTTGTAATGCACTCTAATAATAATATTTAGAGTATTCCAAGGCGATGGATTTCGCTATAAAAACATAATCTTAATTACTCCCTACAAAAATAATGCATCTTAAGAAAGCGTGGAGGAAGTGAATTAGATTAAACTTTACTTTCACGTTTCTATGTGTAGTTTACTTTTGTGTCTTTTGCATGAAATAAATAAACTTGAACAACTTATTAACAATTAGAACGATTGCTATAATGCATTGAGAGCATGCATGCTTCGTATTTTTTACATGTCTTTAGATTTTCTGAAAAAGTATCGGTGAAAAAAGAAAATTGTCTAGTTTTTCCGTTTAATTAGAGCTAGCTATGAGATTGTTTCTGTCAAGCGAAGTTTATCAGATTACGTTTTCAGTTTGATACTAATTCAACTATTAATTTTAGATTAGTAATGGCACATTGTTTAAACATATTAGGCATTCCTCAATTGTAGGCTTTTAATTTGACTCGATTTAAAAAGTTAAACAGTTGTGTCAGACAGGATTGTAGAAGGTCTATGATCTTTGCCTACCCTTGTACTAGTGGGATTATATATAGTCTTCAACTGCGGTAACTACTCTACTATGTTCAATTGGAGAATTGAAACTTTCAACAAGCTTTTATACCTCGACAATATGACCCATAAATATGCGTGTCTTCTAGACTCGAATCTCGAACTATCATATGACTATGATATGTTCACAAGAAAATATGGAACGATAAATGAAAAGGGAATGAAAATTGTATTTCAAGTAATAAGAGAGACGATTGACCACGTTCTCTGTTCAACCGAAGACTATTTTGAAAATGACAATTTTTTTCGTGTTTAACCACATATGTGTTATGCATCAAAATATAGCTAGTTTACTTAAAAAAGCAGATAGATTAACGATAGCGCTAGAAGAACTATTGGCCGAAAAAACAACAATAGATGTAATATGCTTAACAGAACATTTTTTGCAGTCTGGATACGAGGATGTGCTGACGATTCCCAATTACCGTCTGGCATCACATTTTTCACGATCTAAAAAGAGAGGAGGTGCATGTATTATGATTAGAAAAGGACTAGAATATAAGGAACTGGTAGATATTAAGAAAATTTCTATTGTAAATATTTTTGAGTGCTGTGCAATAGAGCTCGTTGAACAAAATGTTATTATAGCTTGTGTATATAGAGTTCCAAAAAAGAAAGAAAAGAATAAATATTTTGAGACTTTTTATGACATCTTGGAAATAATGCTAAAAAAGATTTCAAAAAATTCAAATAAAAAAATTGTGATATGTGGAGATTTTAACATAGACATTTTGAATGATAATCCAACGTCGCGACTTTTCGTACAACTGTTAAAGGCATATAATTTAAAACTTGACATAAATGAACCGACTAGACTTGAAAGCAAAACATGTATTGACAACATTGCTCATAATGTAAAGAGAGGTTGTAGCAGCAAAGTAATTGAATATGGTTTATCTGATCACACAGCCCAAATTATAAAAATACCTGTAAAAAAATCATGTACAATTAAATCATGGAGAGTCAAAAAAAGAGATTTCAGTAAAGAAAATCTTGAAAAATTCAAATACTATTTAGAAAATCTGACTTTCTCTGAAATGTATGAAACTAGCAACAGCAGCGAAGCATATGACGTTTTCCTTGAACTTTTTCTTATGTTCTATAATCTCTGTTTCCCATATGTATCAGTCAAAATTAAAACGAGGCAAAAACCGAGATGGGTGTCGAGTGGTATTAAAAAATGCAGTAAAAAACAACGAGAACTATTATGGCACTATAGGGCTAATCCGACGCTTCAAAATAAAGAAAAATTTAAAGAATACTCAAGAAAGTACAAAAAGATTATTAAACTTACACAGAAGGCACAGAACAATTACATAATTAAAACTTCAGACAATAAGTCTAAATCCAGCTGGAAACTAATTAATAAATCAAAAAATATTTTTCCTACAGAACCTATCACGGAAATTAATGTCGAAGAGGCAACATTAACAGATCCTAAGGACATAGCAAATGCCTTCAACAATTTCTTTGTGGATCAAATTAAACATTCTACCACTGAAATAGACAAACATACAAACAAATATAATAACTTCGCATCTTCAATGTTTATGTCCCCTACAACAGCTAACAACGTGCTGAATATTATTAAATCATTAAAAAATAAAAATAGTGTTGGATACGATGGAGTGCATACTAAAGTTATAAAACACGTAGCTAATACAACATCAAGTCATCTTACTTATATAATAAATCTGTGCATTAGTGATGGCACGTACCCTGAAGGTTTAAAACCCATCATTGTAAAACCACTATTTAAGAAAGATGATAGAAAAGACATGAAATTCTATCGACCTGTAGCATTGGTCTCCATATTTTCCAAAATCATTGAAAAAATTATAAATAACGCATTAGAATCTTATTTAAATAAATATGACATATTAGTTGACGAACAACAGGGATTCCGAAAGAAAAGGACAATAAACTTAGCGATATATGACTTTCTTAATAACATTATGCCTAGTGTGGACAAACTTAAACCAAATTGTGCTGTATACATGGACTTAACCAAAGCCTTTGACTTCGTAAATCACAAAATCCTTCTACAGAAGCTCGATTCATACGGAATAAGAGGTAATGTTCTCCGACTAATAGAGTCATATCTTAGCCATAGAAAACAACAGACAGAGATATCTAGAATCTGTCCAATAACTAAAAATGAAATAAAGTATTTATCTGACGAGAGAGAAGTGACATGTGGTGTACCCCAAGGCAGCGTTCTTGGGCCACTACTTTTTTTATTATACATTAATGACTTACCAAAAAATGTTCATCATCCAATGGTGCTATTTGCTGACGACAGCACAGTCACAATTAAAAGCAACACTACCGAAAATTTCGAAAATGACATTAATAACACTTTAAAAGAAATAATAGACTGGCTTAACAATAATAAACTAATTGTAAATCTAGAAAAAACCAAAACAATGAATTTCTATCAACGCGTCAATAAAACGCCAAATATAAATGTTGTATATAAACAACAACGAATTGAAAATGTCTCAACTACCAAATTTCTTGGATTACTAATTGACAATAAGCTAACGTGGAAGGCTCAGGCAGCAAAAATATGTGAAAAACTTGGACAATCAGCATATCTTTTATATAAACTCTCCCAAATCGTCAACAATGACGTCGTTTTAACAGCCTATCACGGCCTTGTTGCATCAGTTCTGCGATATGGTATTATTTTCTGGGGGAATTCCACAATGAGGGAAACCATATTCAAAGCCCAAAAGAGATGTGTTAGATCAATGTGTGGTCTGACACGACGACAGAGCTGTGAACCTTACTTCAAGTCTCTAAAAATACTTACTGTACCATCGCTATACATATTCGAAGTGGCTGTGTTTGTAAAGACTAACCCCTCGCTCTTTGTTAAACTTTCCGAAGTTAAACTTACAGATGTTAGACAACAATTTAGGCATCACTTGTGTATAAGGGAATCAAAAACTGCTCTAATGAAAAAAAGTATCTATTGTATGGCACCTAAAATTTATAATAAAATCCCTAATGACATAAAAGATTTAAAATTAGTACAATTTAAACATAAATTATTCTTTATGTTAATTCAAAAATGTTATTATAGCATCGACAAATTTTTAAATGACAATATTTTGACTATAATTTAATTTTTTATTACTTTATGATCTTTATTTATATTACTTTGTCACACTGTATGAATAATTATAAATGTAATTAAATTAATATTTGTATGCCGTAAGGCAGATCATGGCGCTCTTATAAAATATTACTAACAACTATTTGTACCTAACATTTATACCCATGTTCACAAATAAATATTTCTGATTCTGATTCTGATTATATAAATAAAAAACCGGCCAAGTGCGAGTCGGACTCGCGCACGAAGGATTCCGTACCATTATCTATTAAAACGATAAAAAAATCATGCCAGTTGTATGGCAGTGCGCAGTTCCGACTCGCACTTGGCCGGTTTTAGTGTTTGTTGTTATAGCGGCAACAGAAATACATCATTTGTAAGACTTTCAACTGTCTAACTATCACGGTTCATGAATTATCTATAAAAACGGCAAAAAAATCATGTCTGTTGTATGGGACTGCGCAGGTCCGACTCGCACTTGGCCGGTGTTAGTATTTGTTGTTATAGCGGCAACAGAAATACATTATCTTTGAAAATTTTAACCGTCTAACTATCACGGTTCATGAGATACAGCCTGGTGACAGACGGACAGACAGACAGACAGACGGACAGACGGACAGCGGAGCCTCAGGAATACGGTCCCATTGGTTACCCTTTGGGTACGGAACCCTAAAAATGTGTATGGGAAAAGACGAAACTTAAACTACACTTTGTTGCTTTGAGTACTATTGTTTTTACCTTGATCTTCATTATGTTCAGTATTACATGTAGTTTCAAAACTCGCAGTGCTGCATGGCAGTTCACTGGGGTCGGCAGAGAACACAGATCTATCTGCTACGATCTCGACATACGCCTTAAGCCTCTTACACATCCGTCGATACAGGCATACAACCTCTTTTAATCCGGATACTTTTGACCTTGTCCTTCATCAATTTGGTCAACATACAACCTTTTTAGCCCCGTGGTCGTTTAAATTGTAGAATAATGTAAAGAAAAAAAAATGCTTAATTCTTGAGGTAATATACTTCTGGACACATCTATTGGCCCACCTTAGAGTTTAGGTTTCGATGGCCCCTACCTAAATATGATTGCTAGATTGAACAAAAACTATTGATCCAGTTTTAAACCTGATACATTTTACCATCTTTTTCGTTCGTATTGTTTTAATTTGCTCGACCTAATATAAATTTTTAGCTAGGACCAAACGAAACTGAAAATGCAAGGTGGGCCAATAGATGTGTCCAGAAGTATATTATAATAAAGCAGTAAAATGAATACTTTTGCAATTTATTATGATTTTGTTTATTTATTAGTGTTGGTACTGAGGCCAAAACGACTTTTTTAATTTTGTTTTTTTTTAGTTTGAGAGCTTACAACGGATTTAAATGCGATTATCTATCTACACTAATAATTATTCGATAATTTATAAAGATTAAAGAGATAAATAAGTTCTAAGACTTACCTAACCAAGAAAGTCAATAAATAAATAACCTGAGCAGAATATTCCTTGTCGTTTCCAGGCTTCTAAATCAAAGTTATTCGATAGCGTCCATTCGTGGCTGGTGTTGTTGACTCCAAATTCAGAAAACTATACGAGTTATGAAAATAGCAACAATATCGAATTTACGTTTGCCAATCTACATTTGAGCTTGGACACCGATATTATTGTGGTGACAAATCGAGGTATATTATATGCATTTTCTTTACTCTATGAGAAATCGTAACTTCTATTATTATAATATATTATTTTTTGTTAAAGAAGGCTGTTATGAATTGATGGACGTCTTTAATTTTGGTAAAATTCAAGGAAATTCGTTGGAAATATCCTCGTTTGGTTATTGGTCTTCACAAAAAGGTAAATATGAGAAAAGCAATGTAAAAAAATTGTTTAACGAAATGATGCTAAATGAGTTTCTTTTTCAGGGTTAAATGTGATCCTGAGAGGATTTAAATATTATTATCGCTGGAATTTTCATAATTTGACGTTCAGAGCCATAACTGTGGTAAGAAAGAAATTGTATGACCCTTCAGTAGCACAGTAGTGCACAAAATTAATTTTATATTTCTCAATCCGAGTTACAAAACGTATTCATTACTCATCATTATAGATTATAATTCATCATGATGGTAAAGTAAAGCAAACGCGGGCCACTTGACTCTTTGTAACCCACGTGTATACATAGAAATAAGCACGCGTGAGACACAAAAAGTTAAACCAAATTTCAAAATTTGCTCATGATACCAATATAAAAACTACGTAGGTAGGTATATCTTTAAGGTCTCTTTTCCTTAGAAAGGTGGTCAATATTCCGTAACTAAAAAAACCTTTATAAAAAACTCTTATACAATCACTTTGTTGTCCGTCTGTCCGTCATCAAGACCCTTTTTCTCGGGCCCCGTTGGAGATATCAAGTTGAAACTATACCTTGTACTGAAGTCTACGGCCTTATAGTGCTGTTAAATAACCAAGCTTTCAACTAACCGCAAAAAAGTTATTGCCCCTTACGTTATCTGTTTCATTCACATTGGTTCACGACGAAAATCTATTGGGTACTTGTAGTCAACTTGGAAACTTGAAATTAGGTCTTCTAGCACAAGTCTAGAGATAAATCTAAAAATTATCGATATTCAATTGTTCAAGAAGAACTTACGTACCAACTTAATTAGAGCCTTTGGACACATGGAGTTTAATAGATCGTAAGTGTCAAGTTAGTTTGACCATTACTGCTCGTGGAATATATTTGGATATGTTTTAATCGGCTTGTACGGAACCCTTTATGTACTAAATAAATGAATCTGAATCTCAGGGCACGAACCCTACTCGAACTTAACCAGTTTGTGTAATTTGAATACTTTTTATCACAGCCGAAATGAAAAGCAAAGTTAAGTTTACTTTTGGTGATCCATCAATTTTACTTTCAGAATAAAGTTGCAAGAAAGGTTTTTGCTGTCAAACCACTATTATTTATTTATTTATGTATTATTCCAGGTGCTCGGTAGTCCTAAGAATTTCTCTCCCAGCATCATAACGGAGACTCGCTACACGATCGGAGTGTCAGCCATGACGAAGGTCAGCGCTCAAATACTTGACGTCATCAGGGAGCAGCATAACTTCAGGTTTTTGTTGCTATTATTGATACAGAGTGATCCTATCCTGCCTGTAAACATGAAATTCACAACCATAAACATTAACAAGGGAACAATACTTTATGATGTTTTATTTAATGCAATTATTTTGGAATCCTTTTGTTTTACTTAGATTATTACGATGGCTGATGCCTGATCTCCCCAAGTTCCAAGTTCCCCAAAATGATATTTCATACATTCATTCTTAATGTTCCCAAAATACTAAATTTAATAATTTGTATAGTTCTCTCTTGACCAATCCTCGTACAGACGTGTCCAAAAGTGTAGGAATAAAATAAAATCACTACTTAGTGAAAATTAACCTTAATTTTGGAAGATGTTTAAGGTCCTACATTAATAAGTGAAAATAATTCTAAGGTAGATCATGTATCGTTAACTGATCATATTCTAGAAGGAAACAGTAGTTATTTCCTTTCACAGTAAAGAGTGGTTCAATTAGCTGACAAATTTATATGGAAAGTTGATTATAAAGTTCGCAAAAAAAAGTGTTTTTCGGCTTAATTTTTTTTACTTTGAATTGTAGAACCTTAATTTTCTGTATGTATCTATGTATAATTTGTGATTTGTGTTTTAGATGTTTTCAAAGTATCTCCAGGGTGTGTTAAGGTTGTATCCATGGTGAGCCAGAAATATATCCAACCCCCTGATTCTGTATCCTAAAATCAGTTGCTAACCGAGTGCTTATCGTCAAAAATGTACATATACTATCGAATTCCGCTTATCTAGGAATACGTTTGCACTTGAAAGACGTCACAATTGGTAAATAGTTCAAATCCCGTTGAAAGTTATTTTAGAAGTTCATTAGGGTTCCGAAGTCCGACCAGGAACCCTTATAAATTTGCTATGTCCGTCTGTCCGTCCGTCTGTTCGTGGCTTAGCTCAGAGACTGTTAGTACTACTCGTATAAAGCTGTAATTTGGTATGGGTATATATTAATCACGCCAAAAAACGGTAAAATAAAATCATGAAAAAAAAGTTTTGAAGTACCTCCCATACACATAAATTCGGGATGTTTTTTTTCGTCTATCCCATAGTGTGGGCTGTCGTCGGATAGGTCGTTCAAAACCATTTAGGGTGTGCCAAAGCCATTTTTAGATTTAGGGATCCGTTAGCAAAATATTAAGCCCTAAAATGCTAATTTTTGTCAGAGTCAAGTGATGCCGGCTCAACGGTTGTTTATGGATATGTGAAAAAATTCACAGAAGTAGTATATAACATATATCACCGGCAATCTGTACAATCCAGGTATCCTATACAATACCTAGGTAATGTATAGAATACCTGGGGTGTCGAGGCAATGTATGAAATATTATAAATATTATTGTCCGTTACATACTTTAACTAGGTAATGCTTACAATTCCCAGGGATTGTATAAAGTACCTGCTGGTCAACTGGCAAAGTCTAAAGTTATTACTAATCAATGAGACAATATTATATCGCAGTCAAAATTTGTTTCTCGGAAGAAAGAAGAGAGCCGATAGGTTAGGTTAGAAGTTTAGGTATGGCGATATGGTCAAATCCCGAAGTCAGTTAAAGTCCGAAAATAGGTAGTGACGACGAGCGAAGCGAGGAGGAGCGTGTTAGGTTGACATGTTAATACACATTGGGAGCCGAGCGAACCGGAGTTGAGCGAGGCGACCCCCGAAGTTTTGTATATTTAAATACATGCCCTAATCAATTTCCCGCTCCCGCTCTCGTCTTTTATACACATTACCCGAGGCAAAGTATAAAATAAATATTTCATACATTACCTACACGTTTTGGATATTCTATACATTGCCAATACCGGATTATACAGATTGCCGATAACACATTATATAATTATGAGTTAAAAGGAAAACTATCAAACTGTAACTATAACTAGGCTTCACAGCTTAACGAGTACAGCACGCGCCAAACGTTTAGTCTTCTAGTTTATTATTGACATTTTCCTCTCATTCACACCTCTATTGATGGGTGCCTATTTAATAATTAAGTACAGAACAACGTCGTTTGTTCTGCACTTAATTACCAAAATGAATTATCAATTCTGTACTTTATTACGTAAGTATTGATTCGGCGACTGTACCGTTCACGATTTCGGTCAAGACAGAGTCGTGCGACTTTTAGTTAATAATAAAAGTTTTGGGGAACTTGGGGAGATAGGGCATCATAAGATGGCTCGATGGCTCACCATTTCAGGTCCTATAAAGCAATGAATTTTGCCATCAACATCATTAAATTTGTTTTCAAAAACTATGAAAAGCAAGTATATCTACCCTATTACGCGTTATCTTGCCATGACGTAATAATTGTTCATTCTATTTTTGATTCACTAGTACTTGCTCACTATTTCTAAAGTCAATTTTAGCAATAAATTTGGCCATGCTTGTCTTACTACATTACTACGGCAAGTACGGCAAAATTGCATATCCTACGATACGTGACAAATTGTGATCTTCTATTTTGATCTATATTTGGCTTGTCGTACTGCGTCTACGGTTCTTAAGTGTTGTTAGCTTCTTAATTTCGTCAACCAAACGAACAGATGATCACTAAGGAGACAGTTTTCTCCATGCACTTTACAGATCACTAACATTTTCAGATGTTCAGATGCTTCCCTCTCATTTGTAACAAATTGTAAAAAATATGGTATTTACATCAAGTTGTGTAACGTATCTCAATTGACTACGACAGGTTTAACTTTACCATCGCTGATCGTTGGATTGGATCACCAGAATCAAATGCGACTATGGTAAGATTTTTTGTTTTAATCTGTAGGATGAATCCAATCCGCCACCACAACTTCAATTTTCTTCTTATAACGTCCTCTTTCTCTTAGCATGCTACTAATGGATATGTTGCTTTATAAGTAAAGTATAAGTTTGTGACGGGCGGAAGTACGGGCGAGTAGATACTGACAAGTGTCGTGTATTATATATAACCTATAGATATCTCTTAACTCATCTCATGACTCATAAAGTTTAATATATTCTTGTATAAACCGAAGTTGCTGATGTGAGTCAAGATTCACTCTAAAATATTATCTTTTGTGAAGCTTCAAATAAAATATATTCTAATAATTTTAGTGGTACTTGCTCAAACGAAGATACTTTATAGGTGCGGGCAAATGCAAAAATTAAACTGAAAGTGATACTGAGAGCACACTTATTTTTGTAAATGCAATTTAGGGAAGTAAAAGAATATTTCTCTAAAAACTCTATTAATGATGAATTAAAGGTAAATTATAGGAATATTCGAAATTAGTCTTAAGGCTTGCAACAATGTTCTTTGATCGAGATATTAAAATCATAAGCAGAATTTTAGTATGAAGGATTCCCTTTATTTTCAGTCCGTCACCAACGGCATGCACTGGGGGAAACAGGATATCAGCGTGACTTGTTTACGGATATTTCCACGATGGTTAGAGTGGATGGACCCATTTTTTCCACCAGCAACGTTCTTAGAGTAAGAAAGACAAAAATCTATTTGATGTCTAGTTATTTTTATTAATATGATGTAATTACCTGAAAAGATATACCGTGTTTACATGGAAAACATATTTCGTGTATAAATACACCGTAAATATACCGTGGCGTGTATAAATGGATACCATTTATGTTGTCGAATAATTTGTCTGATTGTAAAAATAACAAAACATAAATAAAATTGCTTCATAATTTCTTCACAATAGTTTATTTAATCCTTCTTTTAGGACAAAATTCTACTATCTTATACCGGAGAGTGGCGTTGGCGACTTCGAGGACAGATTCCTCACGCCTCTGTCGCCCGGTGTCTGGTGGTGTGCAGTCGGCGCGGCCATCGCCTGTGGAATCCTTCTCGTCGCTGCAGCTGTCTTAGAACGTCGCCCTGCTCCCGCGTGCTATGCTATGTTCAGTGTTCTAGCTGCTGCTTGTCAACAAGGTAGTCAAGTCACCCAAGAAGCCCTTAACCATCCATGCTGGAGTGCTACCTCTCACAACAAGACAACATCAAAAAGTTTGACCAAAATTATTTACCTTTCAAGAATAGAGACAGCGACACCTTCAAAGAAAACAACATTTCATGAGTACAAACCATTCACTATAAAAAGTCCCCTGTCTTAGGAAATGGTAGCACTGCATATATTGTTGCCAATGACTTGCGTAGCATTCACCCTACTACACATTCCTAATAAATTTTTTATACGGTTAATTAGACTACTATTTAATGAAAATAAAATGTACAGAATTAAAAAATCAAAATTATCAATTATTTATTGATTTGTATTTCGCAAACAATACGTATGATCTAATGGTATGAATATCTATACATGTATCTCTGTACTAAAACGGTAGTAGTTTTTATTTCTTGTTCTAGCTCGACGACGTTTGTTCTAAATCGTCGAGCTCCCGTTTTTTTACGTTTTTGACAATTTCTTCCAGGCGACTTAATTTGAACGCTTTTTTCCTATATGCCTGCAAAAGTGACTAGTTAATTTTTATTTGCCCATAAAATTGGCTTTATGTTTAAAGCTGGTATCCCTTTTTTACCAACCCGTCATGGCAATGACATGAGATCGAACCTGATCGAGAGGAATCACGGTGCATTGTTTGCATTTTCTCTTTCACAAAAGGCACACCTTCAACACAATCTCATTTGCACTATTGTTCAACGGCTATGGCAATGATAATACATATCATATTATTTTGAAAAATCTGACAGACAACAATATGACAGCAAAAGTTTGACAAGCACTGATGCCAACATGACTCCAAGGGACAAGTTATGATGAATGGTCTGTAATAGAGATAGAGAGACATCAACGTAATTTATTGTAGCGTGCGGATTTCAGTAGAGGTTAGCACACCAGTCCGGTTATAAACTTCTTCTATAAATCAATAGGGCTTGACCGTGTGTTTAAGAAATGATGTTATCTCTTTATTCGTTTGTTCTTTTAGCTTATGAAGATGGTGTGCTATTGGCGAATGATGCAATATCAAGCCAAGGTAAATGATCTTTTTGGTATTTTTTACAAAGGGTATAAAAGAGTTATTATGGTGAGATTCCGTTGTTCTTCCGTTGGTATTTATTTATTTATTTTGTTATAAGAAAAATACATGTTATAATACTAAATTTCTAATACTAAGTATTCCTGTCTTTATAAAAACTTATTTGAAATTATAGTTATTTATGAAATTGAAAATGTTAAATATACCTATAAAATACATACAAATATTGTTAAATTTACGTGTAAAAGTGTGCAATATTGTTCCTATTTACTGAAAAAATGCTTTGACTTTGACTTTGAAAACCGTATAAATAAAGATTATATACTTACAATTACAATTACAAAGATAAGTGCTATAAGTACATAACTTTACACTTCATTTATATTGAAGTTTAATTGATTTGCTTGCAGGTCGCCGGCTGATCCTGTTGGTGCTCGGGCTGACCAGCATGCTCCTCTACAACTACTACACTAGCAGCGTGGTCTCCTGGCTCCTCAACGCCGCCGCCCCGACCATCGCCACCATCGACGGCCTCATCAGCAGCGACTTGGAGTTGACATTCGAGGATATTGGATACACCAGGTCATGGATTGACGTATGTTCTTGCCGATTCGCGTTTTTAGAACCTGCTCTAAAGTGTAAATATACATGTATCGTCACGATATGAATTCGCGACTGGGTATCAGAGGTATTTTCTACGTCACAGTCCACACTTATATAACCTGGTTTCACCTACGATTACTACGTCCCAGCGTGATGGGTGGGCGCTATTGCTTTACTTTAGGTACAGATATCTACCCACAGCTTAACGTGTCTTCCATAGCACGCAGACCGGACACAAATGTGCCCCTACGGGCTTTGAACCCAATACTTCCCAATGGGTAGTCGAAATGCTGACTAACATAGGTGTGGGCCCACTTTAAACAATATCAATATCATAGAGAAAAAAATACTGCATTTAACCTATTTTAAACTAATTTATAACAGGCTAAATAAAACATCTATTAAATTAATTGTAACCAGGGGCCAGGATTCTATTACTACAGTGGTTTCAAGTCTGTCAAAGAGGACGAACTTCGAGATAAGAAAATAAAAAAAGCCAAACGCACGGTTCCAATGCTTATTTCAATTGAAAAAGGGATAGAACTCGTTCGTTACGGGCGTAAGTATATAACTCGTATTTCCAGTCCGTCATGTAGCTTTTCCATAATGTTCAATTAATATTCCATTTTATGCTCAAGAAATCATGTTTTATTATGTATCATATATTATACAGGCGGGGACTCCACAGCATTGCCTGTGTATATCTATTTTCTCTCGATCTCTGGGGAGTTTTATACACTGAGAAAAATGCATTTTTGGCTTTATTATAAAATAGCATTACATTAGTTTAAAATACGGTGAATTGTTTTTAAATATGGTGATAATTGGAAAATATTATGCTGTAATTAAGTTTGAGAAAATAATCGAGTTTTTAAAGTAAGTAGCGCAATATTATGATGACAGATCACCGTAAAATTGGTCACAAAAAATAAGATTATCATTGTCGTATTACATCATGCCTTCCCCATAAAAGAGGTCCGTCACACTACGGTATGCTTACTGTCACCGTATGGTTCCTATAGTCGCCGTCAATAGAAATTGTGGACTATGTAAACAAACCGTTTTCTCAATTTTTCTCAAGGTTCTGTCACGGAGTCTCACTGAACATTATTCCAAATCATGAAGCATCAAGTCTTACCTGCCATTCACTGTATTTCATCATGAAATATTCAATAATCACCAGTTAATTACGGAAAATTATAGAATCAATAGTCAAATCTGTACTGCGACGAGATTGCTGTCATATTTTTTTCTCATCGAATCTGTATTGTCTTTGAAAATTAGTGATGTACGAATCAATTTGAATATAAACCTATTTTATTCGTGATGTAATTTTATTCCGTCTTTTTTTTGATAGCGTTACTTCATAATCTTTGACATAACGTGTGTGTGATTCTATCGAGAGCTGTGTGATCTTCCAGCGTTGCTCTAAAATCTTTTGTGTTTTCGGTATTCTAACGACTTGGCTTCCCTTTATTAACTTTATATTGGGGTCTTACTCGCGATAACTAATAACATACCTTAATAGATATGTGCTTGACGTTTCGACGCCTCTGTAGGCTTCTCTTACTGATCTTTCTTTGTGATTTGGATAGTGTTTTACCTTGAAACAACGACAATTGGTTCCGTCATAGTAATGGACAATGCCCCATATCATTCGCGTCAAATCGAAAAGGCGCCCAACATGAGTTTGCGGAAGGAGACTATCCAAAGCTGGTTGCGCGAAAAAGAAATCAAATTTCAAGAAACCGAAATCAAAGCGAATCTCATAGCTAAAGTAGACAAGCAAAAATATAAAAAAATGTATGTAGATGAGTTGGCGGCATCGAAAAATGTGACAGTTTTGCGCCTTCCACCATATCATTGCGAGCTTAACCCGATAGAGTTGAGTGTTAGAAGGTTACGTTGGAAGGAACAACAAAACATTCAAAATGGACGATGTGAAGATTTTGTTGCTCCAAGGTTTGGCGCGGATCGGGCCAGAACAGTGGGCGAAATGTGTAGCTCATGTCCTAAAAGTAGAAGAAAAAATTAAAGAACTGGATGGGATAATAGATACGGCCACCGATGCTGTGACGGAACCATTTGTAATCTACGTGGGCGATTTGACTAGCGATTCATCAGAATATTTTAGAGATGAATCAAATAAAGAAAATTAATTAAGCACCTAACATATTTAAATCACATACTTACCCATCTCTAGATAGTTCACCTATTCATAGACAAAGACAACATGGCGCTTTGTTTACATAGTCCACAATTTCTATTGACGGCGACTGTACAAAGTCATAGTGACAGTGCGTCATATTATAACGCTAGCAGCAGCAACAGTAGTTTCACCGTATTTTGTTGTGATGTCCGTATGCTCCCTACTTCACGTGAATCATCATAATTTTAGCTGAATTCACAATATTTTATGATGAACAGTTTTCTCAGTGTAGAATGCCTTCTTAACGTACGTCCAGTATATTCGAACCTGTAGTATAAATTTCATGTTCCTAGATAAAACCGCTTGGTCTAAGCGTTGACAGCTCAGTCAGCCAGTCACAGATCAATATTTGATATAATATACGTGGTGTATGCAAAACATATACTCCACTGATCATACTTTACAACATTTCCAAAGAGAAAAAATTTACGCGCTCAAGTTCACTTGCCCATACAAAAATTTCACTGGGTTCCCAAATTTAGTTTTATCTACTATATGAATAATATTTGCGATTGACGGCACTTTGTGAAGCATCATCAACATCTTTATTAAACATTTAATTACTGTTTCACTTATACTAACTTTTTTAATAAATCCAACGTTTTTCCTTGCCACATTATCAAGGAATAAATGATTAAACATTTGCAATGTAAACAATCATATTTGTATTTGTTACAGTTGTATTAAAATCAGTTCTAATTATTTCTTGACGATGCTGTAAGGTGAAACCGGTTGAAATTATCAAAGTTAATATCAGTGAAACAGGAAGTTTTGTATTAAGATTTTTTTTATTTAAATTTGCGCGTGTTTGTTTTTTTGCAAAAGTTGTTTAGTATGATCGGTGGATTGTGTGGTTTCATTTAAAGTTAGTATGCACCCGGTATAGATTATTTCTCATTTTCTAACAAATGCACATATTCCACTTATTCGATATTTTTTTGTATTTTAAGGGTACGCATATCACACAGAACCATATACTGCAAGTCAGATAATTGGGCCCAATTTTGACGACTCAGAGCTTTGTAAATTGGGCTCATTGCAGATGATGCCTAAAAGTCCAGTGTACATTGTTGGACAGAAAAATAGCCCGTACAGAGAGTTCTTTGTGTGGAGGTAAGACTTATTACAACATATTTACTGACTTATACTCCTTGGATCCGTTCCTCAGTAATTTATTAGTACTTTGTGAAATAAGTACATGAAGAGGTTATTAAACCACCAGTGTGAGTTTAAAAAACAATAAGCCATAGGTATCTCTGATGGATGGAATCCTGAACGAAGGATCCGTCGAAAATCGAAAGTTACTATATCTCACAGTTTTATTGCTTCATAGAATGAAGCTGACCGAGAGAGTGACGATGACGGTAACGGTGACTGTGATGATGATACTAATACACGACTCATGCTCCAGTATGATGCGCGCCATGGAGCGGGGGCACACAGCGGCGGCGCGGCGTCGTGTGGCGAGCGAGGGGGACGTACCAGCGTGCTCCGGCAAGGTGCCGCGGGCGCTCGCACTGGGGCAGGCTGCGCCGGCCTTCGCTGTGCTGGCGTTGGCAGTGCTGGGCACCCTGCTAATACTGGTCGGGGAAATTGTGCATCACGGGTAAGTCCGATATGAAATGTAATGTCAATGTAACAAAAAATCAATGTTTTAGTAAACAACCGTTGTTGGCCTAGTGGTTCGAAGGTCGCGATCACTAATCCGGGGGGTCAAATACCTTTGGGCTACGTTTGAGTTCGCTCTGCCTGTTTCGGAAGCCACGTTAAACTGTGGTTCTATGTATATTTGTGTCCAAAGTACAGCGTTACGGCTCAATGACGTTTGGACGTAATTATTGTCGGTGGAACGTGCGTAGAAGCCTGTGGACTTGACTCACATTTCACAGTCCATACTCGAAAATACCTCTGACACTAGGAGTTACTCCCTGACCCTGCTCTAGACTCAATGATGTAAGAAAAAATTATCTTGTTTAACCAAGGAACGTATTTCTGTACTTGTTACCTCAAAATGAAAAAACAGATCCCTTATAGTATCACTTGTTGTCCGTCTGACTGTTTGACCCTTTTCTCGGGTCCTGTTAAAGATATCAAGTTGAAACTAACACCTCTTACAGAAGTCTACGGCCCTAATAGTACTGTTAAGAAGTCTGTCTTCTAAATCAACAGGAAATAAGTTGTTCGTCTTTATACATAATCAATTTCATACAAATTGACTCACCGTGAAAACTTATAGGGTACCTACTTCCAGTTGACTTAGAAACATGACATAGGCTAGGAAGTAATCTAAAAATTACACCTACATATATTCAAGATGATATGTAGGACCAACTTAATTATTTTTAGCCCTTTGGATACATAGTGTCAAGGATTATCTATAACTGCTCGTAGAATTAGTTTGTGTTCTAAACGGTGTGTACGAAACCACAGATATAGATCTAAATAGATGACGCAAGTGCATCAAACTCTATCAAAACCAAGCGTGTCGCATTTTACAATGAAAACGGTTGACAGCGGTTTGAATCTTAGAAGGAATTGTGCATACGAATAAAACTCAAAGTTGTAGGAGTCAATATCCGTGAAGAAAGAGCATTGCTCTCCCTTTTGGTGCACGATGGGCACGCGACATACACGCGCAGCATCTATTTAGATATATAAGGTGACTTTAATGTATGCAGCCAAATTCTTACTGAAAACTCGGTAAGTGCTCAGTAACAAGGTTTGACGACCCTTTTTTTGAAATTCTTAAATTATTGTTTTCATGTTCCTTACAAAAGAAAAAGTCAATTACTATGGGACGTCAACATTTTATTTTGCGAAATTAGCAAAAAGTGTTATAATATATCTGTGTACGGAACAGTCTGGGCACGATGCTCGCTCTTGATGAGTTGTTTTAACTTTATCATTATGTTTTATTAGTCTGTAAAACTTATTTGGTATGTGTTTAATTTTTGTGTTCTAATCTCAAATAAATGAAATTGAATTGATATGAGGTTCTAATCCTGTATGTTTTTTTAATAAAGACTATAGTTTTTTTCTTACATCAAACCAAATAAAAAAATAGATACATATACTGTCAAAACTGAGTCACTAACATTCCGCCCGAACAATCAATCTGCGCAACAGTTTAATTAAAACACTAACGTTTTCCATTTCTGTTCCAGATACCAAAAGAAAACAGAACTCAGCAAAATCAATACCTGAATCCCGCTACGGCGTATCCTTCGTTTATTCAAAAAACATTTTCAATTAGGTGCCTCGATTTTATCAAAACGCTTTATGTTCATAGATAGAAGGCAAAAACAATAAGATGTCTGATAGCACCAGCGCTGTGGTGAAAAATTAACCAGAAAGGAAATTAACAAGAATGTACAAAAAGCATTTAATACAAAAAACTATCGGAAAAAACGGTTAGATTTCGGCGATGGTTATTAAGCTTTTATGAAGAACAGATAAAAAATACTAAAACAGTATTTCGGCTTTTAGGAGCAAAAAAGAAACAGGGAATGTGTTTTTAGGTAGGTTTTAGAATATGCTTACAATTAGTCATACAGAATGTTTTGTTAAGGCAACCCAAACAAAAACTATCTTATGTATTACTTTAGCTACATACCACTTTAAAAATAAACACTCTTCTTAGCTCCACCGCGGTACGAGGCGGCAGCGGCGCGGCGCGCGGCGGCGCGGGCGGTGTCTGATTCGCGTGTTATAAATGATGTGATCAATTCCTGTTTGCTCTCGGAAGGCTTCTTGCGATCATTGAATTTTTTAGCACTTCATTTAGCCGTAAGTAGGTAAGGCGGAAGTAAATATTTTGCAACGTTGTTTTTTGTTTAAAAAACTTCCTTGGGCTTAACTGTTAAGAGAGAATTTGTAGCTTTTTGGAACCAAATAAAGGACTAAGAACAAAACAAACAATCAAAAAAATTGTGTTTGATTTTATTAATGAAATATGTACTTCATATTCACATTAATAATTGCTAATGTCGTAAAAATTTTTTTCCATTAAAATTGTTAATGTCTTAATTTATTTCGCATTATTATACTATTTAGTTATTAAAGATGAAAAGTTGTTTGGTGGTGAGTTTATTTAAGAGTAATCACGCCGAAAACAGTTCTTTTATATCATGACTAGCATTAGCCTGCGTCTCCGATTGCGTGGACTTCAGTACCGGATCCAGAATAATTAGTTAAATCACTCCACTCTAACTAAAAATTTCACTTTAAAGCTTATTATTTCGCCAACAGATCTCTAAATCGAAAAATGGTTTTCACACACCCACAATGTTTTTAGACGGCCTATCTAATACCCCACAATATGGGATAGCGGAGAAAAAAAAATTCATCCTTAGTTTACGTGTATGAGAATTTTTTTTTCGAAGTTTTATTTTACCGTTTTGTCGGCGTGATAAATATTTACCTTATATCCACGCTAAATTACAGCTTTCTAGTATTAATAGTCTCTGCGCTAAGCCGAGGACAGACGGACAGAAGGACATGGCGAAACTGTAAGGGTTCCTTGTCGGACCAAGGAACCCTAAAAACCGGACAATTTTGAGTCGGACTCACCCACCAAGGGTTCCGTTAAAAAGAATATTTTTTAATGATTTTATTACAAATGTATACATAGGTTTTAGATTTTTCCTATGCTTTTCCCAGACGGTATTACTTACTATCAAATCTCATAGTTCTGGGTGAACGGAAATACCCTATAAGTTTTAATTCCCTTGTGAGTGTCGAAATATACGTTTTTTGTAGCATAAACGGCCTTATCTCTTTTTACGTTAATTTTAAGTTCAATTTTGTAGATTGTAGACCTGAGTATATGGTTTTAATTTCAACCCAATACCTCCACGCGTTCCCAAGATAAAGGATCTTGACAGACTGGCGGATGGATGGACAGACAGACGGGCAACAGACTGATTCTGTAAGGGCTCCGTTTTTTGCCTCTTGAGGTACGGAACCCTAAAAATAAATTAATCTTGAAATGAAATCCCATAAAACTAGGCGCAGAAAAGTTCTAAACATACAATACTGACATAATATACTCACGCCTGCCTTTCAGAGAGGTAAACAGAGACTAAATATTTCCATCTGCTCCAGTCCTAACACATAACTTTAGCTTCTTCAACATCCATCATCCTAGTTATACCTACAAACTCTTCTATTCCTGGTACTTTCGGTTTTGCCCTTCTCCAAATAATTTGGTCGGCATACGTCCTGCTAAGACAGCTCGGTCTAGCTTTATCTTTACTTGCGCACCATACATTTCTTTCGTAAAGTATACCATCCTTTATCTTCTCTCTATTTCCAAACGACCAAAGAATTTATTTTTCCATCCTAGTCACTACATCTTATTTCAGGCCGCAACGATCCCTCATGTCGATATTTTTCACTCTAAATTGCAAAGCAGAGGTTTAACCACTATACGTAAGGAACGCACTTTCACTGCATGCGCTCAACTCTGATGTATGTCTTGCCATACCCAGCATTCACTACCATACATAAGTGTAGGAGAAAACGTGCCATAATCAACTGCCCATCATGCATTTGCGGTCATATTTTCGCGCCCATAAAGTAAATTTTGTAACAATTCTAAATTTTAAATTTATAGATGGACAGATAGACGGACTAACGACTTATAGTTTCGTGCTTGACTCATACTGCAAGGGTTCTTTTTTGGACGTTTGATGAAGATCCATCGAAATAAAAAAATTGCAGAAGCCTTGTTGTGACAACCCCTGGCGTCGGCGGGTATGCGCAGGGGAAGAAAGCGGGGCGGGGGAGGGTCGGAGTTACTTATTTGCATACAGATGGAAGTGTCAGCCAGACATTAGTTAACTGACATACTGTAAAAACTCGCCTGTGCAGATCGGAGCATTCTTATTGTCAAAGAAGTAAGAACTGTAATGCTGTGTGTCAAATGATCAGTACGGTAATAGGGTTGTTGCTTTTGATCGGGGTGTTTAGAACCGTTGTAGTTAAAAGCATCCCAGTTTGCGTAAATACTGATTAATATAAATTACAAGTATTTATGTTTTAATAAATAATTTATTTAAAACATTTTGATATTTAAACGACATAAAAACCATGTAATTACTAAGTTAATAGCCTTAATTTAATTTAAAATAAAAAATACAAAGGAAAAACGCATGAATTTCATTTAAACTTTAATGTTTGTCTAGCGACCTTTTAAGGAACATAAATTTTATCCAAAAAGAAACACTAAAGTAACAGACAAAAGTGCTTGAACAAGGCCATAACATTCAAGAAACACATAATAATACACCCGTAAATAGGTTAAAAATAACCCTATACAAAACGATACAGGTTACCGCACAACAGCCTTAGCACAAATATGTAGGTAGGCACATAAACTTAGGTGAGACAAGATTTTACCGCGCATTTTATATTTTATGGCCCGCTCTGCATCCCGTTGGCACTTTATCATTGAACAAAGTATTTATTTTATTGTATCAGGTCGGGCTAGAGAGAAAATTCTATGGAATTATGGGCCTAATAATTTTTTTATGTTTCCTTTTGGCGCGAAGTAAATGATAGCGCATGATAGCAGGTTACAAAGCCTTTTCTTCAATAAAAATGGGTAAATGACCTGTGTATCATATGAAATGGGTTTTGTTGCTTGTAAAATAATAACGAATAACGTTTCTTAGAAAAACTTTGTTTCTTCGCAGAAACAAAGTAATTCTCAATTTTGGCTGAACGACTACAAATAGGCCGAAATATTATACCTACTATATAAACTTTTTTATTTATCCGTTACCGGATAAAAATTACCAATTTGAATTTGAAAACGATTGGTATTTCTCAATAAAGAGCTGTAATTGGTTGATCAGCAGAGCTACAAAAGGTAAATTTAAACCGTTAGGAATCCTTAACCTGTTTGCCTACATACAGACCACGTAACGATAGACTTCTGTTGGTATTTAGATATATACTTGCGATTGTCTGTACTTGGTGTAACTTCTAAAACATCATGATTAAATACACTTGTAGGTAATAGTTTCACAGGTTTATTTCACAATAATACACTGTTGGCAACACTACAACATTTAGATTAAGATAATATTAAATATTAGTATGGCAACACATTGACTGTCACATACTGTTCTCTTCCCTTTTCTACGTTGTAACGATTCGTGTGTCCAAGTGCTCATTAAACTAAATTTTTACTGAGTCGGCATTATTTCCTGGATACATCAGCCAACATCCCCTTCATGGTCCTTCGAGCAACGAGAGGGCATCGGGACACACGCTGAAGAAGTTACACTGCCACCGACGACAAAACGCATTGGTAGCTGAATTATCTACTGCATGCGAACGGGGGCAGCAATCATCGTGCATACATCAGCCAAGCTGAGCAAATTAATTTTGCCACATTCAAAACAACGGGAAGTTGCAAAATACAAGCCTGAAACCTAGGCAAGTACAGTGAAATTATTTTGGACGGGAGAAATTTTACGTGACAGTTCGGAGACAAAGGAATGTTCAATCGCCGCGAATCAACGGCCTCATTGCAAACACATTTCTGGTTTAACAAAGAAACGCACCAATCGACACCGTTGCGCATCATACTCGCACGGTATTGGAACGAGCACATTGCAATCGAGACGAAAGCGAGCTGTACACGGAGCATTGCGGTGTGACGTAGCAATCGGCGCGAGCGGCAGCGAGACCACGTGACATCGTGCGAAAAGGCGCGGCGCGGCGTGTGTGTCGCCGGCTGGAACCCGCCCGCAGACATTTTGATTTGCTGTTTTCATTGGACGCTCACGCGCACAAGATATTTTTGATAGCTAGTTTTACGATAATATTAAGGCTATATCAATGACATAGTGATAAAATTAACTAACATAACCCTTAGTATAGTGTTGTTTGTAAAGTGGAGTGCAAAGCGAAGTGGATATGGCGGAATTAAAAGGGCGGCCGCGGAACGTGGGTATCTGAAATCAATTATAACAAGGCTTCACGATTGGTGTCTCGAATTAGATACGATGGTCGGCGCCGCCGCTGAGGCTATAATTTTATCTTCGAAACGTGAACGCCTTCGTGAAACCTTCAAATTATACAATGCTCAGA
The DNA here is from genome assembly GCA_910592155.1 of Ypsolopha scabrella. NCBI lineage: Eukaryota > Metazoa > Arthropoda > Insecta > Lepidoptera > Ypsolophidae > Ypsolopha > Ypsolopha scabrella. The sequence goes on from OU342964.1 coordinate 1,454,694, forward strand.
ACAAAGCTATTCTATCCCTCGACGAAAGTGATAAGGAAAACGTTGAAGAATATGAAGAAAAATTCTTCGTAGCTATATCAATTTTGACAAGAAGGTTAAGCGAATTAGTCCCATTGACCGCAGGGTCAGCGCGTCATCCTACAACAGGGCAAATGCAAACCACTCCACTATTTAAATTACCACCAATCCAGATACCGATTTTCGATGGTAAGTTCATTGAATATGTACCATTCATAAATTTATTTAAATCTGTCATTGATGAGAATCAGACTCTTGAACCCGTTCAAAAGTTGTATTATCTTCGCTCATACTTGAGAGGGGAACCCCTTGAGATTGTAGAAAACTTACCATTAACACCTGAAAATTATTCTAGTGCAATGAAACTTATAAAGAAACGGTATGATAATAAATACAAAACTGTGCAAGCACACATTGATCAAATTTTAGACTTGAAGCTGCTTGCAAGGTCAACACTTTATGGTTTGAGAGAGTTTTCTTCTAATGTTAGGCAACAGCTAGCTGCTTTGTTTAATTTAGAGCCTAGAGTAAAATGTTGGGATCCTATAATTGTTTGTGTATTATCCCGTAAACTAGACAACTACTCGGGACGAGAATACCAGATGGAACGTGACACAAGCATCGAGCCAACGGTTGATAGCTTCCTCGACTTCTTGGATGAGAAGGCCCTGACACTGGAGAATGCTGAGCGAGGTCCTGTCATGGTAATGCAGTACCCACCACAGCGTTCATCTGCCTCAGCCAAGGCAGTTGTCAACGTGGCTACTCAAGAACAACCAGGATGTTTATTCTGTAAGTATGATCACAAACTTTATGCTTGCAAAAAGTTCATTTTGTTACCGGCAAATGATAGGATTAAATTTTTAAAAGAGAAAAAACTATGCAACGTTTGCCTCAGTTTGCACTTAGGTGTAAAATGTAGGTATCATTTCCGGTGCAATGTATGCAAAAAATCACACAATACACTTTTACACACGGGTGAAAATGTGCTACAGACCGCTGGAGCACCTCCTGTTCAATTATTGGCAGGCAATCTTAATAAAGATGTTCCACGGGCTGCTGAAGCGCCTCCTGTTTCATTGCTCACAGGAAGTCTGAATAATGATGTTCTTCTCCCCACAGCCAAAGTCAAACTCATCGCAAAAGATGGCACGGTCTTGATATTTAAGACTCTGCTTGATTTTGGGTCTCGGCTTTCATTTGTCTCCAGTAAGGCGGTGCAGCTGAGAGGGTTATCACCCACTCAAAGCTACACAAACATCCTGGGAATCACTAATGCAAAAAGCAGTGTGAAATATTGCTTACCATTGGAAATACATTCTTTGAATACACCATTTAAAGCAACCACTACCTGCCATGTAGTCGAAAAAATAACCTGCAATCTACCTCAGACAAAGTTTGACATTTCAGGATTACAGCTATCTAAAAATAATAAATTGGCAGATGATCAATTCAGTATCCCAAGTAAGATAGATTTATTATTGGGCGCTGATGTATTTTTTCAGATCCTGCTACCGGCGGAAGGCACAAGATGCTTGGAGTCCACCCAGCCACAACTGCCTAACGAGCAGCTGCCTAACGAGCAGCTGCCTACCCTGATCAACACGCTCTTCGGCTATGTAGTTGGTGGAAATATTCCACAACACAACGCTCGCAGCAAGGTATCTTTAAAATGTACTACATGTCAGTCTGAGGTTCAAGAGGTCTTAACTCAATTTTGGAAAACTGAGAGTGTACCTCAAATATTTAATGAAAAATCTTCAGAACAAGAGCTTTGTGAATATATATTCCAACAATCTGTTCAGTTGAATGATAAGCAGTTCGAAGTAGCATTACCATTAAATTTGCCTCTCAGCCAAGTTAACGACACCTTAGGCGATTCCTTCTATTTAGCACTTAAAAGGTTTCTTAATTTAGAAAAAAAATTGTATTTAAATCCTTATTTACTCGCAGAATACAAATGGTTCATACATGAGTATCTTTCATTGAATCATGGTCATTATGTAGATATCGAATTATATGACATGAACAAAGATGCGGTTTATTTTATGCCTCATCATGCAGTCATTAAAGCTGATAGTAAAACTACAAAATTACGCTCAGTTTTTGATGGTTCGCTAAAAACCATTAATAAAAAGACTTCTTTGAATGACCTATTATTGAACGGACCTCTCGTCCAAAGAGATCTTTTTGATATTCTCTTGTTATTTAGAATTGGTGACTTTACGTTCACAACAGATATCAGACGCATGTTCAGAAACATACGTGTGAGCCCAGAGTACACTTCTCTTCAGAATATCCTGTGGAGAGATGACCCTAGTGAGCCTATCAAGTGCATAAGGTTAGACACTGTCACGTATGGCTTAAAAAGTTCTAGTTACTTAGCAACACGCTGCCTTGAAGAGCTAGCAACCCTGCATGCGCATGATATGCCATTAGCGTCATGGATATTAAAATTTATCACATATGTTGATGATATTTTGTACGCTCACAATGATTTTAACACAATTCTCGAAGCAAAGACTCAACTTCGTAATTTGTTAATGTTAGGGAATTTTCAGACACAAAAGTGGTCTTTTAATGACGTTAGGATTCTGTCTGACATTCCTTCAACTGAACAGCATTTTGATAATGTCGAGCTACAAGAAAATGAATGTAGTACGAAAACTTTGGGCCTTCATGTAATAATGAAAGATGATCAATTTAAAATTTCTTGCCCTGAGTCATTTGATGAAAATAAAGTCACGAAAAGAGACGTGTTCAGCTACAAAGGAAAATTTTTTGACCCAATGGGATTTGCCAGTCCTATAATTGTTAAAGCAAAGGCAATCATGCAAAAATTATGGTCAACTAAACTAGATTGGAAAGCACAAATTCCACCTCTTTTAATAAACAGAAATATTCATGTATCTGACACAGACACTGTTGAACTCTTGGGCTTCTCAGACGTATCTAGCAGTACAGCCTACGGTTGCTGCGTGTACATGCGCGTCAGAGATAACAAAGGTAACACAAACATGCACTTGCTTTGCTCGAAGTCGAGGATAAACCCACTTCAAAACAAAGGCATGACGGTGCCGCGCTTGGAGCTAAACGCAGCATTACTGCTATCGATACTGGTTGCAAAAGTAAGTAGCACGCTTAAACTGAAGGTCAATATCCAAGCTGTTTACTTGTTTTCGGACTCGAAAATTGTGCTCGCCTGGCTACGGAGTGAGCTTACTAACCATAAAGCTTATGTCGCAAACAGAGTGAAAGTTATTTGCCAGCACACAACTAGCTCTCAGTGGCTGCACATTAACACCAAGGACAACCCCGCTGATCTTGTTAGCAGAGGAGTGGATCCTTGTTAGCTCAGAGCCCTTGATTTGTGGTGGCATGGACCAAAGTTTTTGCTTGACAGTGAGTATGAGTTTTCTCCCTCCTTAGACATACCAACAGAACTACCGGAAGTACAGCGGCAATCGAGCACGGTGTTCTCCAGCAATCAGGTGTCACCTGACACACAAGGTATTGATGTCTTCAGATACTTGCACAGGCATTCTGGTATCCCCAAAATGGTTAGACTACTAGCATACATTTTGCGTTTTTGTAACAATGTGAATTCTAATAAAGCAAAGATTAAGCATAAGTTTTTGTCAGGCTCTGAATTAAATAACGCACTAATGCTTTTAATAAGTAATGAGCAAAAACTTCATTATAGAGATGAGATGGACTCACTTAATAAAGGAAATATAATCAAGGGTTCTTTAAAAGATTTACATCCTTTGTTCAAACCACGGGCTTTTGCGTGTAGGTGGTAGATTGCATCATGCTAACATTCAATATTCTCAGAAACATCCAGTCATATTGCCATAACGATCTCAGATTACTAGCTTGATAATTAGGAATGAACATGAAAAATTATTACATGCAGGGCCTAGGCTCCTACTAGCTAATTTGAACCAAAAATTTTGGATAGTTAATGGTATGTTAGAAGTAAAAAAAATCACACGTAAATGTATTACCTGTTTCAGGCATAAGGCTAAGACTGCTCAACAGCTGATGGGTTCCTTGCCCCCGGGCAGAGTGACGGCAACAGCACGTCCCTTTGAAAGACTCGGGGTTGATTTTTGTGGGCCTGTAAATGTCAAGCTCTCGCGCGTGAGGCGATCCCTTGTTGGTAAAGGGTATATTTGCGTTTTTATTTGCTTCACTACAAAAGCTATACATTTAGAGTTAGCATCGGACCTTACCACTGAAACCTTTCTCGCGTGCCTTAAACGTTTAATATCACGGAGAGGAAAGCCCACAGAAATAAACTCGGATAATGCTAGCACTTTCAAGGGCGCAAGGAATCAACTAGCCGAGCTTTATGAACTGCAGTCTTCACAGAGTCACCAAGTGAAAGTGCATAGTTTTGCGGCTGAACATGGTATTGAATTTCACTTTGTACCCGCGTACTCGCCAAACTATGCAGGGCTATGGGAAGCCGCAGTTAAAAGCACAGAGCATAATTTAAAAAATTAATTGCAAAATAATGTATTAACATATGAACAACTTGTTACCGTGTTAACTGAAATTGAATCTGTACTGAATTCTAGACCTCTAATTAAACTGTTGTCATCAGATGTAAATGACTACAGCTATTTAACACCAGGTCATTTTTTAATAAGTAGCGCCTTAACTATGTATCCTGAAAAAGATGTATCTAATGTGCCTCAAAATAAGTTAAAGTATTGGCAAATATGTACGCAATTGAAACAATCGTTCTGGAATATGTGGCACAAGCAATATTTGAATGTACTTCAGAATAGACCTAAGTGGCGCAATGAAACATGTAACATCAAAGTAGGTACTCTTATTATACTAAAGGAAGATAATTTATCTTCCATGAGTTGGCCGATGGCCAGAGTCACAAACGTGTTCCCTGGTCATGACGATAAAGTAAGAGCTGTAGAAGTAAAAAAACCTAACGGGCATATCCATACCAGATCTGTTACTAAAATTTGTGTTCTTCCCATTGATGACAATTTGTAAATAGAAGTAAGTTCCTTAATAAGTTTTTGTTTCTGTATAGTGTACCGTTGTAGTATATAGTAACGTAATATTTAGCTGTTATGTTCCATTTCTTAAAAAGTTAGTTGTTATTTCCATTTCTTAAAACTTTGTGAGGCCGCAGCATGTTGGCAACACTACAACATTTAGATTAAGATAATAATAAATATTAGTATGGCAACACATTGACTGTCACATACTGTTCTCTTCCCTTTTCTACGTTGTAACAATTCGTGTGTCCAAGTGCTCATTAAACTAAATTTCTACTGAATCGGCATTATTTCCTGGATACATCATCCAACATCCCCTTCAACTACGACTACTGCTGCTACGAACTGCTAACTAAATAACTAAAGTTCTTCAAAAATAATCAAGAGAACTCAATAGTAGTATAAATTTTGTTTCATTTCACTTATTAAATTTAAACCTATTATAAAAATAAAATTTGTAGTTATAATAGTTTCAATTTGACTAAGTTTCATTTTGTTTTTTTGTTTACTTTGTGGCTACTAATGTCACAAGCAGTTATATTTTATATTATACATTGTGGGTCTCGTTAAAGTATGAATTTGGGTAAAACTATACTTACCCAATTTATCGTCAGAAAAATAAATAAAAAAATATTTGATTTAATTTTAACTTTTTTCATCTACCTTTATTTTCTATACTAATTTTATATGAAAACGCCCAGAGTGCCTCCACTCGTAGAAAATGCTCTGTCCATGATAGGAACGTGGTATTTATATTTTATAATAATAATAATAAATTTTATGAAATCGTAATAAAAATTAGGGGTTAGGGGGGTTATCCCGAATTCGTCTCTTTTCAAATTAGTTTTAAGCCAATGAATAGCGAAGATAATTTTTTTTTTAAATAAATGTTTCACTCTTTGATCTTGATATTTCGAACGTTCGATACACGATTACTTACCTACATTTTCCTCGATCCATTTAAATCGTAAAGTTAGGTCTGAATTATCATTTATTTATTTTTTATCATATCATTTCATTTGAGCTATGTTAAGTTTTGAACAGTAAAACTTATACTAAAATAAATGTCTAAAAATGTTGTATAAAACGGCCGTCATATGAAAAACCTATTCCAAAATAATAAATAAAAGCACCTCGAAACCGCGAATTTTCTAAGCGGCGCGCTTCCGCTGAGCAGGATGACCATGTGTAAAGCGAAAGCGTTGGAGCAGGACAGATTTCGCCGGATAACCTCGCCTTAAATGGGTATTTTTCTAAGAAAAAATTCGTAGAATAATGCCCATTTATTTAAATGAATTTTGATTTCAATACACTATTATTAAAAAAACAATTAAACATTTTTTTTCTGTTGGTAAAATTGGGTCTAGTTGTGCCTTAATTCATATGTGTACTTTAACGAGGCTCACAATGCAATAAGGTCGTCACATAATGAAAGAAATAAAAAGGTATCTGAAAAAGTGAGTGTCCGAGTAGTGCGATGAATCAAAAAGAAATCGGATATCGCTGTTTTTAATTATTGAATTTTAATATAAATTCATAAGGTAATGAATTTAAAAAAAACATCTAATAGAGTCCGATCATAGTTTGCCTGATAACCATTCATTTAATGTAAAACATATTCGTAAAGCCCGCAGACTTGCTCGCTGCTCAATAAACGTCAAAATCACCCTGTTCAGGGCATTTTTACGTCCTTCTACACGAGCAGTCTGTGGGTGAGTTATACGCAAAGACAGTACAGCGCGCTACGTGTCCAATACAACAATGCGTTTAGGATGATTTTGGGGCTGCCTCGCTTCTGTAGTGCGTCGGGGATGTTCGCGGACGCGCATGTGGATTCCTTTTATGCAACGATGCGCGGGCGGTGCACATCCCTGTTGCGCAGGGTGCGGGCCAGCCGCAACTGTATCCTGAACGCATTTGCGGAACGGTTTGACTGTCAGTACCTGAATCATTGCAGCATGATTCATGTGCTGAACAGCAGTCAAAATATTGTTTTAATTTTATATATATTTTATTGTGTATATTTTATTGTACTAATTGATAATTGTTTTTTTTTGTGTATATGTGTATTAATAATTATGATCTTAATCGATCGAAATAAACGTCATTCTATTCTATTCTATTCTAAAAAATACAACAATGCGTTTAGGATGATTTTGGGGCTGCCTCGCTTCTGTAGTGCGTCGGGGATGTTCGCGGACGCGCATGTGGATTCATTTTATGCAACGATGCGCGGGCGGTGCACATCCCTGTTGCGCAGGGTGCGGGCCAGCCGCAACTGTATCCTGAACGCATTTGCGGAACGGTTTGACTGTCAGTACCTGAATCATTGCAGCATGATTCATGTGCTGACAGCAGTCAAAATATTGTTTTAATTTTATATATATTTTATTGTGTATATTTTATTGAACTAATTGATAATTGTTTTTTTTTGTGTATATGTGTATTAATAATTATGATCTTAATCGATCGAAATAAACGTCATTCTATTCTATTCTATTCTAAAAAAGGTTCAAGAATTTGTGTGTTAGAACAGTAAGAAATACTAAAAAAGATACAAAAGGTAGACATTAATGGAGTAAAGTCATCTGGAGCATTAGTCAAAATGGGTGTTCCGCAGGGCTCCATATTGGGGCCCCAATTGTTTTTAATATACATAAATGACCTTCCTTACTTAGTTAGAGACTTATCTGAGATAGTTCTATTCGCAGATGACACGTCACTTATTTTTAAAGTGAATCGACATAACGATATTCTTGATGACGCGAATTCAACCCTCTCTCTGATTCTTGATTGGTTCACTGCAAATAATTTAGTTCTAAATGCAAAAAAGACGAAATGTATAAAGTTTACTTTACCAAATGTAATTCAAGTAGATGTCAGTTTATTTTTGCAGGGGTCCAAGCTGGAGTTAGTTAACGAAACTAAGTTTTTAGGTATTACTATAGACTCTCGTCTTCAGTGGGGTCCCCACATAGAAGCTATCTGTGGCAGACTTAGTTCAGCCGCATACGCTGTTAGACGCATAAGGCAGATTACTGATGAAAATACTGCTAGATTAGTATATTTCAGTTATTTTCACAGCATTATGTCATATGGCATAATGTTGTGGGGTAGAGCCGCGGATATAGAAGCAGTCTTTGTCTTGCAAAAGAGAGCAATTCGGTCTATTTATAATATGAAGTACCGAGATTCATTAAGAGAAAAGTTTAAAGAAATTAATATATTATCGGTCCCATGTGAATTTATTTATCAAGTTATTAGATATGTCAGAAAAAATATTGATAATTTCCCGAGGCTTGGTGTGCACCACTCTGTTGAAACCAGAAACAAACACAAACTAGCTTTTCCAAAATTAAGACTAGCCAAAGTAGGGTACCTCTTTTGTAGGACATGGTATAAGATTTTACAATAAGCTTCCAGAGGAGGTCCTTAGTTTGCCTGAAAATAAGTTTAAACTATATATTAAGCAGGGACTACTTAAGAAAGCTTATTGTAAAATCAATGATTATTTGGATGATAATAAAGCATGGTGTAATAAATAATAATAATCTTATTCAATATTGTAATTAATAATTAGCATATTTTAATACTGTATGATTCCTCTAAAGGCTTAAAATTAATTAATATGTAAACTTACTTTGTTAAAGGTAATAGACAATATGAGACGGGTTGACTAAGATATATTTTTTTTCTCGTGACTAATTCTTGCAGTCTTATATTTTTTATGCCTTTACTTGAGTGGGTATGTGTATGATTTTGTATCATATGTTTTATTTTGAAAAAAACGAAAGTTTGCTAAGTTTCTTGCCCTTCTTCTTAGCAATACTAATCGAATGGTGCGGATGGTTAGGCATTATGTATATATAATATTTTTATTCCTATATTTCTATATTTTATGCAAGTGTATAACTTTATTACATTTTAGTAGCCCACCTTAATATTTTTGTATGTATTTCCTGTTTTTATTTATGAACTTATTTCTTCATTGCATTATGTATATATAATATTTTTATTCCTAGATTCCTCTATTTTATTTATTTTTTATTTATTTATTTATTTAAAAACTTACGACTGTCATTTATTTATGCAGGTGTATATTTTATTTCCCGTATTATTATATATTTTTTATCTTTTAAAGATATATTATTAAAATTAACTTGCGACTTGTAGAAAGTATACTTAATGTATCTATTTTGCAAAAATAAATATTTTGATTTTTAAAAAACAAGAATAACCCTGATTTACTAAACGAACAAACTAACTTTACCACTACCCCACTGTTACGCATGTTTTCGTCTCCCCATTTTCTCCACCTAACAACTAGTCAGGCCGGTGTATAAAAGGTGAGTCGGCGGCGACACCCGCGCCCGCAACACCCGCGTTCGCGCCGCGCGCACTCGCGACACCCGCGCCCGCGCGCGTCTGCGGCACCCGCACTCGCGCTGACCAAAACTAGACATCTGCGGCTCCTCCTGAGTTGAGCCGTGCTCCTCCCTGAGTCGAGCCGTGCTCCTCCGGAGTAGAGCCGCGGACCCCCCCAACGGATTGACAACAATCAAGCCAATGACATGCCCATGGTTATGGGCATCGAAAGAAACCTCAGTAAGGGGTCACCCGCCCCGACACTGAGTCCCCCGCCCCAGAAAGGGGTAGTGAGATGATCTTCTGTCCGTCGTCACTAGCTGCTGAGCTGTCGGGCGAACAACATCAGTTGCTGCGGAGCGGCTGGGCGACCAACAAATCATTTGTTGCGGAGAAGCCGAACTACTCGGAGCAACACATCCCGAGTATGCCTCGTTCAGAGGCGAAACACGTGTCGATAAGTTTTCTTGCTTGTTATTTAAAATTGCTTTGCTTTTATGCTCATATTGCTTGCTTGTTGCACATTTTATGCGAGTGGGCGGGCGGTGCACGAGTCTGCATTTTGAATAGCATGACAAGAATTGTTTAGCGGAATATTGCAAATTATATTCATATATCCATAACTTTATAAATTGATTGATTCAGAGCGCTTTGGAAAAAAACACTTTATTATGTTTTAGACAATACGATTGTTTAAAACACTAATCATATTGCTATTTTTACTTTATTTGGACCAACTACGGTTTTGAACTGAAAATGAAGGTCTTTTGTTTGCTATTTAGAATTCCGTACCCTATAAAGAGTGATCGTTTGAGGGTTCCATTTTTCATTTTTAGGTACGGAACCCTAACAAGAACTTGACAACAAACCGATCCTATAAATAAAAGGGGTCAGTTTTTCATGATGGGTTACTGTTGCGACTTCACTTGCTTATTTTGAAATATATTATAACAGTCATTAATTGAAATAGGCGTTACCTTGCGGAAGTCCATCACTAAGTTAAGGACATATAAATATAATTTACAATATTCCGCTAAACAATTCTTGTCGTACTATTCAAAATGCAGACTCGTGCACCGCCCGCCCGCCCGCATAAAAACATGCAACAAGCAAGCAATACAAGCAAATCAATCTTAAATAACAAGCAATAAAACTTATCGACACGTGTTTCGCCTCTGAACGAGGGATCCTCGGGATGTGTTGCTAGCTCGGCTTCTCCGCAGCAACTGATGTTGTTCGCCCGACAGCTCAGCAGCTAGTCAGCAAACAACACAATCAACACATCAGTTGCTGCGGAGAAGCCGAGCTAGCAACACATCCCGAGGATGCCTCGTTCAGAGGCGAAACACGTGTCGATAAGTTTTCTTGCTTGTTATTTAAGATTGCTTTGCTTGTATTGCTTGCTTGTTGCATGTTTCTATGCGGGCGGGCGGGCGGTGCACGAGTCTGCATTTTGAATAGCACGACAAGAATTGTTTAGCGGAATATTGTAAATTATATTTATATATCCTTAACTATTATAACAGTTCCTTAACCTTTACAAGGCTTGTGAGATATAGGTATGTTTTATCTTCTATTATTCTTTTTTATCAGTGTGGTAGAACGCTGGCTTCTCAAAAAATGCGGCGGTAGCTCAGATGGTAGAACACTGGCCTATAAATGTTGAGACCCAGGTTTGATCCCTGGTCGGGCTTGCACCAATGAGTTTTTCGAAATTTATGCGCATAGTTTTTATTTTCTTACAACTAATACTTACAACTTGTTGAACGGTGACAGAACACATCGCGAGGAAACCTGCATGCCCTAAACAGCGTGTAATTATGCCCGAAGTACGTAAAACGCGAGTGAATCGTGTGTGGAGTGTGACTTGCATTTTCACAGTTCACACTCGGGAACACCTCTGACAGCCCCTTGGGGATTCATGTCGTGACGATATGATTTGTAAAGGTTAAAAAGAGTACAGAAATATTTGTTTTTTATTCATTTTCCCTTGAGCCACTTAAATTATTTTGTGATTGTTCTTAAATAAGAAAAGTTATACCGACAAAAAGACCCTCAAATAAAAAACGAAATAATGCCACCTCCGCTCTGTATCCGTCAAATTGCTCCTGAAAAATGAGTGTGTGTCGCAGAAGGGACCGCTAAGTGACTTCTCCCCGCTCCCGCAGCTCCGGATGATTTCCCCGCGGATACGTTGAGATGTGACCCGCCACGCGCTAACCTCTGATAAACTACAAGTTTTTCTGTTTCTATATAATGTACTGAACATTATTTTTAAAGTGTGGTAGATTCACTCCTGATCTTACAGTCGAGAATTTCAAGTTAGATAGTGCTTATTAACTTTAAAATGCAGCGCTGTGATTGACTGCTAAATTTTCTTAATTCTGGAACTAGCCCTTAGTCTAATTTGGTGGCAAAGCTAGTAATAGTAGATACAATTTGAATAATTTAGTGATATGATACCTACTTCTTTCTTATCCTTTGTTTGTATCCTCTCAGTTCTCGAGTGTTCACACATTCAATTGAGAGACACGAGAAATCGCTTCATTCAGTACTAGCTGATTAATCAATTTCGCCGCTCAGTTCTCCGAGCTTGTGAGCGTCACTCTCCAAGCTTAAATCGGTTGCCAGCGATGTCTACAGTAGGGACAATGTTAGCTTTGCCTGAGAAAACTTGGGACCTCTCACACACAATATAACTACAGATAATATTGTTACTTTATACTGCTGGTGACCTTGGTTGGTGGGTGCATTTTACTTTCTCACGTGACTCATTCTGTCATTCAAGAGGGAATCAGGCTGCGAACGCACCATAACGTTATTCAACAATTACAATTATTTTAGCTAAAATTCTTCAAAAATTATCAAAGGAATTCATTCAACTAGTAACATTTTCAGTTTGTTTCTTTGCAAACTTAAGGTAGTAAAGCAGAATCTCGGTGCAAAATGCACATCATAATATTGTGTCCTTACTTTTAAATAAAAAGTATGCAAAAATTTAGTTTTAAAGTAATTAGCGGAAATTTATTACTAATAATTAAGTTTTCACATTCAAATTCTATCATTTTATAATTTAAATTATGATTGTATTAAATTAACAAAAAAAGCGTATTTATCGTTTTAATTGAATGTAACCAAAATGTAAGGCACAAAATAACATAATTTTAATGCGAGATCCCTATTATTATAATCAATTTCCGTTAATTGCTCTAAAACGCAATTTTTTCCTACTTTTTATTCAAAAGTAAAGAAAACAATATTGAAGAATATGAGATTCTGTTTTACCACCTTAATGAAGTTCTTCGTATATCAGTTAATTTAGTATTTATTTATATCAAAGTTCCTGATGAAATTTTGAAATACTAATCAAAATACATCATTTAGGTATTCCGTAGTTAATCATTTTTATTTTTTTTACTACAGTAACATCTGAAATACTGGCTCTTAATTGTGGCTTTCAAGGTTACCAACAGTTTCTTCAAACATCCCCATAACGTACAGTTGCCAGAATCACAGACCACCCATCGGCACTCCATGTCGTGGCAACAAAGACATTAAAATTGTTTAAAAATAGGTGACTTGAACTGCAGATGACTGTACCTCATTTTAAACGCGAGTATTCAATGTTAGGTGGAAAGCACATTCAATCAAGGACACATGGGTGGTGAAGTTGACGCACTACGTGTCACTGTGTGTAATGTAATGAGACGTGCTGAACGCGAACAAACGATACAATTTCGTTATTATGGTGTCTTACAGAAACCATTTAATTTTTCATGAAGTCATTTTTGTACTTATAAGTCGAGTTATTTCTTAAGAGATTTTTCCTCAAAAACCATAAGAAAAATATTAACTTAATTTGAAATGCAAATATCAAAATGATGCTACCAAAATAAAAGTAGTGCCCATGTTCCACTGAACGCAAATATAATATGTCATAAATATATTTTTCGCAATGGGTCCTTGTTGCAGTAAACTTTTATTTTTATTTTTATTGCATATATTTCTTTATGGAGTGTCAACCTCTATCCGATGCCTTTGGTACTTTGGAGAATCGACTTGTGATATTTTCGGTGAAAGACAACAAGTGACGATAACCGTTTATTCTCGAAGCACTTATCTACAGTAAATTTTGTTCCGTATTGGCAAATGATTAGCCCGTGGGTATGTAGTCACATAAGCATCGATGGTTTAGTATGAAACAGTGCACGGACAGACAATGGAGCTACTGCTGACATTGATGAAGCTTCGCCATGGATGTTGCAGATCAATCAGATTCTGCAGGATTTAATCAGTTTCTGTACTGTTTTTGATGCTATCGCACTACGAGTATAATATATACAGCTTGCTCTTACTATGTTTTGATCTAAATTTAATTTAATTTAAACAATTCAGAGATTTTAATGATAACTATTTATTTAAATACGCCAAAAAAATGCGACGTATTTTAATATGTCCATCTACAGCTTTAGCGTCCAAACCAATATGAAATTTAGTCCATCCATCCATCCATCAGCTCGTGTTCGTCCACATAGGCCTTTCCCAAATTTCGCCACTCTTGGCGGTCCTCCGTGCTCCTCATCCAGCCGCCACCCATCAGGTCGTCGGTCCAGCGGGCACGAGGTCGGCCTACACTACGGTTTGCTGTACGTGAAATTTAGTGTGTGAGAATAAATTTCAAACATTTCAAGACGTTACTGCTTAATAATTTTAACGGTATAATTAAACAGTAGCTGGCAATACAAAAAAAGTTTCAAGGTTTGGAATGTCATAATAATTGGTGAAATGTGGGTGTACCAAGTAAGGACTGTCTCTTGCATCTCACGGTTCACCCTTGGAAACACCTCTGACACCCTCTTGAGGATTTATGTCTTGACGATATGTTTAAAAACACTTCTAAATTCGTTAGGGAACTGATTAAGCGTAGTTGTCGTATAAACAAAGTAAAGACCAAGTAAGTATCGTTTAATTTTGTATTCCATTATTATAACCTAATCATTTATTATTTATTAATCAGTCAAAAGTCAGTCAGTGCAAGCCACCCAAAGTTTAGATTAAGCATGTGAGCTGAATTTAATTAGAAAAAAATGCATTGACTGACAGATTGTAGGTCCAATTTAATGACACAATATATTTTATGTTTCGGGGCAAGCCACCCAAAGTTTAGATTAAGCATGTAAGCTGAGTTTAATTAGAAAGAAATGAATTGACTGACAGATTGTAGGTCCAATTTAATGACACAATATATTTTATATTTCGGGGCAAGCCACCCAAAGTTTAGATGAAGCATGTAAGCTGAATTTAATTAGAAAGAAATGCATTGACTGACAGATTGTAGGTCCAATTTAATGAGACAATATATTTTATATTTCGGGGCAAGCCACCCAAAGTTTAGATTAAGGATATAAGCTGAGTTTAATTAGAAAGAAATGAATTGACTGACAGATTGTAGGTCCAATTTAATGAGACAATATATTTTATATTTCGGGGCAAGCCACCCAAAGTTTAGATGAAGCATGTAAGCTGAATTTAATTAGAAAGAAATGCATTGACTGACAGATTGTAGGTCCAATTTAATGAGACAATATATTTTATATTTCGGGGCAAGCCACCCAAAGTTTAGATTAAGGATATAAGCTGAGTTTAATTAGAAAGAAATGAATTGACTGACAGATTGTAGGTCCAATTTAATGAGACAATATATTTTATATTTCGGGGCAAGCCACCCAAAGTTTAGATTAAGCATGTAAGCTCAATTGAATTAGAAAGAAATGTGGTCGAGGTAAACTAAAGTGGCTTCCGATACGTTATCGGAGGTATAGTCATATTTTAACTTTACTATTTATTGTCTTGAACAACCCTTCTTCCCCCAAATACCTAAAAGATAGGTTCAATTTTAGCACCGATATGAGCAAAAGGAATCTTCGGTCATACACACTTAACGTTACCCTAGGTTTTTTACAGTTGACGCTGTTCGACTTTGGAACGATCTTCCACTCTCCCTTAAAAGTCTTCCCTCAATTGCTTCCTTCAAATTCAACTTGAAGAAGCACTTTTTATCCTCTCAGTAGTCTTAGCTACTAAATATGTATATATTGTAAGTATTTATGTAGTTTATCATATTCAATATTATATATATATATATACCTATATATATATATATATATAATGTACTAATTTAGTACGGTATGTTAGTGTTTAGGGTGTTAGGTTAGGCATACTTTTAGGTTGGTAAGTGTATGTACGTTATCATATTTATAAACATATTTCATCTACTGCACTGGAATTAATTTTCAGAGCAAAATTGTAAATATTTTCTCCATCAGCGTTTTTTTTGGTTGTCTGGAAGAAATTTTTTTTAGAAGTAAGTCCGCCTTTGCCATGTTTTTCTGTAATGTGAATTGTATTTATCTCTGTTTTCCGTGCAATAAAGTGTTTATTATTATGATTTCTTTATCTAAACTCATGCCAAACAACCTGTTTTCATAGTATTGATAAAATTTGTCGTTAGCCATTTTTGATTTTGTAAAAACTCGTTCTAAAAGTGTTCGTAATTTCCGTCGTTATTTCCGGAATGTCAGGTGGAGTCAAATTATCATCATCATCACTGCTGTTAGTAATTTTTGTGCAAAATAATACTTTTGATTTGACCCATAAAACCACGGTAAATAGTAATTTCCACGTAAGCTACGGCGCCAAAAGCCAACAGTCCACCACGCACGTGTACGCGTTGCGTGCGCTGGCAGCCATTGACAATGCAGGCCAAAAATAATATGAAATTGTGACCTCCTTTGTCACGCCGCAATATTATTTAGTACGTGTTAGAGAATATTATATAAAAGCCTCATTGGTATTTGATATTAAACCTCAGACATGCCTGTATGGGCTAAGTTCCCTTTGCCTTCCTAGTTAGTATGACAGTTTGGCTTCAATATTTTGCAAACAAAAATCTGTATGTCTTTTGTTGAATAAATAAAAAAATACCTAAAATAAAATACGGTTGCTTTTCTTGATAGAACTCTGAAAAATAAAAACATCCTAGTTCCAATTTTTATCAATAAAAAAATGCGATTTCCTGAATTTCTTTTCCGTAACAGAAACTTTGCAGGCAGAAAGTAATTAATTCACTAGAAACCTAAAAAATGTTTGGTCCAGTAAAAAAATACTATTCCGCATTTTTTGTTGAAACTTCAAAAATAACGTAAATCATAACGGCGATATAAAATTCCAAGTTGTGAACGTAATTCACGTCAACGCTGCAGCGGGGCGCTGAAGTTTTTCAACCCTTTTGACTTGCCAACCAAAAGCAACTCTTAATTACCACAATTTTAAGGGCGCTGGCGACGGTGGACGTTTTTTCTGCGACTCTTCACGGCATCTGTTTCGAGATGTGAGAGCAGTGTTCTTGAGTTTTTGTGTTTGGTGCAAGTGAGATATTTTATGTTGGGATTCATTTAACGTGAAATATTACTAGGGTAAATCGCAGAAAACACCACATTGCGGAACATAATTAGGAAAAAAAAACATCTCGATTGTAGCAGATTGAATTAGTCGCCATTTTGAATCAGCTATTTTTCATTTTGTTTTACCAGTACATTTACAGTACAGTACATTACCAGTCGTTTTAGTAAATAATATAAGTTTACACAAGATATTCTAACTGGTTACGTCCGCATAGCCCTTGCTGTTGTGCGAGTCAGCAGGAATGGGTGGCCGTTATTCTCAGAACCCGTAGGTAGAATAGATAAGGTTTAGTTATTAAGATTTGATTCTTTGTATTGAAGCATGAAAAATAAAGGCGGTCGCGTTCGACATCCAAATCTGTCGCACGTCTCTTCTTTAATTATAATTTTAGTTTTTAAAAAGCCTTTTGCAAGCTCCCTGAACTTGGAACGGATTTTTCTATATTACTGTGTGTGCCGTTATTACGTGAGTGAGAAAATTTAGCTATCAAAATCTAGCTCATAGTGCGTGTTTACGGAGGCGGTTGAAAAATCTGTCGAAACAAATATATTGGAATAAATTTGACAAAGTTCGGTACTTTAAAGGTGAATTATGGAAGCAGCCGGGATCGGACAGTGGTGCATTCCCCTGCTGATCTTGACCCACACCAACCAGGCCCTTCAAGTAAAAAGGATTAATAAAAATCCAGGTGTCCTACCAGTAAATGAAGGCAAAGCGTATTTACAGCAAGATCGGTGGTTAATAGTGAACGTATTGGATTTAGAAGGCATTAATAGGGACCTGTTACTTGTGACGCAAAAGTATAATGAATTTGAAAAAATTGTACAGACTGACAAACCATTTTCATATGAGTTTACTGGAATAAAAACCCATGTTAACTATCTTCGAGACATAACATTAGAAAAGATACAACTAATTCCAACCAGACGGTCTAAACGTGGTCTCATAAATCCTCTTGGCTCTATCATCAAAATTATTACGGGAAACCTAGATCAAACTGATGCAGCCCGATATGATAACCTGATATCTGGCCTCAAAAATCAAGAAGCAGCAAATACAAAAAAGGTCCCTCTGATCTCCGAAATGATGGACCATTTCATAAATTCGACTGAAACAATGAATAAAAATATTATAGTTATGGATACGCGTTTAAGACGCATAGAAAAAATGGTTAAGGATATAGAAACAAAAGAAAATAATTCAATTTAGTCTGCGTACGTTTTGAGCTTGTATAATCTGTTCAGTATTAATTTTCGTACAATATATGTAAAACTCAGTGAAATAGAGACAGCTCTAGCTTTTAGCAAAGTTTCTGTACTTCATAAGTCAGTGATGAACTCTTCCGAGTTATTAAAGGTATTGCAATACATTGATAAGTATGATAATCTTATGTATCCTGTCACTGAGCAGAATTTGATAGCCTTAGAAGAAACTTTAACTGTCAAAACCTATTTAAAACAAAACCAGATAACATACATTATTGAAGTACCACTGATGGATAATATTACCTATAACACTGGTCAACAAAATTGTAGAAATTTTCTGTAACAGAAACGATTTATTGAAATTATTATAGAAATTTGTATGCTGAATCCGAATATATGAACTCAGATTTTCTCTATCACGTCGTAATATTTGTCTAAGACAGACTAAATTTTGAAAAATCGCGTGTTTTTACTACTTCTGGTGGGGCTTTACGCTTAGCACAATTAGTTTTTCGGCTTTAATTTTCAATAATACTTCTTCTCAGTGGTTATTTTTAATAATATGATAAAAAGATTCACGTAACCAAGCCTAGTTTTCGATTAAATGTCTCAAAACAATCACACCCAATTTTTCATAGTAAAAACTTGAAATGTATGGACCAAACAAGCTCTCACAAAATATTATTTATTTTGAAAAATAAGGTTCAATCGCGAATTATGTTATTTTCACCTTAATAAGTATTGATTAAGGACTTGTAATGATGAAAAATAAATGTACAAAATACATTTGTAATAAGTAAAAAAATTGTTTAGAAGCATTAAAGAAACGGTAAATTTCAATACTTGAAGTTGATTTCACAAAACTGAGACCTGATAGAAAAATCTG
Organism: Ypsolopha scabrella; assembly: GCA_910592155.1. Lineage (NCBI taxonomy): Eukaryota > Metazoa > Arthropoda > Insecta > Lepidoptera > Ypsolophidae > Ypsolopha > Ypsolopha scabrella. The sequence continues at coordinate 1,473,659 of OU342964.1, forward strand.
AGTTCATATTTGGATTCAGCACACAGTTTTCTGCAAGAATTTCAAAATATCGTTTCTGTGCAGAAAACTTGTTGACCAGTGTAATTATTATTATAAGTTGTATTCTCTTCCTATGTCCAATAAATCCTATAATTAAACCCACATTGTGATCCCTGAAAACCCCTACATCCTAGTGAAGGGAACGAAGTACCGTCCGATCACACAGCCGTGCATGGAGATAGCTAGTCACCAGTTCCTGTGCACCGAACATGATCCGGCGCTCTATACGGAGAAGACGTGTATCCAGCAACTAATGAAATTTGATAACGACACTTCGTACTGCTATCAATTTCCGGTGGAAATAGAAAATGTGAAATTACAGGGAATAGCTTCAAATGATTGGATCCTCTACACAAAACATCCTCTTGTTCTATCACACAATTGCGACAGCGTTATAACTAGAACCAGTTCATGGTACATACATATTATCCATAGACGAATTATGTGACATCTCATTGGATAATCTTCGCGTACATGGTAGCCGCAGCATGGCCGGAACTCTCCCGTACAAAGAAGTTCCCGTTATTAACCTGTCAGAATTTCACATAGGGGCCGTCCATATATTACGTCATTCTAAATTAGGGGGGGGGGGGGGGTTGGTCTGCGGATGACGGTAAATGATAGATGGGGGGGGGGGGGGTGTTTCGAAATTGACGTCATGGATGAATCGAGCCAAAACGAATATCGGGAGGATACGGAGATATTACCCGTGATCCAGAATTTAAAAGAATGTGAAAACTCCGTGGGAGTTATCCAAAGAAAAGTAAAAAATAAGTAGTTATATTATATCAATGATTATTGCCAAAGTAAAAATAATAAAAGGTGATTCTATAACCAAGTGTTTTAATCATATAATACCCTATTTTTCTCAAATCTGCAATGTTTTATTTTGTCAAACTAGTAATGACGTCAATTTTGGGAGAAGGGGGGGGGGGTCATTAAGAAATGACGATAGGATGATTATAGGGGGAGGGGGGGGGGTCTAAAATCTGAAAAAATGTATGACGTAATTTATGGACGGCCCCATACCAAACTCAGCGTATATAGGGCCGGTTAATCTAAGAGATATAAACCTAGACGATATGAAATACCTGAACTACGCAATTAAGAAAGCCGCCAGTGATAGTGCACCAAATCTTGAAGATAGTAATGTAGTGAAAACTCAAAGTGTTAGCCTAGCCACCTTAGTATTATACACGATTGTTGTACTGTCTATTGAATTAATTATAGCATATGGTTATTATAAATCTGTTTTCCCAAATCCATGTAAAAAACGAAATCACCAGAGCACTGACCCTGGTAATTCCGTACTTCAGGGGGGAGGAGTTACGTCCGCAAAGCCCTTGCTGTTGAGCGAGTCAGCAGGAATGGGTGGCCGCTCTTATCAGAACCCGTAGGTAGAATAGATAAGGTTTAGTTATTAAGATTTGATTCTTTGTATTGTCGCATGAAAAATAAAGGCAGTCGCGTTTCGACATCCAAATCTGTCGCACGTCTCTCCTTTAATTATAATTTTAGTTTTTAAAAAAGCCTTTTCCAAGCTCCCTGAACTTGTCTAACTCCTACCGTTATAAAAGTACCAGTACAAAAATAAATAAAATATTGTTCTCCTTTACACGGCCTCACCAAACCTGAGATAACACTAACCATCAGGAAAAAGAAAAAAAACTTTATTGTTTTACCAGTTATAGAAATATGAGGTAACAACAGAGTTCACAAAAACACACTACGTACTTCTTCTTACCCCAACAAACAATTTCTTACCCAAAACACATATATACCTCCTCCGTCATGTTGTGAAACAATTGAAATGTATTAGATGCCTTGTTTATAAGTACCGTTTCTGTTTTATTTTCTTTTTACGTTGATATTATATTCTTTTTTGTAAACTAAGTAAAATGTTTGCTTAAAATTTGTGGTAAATAGTAAAAAAATATCTATTACACAAAACCGCTAGTCTTATAATCTTACACCGTCTTAGGTAAATGAAAAAGAAAAATTCTTTAAGAAATTCACCGCAGAATTTTTAAGCGACATTATAAATGAAAGCTTATTTTCCGAATGTCAAGTTTTAAGTATGCGAAACCTTTTTACAACTTTTTATATATAATGCTATGACTGTATAAAAATCATGAGTAGCCGTTTCAATAGAATTATGAATCTAAACCACGAATCTTTTAGTAGTAAAATTACTTTTTATATAATGGATTTATTTGTAAAAAAATTAAAGCAGTTGCTGCTGAGCGATTGGGCGAGCAAAATTTCCTGAGTATGCATCGTTTAGAGGCGAAACACGTGTCAATAAGTTTTCTTGCTTGTTATAGATTATATATATACTCGTACTGCTTGCATGTACATGTTTTATGTGGGTCACGGACGACGCTCTCTTTAAACTCGCCCTTATCTCGGTGCGTTAGGGTTAACGCATTTTTGTTTGGAACTCAATTATTTCCCAATTTCTTGGGAAAAGTGGCTCAGTAGGTTCGGTTGAATATGTGGTTTCATTTATTGGTAGCAGTCTATTTGCACGCGGTATATTATATAATAAACATAAGAAATATAAAAATAATTTTCGGTTAAATATATATTAATATAATATTTAATAGTATATAATTAGGGACGGCCTAACTTTTAAAATAAAAAAAAAGAAACACAGTTCACCTACAACCTTTAATCACTTAATCAATTAGTATTTACAAACTTATTCAATCAATTATTAGCAAGAATTTACACAGCTAAATTACAAAACTAAATCACTAAACGAAAGTACGCTGAACAAAACTATAACCTATAACTACATAACCTAACTACGCTTTACGACCTGAGCAATGTTGACGCTTCGGCGGCTGGATCGGAACAAGGGGCGGCGCAGTTTTTTTTTTTTTTTTTTTGCGCCCAAGCAAAAGGCACCCTCCGGAGGTCTCGGTGGGAGGGAGGTGGAGAATGCTCATAGCATACCAACACAGCCGTCTGCATTGGTTATGTGGGACTCACTAGAAGTGCCTACCCACTAAACTCCACCTAGTAAGTTGGTTTGGCCCTGGGGGGTCTTAAAACCTTTATCTGAGCGACCCACCTTTGGGGGGAAGGGGGTGCTAGCGGGGTCCTAAAGGGACATCCGCTGGGGAGGATCCCAATAGGGATCTATACTAATTGGAGGGAAGAGCTAGGCTCTGAATGAGTGGCTCGAGCTTTTAGCTCATCATGAGCTTCTAGAAGCCTATTTAAAGTTTCTGAGAGTTTGTTAGGGGGATCGGTGAGGACATTTCTCGGCCTTCGAACCTTGTAACGAGATATAGTCGGAGCAGTGTACGAAACTGTTTCGCGTACTAACGGATTGGGGTGTTCTTCGGCAGATTTGAAGAATGTCTCTGAAAGGGATTTCATGAATTGTTGGAGGGTGGGCAGCTCTAAGTCCCGATGGAGGTCCGCGCCGCGCACGTACCAGGGCGCGTTAGCCGCTTTCCAGCAGAATAGATTTTGGATTACCTGCATTTTATGCAGGATATTGGGTTTCGCATGTGCGAAGACGGGGGAAGCGTACGTTAATACAGGTCGGATGCAGACCTTGTATAGTGTTCGCTGGTTCCTGAGAGACATCTTACTGTGTCTGCCTAACATGCTGTTCAGCCTGTTCAGATAGAAACGGGCTGTACGCGTCACTCTATTAATGTGAGGTTTGAAGGAAAGGTGTGAGTCCAGTGTGACTCCTAGATATTTGGCAGTGTTTTTCCAGGGGACTGGGGTACCTAACATGCGGAGGTTGGGGTCGTCGTGACTCCTACGTTTGTGGTCAAATCGGATCGCCACGCTCTTTTCAGGATTCACATCGATACGCCATCGTGCGAACCACTTTCCAAGAGCGTCGATGGACTTTTGGAGTTTTTTAAGTATTGTCTGTGAGTGGCGGCTTTTGGTATAGAGTGCAGTGTCATCTGCGAAGAGGGATAGCTGTACCCCGTTCTCGGGGATAGGGATGTCATTTGTGTATAACGAGTAAAGTATAGGTGAGAGAACTGATCCTTGGGGGACTCCAGCTCTTAGGGGGCGTGGGGAGGAGAGCAGCCCTTCGTGTCTGAATCTAAAAGTGCGATCTTTAAGATAAGATGCCACCAAGTGGACAAGGCGGTCGGAGAGGCCTGCCTTATGTAGTTTATAGATGAGGCCTTCGTGCCAGACTTTGTCGAACGCTTTTGCTACGTCGAAGAAGACGGCAACAGAAGGGTACCGTTTCGGGTAGAATCCGCTTAGGATATATTCTACTATTCGGTGGACTTGTTGGGGGCAAGAGTGCTTAGCTCTGAATCCGAATTGGTAGGAGTTGATGATCGGGTCACCGTCTGTAGGGAAGAGGTGCCTTTTCATGCGGGAAAGTATAACCCTTTCGAATAGTTTCCCCATTGATTTTAGGAGGCTGATTGGCCGATGGCTAGCGGAGAGGTTTAGTGGCTTCCCTGGCTTGGGTATGCCTATGACGATGGCTTCTTTCCACGCTTTGGAGAAATGGCCGAAGTCGAAACAGGCGTTGAAAATGAGGGCTAACAAGGTGAGTACTTGTTGGGGCAGATGTTTGAGGGCTCTGTTGGAGATCCCGTCCGCGCCTGGCGCTTTTTTGGGCTTTTGACCTCTGATGAAGGAAAGGATTTCATCTTCGGTCACTGTGATGGGGTCGGAGGTGAGTGGGAGGGAGTTTCTGTAGTGAATCTCATCCTCTACTTCTTGGATATGGGAGGGGACAACTGGTTGGGAGCTGGGGGAGCACTGCGAGGCGATGCTGTCCGCAAAGCATTCAGCTTTTTCTTCATCCTCGAAGGCAGTTGAGCCATCGGGGCAGGTCAGAGGGGGAATGTGTGTGATAGCGTCTATCCTGAGGGCTCTCGCCATTCGATAGAACGCTGTGTGAGAAGGGGATATCTGCTCCATGAGTTCGCTTTTACGGGAGTCATTGAGTTCCGATAGAGCTGACTTTAATTTGCGGATCAATTGATTCGCTGTCGCTCTATATTCCGGAGTGGGGTAGATCGCTGATCTCCTAAGGGCTGCTCTTTTAGCCTTGAGTAGGTTGGCGATTTCAGTGGGAAGTTGTTGAGCAGATGGCTCAGGGGAGGTCTTTTCGTTGCCTTTGAGGGCGGAGTTAATAAGCTCCGTAAGTGATTCAATTGTGAAGTCGATTTTATCTGTACTATCAAAGTAGTCAGATGAAAATTTTAGAGGGGAGTCAGGGGCATCCATGGCCGAGGCTAGTGTGTTTTTGAAGCCTTCCCAATTTGTGAAGGTTTTGGGAGGGGGTGGTATATTATTTGGGGGACCTAGTTTGAGGGAGACTGGGCGGTGGTCTGAGCCAAGGTCGTCCAGTGTTTCAATTGCCCTGAGATTTAGGGAGACACCCTTTGTGAGTGCGAAATCTAATACGTCTGGTGAGTGGTCCGTATTATCGGGATAATGTGTCGGGGCATATGGGCATAGAACGTTAAGTTCTAGTTAGTCTGTTATAGAAAGGAGTTTTATACCATTTGGGTTGGTATTGAGGCAGGTCCAGTCTGTATGTTTAGAGTTGAAGTCTCCAAACATAATGACGGACTCCCCCATTGAGAGAATGGTTTGGAAGTCTCTTTTTACTGGGCTTTTGCCCGAAGGGATGTAGACAGAAGCAATGATCATGGTTTGGTGTCCTGACATTGCCAGTCTACATATGGTGGCTTCCATGGTTTGGAGCGGTGGCGTGGGGAGGGAAGAGCAGTGGAGTGCTTTCCTATAGTAAATTCCTGTGCCTCCTCGGGGGGCATCAGTCCTATCATTGCGAAGGAGGGAGTATTTCGGTATCGAAAAACCCTTAAGGTTCTTAGGCTTGAGAAACGTCTCTTGGAGTAGTAGTAAGTCTACTTCATTTTCTTTCAGAAAGAGTTTTAGCTTAGGGAGATTTGAGCGTAATCCTCTGGTGTTGAATGAGATAAGCGAGATGCCCTTGGGTTTCAAACGACCTGTTTGCATTTGGGGCTTTACAAAGAGTTGAGAAGGTGGGAGTGTTCTACTAGCGCCAGAAGGCGCTGTTGAAGAGAGTGGGAGGCGCGAAGTTTTTGCGCGAGGACTGAGATTTCAGAGATGTTGATGTTGGATATAACATCATGGACGAGTCTCATGTCATCAGCCAGGGACGACGTGAAGACGTTTGGGTGTGGCTGGAGCACTTTTGGGGTTGCTACAGGTGGTGTTAGGGTGGGGGGGATGGGCTTTTTCGGGCCCCATGCTAGGTTAGGGATCGGCTTCGGCTGGGGGGCTGCAGCTGTGGGTAGTGGGGGGAAATTGGCAACACTTTTTGCCGGAGGTGGTGGTTGTTTAGGGGGTTTTGCTTTTGGGGGGTTGGGGCGAGGAGCTCGAGGGCAGCCTCTGAAGTTGGCCGCGTGGCCTGATTGGTTGCAGAGGACGCAGGATGGAGGGGTTCCATCATCGCGATTCCTCGTGCACTCTTTGGTGAGGTGGGGGATGAGGCACTTACGGCACCTTGGAGGGGCAGTGCAGTTTGCCGCTGCGTGGCCATAAAGTTGGCAACGGTGACACTGGGCGGGGTAGCCGCGGCGGTTTGGGCGCTCGACCTTGATTTTAGAGAGTCCGCAGATCGTGCGTTCCTCTTTGAAGAGCTCTGTGGCTTTGGGGGTGTTCGTCATTATGACGAGGGCAAGAGGAAACCTCATTCCTGAACTGCTGTGCATTTTGTGCACGGCTTCGACAGGGAAGTCTTTGGCTTTGAGATCATTCATGATCTCGTCATTGGGTACCTCGAATGGTATCCCGCGGAGTACTGCGCGGACTTTGCGTTCCTCCTTAAGGGGGTGGGAGTGGTAAGGGATTTTTTCGACATCCATGAGTCTAGTGAGACTCCTGTAGTCGTTGATCGACGCGGTCGAGATCCTGATTGCCACTTCGGTGTTGGTGGCTTTTGTGAAGTTGATCTTGCGATCACTACACATTTTGGAAAGAGAGGTCCATATGGACTTGTCTCTGAGGTAGAGAGGTGGCGGGGTCTGCTTCCGGGCGAGGACAGGCTCGCACCGGGAAGGTGCCTTAGGGGCCGGCGGGGTGGCCGTGGTGGGGGCGGGGGTTTCCGTCGTCAGGAGGAGGAGAGAGAGCGCTTTGCGCTTCCTGTGCCTCTTTTTGCGGTTTTCGGCGATGACGAATTCGATGACGAGTTCACAGACGAGCTGTCTGAGAACTCCATGGTTTGAGGGGGAACCGGTGAGGGTGAATCGGGGGAGTCTGCCTCTGGGGCCGGGGCTTTTGGGGAGGTAGACGTGTTGACCGCGTCTAGAAATTGCGAGAAGGCATCCTTCTCAATGATGTAGCCTTGGGCTACGCAGAATTTTTGGAAGAGCTCTATTATAGGAGCAACTTCCATGGTGAGTTTGGGCGAGTTCGGGCGAGATCGGGCGAGTTCGGGGGAGTTTTGGGGGAGTTTGAGGGACTTTGGGGAGTTTTGGGGGAGTTTTGGGGGACTTGGGGGAAGTTTGGGGGGGGTGGGGCGTGTTGGGGGTGCGGGAGGGTGTTGGGGGTGTGGTGTCTTACGCTCACGTCGACTGGTGGGCGTCAGTGGCGGCAGCTGCGGGCAGCTTCGCTCACGGTCCGCAGGTGGCGGGCGCAGTGGCGGCGGCAGTGGCGGCGGCTGCGAGGCAGCTTCGCGCGTCGGCGCAAGGCGGCACTCGGTCGGTGGCGGGACCGACTGAGGGCGCGACCGTTCTGCACCGGGGCGCAGAGCGGAATGATCCTTTTGGGGGCGGCGCAGCCTTTCACTCCACTTTTATAGGCGCACGGCTAGTGATGTTCTTGGGGTGATGGGTAGCGCTAACACGGCCTCTCCTGACAAGTGTTCGTCCTCGAACACTTCCTTGATGTGTGTCACGTATGTTCAGACGTCATGGCAGCTGGCTGGACTCTCAGGGATGACTTCCACTGGTACGGCTGGGGCTTCTGTTGGCTGGTTGGCGTTTTCTTCGGATGGACCCTGTTGCTGACAATGCTGACCTTCACTGTCTCCAATGTCTTCTTCCATTGCTGTAACAAAATAAATTTATGTGACTTGAGCTCGAAACAGAAACACTCCAGCTGAAATTAAAGTTATTATACGCAAACAGTCCGCAGTCAATATTCAAAGAAGTCATTTTATTTTTGTCAGTCTTGTCACATGTCATGGGCAGAGGCACACGAGTTAGCATACCCCGAACAGAGGCACCCAGTTAGCATGTTCACTGACGGAGAACATCTCAACGCCATATATCCAATATCGCACTGGCGGAGCCACGCTCAACACCAAATCACATATGGATAGAGACACACGAGTTAGCATATCCCGAACAGAGGCACCCAGTTAGCATGTTCAACATTCCCTGCACTTATGTAATTTCCTTATATACATCATCCAGTCCTAATTACACATTTTTTTTCATTCACACACATCTCTCTCATACCATAATACACATGTACATCCACATATCCTCAACATGTATCCACACATCGTACATATACGCATACACAAATCTCTAACATACCCATTGGGAACAAAGGATCACAGAAACACACAGTGAGACATCACCACTCAATGTCATACAAATCTCAACTTCAATAAGTTAAAGATTACCTACTTACAATCGAAAAAAGTAGCACAGGACTCAGGGGTCCACTCTCCTCGCCAAATAACCATGTGCTCAACAGCAGCCTGAGTTATCTTGCCGTATGAACCACTAAGCAGTTGCAGTTCGTAACGGCCATGAGGCAAAACCTTCTTTACCCGATAAGGCCCTCGCATCCCTGATTCCAGCTTGCCAGACATCTGTGAACACTTTGTGATAAAGACCATATCGTTAAGTTTGAAGAGGCGTGCTGGTTTGCGATTTTTATTTACATATGCGTCTTGCTTCTCTCTATTTATCTCCAGCAGTTCAGACGCACGCTGGCTCTGCAATTCTCGCAAACCCTCACGATTTGGACGTGTATTATCCAGCGCCATGTCACGTATGAGTGACCTAATAACCGCTGTAGCCGCTTCAATGCCAATTAGGAGGTGTAAGGGTGATGTTTGCGTTGTCTTTTGTTTAGTACAGTTGAGAGTGAGCTGCAGACGCCCGAGTGAGTCCGACCACGGCGTGTCAGTTTTAGTGGCCTCAATTCTTAACATATTGAGGACGGTGCGACAGTAGCGTTCCACTTGTCCATTCTCATTGTGTATTTCAGGCGTTATAAAGTGTAGTTGGCTACCTATCTCAGAAGCGTAAGATTTGAAACTAGCGCTCTCAAACATGCGACCTCTATCACATACCATCAATTTAGGACACCCAAATAAAGAAATTGCATTGGATACAGCGTGTTTCAGTTCATTTGCATCTTGTTTACAAAGAGAATACAACAGACAATATTTTGAGTATGCATCAATTATTATTAAAACATATTTACATTCGTTTACAGTAGGTAAGGGCCCTAATACATCGAGATGAATTGTTTCGAATGGAGCGTCTGGCTTACGCCATGAGGAAATAGGTTGGTGAGGGGCTCTTGGAACTCTTTTTGACGAGAGACAGACAAGACAATGACTGGTATACTTTTTGACAAAAGCTCGTAGGCCAGGAAACCAAAAATGACGAAGGATTAAGTCAATCGTCTTGTCCGCTCCGATGTGACTGTGTTGGTCGTAAAAAATGCGCAGAAGGCTTAATCTATGACCTTTAGGTATGTAACATAAGAGCCTCGACTCCTCACCAGTCGGTGAGTAGGCGTAGTAAAGAATATCATTACGAACAACGTAACGCAATGCATCTAGCTCATTGTTATTTAGTTTAGAGATCAAATCGTTCGTCTCCTCGTCCGCGGACTGGGCCATCTGTGCCCACGTTTTAGGTTTCGCAATGTGGCAGACGCCTACAGGATTTCTACTAAGATAGTCCGCATGCTGCATCATAACGCCTTTTCTGTATTCAATTGTAAAATTGAAATCCTGCATGTACATCCACCACCTTGCGACACGAAGGAGCAGGTCCTTTTTCTTTTCAGTCTGTTTAAGTGCATTACAGTCGGTGACTATTTTAAAGGAAATACCTAGCAAGTAGTGGCGGAAGTGCTGTAAGGCTTTTACTACTGCAAGTGTCTCCAGCTCATCTCGGTTCGGCACCCTGTGTTGTTTTACTGAAATATGCTACGACACGCCGCTTTTTGCCTTCGTGTTCCTGTATTAAAACCCCGCCATAACCGATGGAACTCGCGTCGGTGTGAAGCTCGGTAGGTAGGGACGGATCAAACACGGCCAACACGGGTTCGCTAGTTAAACGTTCGATTAAGTAATTACGCGCTTCATCTTGCTCTTTTCCCCATATGAACGGAACCCCAGATCGCGTTAGTTTAGCTAGTTTAGTTAGTTAGTTTAGTTAGTTTGTAGGTACAGGTGAATCGATTAACGCTTTTATTTTTCTTTCGCTCGGTCTAACCTGACCTTGTGATATTATACGGCCTAAGTAAGTTTATCGAAAACCCGGCGGATGTTAATATTTGCAACGTTTCTTATAAGTTTTCTAGTGCCTCCGGAATCGAGGACGCCAGAATAAGGACATCGTCGATATAATTCAGGACTTTTCCGGCTTCAATCAAAGGTTTAAGCGTCTTTGTGATAATTTTTTGGTACACGGCCGGGGCGTTAGCCAAGCCGAAAGGCATTTTTAAATATTCAAAATGCCCTTCAGGCGTTACAAAGGCCGTTTTAGGTACTGAGCTTTTGCTTAAAACGATTTGATTAAATCCGGATGCCATATCAATAATTGAAAAGAATTGACATTTGCCAAGTCTATCAATATGATCGTCAATTAACGGCAATGGAAAACGATCTTTAACCGTAATAGCGTTTAAGGCGCGAAAGTCTACGCACATTCTATCTTTACCGTCACGTTTTTTGACGAGAATAATTGGGCTGGCATATGGAGATTCGGATTCCTGAATTATTCTTTTGTCTAACAAGTCTTTTATAATATCGCGCACCCGAATCTTTTCATCAAAAGACAGTTTATACGGCCGATAATAAATAGGCGTTTCACTCGTTAGCTCAATGTGCATTTCGTCGGTAGTTACAGTGGTCGAAGCTGTCCCCTCTATAAAATATTCTTTAAATTCATCAATTATTTCAAGCAGCTTTTTACGATTCTAGGCGAACTGTCTTTTGTGCAAGTGTCAAGTCTTGCACTTTTTGTATGTTGTAAAGCTTCAGTTGTAGTTTATTTTTTTAATATGTGTCCTATGCTCGGGCACATAAATTAAGACTTTTCGCCAATTTAACTGCGCTTTGTCGTGGATTTCGTTCAATTGTAGCCTTTACCTTTCGAACCATTTCTGATGATGTTGTTGTTGTTGGATGTCCACCTCTATGGCGTTTATTGATGCTACCCGTATCATTGTAACGCGTGATGGTCCGATACACAAACATTTTGTTCAGATGTAAATGTCGTAGCGCATTAACAATGGCTGGTTGCGATTTTAATCCCAAAGTAATGACACTGTGGCGTTTGAATTCCATCTGGATAATTTTTTTTAGCAGCGACGAAAAACAATGAGCTTCTGTTTGTTTAGTAACAATACAATAGACTTACGACTGTGAAAAAATGGGTTGAAAAAAATTGTAAACAGTTTGGTTGCTATAGCAACATAAAGTTGGTAACACTTCGAGTGCCTTCCCCTGTATACCGCGTTCAGTATATTCATTACAAGCTAGTTAGATCAAATAGTTACAAAAATATTCGGTGGACAATTATGGTGGAAAAATTCAACGGTCTAGGTAAATACTTCCGTGGCGCATTTATACGCGTGCTTGTCCGGGAAACAAGAGGTCGCAGGTTCAAATCCTGGCCCGAGGAATTTTTTTAAATTCTTGTTTTTACATTTGTTTCTGATTTATCTTTTCTGGTTTGTAATGCATTCTTATAATAATATTTAGAGTATTCCAAAGCGATGCATTTTACAAAAAAACATAGAACACTATCGTTTGAAAACGTAGACAAGAAAGAGGTTGCAAACAAGTTGCATATCTCGGTACACAATGTCCCCGTTATTTCATCACATTTCATACTAGAGGGCAAGAAGGGTCTGTGTTTTTGCGCTTATCCTTGATAAAACTTCCAAATGCCTTAGGATCAGATGTGATTGCCTTTTTTGTGTTACGCATATAATTAATAGCATTTTCGGTACAATCTGTTACACCGTCTTTGGAGAATATCAAATTCCAATTTATCAGCGTGACATAGATCGTGTCGTGGAATGGAGTCGCAGGAATAAGCTGTACTTCAACGTATCGAAGTGTGCGACAATGACGTATACCCGCTTGCATGCACCACGTTACTATTGTTACGAAGTAGACGGGACAGAAATGCCTCGCGTATCGGAGGTACGCGATCTTGGGGTACGCATGACGCATGATTTAAACTTTCGTAATCACATCGAAGACTTGTGTAAGAAAGCTTTTAAAAAGTTAGGATTCATTTTGCGGCAGGCTCAGTGTTTTAAAAATATTTATTTATTTATTTTATTTGATACATTTGCAGAAAATACATAAAACATTGATGGTGGGAGATATTATAGGTACAGTTCTGATGTACATTCCTTATAAATGTATACATCCTTCGCAATTAAAATATTTAAAAACTATATGAAAGAAAACAAAGAAAAACTTCTGAAATAATACACATGCATGGCAGTAGAGCTTAAGATAAAATATGAACTTATATAATTTACACTATGATGTAACATTAACAATTTTTTGTTTGTAGCAGTTGAGTGAGTCGGAGAAGATATCGATGTCAGGATCTTTAGTACAAATGGTTGTGTAGCTTTGGCAAATTCTGTTGATGGGGGAATGTGTGCCGGTGTTGGTTCTGGCTTGGAGTCCCTTTAAAATTTTTGTAACGGGTTGTCGTGGAAAGTTATAGGGAGCTGTTAAAGAAATTTTCCCTAAAATATCGCTGCAAATGGTTTTACCATTGATGTTTTTATGCAGGAAAATGAGGTCATGCATAGTGCGGCGGATTCTTAGTGAAGTCATTTTAAAAAATTTTAGGCGTTGGTCATATAGACATCTGTGGGAGACACCTGATATCGAGGCTGTAAAAGCCCTTTTTAATGCTCTTGTTCGGAGCCAAATCGAAACGATTGCAATTATTTGGAATCCACATGAAGCTAAATATAACTACATGCTGGAGAAAATTTTAAATAAATTTATAAGGTTTGTTTATTTTAAATTATATGGACTTTACCCTTTCTTTCCACTTATGTATCCAACCCTATTTATTTTGGGTATGGTTGGATACAGTAAGCTTGAATTGAGAAGAAACCTGGCACTAGTAGTCTATTTATTCAAACTTATTCGTGGAAAACAAGACAATCTACAGGTGTTACTGTCGATAGGGCTGTTTGTGCCGAATAATTACCAAAGAACAAGAACCTACAAGCTGTTCTATGAGCCTGTCGTGCGGACAAATATGCAGAAGGAGGCACCAGTTACGAGAGCTATCCGATTTTTGAATAAAATTGATCAGGAGACGGATATTGACGTTTTTTACTGTTCGCTGACTGACTTTACAAGTAGATGATATGTAATAAGTGATTTAGTTAATATTTTTATGTGGCTTATATTTTCATGTTTGTTAAGATCATAGGTTTTCAGATTCTTCTTTTTTAATTTTTAACAATATTGCTTTAGGTTAACCTGTCATAATATTGTTTAATTATTAGTAAATAAATAAATCTCTGAGGTTCTTAAATTTGGCACAACCATTCCTTAATGTGTCTTTTTCGGACTAGTCTTATTTGGTGGCGAGTATACCAGGGATAATACTTGATGTTTTAAGAGGGTTTTGTTTTTGAAACACATTCAGAAACAATCTCCTCTGTATAAGAGTAAAGCACATCTACCATTTCATTAACATTACTAAACGATTCAAACTCTTGATCCCATTTACTCAATACGTTTAAGTTTTGGTATTAAGTCTATATAGTTACAATCAAGGTCTACAACCAGTTGTGGATGGTACGCGTCCAATTTACTACGAGGATCAATTGGTCTGAAAACATCTAATATATATTTGGCAAGTTTGTTAGTACCAAATCTAGGATTTTATTATCTATATTAATAACATTGTTGTTCTGTTCTAGACAATTAAGATTAATGTAATCTATTAGTGCAAAACCCAGCTTTAACTCAAAATTTGAAGGAACAAGCTTTTTATTGACAGAATCAATGCCGTCATTACTAACACGAGATGATGTTATAGCGCTCATGTTAAAGTCACCAACAATAATTACATCTTGGAGTGATTCTAATACATTATTGACATTACTGAGAAATGTTGCCAGAGTATGTAACTAAGAAGAGTAGCAAAGTATACACTACATAGAACAACCCTTTTTTGAGTGACGTTACTGTTTACTTCAATAAAGATCCATAAATCCTCACAATCACTTTCCCATAACTGCACTCGTGAAGAAGAATTTTCTTAGAAACTGCAATCAACACGCCAATACCATCCAATAATCCAATAATAACAAGAAAACCAATTATCATAAAATAAAATTTATTTTCCACCATACCTGTAAATCGATTTTTGTTACTACTTGATTTACCATCCTTTAATGCACATACTGAATACTAAATGAAAAACAACATTTCATATAACAATTCCATTGATCTTCTATCCCCTAAAATAAATAAACCCAAAAATAGTACACCTGGTAAAATATGAATTTATTACTGATTTGGCAGCTTTAACATCCGCATTTAGAAAACCGGAAAATCACTTACCTACTTTGGCTACTACAGAGCCACTAAGAGATATAAAAGTCTAGTTCCAAGTACAAGTGGCTTGAATAAATTGAAATCTTCAAAGGTAAGGTCATATAAAAGATGAAGTGGCTAAACCCAAATAAATTAAAGCTAATCCGCGGGTAGACACCAATTTTTTTTCTAAAACTTTTAGAGGTTTTCGGCTCAAATGTTAAGTTTGATATTTTTCAGTTACAGCAATCCTGCTTTCCAGCGACAAAAAGTTATTTTCTTACTTACGCTTATTTTGACTATGTTCTTAAACTACTCCGTTTTCTGTCACGACCGTTAAAATTATGAATACTCAAATAAAATACCAGTTAACCTACCGAAACAGAAAAGCAACGCGAAAGCCGCATTCAAAAGTTGGTCTTCAAACGGAATATTATTTCGTTTTGTAAAAAGCAAGTCCTCACAGTGTATACGTGCTGAAGTGGCGGCCGCGGCGCTCTCACTCGCCGGCGCCACCAGTTATTTGTTACTCTATAAAGTCTACAACTGAAGTAATAACGTGCCCACTGTATTGCACGGCGGATTTCATCGTCATTACACAACCATTAATATTATTGTATTTTTAGAGTTTCATGTCTCGTCACATTACAGAAAAACGGTATACTCAAGGGCTCACTTTACAATCCTTGTATCTCAGGCAGATTTTTTGAAATCAACTTAAAATAATCTTTTACTAAGATCTCTTCCATAGACTCTGGCATAGTGTTTCATCCATCGCCAAATTCATACTGGAGACTCAGTAAGTGGTCAGGACCATGGTTAAATGACACTGTTTGCACAATAACAAAAATATTTCTTGTGCTTTTACACTTGTTCAAGAACAACGTCGACTTTATTAGTAAAAGAAGTCAGCATTTTATTTTGCGTATTTCACAGTAAGGATCATTGAACCTTGGCCTTGACCACTTACAGAGTCTTTAGTATGAATTTGGCTATTTATACATAAGTCATTTCATATATTTTCTACCGGAAATGTGGTTCGCCGAGGTCACTTGGCCAGGAGATATATTACAGGCCAAGAAAATAGATTAAGTCGGAAACGTCACTCGACATTTTAAATGAATAAATTTAGTCAGACACATAAAATTAATTTAATGAGTGTCAAAAAACCTCATACCAGTAATATAAATGCGAAGTATGTGGGTAACACTAATCCGCCAATTTCCAGACTATTAAATTGTCTACACCATGGACCAGACCAGACATTCAGTAAAGTAATTCATCGAATCATGAATGACATTTCTTACAGTAATTAATTACATTATTTATTTTGTATGGGTTTTTTATTTGTTTTTATTAATTTGTATTTATTTTTAAGCTACTTGTAATTTTTGTTTTCCTTGTATGAAAAAGGACAAGCTGAAAACCAGTGTTGTGCTGCTGCTTTTAGCTCAGAACAAAAGCTGAGCTTGTTCCTTTTTACCACATAGGAGTTTTTTTATTAATGGTTTGTTTTATTTTTGTTTATAAATATTGGTGTTAATGTTATTGTTATGTAATTATGTGTTTATATGGTATAATAAATATATTTTCTTTGTTTCTTTCTTTCTTACATGCTTAATAGTAATCAGTAGTTAACTGGAATTTATTTATAACCAAAACAAACAATTGATTACCTTGTAAGCTTTCATTTATGAAAGACTTGATTTTGCCCGCGGCTCCACCCGCGTTTTATTCGGTTTAACGACATGTTTTTTTCTGTGATAAAAAGTAGCTTTTGTGTTAAGTTATGGTATAAGCTATATCCATTATAAAATTCATCCAAATCCATTTAGCCGTTTCAGCGTGAAAGAGCAATAAACATACACACACACAAACTTTCGCGTTTATAACATTAGTGTGATTAATATACTCCATTTTGTAGTACGTCTGCATCAGTGCACGCTGAGAGAACTTTGAAAAATATTAAAAGTCCTTTAAAAATCTACCCTCGATGTCCCCTTAAACGGAATAAAGATATTCATGGAGTATTTAAAATCGAAATCATTTGTTACTTCATACACGGCCTGGTATATTAAATTGTCCATGATTAAGTAAAAAGTTGTACTAACGCATAGCTTGCCTAGAAATATGAGTGATATCCAAAATTGGTCTAATCATACTATTATATGTACAATTTAGTTTTTTCCCAGGTAATCAAACAGCAGTGCTTATTTAGGAAAAATATCAACTGGGTGGTGAAAAAGTCATTCGATTAATTTTTTATTAACAACGGGCTTGCGCTGATCCTTAGGCTGAAGGCACTTACCTAAAAGTTCGAAGAGGGAAAGTAAGAAGTACATACTAGAGAATTTCGCAAAATCTGCGGAAGTTGGCAACGGACGAATGAATAATTCTACAAAACAACCTGTGAATACTTTCCCGGAAGAGCTATCATTAGGTAATGCTAGATTATAACACGTCACTTGACGGCATATTTTTGTTATGAGGTTGGTGACAATAAGCCACGGCCGAAGCCTACCGCAAGTAAGAGTGAAAGGATATGTCAGTTAGTTACATCTTGGTCTAACTGTCCAGAATGTGACGGGCGTATTTGGAGAAATTAGGGGCTGTATCATAGTTTTCACCACTTAAAGAGGATTTTGCAGGCAACCCTAAGCACCACAGTTAAAGGTTTTCTGTATAAGAATCAAAAATATAAAGAAAAAAGCTCATCTCCTGGAAAAAGATTTCCACACATATTTTATGAAGTTTTGCATTTTTTAGGGTTCCGTACTCAAGGAAAAACTGAGCCCTTATTGGATCACTTTGTTGTCCGTCCGTATTTCATTATCTCGGAAACGCGTGCAGATATATGGTTGAAATTAAAACCATTTACTGGCTTTAAAAACTTGCCTTGAGAATGCCAAAATTTTCTAGGTAAAACAGTTGGCAAATAGTCAACAATAACAATAAAAACGTATATTTCGACACTCTCAAGGGAATCAAAATTTATAGGATATTTTTCGTAGACCTAAAACTATGAAATTTGGTAAGTAATACCGTCTTATACTACAAATATAGGTAAAAGTCTGAAAGCTATACATTTGTTATTCAATTATAAAAATATATTCTTGGTGGGCGAGTCCGACTCGCACTTGTCCCGTTTTTTTCGATAAATGTTGTCTTCCTCGTAATATATTCATGTGTAAAAAATCCTTTTTCGAAATTCCCTAGCATAAATTTTTGCAATCCCTATTCTACTCTACACATTCCTTGTCCCACTGGACGCTCAAAGTCGCTCGTACCTCGTACTTAGCACTTTGAAGATTAGTTTTTGAGTCGCCAGTAATAGCTGACTTGGTGCCGACGTCTTCGATGCAAATGACCCCAACGAATCAATTCAAGGGCTTCCGCGGCGGTGCTACAGCCCACTCCAACATTTATAAGTTCCAAGATGAGGAAGTTTCTGCTAGATTGAAAATATTGAAATGCAATTTTTATTTCCATTCGTGGTGTTCCAAGTTTGTGTTCTGTCACTCAAGGTTGATCCATAAGTTCATCGCTTTGTCATTACATTAGCAAGCTCGTACATTACTAGGCTAAACAAAAATAAACCGGTCAAGTCCGATTAGGACTTGTTCTCTGATGGTTCCTTACAATTGTATCAAATAAATTTACTATATTTTAATAATAAAAAAAGAGATGTTTACCTAAACTTTAATATAAACACTACAAACGGAAAATATCAACTCGACCGAATTTTGAATGAAATTAAATACTTTATTTTTGCTTGTACTTGTTTCACTGGTTTTAATTTTAAGATTTACACGTTAATCCCGACCGGTTTCGTTTAATACACCATTCTCAAGGGATTCAGGAATTCAGGAAATTAAACTAACATTACGACGAGCCGTTAAAAATGTACACAATGATCATGTCGAAACGGAAATATAAATATTGGTAGGTAAGTCAATAAAACTTCAGTGATGTCATTTTATTTCAGTTCATTCAGTATATTTCCGTTTCGACATGATCATTGGGTACGTCTTTAATGGCTCGTCGTAATATTAGTTAAATTTACTGAATTCCTCAATCCCCTGAGAATGGTGTATTAATCGAAACCGGTCGGGATTAACGTGTAAATCTTAAAATTAAAACCAGTGAAACAAGTACAAGTGAATTTAATTATGATGTTTTCCAAGTTTCACCAAGTGCCGACAATCGCAAGTATAAATTATAAAACTTTCCTTACTTGTTATTTGTTTCAGTTGATTTTTCCAGTTTGTAATGCACTCTAAGAGATGGATTTCACTCTAAGTAATATAATCTGTATGTATGAAACTGCAAAATTAAGTTACTCAAATATTGTTTAACATAGAATTGTAAATGAATGGTTTTCAGATTGATTCCTTCACTTGTGCCGAAACTCCTCCCTTCGTACCAAATGTCAGTTGTAGGTCACTGGGAAGATCCCTATAGTTTTTATTATAAGTTAGTAAGAATTAGTATTTTTACTATGAAAACACGCTTTGAAAGGCAGTATTTTTTGAATGCGTTATACTATCGATCGTTATACGTTCGATCATATTTCAACTTGATACTTGAAACCTGAAGTCATTCGTGAGAAAAAATGCTTTGACATACGGACATACAGAGAAAAAAATAATCATACAACGCTTCTGTTTATCAATGATGAAGTACGGGACCCTAAAAAAGGGCAGAAATTCCTTCAAAAAGGTTTATTAAGTATTTATTTTTAAGAATACTAAATGCAGTAACTTGTAAAGGATTTATGAATATAATTTGCAATATTCCGCTAAACAATTCTACCAAACAACTAGTCAGGCCGGTGTATAAAAGGCAAGTTTTGGTCGGCGGCTCGTCACTAGCTGCTGAGCTGTCGGGCGAACAACATCAGTTGCTGCGGAGCGGCTGGGCGAGCAACAAATCATTTGTTGCGGAGAAGCCGAACTACTCGGAGCAACACATCCCGAGGATGCCTCGTTCAGCGGCGAAACACGTGAGATAAGTTTTCTTGCTTGTTATTTAAGATTGATTTGCTTGTATTGCTTGCTTGTTGCATGTTTTATGCGGGCGGGCGGGCGATGCACGAGTCTGCAATTTGAATAGCACGACAAGAATTGTTTAGCGGAATATTGCAAATTATATTCATATATCCTTTACTTAGTGATGGACTTCCGCAAGGTAACGCCTATTTCAACTAAGCAGTAACTTGTGTTAAGCGCCGCAACTTATTATCAAAATTTATACTTACAAAGAAAAAAGTAGTTTGACTCTTTACCCAGACTTCACTTAAAGATCTGTCACAAGCCTTTACCAAGGGATTAACCCTTAAATTCGAGATCAAAAGCGACAGAAATATTAAAATTCAGCGTCAGTAGTCGCCCAGGCACGATCACGTGCGACTACGGGTTAAAATTCTACAGTTTTCTCGTCCTACTTAATTTTATTCAACATTTTATTTTGGGGAGAAAGCGCTTTTTCAAACTGGATAAATAAAAAGTATTTTAGGACAAGTTTTTCTAGTCTATTCTATCTATTGCTACGTTTTTTTTTTCGTGGTATCCTTTGATAGGAGTCAAGAAAAATATAGTAATATTATTTAAATAATTCAGTATTTGAAAATGTTGCTCCTGTTAAATACCTTTTTTTATTGCCGAGGATCTGAAAATGATTTGGTTTGAGCCCACTGCCAGACTGGGCTGGCAAATACACCATAGCCAGGAGATACTATTGCTTTTTAGGGTTCCGTAGCCAAAGGGTAACCAACGGGACCGTATTACTAAGGTTCCGCTGTCCGTCTGTCCGTCTGTCTGTCTGTCTGTTTGTCACCTGTTTGTATGAATGTATCTCATGAACCGTGATAGTTAGACAGTTAAAATTTTCACAGATGATGTACTTCTTTTGCCACTATAACAACAAAATACTACAACCGGCCAAGTGAGAGTCGGACCTGCGCACTCCCATACAATAGAAATTATTTTTTTGCCGTTTTTACATAATGGTATGATCCCTTCTTGCGCGAGTCCGACTCGCACTTGGCCGGTTTTTCATTTTTTTTGTCTTGCATTTATGCAGTGGCGTACATAGGACTTTTTGATGGAAATGCAACGAGAAGGTCAAGTTTGACAATAGAAAAATATGAAAAAAAATTAATCTCACTTTGAAAAATCATTATTTGTATGACGCCGGGATAGGCATTTTTTTTAAATTCAGCTTTTAATTTTTTCATTTAATTTTTGTCATCAAACTTGACCTTCTCATTGCTTTTCCAGCAAAAAGTCCAATGCACGCCACTGCATTTATGCTATTACGGTTTATACTTATACATAGTTTTTACATTATCTGTGTCTGTGATTAGTTGATTACACAAAAAAACAACCTTTTCAAGGATCGTTAAGTAATGAATTTTAAATGGTAGGTACCCTAATATAGACGGGATCAAGAATATTTATTTTGTACATCGTCATAATTTAAAAATCTTTATAAAGAAAAATAATGAACCGAGTTCATACATTGGATAGGAGAATCAGATCTTTTACAAAACCCCTAGTTTTTTTACAAATAACCCGTTATGTAAAATAGCTAAATGTGGTTCAGCCGGATGAATTTTAATTGCGTTTCATTCAAAAATACTGCTACTCAGTATAGGCATAATGTAAAAGTCTTTCAACAAAAGAAGACAATGGGTGAGACGACAAGTGAAGCGAGAAGAAGCGTGTTTACTTTCATTAAAATTTGAGTGAATTGACATCATACATAGATGTCTTAGTAACGGGTATGAGTTCACTTTTTAACTGTTCAAGGAGGCACTGGTTGAGCTTTTGATGAGGTTATTTAAATTCAAACAATTTATTTTGTACTTTTTACGCATCACAATAAATCTTAAAAAAACATTGGAACTAGATAAAAAAATAAATAAAATACGGGGAACCTTCGATGAGATTAAGACTACTCATCATTATCATGACTCTTGTCGCGCTGACGTCACAAAACAGTAGATAAGGGACAAAATGACACACCTAGGAATTTGTTGCGTTTTGGGGTATTCTGTTTATTTAACTAGTCGTTGAGGCTTTATCATCACAAGCATAAGGATATTTTTTTAAATTGTTTTTGTTTACTATTTTTAAAATATATAATTTAAATACCACACGTGATATGGATATAGCAGCAATGCATTACTGCAATTTTTTGTTTATTTGTTTTATATTTACTATTTGTTAAATATTGTTGCAATGGAAGACTTGAGAACTAAAAACAAACGGACCGGTTCCGGTTCCGTTAAAGACTACTTATATTTTCATGATTTAGTTACAAATGTATCGTTTTCAGATTTTTCCTATACTTGTAGTATAAGACGGTATAGGTACTTGCCAAATTTCATAGTTATAGGTAAACGGAAAAAACACTATAAATTTTGATTCCCTTAAGAGTGTCGAAATCTGCGTTATTTGGGGCATAAATGGCCGTATCTTTTTTGACGTTAACTTAGAAGTTTGATTTTTTCACAGCTTCATTGACTGTAGACCTGAGTATATGGTTTTAATTTCAACTTGATCCTCCACGCGTTCCCGAGATAAAGTGGCTTGACAGACAGACGGATGGACGGACGAATGGATGGACAGACAGACGTACAACAAAGTGATTCTATAAGGGCTCCGTTTTTTCTTCTTTAGGTACGGTACCATAAAAACAAAAAAAAACAAAATCTCAAGGCACTTCTGTATATAAAGGGACATTCATTTTCATATTTTTTTTTAATCAGGTCATAATTTTCCAAAATTTAATACTCGTAACAGTGACATTTTGTCCCTTACCTACCCTTTTACAAAATAACGGAATCTAATCATGAGTCTTCGAGAAAGAAGGCGCGCGCAGCGTTCATTCAAGTACTGGCTACGTTTGCTACCTTGCACTGTTAAAAAAGTGAGTCTTATCCGTTATGAAACATTTAAGAAGCGTGTTAGGTTACTGGTGATCATAAATTCGGAACGAGAGATCCCTGTAGTTTTTAGCAAAACATACAATCTAACATTTATTTTCGCTTTGCATGACTAGAACGCTAAACTTTTTTATAACGTTGTTTAGCTGTTTCACATACATAGCTGTTTTGCAAATAAACTAGTCGTTTTGCAAAACCCCGGACTTTATAACCCGTCTGCGATATATCTAAGTCACATTTTGTTTTTTAAGCCACAGTGTCCTGAACTTGGTGGGGACAAATAAACTTCATGAGTATTTATTACCATTCCTTTCAACTTACTAACGTTCCTTAAAAAAGTGTCTGAGACATTGATTTTGATTGCGTCAATTATGAAACACTATTCTGTAAACTGGATCACTACGGTGTAAGGGATAAAGCTTTTGCATTGTTGAAATCATACCTTAGTAATATTAATAGAGTAAAGTCGTCTGGATCATTAGTGAAAATGGGTGTTCCACAGAGCACATACATTGGGGCCCTTATTATTTTTAATATACAATGACCTTCCCTATTTAGTTAAAAACTTTTCTGAAATTGTTCTATTCGTTGATGACACGTCACTTATTTTATAGTAAATATCCATAACGATATCCTTGATGACGCGGATATAACTCTATCTCTGATTCATGATTGGTTTACTGCAAATAATTTTGTTCTAAATGCAAAAAATACCAAATGTATAAAGTTCACATTACCAAATGTAATCCAGGTAGATGTTGATTTACTTTTGCAAGGGTCCAAGCTGGAGTTAGTTGATAAAACAAAGTTTATGAATTACTTTAGACTCTCTTCTTCAATGGGGTCCCCACATAGAAGCCCCCTGTGGTAGACTTAGTTCGGCTGCATATGCTCATAGACGCACGAGGCAACTTACCGATGTCAATAATGCTAGGTTAGTGTATTTTAGTTACTTCCACAGCATTATGTCGTATGGTCTGCTGCTTTGGGGTGGGCGCGGATGTAGACGCAGTCTTTATTTTACAAAAATGAGGTATTCGGGCTAATATATTATGAAGCACCGGGACTCATTGAGAGAAAAATTCAAGAAAATCAATATATTAATAGTTCCTTGTGAATATATTTACCAAGTTATTAG
This sequence comes from Ypsolopha scabrella, assembly GCA_910592155.1. Lineage (NCBI taxonomy): Eukaryota > Metazoa > Arthropoda > Insecta > Lepidoptera > Ypsolophidae > Ypsolopha > Ypsolopha scabrella. The sequence goes on from OU342964.1 coordinate 1,497,572, forward strand.
ATATGTCAGAAAAAATATCGATACTTACCCTATACCTATAGGCTCGGTAGGCGCCACTCACTACAAACCCGAAATAAACATAAATTGGCTTTTCCAAAAATCAGACTTGCCAAATCAGACTTTCGTAGGACATGGTATAAGATTTTACAATAACCTCCCAAAAGAGGTCCTCAGTTTGACAGAGAATAAGTTTAAATTGCTTTGTATCAAGAAATAAGGAAATGCTCTTTCTAGACAGTAATAATATATGGCCGCAGGACATAACTTTCAGAAGATTTGTTCATTTTAGACAAAGAATTACAGACTCTGAAGGCAATAACTATAATACCCTGAATGGCAAGTACACCAAACAATGATACTGATATTAAAATCGCGACCTTTAACTGTAAGTCTGTTAAAAGGTCAGTAGACGGTATTAGGAATTTATGTGATATCGTGGATGTAATTGTTCTTCAAGAAACTTGGTTGCTCCCGCATGACTTGCCTTTTTTGTCGACCATACACAAGGATTTTGAGTATACAGGAAAATCCGCAGTGGACCTAACAAATGGACCTCTTCAAGGACGTCCCCATGGAGGGTTGGGAATTTTGTGGAAAAAAAGACTCTTTCAGTCCGTGTGTGTGCTTAACTGTGACAGTGTAAGAATAAACGGTATTAAAGCTGTTGTGGGTGGCCGTTCTATTCTAATCCTTAATGTTTATATGCCTACGGATAAGGATGACGACAGCAACCTGCCAGAGTTCACAACGTGTATGGGTGAAATTAGTGGTGCGGTCGAAAATAGTGATGTGGATGCAGTGTACGTACTCGGAGATTTTAATGCTCATCCCGGAAAAACTTTTTGTGATGAGCTTGTAAGCTTTTGTTCCGAGCAAGAATGGGTATGCGCGGACTTTGAGAAACTGGGTATGTACTCTGATAATTATACATTTAGGAGTGAATCTCATGTGAATAGTACAAGTTGGTTAGATCATTGTTTGGTCACCAAATCTGCGTGGGAGACAGTGACAAAAGTAACAATACACTATGACGTTTTCTGGTCCGACCATTTCCCACTTATAGTACAATGTGACTTGAAAGCAATTAGAGCAAAGGCAATATGTAGTGAGATTAAGCGTAACGGGGCTGTTTGGGGCGAGAGACTGCCGGCTCAGATAAGTTATTACCATGAACTCTGTAATAAGAAATTTCGAAAAGTTAACCTTCCGGACGAGTTTAGATCTTGTTGTGATAAGCCGTGTAGCAATCTTTCTCACCACAGCATCATTGATAAAATGTATAAAAATATAGTGGAAATACTAACAAAAGCTGCGGTGAGTAGTGACATTACGAAAATCAAAAGGAAATATAGACATGTGACCGGCTGGAATAAGCACGTAAGTGAGGCTCACAGGGAGGCCAGATCTAACTTTCATCTTTGGGTACTGTACGGAAAACCTAGTACTGGGCCAATACATCAAGCAATGGTTGACAGTCGAAAAGTGTTTAAGGTTAAGCTTAAATGGTGTCAAAATAACGAAGAACAGATTAAAATGGACATTATTGCAACACATAGGGCCAATAATGATTTTAAAAAGTTCTGGAAGAACACAAATAAGCTTAACATTAAACCTGGACTTCCGGTGAGTGTCGCGGGTGCTAGTGAGCATAAAAATATAGCAGATATGTTTAAAAATCATTTTAGGGTTGAATCTCCATTAGGACCATCCAGTTCAAATGTAAATAATTATTCTAGGACTAAAGTGGACATCTGTGAGCAGCGGGAAATCATTCGTTTCTCCGCAAAAGAACTGAAATCTGTTATTCAGAAAATGGTAAGGGGTAAGTCCCCCGGCCACGACGGACTAAGCATTGAACACCTACAGTTTGCAGGTGTCCACTTGCCTCGAGTACTATCTTTGTTTTATTCGTTGTGTGTTGTTCACTCTTACCTACCTGCAGATATGATGAAGACTATTGTTGTGCCAGTAATCAAAAATAGAAACGGCGATATTTCTGATAAAAATAATTATCGACCCATCTCGTTAGCCACGATCATGGCGAAAGTCTTGGACAGATTATTGGATGCTAGATTGGGTCCCGTCTTAAAGCTGCATGATGCGCAGTTTGGATTCAGACCTGGTCTATCGACAGAGAGTGCCATATTAAGCCTTAAGCACACAGTTAAATATTATACTGATCGAAAAACTCCCGTATATGCATGCTTCTTGGATCTGTCCAAGGCTTTCGACATGGTGTCCTATGACATCTTATGGCAAAAATTGAGGGAGACAAATTTACCACCGGAATTGCTTTCCGTCTTTGAATATTGGTACAGAAAACAAGTAAATTTTGTAAAATGGTCGGAAACACTCTCGGACTCGTATAGGTTGGAGTGCGGTGTGAGGCAGGGGGGGGTCGAGGCTGATCGAGACTGAACGGACTGATCGAGGAGCTGAGCAGGACACATGTTGGATGTCACATCGATAACGTGTGTGTTAATAACTTAAGCTACGCGGACGACATGGTCCTCTTGGCTCCTTCTGTAAGTGCTCTCCGAAAATTGCTGAAATTGTGTGAAAAATATGCAATTAGCCATGGACTGAACTACAATGTCAAAAAGTCTGAATTCATTGTATTTAAGGCAGCAAATAAAAAACCTAGTATTGTTCCCCCGATTACGCTGAATGGAACTGCTCTGAAAAGGGTCAACTCCTTTAAATATCTGGGACATATTGTAACAGAAGACCTTACTGACAGCAAGGATATTGATAGGGAACGCAGAGCGCTGGCAGTCCGGAGTAATATGTTATCACGTAGGTTTGCTAGATGTACAGAGCAAGTGAAAATAACATTATTTAAAGCGTATTGTACATCCTTATATACAAGCAACTTGTGGATAAACTACACACAAAAGTCCATCAGCGCTCTGCGGGTACAATACAATAACGCGTTCAGGATGTTGTTGGGACTGCCGTGGCGCTGCAGCGCGTCCGGAATGTTCGCCGAGGCGCGTACTGACTGCTTTCAGGCAATATTGCGCAAAAAAACAGTCTCACTTCTGAGCAGAGTTCGAGGCAGTGACAACAGCATTCTGAGGGTGATTGCTGAAAATACGGAGGGTCCTATTATGGAGCATTGGGTTCAGCGTATTAAACATCCCAATTCTTTATACGGGCTAATGCGTTGACTTGTCTATGGATATTTAATTTAATTTAATTTAATTTTTGTAAACTTTTGTGTAACTTAATTTTTGTAATTTTTGTATTGTTTGTCTTATAATTTTAATGTTTAAAATATGGATTTTTATCCGAAATAAATTATTTTGATTTGATTTGATTTGATTTTAAGCAGGGCCTATTGAAAAAGGCATATTATAAAATGAATGAATATTTGGACGATAATGAAGCATGGTGTTATAATTGAGCTTTCTCATAATATTTATTTATTTATTTATTTATGTATTTATCAAATTACAGCTATCAATAGTAATTAGTATAATTAATTTCCTATCTTTAATTCCTCTAAAGACTTAACGTTAATTAACTACAAGATAAAATGTAAAATTAAAAGGTGATGTGATGAACTTATGAGACAAACCGAGATGTTTTTTCCCTTATGACATGAATTAATGCTGTCTTGTATTTTTTATCCCTAAATCTAAGGTTAAATAGGTTGTATAATGTAACAATTTATTGTAACAAAAATGATTAAAAAAAGGAAACATTATAAAAAAAGACATTTTCTTGCTAAGTTTCTTGTCCTTCTTCTTTGTAGCAAGACTAATCGAATGGGCTGAGTTAGGCATTATATTTATTTCAAGTTTACTTAGCTATTAAGTTATTTATTCATTGCCTTAATTATATATGTATAATATTTTTAGTCCTGTATCTTTTATTTTATGCATGTGTGTAACTTTATTAAATTTATGTAACCTAACTTACACAAATTTATTTTATTTTTTTCATGTAGGATTATACTTTTTTAGGATGACTTTCATTTGTATGGCCGGGTTCGTGCTGGGGACTCGGTGAGTGGTCACGGCCAGGGTTCGGTGACCCTGTTTGCAAAGTACGAGAAATTTTTTTTTGTGCCTATATGCTACTTTGAAAATAACCTCGACTCAATTAGTATGTATCTGAATTTTATTTTGCGTACGTCAAGGAAGGAGTCATTACGCCTTGGTCCTGCCACTTGCCGGGTCTCCGGTATGGGTTTGGCTGTGTAGACGAGAGTCACCTTATACATTTTTTTTTTAGTATTCTATTGTTTTTTACATTACGTTGACTTATAGAATGTATACTTTATCGGATCAATTTTACAGAGAATTTTTTTTGAATTTAAATTCGAATAAAAGAAAAGATAGCTTTTATTTTTGCATATTTTTCGAAAAAGTAAATACATACCTAGTAAATTAATCTGTAACAAATAGTAAATACATCGAATAGAAAGTGATTTGCTGTTTCTTTGAACGTTAGATAAACACGCGAGGTTATATCTGGTTTTCTTTCAACTAAACAAGTGTAAGTAGGACTCGTGCTCTGATGGTTCCGTACCGTTAGTAAGTTAGTAGACTTTAATATTTGTACCAAAAGTTTATTAAAGAAACTCCCAAATTAATTTGTCATTTATTCACATACAATAAAAAATTACTTATTAGTTTTCGGATTTAGTTATTCCTTCATTTATCACGAAAAATTTCCCCGTGTACCAAATTTCAAGATTTAATCAATTGGTGATTGTTCAATGCTTTGAAAGGTCGTATCGTGTTGTTTTTCATAAATCTAGAAACTTTTATGTCTTTAACACTAGTGAATATTATTTTTTATTAGTTTTTCAGAGCAGTGTCAGGCTGTAAACCTTTTAATTATTCGAAAATAATTTAAACTTTATAAAAGAGGAAAAATGGGGCTTTACTAAGTGTTTCTATTTTGAAATGAGGAACCTTAAAATTGTTTTTTTTTTTTTAAGTAGAGAGTTATATTTTGTAATCCCTACTATCCCTACTTCCCTACTAATATTATAAATACGAAAATGTGTATGTTTGTCTATCTGTATGTTCCGTTTTCACGTCAAAACGGCTGAAACGATTTTGATGGATAGTTTGAGACCTTGGGAAGGACATAGGCTATAAAGTTGTTCATGAAATAGCGCCCAGGCCGAAAACGGGGCAAAAATTGAGTATACGATTTTAACTTGGTAACCATTCAATGAATTTGGGTGTTGTTTTTTGATTTATTATCATTGTAGTGACCCTGTTCAACACATATAAGAGTGTTCATAAATTAACGCTTAAGCCGAAAACAGAGCAAATATAATGAACGCGGGCAAAGCCGCGGGCAAGGGCAAGTGAGTATATATATTTTTTCATTTTCATTATTTTTCGTGGTAGTGGCCATAGTTACACGTATCCTGTGAAGATTTCACCTGTTTACCTATTACGGCTAAAGCTGTAGAGCCCTGTGACAGACGGACGAACAGACAGACAGACAGACAGCAGAGGCTTAGTAATAGGGTCTCGTTTGGCACCCTTCAGCTACCGAACTCTAAAAATTGGGATTTTTTACAGAGATGCCAAATTGTTTGTCAGGCGCTAACATTTTAATGCTTTGTTTTTTGTCACCTGGCATCTACATAATATTATTGTTATGTACTGTAATGATTTTAATGTATAGTGGTACCCTTCGTGAGTCTGACTTACACTTGGTCAAACTATTTTAATACACGGTCAACTTACGCTTGACCAGTACCGCGCCCACTCTGTGACCGGGACTGATGGGAAACGTCGATTTCGAACTAATTAGGAGCGCGCTCGCCCTGGAAGCATGATAATCAAAGCAGCCATTTAGTCTATCCAGAGGAAGTCAGTAACGGACAGACGGTTTTACGCAACTGTACCCCACGAGTCGTTTGGAGGCATGGTTTCGTCATGAAGGTGGTCACAAGCCACAACCAAAGCATACCACCAATAAAGATGTCGTATATGTCTGATAAGACATGGAATGAACATTTTCTTCTAACGTGATGTTGCCACACGTCACAAAGACATATAATTGTTGTAAACATCACTGCAGTTTTCCTTACATAATAATATGCTCCTCTAACCTATGAAATTAGGCATAGTTTCACAATCAAACACGCTCTTTCAAACGACACACGCACGAGCATCGGTGGTGAAAACAATTGTCCACGAGAACACGTGGAGTGCCAATATTCTTTTTACGTAATGTTGCCACACTCACATTACTACAGTTTTCTTTACAATAATGATAATGCTCCTCTAAATTATTAACGCAAGTAAATTTACCTTGGCCTAGTAGTGATACGTCGATTCGTATATGACCGGGTCTTTGTCAAACTTTAGAAAAAAAACCGATCGAGTGCGAATCAGACTCGCATACCTAGGGTTCCGTAATTCGAAAGTTTTGGGAACAGTTCAAAGATTCAAAAATGTTTATTTGTGAAATAGATACATAAAGTATACGTTTTACATGTCAATTCTAATCCTTATACAAATAATATTTTATGATGAAACAAATATGATACGGGAAATATATAAAAAAACTATATTCAAGTTGGGCTAAAAATAAAGACTTATTGGAATAAGAATATTATTATACATAATGCAATTAATAAATAAGTTGGTAAATAAACTGAATAGACCATAAATAAATATTATGCCTAACCTATACACTAACATAAGTAAAAAATTAAAATATTGTATATACCTATATAATGCAATGAATAAATAAGTTAATAGATAAATAAACTATAAATATATATAATGCCTAAATCCGCCCACTCGATTAATCTTGCTAAGAAGAAGGGCAAGAAACTTAGCAAGATCATGCCTTTTTTTTATCAGTTTTTTTTCTCAATTTGGCTTAATACTATTACAGTCTTTTTAACTTATATAAAATTATACAAAACAATGTATTAAACATTAATACATCTTAGTCTACCTGTCTAATGAGGTAGCAAGTTAAAACACTAAGCAAAACATCATTTACCTGTCTCTTATTAGTTTATCTTTTTTTTTATAGTCAGATTATCAACTAATAAATGCTAAGTTATTTCGCTAACAGTCAGAAAGAAGGTATTTTAAATCTTGTCCATAACTATTTATGATAACTAAAAAAACCAGCCAAGTGCGTGTCGGGGGGGACGATTTGTTATCTACTTTTTTTCTAACCGCTATAGTTTTTATGTAATTGGCCAGTTATGGCCTAAAATCGCATTTTTTTCGGTCCACCATTGTCGGAAATAAGGGGGGGGGGAGACATGCATTTTTTGTGGTTTTTCAAAGATTTCTCGAAATCAGTGCCAGTAAATATGGTAAAAGTATACATTTTTATAATCAGCTCTTTAATCTACAATTTGATACCCATATTGTATTTTAAGATAATTTATTTTATTTCTTTTGTATTGAAAACATTTTGAAGAATATCAAATTTTTTACACGAAATTTAGTAGGCAAATTTCAAGTCTTTATCTGTGTTATAAGGGTGTGAAATACGGACGGATGGACGGATAACGGACTCTCACCATAAAGGTTCCTTTTGTACCTATTAGGTAGGTACTACGGAACCCTAAAAATGCCAACTTGTTTGGTGATACCGTCACTGAAGGTTAAATGAAAGATCAAAGATATATAGACATCAAAAGATAGCCATTCTTATTTAAAAAACGGTTAGGGTTCCTAGTTAGGGAAACGTATCCATCGAAACGGTTTTCGAATCGTAAACGTATAGGCGAGAAAAGAAGAGACCAATAGGTCAAATCAAAAGGTGCTCTGACATGTGTAGTATGTAAAGTTAATGTAGTCTTTATATCTGTTAGAATATAACCCATAATAACGGCAAAAAATACAACTGTTCAAACGACGCGCGACGACGACGACGCTAACTGACTAATCATGTCAGTCGAAAGCCACAGCTCTGACTCTGCGCAAGCGTCTGTTATCCGACAAACCGGCTAAATTAAAAATACATTGTGATCTTGTGATATTTTTCGAATAGGATTATTTTGATTTTGTTTACGTGCTAGTAGATCAAGGCAAATTTTTTGTAATAAGTAGTACACGTAAATATACGCTGTATTATCAAATGTAAATGTTTTATCTTTATCAATGAAGATAACATACATTTAAGTTACATGCATATCAGTGATAGCTTTGAACCGTGAGTAATGGCAAATATTTTGCTTGCGTTAAAAAATGAAGGGCATTAAAAAACTGGTTCTAGTTACCTTTATAGCAATAAATACAATAGATCAACCGTCTCCGGAAGTGACAATAGATCAAGGTGTCTTGAGTGGAAAAATTAGTAAAGATGGAACTTTTTACGAATACACTGGAATACCATATGCAACAGCAAATAGTGGTAATAGATTTCAAGTAAGTATTTTTAGTTTGTTGTAAGAAGTACGGGTTTTTCTTGGACACTGGTTTTCGAACAGGTTCAATTTAATTTACGACATCGACCAGTTAACAGATTTTAATAGTTCAATTGATTTTGCTCCCTTTCGACTGGATCCGAACCATGATCTTAACGGAAGTCTCTTGTAAATCAATTATTAATTATAAAATCAATATTCTATGTACTAATACTTGAACATGATAAATGAATATCTACTAGCGTGGATTTGAACTATAATTGAAACAAATTTTTGTATTTTTTATAAATTTTAATTCCCCGTTTTTACTTTAAAGCCTATGTCCATATTGTCCATTGTATAAAGATTTTTGGAATCTGTTCAGTAGTTCCAAAGCTTAGCCCTAGCAAAGTAACAAACCGCTAAGTCTGCCTTTTTGTAGTGTAGATTTTATCTACATAAAAGAAAAAACACTAATTCTTCACGAAATCTCCGAAACAAAAAACACAGAAATATTCTGCATCCATTTTAGTAGCTAGGAATAGGTACCTTCAATAATCGACGTCCTTTAGTCCCCACAGTAGAAACTCCATGGCGCGGTGGGGACTAGCTCCCTTTACTGTAATCGAAAATAACCCTTTGAAGATATTAAAGAAACAGTAGTTAGTTATTGACTAGACTTTTATGAACTACTGGAATTTACGATCACGGTGACATCCATTAAGAAATAGGTCAAGGTCCCCCCCGGTTTGTTGATGTATCACCCAAAGAAATCATTCAGTCTCATCGAAGAGATCAGTTGGAAAAGTTCATAACTCGTAAAATTTCAAGCGTAGGCCCTGCTTTATGGTAAATATAAGTTTGTAGAAAATCCACGTCAAACTCCTAACTGTCAAAAGATAGATAATTCGTAGAAAACTGTGACTCCGTAATATTCAATATAATTCATGATTAAGTTTTGAAAAATAACAAGCAGTGCCAATACGTCTCCTTAATTTTAAGACCTTGACAAAATTATCATTAAATACACCGCATGACGCTGACGCACTGTTGCGGCGGTAGCGGCGCTTCCGTGCGGCAACACACTGTAGGGATTCTAAAGATATCTTCAGCTGTATTACGTAGCAAGTCTGTTTTTTTTAATTAACGTTTTCTCCCCCCTTTTTCCTAATTATGCTATTTGACACACCAGTTACTAACTCAAAGTTATAGCAGCCAAAGTTTTCCGTCAGAGTAACAATCTTAGTTATGATTAATATATTGTATATTACATATCGTTTAATTTTTAGGCACCATTACCTCCACCAACATGGGAAGGGGTATACAAAGCAGTTGACGAACATGTCAGTTGTCCCCAATCCTCAGCGCTTGAAGTATTTTATCAAGAAGACTGCTTAAAGATCAACGTGTATGTACCCATCACCACTCAAAGACCTATACCTGTCATGGTCTACATCCACGGAGGAGCCTTTCTTCTGGGAAGTGGAGGTAAATTACTGTACGCACCAGAATTTTTAGTTAAACATGATGTGATATTAATTACGTTTAACTACAGATTAGGAGCATTGGGATTCTTATGTCTTGGCATCAAGGAAGCCCCAGGGAATGCTGGTTTGAAAGACCAAGTGGCGGCTTTGAAATGGGTTAAGAAAAATATTGCCTCTTTTGGTGGTGATCCAGATAATATAACTATTTTTGGAGAGAGTGCTGGTGGCACATCTACTAGTTTAATTATAGCTAGCCCTGCAACAAACGGATTGTTTAATAGAGCTATAGTTCAAAGTGGATCGTCCATTTCCAATTGGGCTATTAATAGAAGTCCAGTTTGGACTGCTAGCCTCTTGGTAAAATCAATGGGGTATGAAGAAACTGAAGAACCGCATGAGTTATACGACATTCTATCTAAAGTATCTCTTAAGGAAATAGTGAATGCGAAAACTGAAAAACCGTGGGATGAATTTTTTGAAACAGAATTGATTCACCTTCCTTGCATCGAAAAGACATTTGCAGACATAGAACCCGTGATATCTGATATGCCATATAATTTGTTATTATCTGCAAATAGAAAAAATGTTTCTGTTATTTATGGATCTAATGATAAGGAAGGCTTATTTTTGATAGCTGGTGAACACGAACCAGAGAAAGCAGAGAGTAGAAATAAAGGTTACATGTTTGCCAGAGATCTAGAATTTCCCTCGAAAGAAGAAACGGTTGCTGTTTCTAACAGAATAAATAAATTCTACTTTGGTGAAGAACCAATAAGTATGAAAATGATTATGAACCTATCGGAAATTTTCACTGACATGTACTTTGAGATGCCGGAATATTTAGAAGCTGATATATTACTTGAGAAATCTAATAAACCAATATACAACTATCAGTTTAGATACGACGGTGGAAGGAATTTAGTGAAATATTTGACTGGCTTCAAGAATGAGAAGGGTGCATGTCATGGAGATGATATCTTGTATTTGTTCGATGGCAGGATTTGGCCATTTTGGAAGAGGAAACAAGATCAAGTAGTTATTAACTGGATCACAAAATTATGGACAAATTTTGCTAAATATGGGTATGTATAAAATGTATCATTTTTATTTAAAAGTCCATAAATAATTTATTAAATCAATGACACATTGCTGTAGGAAACATTTTTTTTTAATTTCTAAGGCACGTAATGCATTTATAACACATTAAAATAAAATAAAACTGGTCAAGTGCGAGTAAGACTTGCGCCCCGAGGGTTCCGTACTATTGAATAATTAAGTTGGTCGAGTATTCGGGTACATAACACTAAACCTTAAATAAAAATCGGTATTTTCAGTATTGGTTATACACAGTCTATGGCAGATAATATACAGAAAATTCCAATTCGTAACTAGGTTTAATTTTTGAGATAGCCCCTTAAAAAAATTTTCTAAAACTGACAACTTTGATGGCACCACATTTCTTTATTTTTGGAATACTTGGTACTTTACTCATTGTATTCTAGACAATGACACACACCCACATGAAACCAGGGAACTTAAAAAAAAATTTCAGCTCCCATTTCATGTGTAAAAAATAATTTAATTTAATTTCTATTTATTATTCTACATACGACGGTTAAGATTTGATAAGTCCCAATAACGCGAAAATCAAATAGACTTTCAAACAAAGTACGTTTACTGAACGTTTTCTTCTTTTTCAACCTAGGTCACGATATATGCATAATCTCAATCAGTATGGTAGTTACAAAATTGTAGTCAATTGTATTGTTGAAGGCAAGGTTATCTAAGCCGTGACGCATATAATTTCTATGCTTGGTTGAAAGTAAGTGAGCACAAACAAATAACAAAAAAAGGCCGGTAGAAGTAAAAAGTCATATTTGGATAAAAATATGGATTTGGAACAACGATAACAATTTACTTAAGGCGCTATGTAAAAAATATACGGATTTTTGTTTCTGTGTATTTCATGAAGTGAACGGAAAATTGTAATCAATTTTTGGTATATGCATTTTGACTATATAATCTAGGGTTTTGATTTTGCAAAATACGTTTGGATAAATTTTCCTCGATAGAAATAATTATTGAAATGAGGCCTTCAAACACACTTTTTCTCCTCGTTTGAGGAATGGGGATCGTGTACAGATCTCAAACATATTTTATTAGATGGGTTCTAACAATATCTAAATATTTTGTAAAATTTTATTATTAATTTTGTAAATTTTGCTAGGTATTTTAGTTTTTTTTATAAAATTGAAAAACTTACTTTTTTCTCTTTTGGGCTGAATGCACTACGCGTTTTTTCGCTTGGAATGGGGGTGACAAAAATAAAAGGGCAACCGAAGCGAAACTTTGGGGTCGGACTGTTCATTTATCCGATTGTTTATCTGACTGTGGTATTACTGAAGGTCAGCTGACTTAATTGAGCTGAAATTTGGCATGTCTATAGAGATAATATATGGAGATTTAATGTTGGCTCCCGGTAAATCTTTGGGAAATCTTCTATGATGCCTTGTTTAGAAATTTGTATGGGTGTTATTAGATCATCTGTTTTGTCAGCGGTAGCGCACTTCCCGTGTAAGCAAGTGGTCACAGGTTCGAATCCTATATATTTTTAAACATTTTCTTACGTGAAATTTGTTTGAATTCCTATTTTCCAGTGTGTAATGCAATCTAAATAATCTTTACTTGTAATATAAGTGAACAAAAAGATAGAAAAAAATATAATTCGCGGGCCCATGATTTGCAAAATTTACATTATTGATAATAAAGCTCTTATTGATATTTAAAGTTCCGTACCTTTCAAGCCATAACTAATCTCTTATAAAATAATTTTCTTCTCCGTCCGACCCTGTGTCATAAAACTCGCAGACGATTTCCTTAACAATTTCGTAACGTACAAATTTAAAATTTGGCATAATATATAGCGTAAAGAAAACGATATGAAAAAATAATGGAAAAATATAATGTGTGAGGTAAATTTATTATTTGAAATAGTAAGAAAACACATTTTTTTTATATTTGTCGTTTTTGCTGTTTGCGAAAATCCCCCCTGATCTCCCAGTTTAGATTATATTAAGTCATATATTACCGAAAAACTGCAGGTTTAACGTAATAGTAGAAGTAAAAGATGTTTTAAAGTTTGGTTAAGTTTATTGACTGTTCACTATTAGTATTTTTGTAGTATCGAAATTAGTAGTATTGATGCAAAACCTTCATGGTGTGAGCCCGATTCGCTTTTGGCTGATTTTTTATCTTATTATGCATTATTATAGAGTCTGACCAAGAAAACTAAATCCTCTAGGGGTGCCACATTTGCTTTTATGATTTCAACACACATGCTTACACACACGCACACATAAAGAATATAACCACACTTAAGCATCTATCGACATGAGGACGTTTTAACGTTAGTAATGGTGGTAAAAAATTTATATTTTGGTTTTTCGTAACATGACGAGGTTTTCTCTTTCTTTTGGTCATGCTTTACCCAAAATTTATAAATGTACCAACTATGTAGTCTGCTATAAATTATTTGCTTTTAATTTACGTGGGATTTGTATGTTTATAAAAATCACATAGAATCTGTACATTGGGAATGACGTACGATTTATAGATTTTTATTTTTATTTTCAGCGATCCAACGCCAAAGTTCGATAGTTTGCCAGTACATTGGATGCCAAGTAAAAAAGGAGACATAAAGGTTTTATACATAGACAAAGAATTATCCACTGGACCTATAGCTAAGCAAGAAGCTTATGAAATGTGGAGAGATATTTACAATAAATATAGAAAAAAAACTTGGGGTTACTAAATAAATATAATACTTTCAATACATTTCTAGATGTTTTCCTATTACACCGTGTTGTAGAATTTTGAGCAAGTTGTCTTCACTGCAAGTAATTTATAGTTAAATTTGTTAATAATTGAGATAAAATATTATTTCATGCAACTGCCAGATATACAGGGTGTCCCAAAATTAGCACGTCACACTGACACCAGAGGAATATGGACCCAAGACGCATTGAACAAGCCTAACATGCCCGTAGAAAAATTTCGTAGGTTTTGAGTTATGACCAGTTTTAGTCATTTTTTTTAAATCACAATTTTTATGTAATTTTTATATCAGAGATTTTTTTAAATGCACATTATTTTACTTTTTTATGTGTACTCCCTCAACAATAGTTACTTATTATGAAACAAACAATACTTAGCCGATAAGTAATGTGAAATAACGACAGTTGATAGTCAATCTCAATTTTATTCTCACATAAAAATAATAGTTCCGACTTTGAGCAGCCACCGTGAAAAAAAATTACTTCAAATATAATGAACAAATACCTTTAAAAACTTCTCTAGGCCATGCCAAATCCAAAACAGTGTAACACTTGTATTGTATCTTATTGATAATTTATCAAACTTTAGTTGTTTCGCATCAATGCCCTACGTACGAGTAAGTGGAATTAATAAAAATAAACCAGTAAGTCCTGCAGTTGCCACGATCAAGTAGGTAGAGAATTGGTCTAGTAGGGTGTCTTTTTTTTACCTGGCTTAGTAATTGGGACTGAAAGAGATAAAAAATAAGACGCTGTTAACACCGAAATGCTATCTGTTGTGGACGTGGACAGTATTTGAATAGTGCCAGAGCAGACCACAGTTTAGTGTGAATAACACAATATCTCTGCACCTCGCTCGCTGGAATGAAGTTTTTAATCTCACTTCTTCCTTCATCTTCCCGCGTTCTCCCTGACACCAGAGTGCCAAATGACGTCATCGAGCCAGGTGCAGAGATTTGTGGGCGGGAGGTGTAGGTGTTGAAAGAAAATAAAAAAAGTTTCGTATGAATTTTGCATTTATATTGTTTACAACAAGTGTTCAAATTGTCTTGCTCCCATTCTTATGCACAAGTGACACCTTCGTATAAAATTTCGGTTGAGTCTTCTTAAGCTTATGGTCGATATTTCACGGGCTGCTTCAAATACCCTTTGCCTTAATTCAGCCTCAGATGTAATCGGTTTTGCGTAGACTTTATCTTTTAAACATGGCCAGTAGAAAAAATCCAAAGGATTTAAATCCGGGGAATGTGGCGGCCACAAGATCCGTCCCAGTCGCCCTATCCACCGGTTAGGGTATGTAATATCGAGGTACTTTCGGACGGCGCGGGCGTAGTATGCTGGGCAGCCATCGTTTTGGAGCCACATCCTTTCCCTCAATTTCTCAGGGAAGCCCTCTAGTAATACTAGCAAATCATTCTCCAAAAAATTTAAGGAGTTTTCTCCATTCAGGACAGCTAGTAACTCGAATGGTCCTACTATCTGGCCATTTAATGTTCCTGTCCACAAGTCAATTTTAAATTGATATTGAGAGCGACCTTCTCTTTTTTCATGAGGGTTGGTTAGACGCGAGCTATGAAGATTATGGAGATTAAGGTATCCATCTCGTTTACATGCAGATTCGTCGCTCCACAAGACATCATTAAAAAAGTTTGGATTTTCTCTCCATTTAGGCGACAATATACAACGCGCCGTTGGTAGTCACTTGTTAGAAGCGTTTGGACACGTGTTATATGGTAGGGATGGTACCTGTGCCGCTTTAAAATTCGATGTGCCGACGATTTTGGGATCCCAGTGCGCCGTTTAATGATCCGCACTGAAGTACTTGGCTCCTGGCGGACTTCATCCAAAGCAACATCATCATCTACAGTGCGGGGTCTTCCAGCGCCTGGGCCTCTCGTTCCTGGTACTCGACCCTCGCGATATGCATTAACAACGCGCAAAATAATTTCGTAGTTTGTCGGCGTACGATTAGGATACCGTTCCGCATACAATCGTGCAGTCAACCTCGCATTGTAAGTTACGTTCCCGCGAGTCGAAACTCGCCTGGTTTCACCATAAATTAGATGCATGTCATGATGCGTACTCGCTATGAGAGTAAGAGACGTTGGGATTCACCATCGTGCCCGTTTCACAAAATTCCCAAGAAAATCAGAGCCCGGTTGAGCGCTGAGTCGTCGTTTCCACTTTACAATAGTCCAAATTCACAAGCAAAACAGAGTCCAGTAGAAAAGCCAAAAACATCACAAAACAAAATGCAGAGGCACAAAGAACACGTCGGTAGCACGAAACGCAGGGTAACGAACTGGCTTGACTGGCTGGGGCTGGTCTGGCTGGCTGGTCACTTGTTCAAGTAACTCCTATCGCCGTCTCTTTCTTTTTAAAACAGCAGTTTTACAGCGTTTCTTTTGTTATTCAGAACCCGTGTTGGGCCGCCCAGGCAAATAGCAGGTAAAAGGTGTATGACGTCATCTTCGCCTCAACAGCTTTATTTTCACTCTCACGTATTGTGTAAAGAATCAAAGGGCAAGTGTAACACCATTTTCGGAATCGGCACGGCATAGGAAAGTTTTTAAAGGTTGTTTGCAGTAATTTTTTTTCACGGTGGCTGCTCAAAGTCGAAACTATTATTTTTATGTGAGAATAAAATTGAGATTGACTATCAACTGGGGTTCCCTACGTGAACTCGAAAGTTGATAATGCGAAACTTTTTACTTCGAACACGATCCGTCAACTGCCTGATTGTGCGAAGCTACGATTCCTCTATGCCTTCTTTAGCCGATGTAACGTTACTGCGAATTTCGTTTTACCGATATTTGAAAGCCCCGCTTCTCGTCGAGATTTTTCAAATTTCGAAATGGGGAATCTACATAGGTATCGATTTCGTAATACCATTATTAAATTTAAAAAATCTAGACAGAAAGCCCGAAATTGCAAGAAAAGTTTGTACATTTAACGAAAAACTAAACGCCTAAAAAAAATGAAGTAGCAAAATGTTGTCGATAAACGTAATTATAAATTACCATTTATTAATAGGGCATTGTAAATATTAGCATTTTTATACATAATGAAATTATATTTAATTTATATTTTATATTTATAATACCCACCACCTGTCCAGTTTTTGTTATCGTACCATTTCGAAGTATTGTTACATCGAACAAATGAATCGTCTACATAACAACCTCTCGGTGTAAAGACTATCGGTAAAACGAAATTCGCAGTAACGTTACATCGGCTAAAGAAGGCATAGAGGAATCGTAGCTTCGCACAATCAGGCAGTCGACGGATCGTGTTCGAAGTAAAAAGTTTCGCATTATCAACTTTCGAGTTCACGTAGGGAACCCATCAACTGTCGTTATTTCACATTACTTATCGACTAAGTACTGTTTGTTTCATATCAAGTAACTATTGATGAGGAAGTACACATAAAAAAGTAAAATAAAGTGCATTTAAAAAAATCTCTGTTACAAACATTACAAATAAATGGTGATTTTAAAAAAATTACTAAAACTGGTCATAACTCAAAACCCACGAAACTTTTCTATGGGCATGTTAGGCTTGTTCAATGCGTCTTGGGTTCATCTACCTCCGATGTCAGTGTGACGTGCTAATTTTGGGACACCCTGATAGACAAAAGAGTTGCACTATTTTCCTACTAAACCATTCATCATAACTTGTCCCTTGCAGTCATGTTGGCATCTCTGCTTGTCAAGCTTTTGCTGTCATGGTGATGTCAGTCAGATTTTTCAAATTTATTTGATAAATTATGTATTATTATTCCCAAAGCCGTATAACAATAGTGCAAAAGAGATTGTGTTGAAAGTACGCCTTTTGTGAAAAAAAAATGCAAACAATGCACCGTAATTCCTCCCGGTCTGGTTCATTCTCGTGTCAGTGCCATGACGGGTTATTAATATAGGGTTACCAGCTTGAAACACAAAACCAATTTTATGGGCAAATAATAATTAGCTATTCACTTTTGCAGGTATATCGGAAAAAAAAGCGTTCACATTAGGTCGCCTGGAAAAAATCGTAAAAACGTAAAAAACGGGAGCTCGACGATTTAGAACAAACATCGTCGAGCTAGAACAAGAAATAAAAAATACTGTTTTAGTACAGAGATACATGTATAGATATTCATACCATTAGATCATCAATGAATAATTGATAATTTTGATTTTTTTATTCTGTACATTTTATTTTCATTAAAGAGTAGTCTAATTTATTTATAAAAACGCAGTTAAGTAAATATTAGGGATGTGTAGTAGGGTGAATGCTACGTGAGCCATTGGCAACATTATATGCAGTGATACCATTTCCTAAGCCAGGGGACTTTTTATAGTGAATGGTCTGTAGCTAATACCCTCAGAAATATAATAATAAAAACAAATAGATTATGTTTTTAATGCGAAATCCATTGCTTTGTGGTACTCTAAATATTAATATGAGAGTGAATTACGAGTAAGAGCATTAACTAGACAAAATAATTTAGAAACACATGTAAAGACAAGAATTTGAAGAATTTTTCCTTATTCTTGTCTTTACATTTGTTTCTCATTTATCTTTTTTGGTTTGTAATGCACTCTAATAATAATATTTAAAAGAAAGATTTTTGTCGATTCAAGAGCCATTTCTGATTTTCCTTTTAAAGTAGGATAGGTCTAACTAATGAACATATTATGAACTAGATTTTTTCCCGCGGCTCCACTAAATCTAAATACATATCGTCACGACATGGATCCCCGAGGGGGTGTCAGAAGTGTTCCGGGTTTTAACTGTGAAATGCAGGTCACAGTCCACACTCGGTACACCCGCGTTTCACCGACGATTATTACGTTCCAACGTGATGGGTGGTAAGCCCTATCGCCGTACTTCGGGCACAAATACACGCTTTTTAGGGCATGCAGGTTTCCTCACGATTTATTCCTTCGCCGTTCAGCAAGTGGTTAGTATTATATACTCGTACTATGCACATTTTAAGGTGGTAGACCTGATGCCGGGCTCGACTGTGGAGGTACCACCATCTTACTCGCAAATCCTCCCGAAGTTATTCGGGAGAGAGTAAGAGGACAGCTCTCAGGCAAAACCAGGCGGCCCACCATTGCCTGGGACCGATGGATGGCGGTATATCCATCCCCAATTGCCGGGCCTTATATAAAACAGACTGGTGACGGGCAGCGGCGTCACTGGTGCAAGGGTTTCGGCACCGCGCTCACCAACCCGCCTGCCCAGCGTGTGTGAGTATGGGCATTTCTTCCAGGAGGACCACCAAGAGTGGCGAAATCCTGGAAAGGCCTATGTCCAGCAGCGGACGAAACAGGCTGATGGATGGATACACATAACATCTGAAAAATTTGTTGGTTTTATTTATTCAATCTGTGCCCCTTTTTTACTATTCTATATATACATAGAAGATGTGCAATTAATACCTATTACACTAGGGGGCAGCGTATACAAATTGTACGGTACAAGTCACGATCGCGGAAAGTCAATGCAGCACCCCAAGTACCTTGTAGTTCTATAACGTGAATGCAATGTTGAACTGAAGTTCGTAATAGTGACAGTAATCGCACAGGCGAAATTTGGTATAAACCATTTTTTATTTATTTATTTATAACCATACCAAAGAATTCCCTACGTGCCTTATTTGATAGTGGAAGAAGTAAAAGTTACCTTAATATTTTTTATTAAATAAATATTTAGCTCTTTCAAGCTTTTTATTGTTTTTATTTGTAATAGATGTATATAGATATATATAAAAAACACAGAAAAAATAAATTCAAGATATATTTCGGGCCCTACTGGGCCCGGCGTCAGTTGAAAAATAATTATACATACAATGTCACTTACTTAATATTTTGTATAATTTTGCATCTAGGGAGTGTTTTATATGTAAATTAATAAAAATAATCAAAAATGTCATGCCAAGCACAAATAAGGCATGCGCTTGCGCGTTAACTGTCACAGAAATACGGTAATGGGCTGCTGGTCTCATTGCCCCCGCTACCAATTTATACTTAAAACTGGCTGAACATAGGCCTTTGTTAAAAAAAATAAAAACATTTCTTTGGGTCTGAAATGGAAATTTATCTCATTCATGAAAATTTAGAAAAATATTATGTTACAAATATCAGCATACTCGTATATCATCGCAATTTTTATTGGTTCTATATTTATCTTACGTTTTTTGAAGCTAAAAAAAATATAAGAACAAAATATATACGTAAAACCATTTGACATTAAGACCGCAGCCTAATAATGCACCCACATAGAAACATCAAAGGTACAAGAAGCCCATGCCCAATGTTAAACCAGCATGTTTTTAATATGGTCCCATTTGTTTTACTCTTCCCCAGTTTTGTGATTTAAAGATATCTCTCAAACAATTGTTTAATTTTATAAATGTAAAATGAAATAAAATTATATTTATTCCTCTAATGACAATACATAATAATGTCTTTGTGTTCATCGACCTACATGCATGGAGACCAACTTTTTATTCAGGGAGTTATTTAATTTTTCCATTAAAAGATTTTGCTATAATTTTTAGCGTACAAGTTATTAGTTTGCACAAGTACCGACTGCAACATTACCGGGTTAGAAATAACTAAAAGAATACGATTTATAATGATAATTACAAATTGTCTACATTTTGCTTACTAAACTTAGAATTAATAGGTTCTCTAACAGAAATCAAGAATCATAATATCAGCCAAAAAATACAAAAATACTAAATAAGTATTCTTAATACAGCGGCTTTTTGTTTTTGCAGTATCCAAACAGCTAAACTTCGGGCAGCCAACATATTAAACATTGAGGTGTCTTCATTTATACAACGATCAGCTTAGTTATTTAATTTGATGCCATGATTTGAACCTAGTCCTCAAATTAGAAGGTTGCTTTAACCATTTGGCGGCGACATACACACGGCTAACTAATGACAAATTCTTTCCCTAAACCTTTGCCTTTCACGTGCTTTCACTCCTCTTTCTAGGCAAGCGCGCTTTATTCTAGCGCTCTAGCTCTAGCTCCCTCGCGAGGAAGCGAAAAGCTCCACAAGAAGCGCCGCGCACAGTTTGAAGTCGTGGCCGAGGCGTAAGTCTCAATAAATATAAATCTAAGTATTAGCCAAATGTAAGTCCAAGTATGCTCAAGCCTATTTTTTTTTCCTTTAGAGTATCTTCTACAATCTGACTAAATTTAAACTTTTATGTGTTACCGTCTTTAAGTGAGAGCCAAAAACAATAACGTTAAATTAATGCTACCATTTCGAGGTTTGTAGTATGGGGACACACGGTAATTTTTTTAAATTATTATTTGTCGTGATGGAGGCTCTATTATCACGTGTTCTGTGATAATTTCAATTGTCTACCTATTACGGTTGAAGCTGTAGACCCGGACAGACAGAAAGGCAGCGGAGATTTTGTAATAGGGTCCCGTTTGGCACCCTTCGCGTACGGAACTCTCAAAAGGAACCATAAACTGAAGTGTTTGAAAATACGTTTTTGGTTACCAACCGGGGTAGAAGTCAGAAGATAAAGCCAACTTAGGGAAAAGTTACTCGTAGCCGTTATTTACGTTAACTCTGTATTTCCCATTCATGGGGCGGCGGTTTAACATTTATATTTTAATCCATTGTTTAAGTGCGCGTTAAAATGTTATTTATGCTCGTAAAATATGGGCTTTAATTTGATATTGTTCCACGATACGATTTTGGGGTTGACAGTGAATAAATATTGAAGTTTAACTGAAGTCAATGAAATATAAATTGTAACTGTTTATTTGTAAAGAAAACCACATAACTAATATGTATATGTAACTAAGAAAACAAACATTATAAACTTACTAGCTTTCGCCCGCGGCTCTGCCCGCGTGTTGTTCGGTTTAACGACATGCTTTTTTCCGGGATAAAAAGTAGCCTATGTGTTAAGTTAGGTTGTAAGGTATATCCATTCTAAATTTCATCCAAATCAGTCCAGCCGTTTCACTGTGAAAAGGTAACAAACATACACACACACACAAACTTTCGCGTTTATAATATTGGTGTGATTGTTATTCAAGCCCAAAGCATTATTTTCACGTTCTGTGGTCTTCTCTCTTGGTTATTACCACAACTGATGGAAGCGTCGATGAGACCTAGGATGATGCGCGCTTGCCCATAAACTGGGAGAGTATCAGTCTGTTCAGGGGTTTTCGCAAAAATCCGCCACTCAAATATTCTGCTGTTCGCTGATGATTTAAAGTTTATTAGGATGATAAAATCACAGGAAGACTGTCGCATTGCAGAGTGATATCCACGCGTGTGGAGCGTCGATAATAAACTAACTTTTAACCCAGGCTAGTGTGAAGTGATGAGCTTCACTCGTTCACCTGCGTCAGTGAATCACCAACATCTCTAACATGGAGGAACATATCGAGCTCGATAGCGCTTGATACAGTACTCTGTGTCACTCTGCTGATAATTAAAATTAAATTAAAATTAAATTTCATTTATTTCGGATAACAGTGATCCATATTTGTTTGTTACATAGGTACATAAATCAAATAATTAATAACTAATATAATATAAAATCAAAAAAATAAAAATGTATTTTTAAATTAAATCACGTGATATACTGATCAAACTAATTATATTTTCCGAAGAAACACACATTTAGAAATATAAAAAAGTTGGAACTACCCTCAGAAAATTCACAGTAGGTTTTCAAAATTTGTAAGGAAACGTGATAAATATAACCTAGTAGTAGTGAAATATAGAAGTAGAAGAGCTGGTGCCGGGCTTGACTGTGGAAGTCGCAAATCTTACTCGCAAACCTCCCCGAAGTTATTCGGGAGAGCGAAGACAGCTCTTTAAAACAGGCACAACCAGGTCGCCCAACATTGCCTGGTACTTGCCTGGGAACGATTGATGGTGGCCGTATTTTCATCCCCAATTGCCGGGCCTTATATAAAACAGACTGGTGACGGGCAGCGACGTCACTGGTGCAAGGGTTTCGGCACCGCGCTCACCAATCCACCTGTCCAACATGTGTGAGTATAGGCATTTCTTCCAGGAGGACCGCCAAGGGTGGCGAAATCTTGAAAAGGCCTATGTCTAGCAGTGAATGAAACAGGCTGATGGATGTATGGAATGAGCTAAGAGGCTAACTCAAAATGCGGGATGGAAATTCGATTTGCAGCCTTAGTAATGTAAGTAAATTTGCAAATGCTAAATGGCAATGAAAAATATCTGTTCTGCCTCATCTGTGTTCAATTTGTTATACTGGGCTTTTTTCTCAAAACGTTTCAAGATCCTTAAAAAAAGTGGTACACTTAAAATTTTTTGTTATTTCTTAAACAATTTCGTTTTCTGAGAGAAAAAACTACGCATATAATATAGTTGGCCGCACGCAAATTTTATTGTTGAAAGCATTACTGCAAACATATTTTGTATTTTTTTTTACATTAGTCATCAATCGCGATCGCTCGCGCCTAAATATCTCGTTTGTAGCATGTAGCACCCTCCCGCAGATATCTAATATTTAATTTCTACAGGTGGGTTTCTTTGGGAAAGTTTTCCAGTATGGTCAGTGAATTATAATTCTTATATTATATAGAATTATAAGTGAATTATCATTTAAGGATTCCTGTCCATTTACACCAACTACAGGTTTTAAAGGTCTAAAAACCAATAAAAATAAAAGCAAAGATACAAGCTGCTCAAACTATGCATAGCTATAAGTGAAAATAGGAGTACGTAAGTAGCAAGTATTGACTTATCTCTTTGACTTAATAGTTGTTGGCCGAGGAACCCCGAAGACTTCGCAGAGCTTCTGAGTGCCTCCGTCCACTCAAGTGTGCAGTGTAGAGACGCATGTAGTGGCAACTATTTCTTCCTTACATACTTTTAGTGATTTCTTACATTCTTGCAGAAAAGTGAACTTAATGTGGTTTATGATTGTACTTGCTAGCAATAATGGGAATTCAGAAGGCTCAAATCTAGTTTAATGTCGCTGCTTGCTTTTTAAATAAATGTATGTAAACATATTATGTATTTTTCAATGTAAATGGTATTTTTAACTACTATTAATCTTGCTCGTTTTTCTATTTTGAAATTAAAACATTCGTTTCGATCGGTCCCTTTGTCATCACAATCACATCACAATAAATTTAAAATTGTCTTGAATGAAAATTGATGCGATAGATCTAGTTCCCAAATGCACAACTTGTTTTTCTTATTTTTAATGTGATTTTTCTCATTAAGCGACAAAAGTTTAAAGTCAGGCTTTTCTAGTAACATTGTTTTATTTTATGTGGTTCTTTGTCAATGATTGTGTTCTTCAACTACGAGTGTAAACATGTTTTGTAAATAGATTGAGTGTAAATAATTGACGACACTACCAACCTTACACTGAGATCTGACATTCCTCATAAGCCAGCACTACATGTTCGTCAATACCTTCGCCAGGACCCTCGTAAACGTATTGGCAAGGAAACTGTGATTTGGTCCACTCGTTAGCAATAACAGCGATGTGCCGAGCACCCTCACTCATGCAAATCGCGTTGAATAACCAACCACATGACGACGGATTGCCGGCCAACACTCGGACACAGAGCAAGCGCGAGAGTGACAAACTTCTACAGAAGTTTTACTGGTAGACTTTTCTTTCAAAGATAAGATTGCCTAAGTAGGTCTATTTATTGGCTACTCATTTTTGCAACATTTTGTGATGAAAATTATGAATCATTAATAGTAGACTGTTATTCAAGGGAGGTAAGTAATCAACTGCACCTGAGATATTAAGGCGCACGAGCGAGCGAAGCGAACGAGGGTGCATTTAGTTCGAGGGTGCAATTGATCACTTACACCCGTGTGTAAAACTCTACTTTTCATTACTGATGCGAAGAGATAAAAAAACTTACAAAATTATATCATGACGATTACCTACCTTCACCTGTACTTGTTTCACTGTAATAATATTTATACTAAACGGTTTCGGTTTTACACCATTATCAAAAATCTATCTATAATAAAATAACTAATAACACATTTTGCAGGATATAAAAATTAATTCAACGTGCATTCAATGAAATTATGTCGTTAATCAATTATGAAATTATGTTTGCAAGAACGTTTTCAACAAGATAATTTTGCTGGCACCATTCTTTTTTATCTAACTTTTTCTTTTTTTTGTGCAATCGTTTCTTACTGGCCAGTGTGATAGTTTTAAAAATAAAACCAATTTAGTTGCTGTGTTAACTCTTAAACGTCTTTTTAACATTTTATTTACCATATTTACCTATATAAACAAGTCACATTTTTCCATAATAATACGTGGGACGCACTATAAGTTTCCGGAATGAATATGAAAAAATACTATTAAAGGTACAAAATTAATTTATTGTTTTTCAAAATAATCTCCCTTGGCGTCTATGCACTTTTTCATTCGATCAAACCAGTTTTGAAAACTTTTGTGCCACTCCCCTGTGGTGACCTCTGAAACGTGTTTTTCATACTCCTCGACAGCCTCTTCTGGTGATGAAAATCGTTGACCGCGTAATTGGTTCTTAATTTTTGGGAACAGAAAAAAGTCACAAGGTGCCAGGTCGGGACTGTATGCAGGATAACTCATGAGTTCTACATTTTTCGTCTTCAAAAAGTCGTTTGTCTGTCTGGCCGTGTGAGAACTAGCATTGTCGTGGTGCAGGATGATACGGCGTTTACGGTTATTTTTACGGAGTTCGTCAATAACTTCCGGCAAACAAATGGTCGTGTACCAGTCACTATTCACGGTACGACGATTGTCTAAAGCAACAGTAGCCACGTGTCCAGTTTTATTAAAAAAAGAAGCAATCATCCGCTTAGATGCACTTTTCACGCGCGCCACTTTGGTTGGTTTTGGCTCATCTTGAAAGACCCATACGCTCGATTGCTGCTTTGTTTTGGGATCATAGCAATAAATCCATGTTTCGTCACCTGTTACTATGTCCCACACCAAATTTGACGCACCTTCGTTGAATCTGGTAAGCATGGCACTGCACCAAGTGACGCGGTCAGTTTTTTGAGCCTCGGTCAAGTTGTGTGGGATCCACCGCGAGCACAGCTTTCTCACACCCAAATGTTTGTGTAGGATTGATTGTATTTGACTCATGCCTATTTCTAAGGATGCGCGAATTTCATGGTAGGTCACATGCCTGTCTGTTTCAATCATACGGCGCACAGCATCGATGTTTTTGTTGGTCACAGCGGTGGACGGCCGACCATCGCGAGATTCGTCACTGAGACTGATACGACCACGCTTGAATTCTGCAAACCAGCTATAAACAGTCGTCTTGCATGGTGCTTCATTGCCAAAAGCTGTTTCAAGCCGAGCGATGCTCTGTTGAGCTGTCAAATTACACTTAAAATCGTAGAAAATCATACTACGAAAATTTTCCCGAGTTAAATCCATGTTGATGCAGACACACAATTTTTTAAATGGCGCCACAAGGTAAAAACAGAAGACAGTCAGATGAAACAAACTGCATTCTACAGCCAAAGAGTTCTATTTTCAAATGTTGCAATAAATTTTTAAATATTCTTTATGTAAGTGGCCAGTTCCGGAAACTTTTAGTGTTACCTATGTATATAAATAAAATACAGAATAACAAAATAAAAAGTTAAAGTTAGTGACTGTAAGGAACACTCATTTGATTTTCAATTTTACTTACCTCCCTAGGTTGCTAAATCGAATTTACCTCCCGCATTTCGTGTTAAACACGACTTACTTTCAGAGCATTAGTGATGAAAAAATACTAAATGATATAACTCGCGTCAGGTAAAACTCACGCTGCCGAAGCTCAGGGGTCTCTTTCTCGCGCGCTTGTTAGGTACCCAAGCGCAGACATTTTATCCTCTCCCACTCTCACCCAGCGTCCTTTTTACCTGACACCAAGTTTATCGTATTGGAATACGAGATTGTGCGATTACAATGTTATGTAGATCAGATCAGAAATAAATTTGAGTTAATTGAGTCCTGAGATTTAATTGACCTAGTTCTATTCTAGATTTCTGAATTTCGGTTTGCTTTTATTTTCGATTTTTGATTTTCAGAATTTTTTATTGACATAATACATTTTTTTTATTTTTTTTTACATTGTGAACTAAAATAATAACAAAATTAGCTAACAGGCTAACAATAACATATAACACTTGAATGTTATTATCAGATTGAAACACATACGAAAAAAACATAACAACATTAGTGAGCTTGAGCTATTTAAAACATAAGATCAATAAAAGATTAACAAATTACTAGTTATGTACGTCTTGATAACAACGAACATTTGTTGCATGGGAAACTTAAAGCTAACAACTATATAAAGAAATACAAACATGTATTTTCTTTAATAACAATTAGAATCGCTATTGCATTTGTACTACTTACGTAAAGTAAGAAGTAGTGCAAGTGCAATAGTGAAAACAAGTGTTAAATGAATCATAAACAAATGCTTTATTATATAGGTACCTAGACAAAAATACGGTAGGTTCGCAAAATTAAAATTTATAGGGTAGTAGCAAGATAATGAATTCGACCGCCGCCGCGGCCGCCGCGCCGTGTTGTCGGGCGAGCAAGTACATCAAGCAAATTTGACCCGAATCGACACCACACGGTCAGGAGTAGGAAGCAACCGGTGACGTCGGGCAACTATTCATCCAACAACAAGTGATGGGGTAGATGGTAGCTGCTGTATTTATCGATGTACGCAAGATTGTGTGATCTAGTTTTGCATAATGACGAAATAAGACTATATTGATTTTTGGGATTGGTGTACAAATAAAACTTTCGCGTTATTTTCAAAATAAACTCTGATAAGACTGGAAACTTAAATTTTGTATGTATATTTAGTAAGTTTGTTCGAAAGGGAGTGTTAAATGATATTTTTAGCGCTTTATTTTGAACTACTTCTAATTTTAAATAATTTGTTTTGCAAGTGCTACTGGAGCTGCATAAGTAATACATGGTCTTACCAGGGTTGAGTATATAGGCAACTTAGTTTTTGGGCTTAAATTGCTTCGTCTATTAAGGATAGGACTAAAGGAGTTAGGGCTTTGATGCCTTTAGATCGGGTAGCGGTGACGTGTTGAGACCAATTTAGTTTACTATCTAGGCGGACACCAAGGTATTTCGCGGATTTGCTCCACGGAATTGGATGGTCGTTGATTTTTAGGCACGTAGCAGGAATATCTCGTTTACGTGTGAACAGTACTGCCTCAGTTTTTCCTTCGTTGAGTTTTAACTTCCAAGTAGTAAAAAAAGTGTGCAATAAATCAATTGATAGTTGAAGACGGTCAGTTACCAGATCAATGTCGTCGGAAGATGAAAAAGAAGCTGTATCGTCAGCAAAACATGCTAGTTTAGTTTTGGTTTGCATTGGAATGTCATTAATAAATAATAAGAATAAATAGGGTCCCAAAATTGAACATTGCGGGACGCCTGCGGGGAGCTTACGTGGGGAGGAACAGTTTTCGCCAATGTGAACCGATAGTTGTACACTCAAGTATGATTGTACAGGTTTGACGAGACAAAGTGGAACATGATTTGAAAGTAGTTTGTGCAAAAGTCCTTCATGCCAAACGGTGTCAAAAGCCTTTTCGATATCCAATAGGAACATACCAGTCGATTGATTGAAATTAAGATGGTGGGAAACATGCTCAGCAACTCTAGCCAGTTGTTGAGTTGTGGAGTGACATTTTCTAAAGCCAAACTGTTCGTTTTTAAGTAAATGCTGTGTAACACAGACTTAAGCCGTGTGTGCATCAGTGACTCAAAGAGTTTACTGAGAGATGTTAAAAGGCTAATGGGACGATAGCTTGTACCTAAGCTTGAATTCTTGCCAGGTTTTAAAAAGGCAATAACTTTGGCTGTTTTCCAGAGTTTGGGAAAATAGGACAGACGAAGACACGCATTGAAAATCTTTGTAAGCAAAATGGTCGCTTTTTGGGATATATTTTTTAACAAGGCGTTGTGAATACCGTCGGCCCCTGGTGATTTTCGCCGTTTTAATTGACGAATCCTTCTCCAAATTTCTTTTGTTTGAACGGGCTTAAATACACTTTGTGGCGTGTAGTTATTTACAGACGTTATAGAAGCGGTAACTAGCTTTTCGGTATCGCCACTATCCCAGTCGAGAGTAAGACGGGTGTTTGCATGGAATGCGTCAGCTAGAACCTCACATTGCTCGTCTACGTTGTTCGTAAGAGAACCATCAGGTTTTTTAAGAGGTGGTATATAACAGGCTTACAACAAAGAGACTTTGCAAGCCACCAAATATCTGAAGAAGGATTATCAACTTTTGCCAACTTTTCATTCCAGACATTATCATGATGGTTTCTCACTCCCATTTTAACATCGTTTTGTAATTTGTTCAAAAGAGTGCAAAGTTTGGCAAGTGCAGATAAATCGTTCTCTTTTTGCTTTAGTCTAGGCAACTGATTTTTAATCTTTATAATTTTTCTAAGTTTTTGAGGAAGGCACTTGGTCTTTTATTTTGCCTTGTGGCACAAATTTGGTTCTAGTATCTATTAGGAGGTTACTTAAGAAGTCGATATTTTCATTGATTTCTTTTATTGAGGTGAAAAAGGATGAACTTAAATGAATATTGGAATCGATGTATGAACGAAATTTTATCCAATCAGCATCTGCATAGTGATAGTATATTAACTTTTTTTGTGTGAAAGTGCTGACCTCAGTTTCGTCACTTTGCAATCTGGAAAGCCGAGGGTTGATAGTTCTTCGGGCAAGCCATCTTGGACATTTGAAGGAAGTCCGTTTAAAACAATCTTTGCTTGCTTTTCATCCTTCCGGATGAATGTGTGACATTTGACATCTTCCGCAAAAAGCCCATCCTTAATTGTTTTGTGACTGGACGATGAATAAGAATATATAGCTACCTTGTTATTAGCTCTATACTTCAGATGGAAACTTTAATCATACTTGCTGATTAATTCCTTCAGGGAGTGTTGGGTCCAATCTGGTTTCATGTGAATGACAATAGGGGGAACACGGCTTGTTGTCTTCTTGGGGCCAACAACTACTGGTTGGTTGGAGTCGAGGGAATGTTCGGCTGGCAGTCCATCGAAGCGACTAGAAGTCGACACTTTAAGTTTTGTTGAGTAGTCGTTAGCCGGTAAGGCGGTACGCTTAGGACTTTGCCACTTTTCAGGTTCGTCTTCCGCTGCTCTCTTGTTCGAGAGTGAGCCAGTTGAAGATGTTCTTGAGAGTGAGCCAGTAATAAGAAATTTTTCCATCGTACTGGACACGACTTCGATGGCTATCGATATCGATAGGAGGGGTTGCCCATCACTACAGGTGACGTTGTATTATGTAAATCAATCAAGATAAGAGCACACAAAGAATTACGGAAAAAAGAATACGTGCGCCTATTACGAACGATGGACGCCGAATGAATTTTTATTAAACATGGCTCGTTAGACTTCTAAACTTTAACATATTATATAAATTTACATTAAAATAAATATTACTTAAAAATAATTACATTTATACATTTCCAAATAATTAATTTATTTTCGTACTCATTGAAGTATCTTTATCAATAGTTAGTGCCTGCGGATTCATCGTTAATAAAGTCAAACAAACAGGTTAAACCCTACTGCAGAGTTATCAAACAAACCAACTTTCGGATTAATATAATATAACATACAAAATTAGTAATGAGTAGTATACAACGGCAAACACGTCATATTCATAATGTTTTATTACACTATGCCTCTACAGAGTCTAGAGGCACTTTATTAGATCTAAACATCACTTGGGAAGATGTATCTACGGCCTCTATCCGCACAAAGCCAGCCTTTTATATCCTAAGACGTACATAGTTATCGGTATTCTCTTGTTGTAATCGTTCTTCTTTTGAAATCGTTTAGTGATAACTGCACCGGTTGGGGGAGAAAGATAGATAGTATTTAGTGCAAATTATTGAGTTTTTTTTTAAATTAAACAAAAGCTTGGATGTTGTTCTGTCTCAAATTGCAATTTGTGCTTTACATGATGCGTGTCGGTATAAATATTGATGGAAACGATATTGAAACAACGTTCATAAAATCACCACGCACTGCAAAGTAGCTGATACGACACGATCGTTGCGTCCCGGATAGCGCAAATAAGAGATAATAGTTAATACTTTTCCTATGAACGAGATCAACGGGAAAGTATTGTAATCATCTATTTTACTTAGCTACATTTTACCACAGAAAAAATTGTTGTTCTACAGAAGATTCTCTCTTCAAAAACACATGAATAAAAAGCTACTTTCGCTTTGCGGCAATAAAGTGCAATTCTGCTTGCACAGCGACCCGCGGCTAAAATTTTATTTGCCTACAAGACGCATTTCTTTCTATCCCGTAACCCCACAGAACAAAACTTGTATTTCTTGTTCTGTGCGTAACGCTATACTTTCATAACCAGATAACCCGCCCGGGTGGGTCGCCGATGTACTTGTAGCTTATGGTAGCCTACGGACAGGGGAACAGGCTTGACATTATTTTTTTTAAATAAGAAGTATTACTTTTTGTAAAAAGACTGCTACCATTAAATGAAACCACATATTCTACCGACCCTGCTGAACCACTTTTCCCAAGAATCATACCCGCGGACACTCTTAGTTCCAAACAAAAATCCGTGAATGCGCTGACATACGGGCGAGTTTACAGAAAGCGTTGTCGTCCGCAAAACAGCTTCAGGTTATGGCATTATATATTTTTCAGAACATTTAGTCGTATTAGAGTCAGACCCTCGGCAACACTTTTAAAAGGGCACCAGTTTGTTCACACTCGGTTGCATGTGTGCGTGCCTGCAGCAAACCACCGGCAGGCAGGCAAGTGAGCGAACTTCTAGCTATACTTTTGATTTTCGGGCAACATTTAAGGCGCTGTAAGACGCTGCACTTTAGGTTTTGGAGGTGGTGAAGCAGGGGAAGTGGTGGACGTAGTTTCCCCCTCAAGCGGGACGCCCCAGTGAGTTCACAGCAGCGCGCGGCCGTATTCTGGCGCGTATACTGTTTGTCCGTATTCTGAGGTGCAACTGTGTAAGCCAATCGTTTTCAAATTCGATTGTCATATGACTATTCGGCAAAGCAAATAAGCCCGCTTGACAATTGAAATCGTACTCATTTGACAGCCAAAAATTTATGATTTCAATTTTCAAACGGACTGATTTGCTTAGCCGAATAGCCATATGACAATTAGTTTGAATACCATTGCCTTACACAATTGCACCTCAGATCACCGCTAAGATACAAAAGTGTGATGAGTAATTCTGTGCTTTGGATAAATAGATTAGGTCAGATTGATAAATGAGGGAAAATAAATTAAAATATTTGGTAAATAATAAATATACCATCAGGACATGAATCCCCGAAGGGGTGTCAGAGGTGTTCCGAGTGTGAACTGTGAAATGCACACCGCGGATTATTTATTACGTCCCGAAATGATGGGTGGTGAGCCTTATCGCCGTGATTCTGGCACAAATACATGCTTTTTAGAGCATACAGGTTTCCTTACGATGTTTTCCTTCACCGTTCTGCAAGTGGTAAGTATTAAATATTTATATTATATTAGATAAGTAGTATATTTGTATATATATTTGTATATGTATTATAATTATTGGTTTTACATACGACTTCACTCAACAATTTATATATTTGTTATTTTGCCTGATCAAAATGAATGACACAGAAGAAATTATGAGATGTGATGTGATGACTAAACATTTTTGTACTAAATTTCGTACTAAATAACGATAATCATTTACAAACATTTATAGCCATCACAACAAGTTCTTTTATCCGTGTATAAATAAAAAAAAAGTACAGCGAAGAGATTATTCCCGGGATTATTTGGCTGTTCTCGATCCCAAGAAATACAGCTCGAGAAAAGTCGAGAAAGCGAGACATTATGATCTTACAATAAAGCAATGAAAAGTATCCAGATATCGCCTACTTTGCCCTTTAACTCTTTGTCTTTTGTCGCGCGGCGGCGGCGGCATCCTTTGACAGGATGGGAGGTGGCTGTCGATATCTTTTGTTACTGACAAATGCCCGCGCCCGCACCCCGCCATCGCGTCACTTACGTTTCAACGCCCGCCGCGTTCTAGCTGAACATAGCACGCAACGGATGATAGATATTACGATTGATTGAGAGCAGTGTAGACTGGTAAGTTTCGTACAATAAACGTATAGTTTTCATTTTATTACTCAGCTAAATGCCAAGGATCGTTTTTTACTATCATCACCACAGATTGCAATAGGACATTATTTACCTAATCTTATTAGACCATAGTCATAGAATCGAGATGTCCTGAGGAATTTTTTTTAAATTATTTAATTGGCGATAAGGACACAGATATAATAAAAACTATAAAAAAGGTAAGATTATAAGTGGATTTTTTTTAGCTCAGCCGATTGTTTTCAAGTTTTCCACAAAAATTATAAAGAGTAAATTTGCTGGTAATTTGTTGCATTTCGATCATGTTTTGAGATGAATACTGATTACTTGCTGTTTTTTTGTAGTAGGTAAAACCAAAAACGTAATATATATACTCGAAATCTAAACTGAAATGAAAAGTTCCAAAGTTTGGAAATATTTTACTGGGCAATGTTTGAAATGTCCCAAGACCATAGCTTATAAAGGTTCGAGCAAAAGCAGTCTGTTTAGGCATTTAGCTCATGTACACAATATTGAAGTAAAACCTGAGGATTCTACACCAATTGACGAATTGAAGGTTATATGGAAAGAACGTGCCATGTCAATAAAGTCAATCGAATGGGCGGAGTTAGGCATGTATTTATATATGTAACGTATTAGTATTATCCTATCGTATACACATAATTTTATACATTAAATATCCCTTTATTTTAGTCCATGTACGTGTATTTACTTATTAAATATAAGCAAACCCAATACCCATTTTAATATATTGTATTTCCTCTTTTAACTTTTTTTTTATTATTTAATAAATCCTTACGTACGATATGTGTATTTATGTACCTATATTGCAGAACTAAAGTATTCATTTCATTTCAATATTTTCACAATTGCATTTATAAACTTATAAAAAATGTATATTCAATACAGTTATCCTTTCTACAAAATCTTTGCGTAGATATACCATACTTCAACGCAATCTGAACAGCATAGCATCAAAATCTGAAAGAGATAAAAATGACATCGCACATTCTTTCTTTCATTCTTTCTTTCATCATAAGCATCGACCAGTTCTGAGGTGACAGCGCCAAAAAGATCTAGAAATAGTTCTGAATGTGTGTAGCAGACATTGAAATTTCAAGTTGAACTTAGAAAATCTTTAGATAAAAAACTACCCAAGGAAATTACTAAAATGAATTTATACGTGATTAGTTTTCGGTCCATAATAAAGTTGATTCTTCGAAGAGATATTTGATTATATTTGTCTTTGTTATTGAAGAGAGAAAAGTTCCTACCTATCTTACACTTTCTTTCAGTTCATATAAAACTTAAGTGGATTATTTTTAGAGATTTTTGTTTATTTTTGTTTGGAACAGGAAGTTTCTAATATTTTTTTTATTTCTTCCTCAAGTCGATTGGTTTTGACCATTTCTGCTAAGAAATTTCTATTTTCATTAAATTATGCATTTGATAAATTTCTGTTTAAAAATATCTGTTTTTATTATTAAAGTTGAAGTTATTTAAGAGACTTTATTGATTTTTGTTATTTTTAATAAAAAAATGTGTATTACCGGCATTTTTTTAAATAATTTAACTTGAAAAAAGTACTAAATGTAAATTTTTCGATTTTCGGAGACCCGCGAAATCGAGGTCGAGAATTCTCGAGACCCGAGAAATGAAAAACCTCGAGAAATCATAATCCCTAAGCGAAACTCATACTAGAGAGTCAGTAAGTGTCTAGTCACCCATCCATCCATCAGCCTCTTTCGTCCACTGCTGGACATAGGCCTTTCCAGGATTTCGCCACTCTTGGTGGTCCTCCTGGAAGAAATACAGATACTCACACACGCTGGGCAGGCGGGTTGGTGAGCGCGGTGCCGAAACCCTTGCACCAGTGACGCCGCTGCCCGTCACTAGTCTGATTTATATAAGGCCCGGCAATTGGGGATGGATATACCGCCATCCATCAGTCCCAGGCAATGGTGGGCCGCCTGATTTATTTGCCTGAGAGCTGTTCTCTTACTCTTCCCCGAATAACTTCGGGAGGATTTGCGAGTAAGATGGTGGTACCTCCACAGTCGAGCCCGGCATTAGCTCTACCACCTAGTGTTTAGTATCAGAACTCAATGGCCCTTTTTGGTAAATTCAAAATATTTCTAGGGTTCCGTAGTACATAATAGATACAAAAGGAACCTTTATGGTGAGATTCCGTTGTCAGTCCGTCCGTATTTAATATGTATGTATGTATATCGATTGAGAAATTAACGAAAACAAAATGACAAAATTCCCAAAACTGTCGAATTACGGAACCCTGTACGCGAGTCTTACTCGCACTTGACCTGTTTCTATTTCTTGTCTCTTTAATTACCAAGCGCAGTCAGTCAGTCAGTTCTGGTACCAGAATTAATTTTTGAAGTTCACGAATAGTGTTATTGACCTTTGATACTGATCACTTACTTAGTCACTAGAGTGTGTTTCAGAAAATAGGTAATATGCCGTTATGTTGGTAGCATTCATAATATCATCCAATCCATCACCACACTATAACATTACGGCATATTACCTATTTTCTGAAACGGACTGTACTATGAATGAGTTTGGATGCATAAATTAAAATCACTAAGGACATGGCTTTCAGCGCACTAAAATATATCTCCATAAAAACGTTGTAAAACGATGCCCACTGGCCTCTGTAATGTATGACATAGAGATCAGTTTAGAAGTGTGGTTAAAGTTTTTATATTTTCTGTTTTTATTGTTACATATTACTAACAATCAGTTAGGTTCATAACCATTAAATTTTATCCGCAGTTTATACTACTTTCGATATTTTGCGTACAAAGACGTGCACAGGAAAAATTGTCACAGGTCCAACGTTGGCAAGTGCCAGATTGCGACTGGCGAGGAGCAGGCGGCGTGGAATAAGCAGCGGACCCGCGGTGGAACGTTAATTTCATCAGTTTTTAATTGTTTAAAAAATAAGTGATAACTTTATTAAAGCCCAGCTACGTGCACGGCCTAGATAATTTAAGGAGAAATATTACCAGATACGTTTTGTTAATAAAAGAGTGGAATTATGGAAATGCCATGCTTTGGAAGATATTATTTACATGCTGCATTCGTGATTTATTTCTATCAAGCAAAGTTTATGTTATCGTATCACACATGCGTGCAAGACCTAGACAAAGGTTTGAACTATGTTGTGTATTTTTTTGGTAATTTATAAATTATATTCTGAGCATTTATTTGACGTTGAAATGACTGCTTCGCGCGCCTTTTACGGATAAGCCCGCCGTTTAACTGTAGGGGGAATTTGAATGTCGCTTCTGTATGTAGTAATACTAAACATTCTTTTGTTGAATATGTTTTTGTAAACTTCGGCTCGTCATTCAAAACCTATATTATTTTCAAAGCCAAGAGCAAGCAAGCAAGTTAAATCCCCGTCGAACAAAATATGAACATTTCGTGGAAATGTACGTGTTAAATAATCCGTGCTAGCATCTACCATTCATTGCACTTTACATACTACAGTAAGACATTTTTATTTTCCAATGTAAAATGTTCGTTTCAACGACGACTAAAATCCATATCTAAAATTCAACTCTATAGTCGTTATATTATGGTTTATGTTTAGTTGTGGATGCAAAGCTGACTGAAAAAGAGATCGCGAGACAAATCGCAGTTCTAAAAAGGAAGCAAACAGAGCATGAAGTAAGCACGAAGTTGTAAGCGAGGAAGCGACGCCGATACGAAGCTATCTAAGGAGTAAGGAAAACGGTCCTGCAACAAGCTTGACATCGTTTTGACACCGTTTTAAATTTAGAGTGCGTTTCATCAAATGGTACCTCTGCTGTAATGTTGCCTCCCCTATTTTCTAAACGAAATGATTGGATAAAATAAAATTTTATGAATAGAAATTGGATGATCTGAACTGGATTGCATTGCTACCAACATTACAGCAGAGGTACTATTTGATGAAACACACTACTCATTTACATATCAACAATATTTCAGCATCCATAGACAAAACAAATGACTTAACTGCTAGGCCATTTTATTTACACAATATTCTTTACTAGATACAGCCTTTTTGGTTATTTTGTTGTAAATTATGGATGGTCAAGAGGATGAACTTTATTCTCTCCGTTTTAGTTTTTTAGAAACGCTTACAATAGCTTAGAATATACATATTCTAAGTCTATGTTTAGAATGTATATTGTATATTCTATTAGAACACACACTTTATATCAAACACTAAAATGAAAACTAAACTAGTAGAGTAATTCAACAATATTAGTACCATTTGCCTTTTGGTGTGATTGGTTTTGATATAAAAATATTCGTGCTTTTGGTGATGGTCCGGAATAATAAAAGTGAACGTTGGCATTAAATACAAAACTGTTCAGAGGCTTTCACAACTGGATGGTACAAAAATCAATTCTCAAACATTCATTGCCTTAAACGTAAGGAAAACTCGTTTTTGTAACTGACTCTAATAAGTGAGTTTATTGTTTTAATGACAAA
Source organism: Ypsolopha scabrella (assembly GCA_910592155.1). Classification (NCBI taxonomy): domain Eukaryota; kingdom Metazoa; phylum Arthropoda; class Insecta; order Lepidoptera; family Ypsolophidae; genus Ypsolopha; species Ypsolopha scabrella. The sequence continues at coordinate 1,534,952 of OU342964.1, forward strand.
GAAAGTAATAAATTTAAAAATTTAACTAAGTTTCTTGCAAAAAGATACCTGGGAAACGTTAATTATCAACCTCAACAGCCTGTACGTACAATATCGAGAAATGGCTGCCTAGTTATTGTGAATAATTCAGTTATATTTCGTGAATATTAGCACACTATTTGCCAGCCCGCACCCATTGTGAACAATGAGCATCTGTTTTCATTTCCAAATTATTATTGTGCGACGGCCGCGGCTGGTGTAAAGGCTTTACTTATCTCTTTATGGCAAGAAGGATGTAGCTGCGTTAAGGGATGAATAATGAGAATAAATCATTCATTTATGAAATAGAGCTACATCATACACACATAGAATAGATACGTAAATTTCAATAATTACACTTAAAACGCGAAAAAACAAACATAACATAATATTATGGGCTTACTTCAACTAAGAAGGTTCAGGGTAATTCTTTTCTTCAAATTTCCGCTGTCAATATTGTTAACCTGTATCAAACGTAAATACCTATATGAATTTATTTTGGTTCTAGATTATTGCTACCTATGGGAAATTTTACTCTTTTCTTTATCAAATTAGCTCTCGTGATCTCTCATTCACTCCGTAAATTCGTTTGAGAAAAGGCAAGAAGTTTTTTGCTTGAGTTGCTGTTTAATCTCTCAGTCCTTTTTTCTTATTTCTCTCACAACTTTGTTGGATTTATTTCTTTTTCTTTTTGAAATTTCCTAATTTATGATGTTTATTGAGTCATTTGTCTATAATTATGATTTAATGACTTCTTCTTCTTTTAATGTACTGGTTTTATAAATATTTAAGTACCTACATTTTACATCATAATATTATATAATATAATATATATATTTTTTGTAATTTGGGCCCTATTATGCAGAGTAAAAAAAGGGCAGTAGCTCAGGGTTAGACCGCTGGCCTCTCAATCTTGGGACCCAGGTTCGATCCCCGGTCGGGCATGCACCAATGACTTTTTCGGAATTTATGTGCATAGTATTTGTGTTCTAACCTAATACTTACCACTTGCTGAACGGTGAAGGAAAACATCGTGAGGAAACCTGCATGCCCTAAAAAGCGTGTAATTGTGCCCGAGGTACAGCGACAGGGCTCACCACCCATCGCGTTGGGGCGTAATATTCGTCGGTGAAGCGCGGGTGTACCGGGTGCGGACTGTGACTTGAATTTCACAGTTCACACCCGGAAACACCTCTAACACCACCTCGAGGATTCATGTCGTGAAGATATGTTGTTGTTGATAGCTTCTTTGCTTCGCTAGCATTTTATATTTGAAACGAAATATATGTTTTTTTCTGACCGTTTCAATGGTTTTGAATGTCTAGACCACTAATCAAATCAATGTTTTACTCCCGTAGGGCACATTCGTGTTTGGTCTGTGTGCTTCAGTCTAACCACCCATCACGTTGGGACGTGGTTTAGAGCTAGATGAAACGTAGTTGTACAACTTGTACGAGTGTGGTTTGTAATATGACTTAATTTTGGCACAATAATTATCAAAAGGCACTCTGTTGGACACTGAGTGAGTTACTGACGCGCGGTGGCGTCATATTAAATTAAATTGCTTCAAAATTGTTAGGTGCCCCTTTATACCCGTAGAGTAAGGCGGCTTATAATTATGAATGTGGGGGTTCCTCTGGTAGAGACAAAGCTAGGACTTAAACCATGTCGTATTGAAGCCTGAAGCTTCAGGCACGTCATAGATATTAATTCAATATAATTTATTTTAGTTTTCGCATTTATTCCAGAATGCATATCAATAAGAGTTCAACATCAAGCATCGCCGTATAATATCAACCCTTTGCTAGGAACAGGCTTCTTCTTTGTCATCCCATTGTATTTGGTTTCTTGTCAGCCTTACTTATTTCCCCCTTCAGGAAATTATTATCACGTCATCGGGCTGTTGGTTTGCCCATTGAACGTCTCAAAAGGTCAATATTTAAACATTAGTTTGATGAGTGATGGATCTAGAACTTTCAACCCAAAGTGACATTTATTCTGAGGCGGATTTATGTAAGAATCAAATAAAGCTTAAAAGTAATTGCCAAAATCTTTCAACATAATGCTGCTTATCTGTGGTAATGATGACTTTGATGCTTTTTACTTATCATACCATAATGTTGACGACACGAATACATTATGTTGATTCATATTGCTATAATTTTGTCACTTTTTTGAAACGAACTAAGACCCATTATGGATTGTAATGACCCCGTGGTCTTGGCTCATCCTTGCCTACTCTCAATTGAGAATTAAGTAATAGGATTATTTTCTGATTGAAATCCACTTTTGAGTTGTGTATTCCTTCTGCTTCTCTTTTTAGTGTTTTCATTTAGTTTTGAAATCTTTATTTTAAACTTCACTAGCTTTTTTCCGACGGCTCTGCCTACACGTAGCCGTAACAAACTTGAACAACCAATATAACTTTATTTTCGCCGATACATAAACCTTTCATGAGACTATTTTTGAATATTTGCAATCTTAATTAATAATAAAATCTACACACGGACGCCAGCCTCACATGCTACCTATTGATGGTACTTTTCTTGGCATTGCAAAAAAGTAGCAATATTTGTACTAACTTTGGTTCGATGAACTTTGTATGGTTCCAATGCAATGTAACTCCTTAATTTACAAAAAAATCTACTATACCGGCTACAGCGTTACATTGTTCCATATTTGAAAAGAGAAGCAACAGCTTAAAATATGTTCACTTTCACGGCTTACAAACCTTCACCTTCAACTCGAGATGAGTCAGGGCTTCAGCAGACGCGGGGTTTTGAATCCTGTTCTTGTAGATGACAGGAACATTTCCATAATCCCGCCTTCGGGAAACGCAAATATTTAAGCTGTTTACTAATGAATGCGGTCTTGGGTAGATACTAAAATATTACATTGGATTCTCATTTTAGGAACCCTTTAAGCATATATATTATGAATACAGCGCACACTGAAAGATATAGGAAACGGAGTCAACTTCCGAATTTCTCAATTTTACTGTTATACTGATTTATTTATTATTATGTTCAAAAGAAATCTTTTGCTAAGTGAAGAAAGCTTATAATATGACGGTTTTATAATAATTGGCTTCGGAAAAATATATGTACTAATAACTAGAAAAAAACGTTTAAGTAATTTTCAAAGAACAGTTCAATTGGACAAAATGTAATCTTACGAGGGAATACTTCCAGCTCTTTGATAACCCTGCAACGACGGCGATGATCTAGAGAAAATATTTTATTTAGCTTAATTCTATAGCTCGAAGGTGTGTTTTTAGAGTTATTTGTTAAATTATCTGGTTCTATATAGGTTTTCATTGTTACTGTTTAAGTCTACTTTTTCAAGTGTACTCGTATCTTTAAAAGGAAGGTATATTTATTTATTTTACACGCTTCTCTTCCTTTTAATCAAGATTAAAAGCGTAAACTTACTCTACTGCTTAGAATAACTCTAATTTATCAATGAAAAGAAATCTACAAAAAAGAAAAATAAGAAAAATAAAATAAAATACCTAAAATTAATTAAATAAATAATTTAAATAATTACTTCGTAACAATGTTAGTAGTTATTCATAATAGGTGGTGATTAAGTGGCAGTGGGCAGGAATCTGTCGCCGACGTGATGGTCGTTGTGTTCGGAAGGCGTTAGATTGGAGACCACGTACAGCAAGGCATAGCGTAGGTCGACCTCGTGCCCGCTGGACTAACGATCTATCCGAATGACGTTTCGGGTGGCGGCTGGACGAGGAGGACCGCCAAAAGGCCTATGTCTAGCAGTGGATGATGACAGGCTGATGGATGGATGGATGATTCATTATAGATAATATTTGGAACTTAGTAACATATATACTCGTACATAAGTTTAAATGTGTCCAGGATAAATCTGTAACTACAAAAATAGTAAAATAAATGAATAATGATATACACACAGGTTACAAATATAGTGAATGTTTACAAAAACGTGAGAAAATTTTGTTACCCGTCAAAATTACTTTAAATTTACTTTTATTTTATTACTTTTTTCGTGAAAGTACTTGCCTTTCTACCCATAGTTTACCCCGCGTGTTATAGCAATTGGTTATACTGGGTGTTAAGATTATAACCTTTTTTCTTGAGAATGGACTGTTCTACCCATCAATATGAACAACTTTTACAATGGGGCAAACCCTGAAATCGCGAAAACAAAATCAGCTGTTCCATAGAAAAGCCAAAATACCCACTCGAACTAAATGTATAAAACAGCTGACTTTTTTCACGATTTCAGGTTTGGCCCGATAGTAAAAGTTGTTCATATTGAAGGGTAGAATACCCCGTTTTAAGGAAAAAGGTTATCATCTTAACGAGAACTTAACATTACGAGAAAGATTATTTCTAGTACACTTAGAGAGCACAAATGAATTACGATGCCTATACGAGAGAAAACAAGCGAGCAATTAATGAATACAGAAGTATTGAGAATACGGCAGTAATTTGTTTATATATGAACTGAGTAGTTAATTTGATTTCGTACTGTTGAACATAAAGCTCAACGACACAAAATTGCAGAAATTCAATTTAGAAACAACTTTATGAAGGATATTTTCCGCGTAAATCATTTTAACATTTCAGCGAGCAGTCTCAAGGAAAAAAATGTTTTGCCATCCATCAGCAAGGTGAGACATTTGTGAATTCCCTTAAACGTTTCATTAGAGGGGCCATTTTTCTGAAAAACACTCAGGTGTGCCAAAATCCAACGTAATCAAGGTCTTCTTGAGAAATGACTGCCATCGTCCTCCATCTCGAACTTAACTCGGTTCCTGCAAATTGCTTTCGCAAGGAAATTTATTCAAATTTCAATAATTCATCACTCTCAGTTCGTTCCACAAACATTCTCTGTGGGGCTGGTCCGCTTGATTGACTCGGTTTGTTATTAGCTGTCCTGGTTGGAATTACATCGGCGGATATAATCTCTGGTTCAATCAAGTTTCAATTTCTATCTATTGATTTTGGTTCCTGCTTGTTAAGTAAAACATTTGGTGCCGATCTGAATAGATCGCTCTAGGTCGTCTTGAAGCATCTCATTATGGAAATTGTATTCGTCGCGTTATAATAATAAAATCACAGGCGCATTCTATAAGATATTTTACAGACCACCGTGTCTTACGCCCTTTAAGCGCCAACGCCGAAACCACAATGAATACTGTCAAATAAAACAATAGCCTTTGTCCGCAGCTCTGCCCGCATTTATTCAATCTCTGCCCCGTTTTCGGCTTGGACGTTATTTTATAAACACCCCTTATAGCCTATATGTTGAACAGGATCACTAAGACAATAAAAACCACATCCACATTCGTTTAATGGTTCTCGAGTTTAAACGGAACATTCACACAGAGAGACACAAAAAATCTAAAAATGGTGGTTTTAAAAATTTCATTAAATAATATATAAAAAAGAATTAATACACAAGATACGACATTACTACTAATGTATAATTAGTATAGATATAAATATCGCGTAACTTCTATTTTGGCGTTTCGACATAATTTCGCAACATTTTCACTTTTCGCGGCGTCACGTCGTCGCCAGTGTGCAAAGGGCATCACACACGTGGTTTGGAAAGCATCTTGGCGTTGTCTAAAAAGTTTTTTTTTTTTAGGTACCTATAAAGTTTTTATTTTACTTCGAATTTGACTCCCAGCTGTTCCAATCACAAAACTGAAAGTTTGTAAGTCGTGAAGAAATGCGGGTATTTACAAAAAGGTTCTGTTCCGAATTTTTTGTAGCGTGTGGCAACGTCATCTAAAATGTCACCCCATGTCTTCTCATAGATGTCGTAAAAGGCAAAGACATAGGATTCGCCATGGTAAAAGGTGACTAAGAGTTTATAAAAAGGGATGCCAAAAATCTGTGCTTCTATGGTATTGAGGGTAATATTACAAGGTCATAGGATCTTGGCCCCGTCTGCAGAGACGATGTAGGCACCTATTTGTTGGTGTCAGGCTCCAGCCGTGGCTTTTCACTATCCTAAACCATACTGTCCAGCGCCTCTTTGTTTTCCAACATGACGTCATCAGTAGCCGTACCAACTTCCGTAGATTTTTGCGGAAGTTCCTGGAAAGACTGATAAACGCCTCGCCTGCTGTCACTCTCTCAGTTTTTGAGCCCACGCCCTTCAACCTAGGGCTTATCGACGCATTCCATTAAGTGCGTCAACGGCAAAAAAACGTAAGCCCAATATAGGCGAAAAAAAACACTGCGTAATATGCACGTTGCAGCAGAAATACAACTGCATGACTTTTTTGCCAAGTTTTAAAAAGCCGATAGACTAGTTTTGCGAAATCTTCTCGTTCTGTTGCAAGATTCTACCGGTGAAAGAACATTATAGCTGATAAGTATCGTTATTTGAGACAAAGAAAGTTAGTTACAAAAGCGGGCGTATCGTTGTTTTTCAACCTGAAAACAACACAGTACGAGACTATAGTGTTTGGTGCAAGGGAAGAACTTACTTAAATTGTAAGAGTTCTTGCGGCCGCACATTGTTTATGATGGAGCATCTTCACTCTAAAATGGAGAATGGTTTGAACGACAGTCGAATTCATGACCAAACCCTTTGTCTCACATGCGCAATAGACTTCTGGATTTTGGAGCCATAATTAAAGTTATTAATTTATGTTTTGTAGTTCAAATGTTTTACTCGTATTGTGGACAAAACTGTCTGACAGCAGTGGCACTGAGGAGGGTTTGTCTCCGCCTGAAATTTTGGAAACAGCAATAAAAACAATCATTAATCAATCATTAATCATTAATATAAACAATATTATCTGAAAGAAGACTACCCACCAAAAATATTAAATATCCGCAAAAATTTGCAAGAAAACCTTAAATATGAATTAGAACAAGGTAAGAACGCGAGAATTATTTACGATAAATTAATTGTATTTCCGGAAAAAAACACAAAAAGGGACAATGGAGATAATAACGCAAGCCAAAGTACTGGTAAAACTAAGAAAAGGTCACTTGAGACATCACCTATTTATACAGAAAAAAAAGAATTTTTTAAAAGTTCCTACGAACAGACTAAAAAGAAAAATAAAACATTCGACCAAAACAGAAGCACGAAATTTTTACACCACCGACCATTACACAGGGCCAAACAGAAGAAAATAATCAGCAATAGTACCACACACCTCCTCCTCTAAGCAAAAATAGTATAAAAATAAAAACAAACATAGAACCTCTTCCAAGCCGGCTAGTCACCGTGGATGAAAATGACTACTACCCCTCCATCACAAAACATCAAGAGAATAAAGAATATATACACATATTTAAAAACGTTAAACACAAGGACCTTACAAAAAGAAGAAAGAGTTTTGGAACTACAACAAGCTCTACATAAGACAAACTGGGACGTCATCGGACTTTGCGAAGTAAGGAGATTCGGAGAGGAGATTTTAGAGTATGAAGACTTTATTTTATACCACAATGGGGAAACCAAAGGGCATTGTGGGGTTGGCTTCGGTGTCAAAAAGAAATGGAAAAATAATATTATAAAGTTCGAAGGTATTTCGGAAAGAATCGCAATCCAAACACTTAAAATCTCGGAAAAAGGAACAATCGAGCTAATTCAAGTTTATTCACCGACTAACACATCTGAAGAAGGTATGGTTGATAAATTTTATTCCTTACTGAGTAAAGTAACTAATGAGAAAAAGAACACAACATTAATAATAATGGGAGATTTCAACAGCAGAATCGGGCTCAGAAAAAGTTTCGAGGACAACATAATAGGACCATACTCGACTGATGAACGTAACCGGATTGGGGGAAAACTGATAGAGTTCTGCAATGAACATAATCTAAAGATTGCCAATACCTCTTTTAACAAGAGATTATGTAGAAAGTGGACATGGCTGTCCGCAGATTATAAAACTAAAGCAGAAGTCGATTTCTTCCTCATAAAAACTCTACCGAGAATACACGATGTTGACATAATAAATAAGTTTAACTTTTTTACTGACCATAGATGTAAGATGTAAATTCTCATTAAAAAACTCGAGTCGAAACAAATGGATGCAATCAGTAAAACAATTTGATTTCAACATAGAAGAATGCAACAAGCTATTTCAGCAATAATTGTGTGATCTACAGCAAAAAAATTATATATCACATGACATTCAAAGCAAGTACAATATTTTAAATAATCAAATGAAAAATGCAGCATTAAAATACCTGCCAGTTAAAAATCATTCAAAAGCCACGTTATCATGAGAAACACTTTGTTTAATTGAAAAACGGAGCAAACTCAGCAAGTTACCTAACAAAACCGAGGAACAAAAAACCCATTTAAAAAACATTAATAAAGCAACAAAGAAAATGATAAGAAAAGAGCAACGAAATTACCAAAACAATGCAATTTTTTATTTTCTTGAAAACACCACCTCGGTAGTTAAACTCGAAAAACACCTAAAAAATGAGAAAAAATGGATTCCACATCTGGAAAATAAAAAAAACGGAAAAACAAAACCAATATTCAACAGAAAGGAAATTGCAAAAGAAGCAACTGTTTTTTACTCGAAACTCTACACCGGTAAAGTCAACGAAAAACAGATCTTGAATACTAAAAGCGAGGTCCCACAAATAACGAGGAGCGAAATAGACAGAGCGATTCACAGCTTACGAAATAACAAAGCATGTGGACCTGATGGTTTGAAATGTGAAATGCTCAAAATTTGCCATGAAAACTTAACTCAACCATTTACTGACCTGTTCAATGAGGTTTTGAAAAAAGAAGAGTTCCCAGAACAGTGGCTGTCCTCAATCATTGCACTGCTTTTCAAGAAAGGCTCGATTTATGATATTAATGATTATAGACCTATAACTCTAACAAGCAATGTTTATAAATGCTTTGCAAAAGTGATATTAGACAGAATTACACCAACTCTAGATAAACAGGAACCCGTGGAACAGGTAGGCTTTCGGGGAGGCTTTAGTACGTGCGATCATCTCCACGTAATGCAACAATTAATGGAAAAAGTCACAGAATATGTCCAACCTATCTTCATTGGCTTCATAGATTTCACTAAGGCCTTCGACTCAATCGAACACTACTACATATGGAAAGCACTGTATAATGAGAACATCGATATTAAGTATATAAATGTCCTGAAAAAAATATATGAACAAAGTTCAGCTAGAATAAAGCTCGATCAGTTAGGACCTCAGTTAAAATCTCGAGAGAAGTAAAACAAGGTGACTCTATATCACCAAAATTGTTTAACTCAGTACTGGAACACGTTTTCAAGCAACTGGACTGGGACGATATAGGCATAAACATTAATGGTAGACACCTCTCAAACATACGTTTTGCGGATGACATCGCTGTGTTTGCCACCTCAGAGTTGCAACTGAAACAGATGCTCAACGAATTCAACACGGAATGCAACAAAGTAGGGCTAGCAATGAATACGAAAAAAACAAAAGTTATGTCTAACACTGGAAAACCACTAAACATAGATCTAGATGGTGAAATCCTTGAAACAGTCGTATATCTTGGCCAAAACTTGTCGTTCAACAACAGTCAGTCAGACGAAATTGAAAGGCGCATAACAAACACCTGGAAAAGGTACTGGCAGTTAGAATATATATTTAAAAACGAGAAAATTCCAACAAAAATTAAAAGCAAAGTATTTGATACGTGTCTGCTCCCAATATTGACCTACGGGCCACAAACATGGGCTCTAACAAAGACCCACATTATGAAATTAAAAACGACACAAAGAAGAATTGAAAGGAGCATGCTAAACCTTGGACTCATTGATAAAACATCAAATAAAGATCTACGAGAAAAAAACAAAAGTCACAGACGTAATACGCCATGCGAAAAACCTAAAATTTAAATGGGCTGGTCATGATGTATACAGATGTACCGACGGACGCTGGACTCGAGAGCTGACGGAGTGGTGTCCGCACAATGTGAAGCGCCGACCTGGTCATCCCCGCGTACGTTGGCGCGACGAGCTGGAAGGTTTTGATGGACTTGGTGTGCTCTGGACACGGTGTGCTAGAGATAAATCAACCTGGAAAGAGATGAAGGAGGCCTTTGCCCAACAGTGAGATGACTTATCGCATAAAATCGTCGTTCACTAACCTGAAAATTAAAGTAACAAAATAAAAAGACATAAGTTTAGTAGATAGTGAGAACTTTAATAAGTGTACATAATTATATATATTTTTTTATCAATATGAAATAATCACAATAAAATATTATAATATTGTTAATTGACATGTCATTAATAATCTGTGTTTTAAAAGTTGCTTTTAAGTTTAAAGAGATAATTGTGCATGCTATATAATATTTACTATTCGTTTGTTTAATTTTAAGTTGCATGTTTCTGGATTGGATTGTTTATTTCTTTTCCTTGTACAAAGAAAACCTGAATGCTGTAAGATGGCTAATATAATATAATAATAAAAACAATCACATTAAAGAAAAGCCTACGATAAATGTTCCCAAGATTTTGTGGATTGAAAAATAGGTAGTACCTATGATATATGACATGAGTTTAGACAAATTAAGTGTACGAAACTGCATAACTAAGTATTAAAACACTCGTTTGATACTATTAAAAACCTTCCCTGCCACTCCCGCCAGCTTGCTTTTTACACTCCCACTCGTGTTGTAATATTCCCGGGTAGTTTCCATAACGTTCTAGAGCTCTGCTGGTAACTCAATGCTTGCACCACTCCCAGGTGTCTGTAAAAGCTGCAAGGCTGCAGGCTGCGTCCACAATGTCAGTCTGTCGCAGACGGCTCCGTGGTGAGCGTGTCCTTACATCTTTATAACAATGATACTTCTCCACGGAACTGGAACAAAAACCATGACATGGATAAACTTGGTGTATTTAAAATAAAGGTTTTTATACATTTTATAATAACACAATGAAAAGATGGAGTTCTATTAAAAAATATAAAAACTAAGAGGAGTTTATGCTCTGAAACTTATTTAGTTTGATCCTACAACTGTTTTGAAAGTTTTCTAAGTATTTTGGTCGCATCTGTGACCGTTTAGTAAAGCGCTCGCCTGAAATCCAGAGGTCTCGGGTTCAATCCCAGGAGAACGAATTGAAAGAAAAAAAAAAAAATATGGCATGTTATTTGATTTAAGACATATTGTTTCTTTGCAAGACTTGTTACATACTAATAACACTATCGAATGAGCGGGTTTGGTTTCCTTTCAGTGTCTTGTGGTGACCTGTTAAAAAAGAAAATTTTCAAAAATCTTCGTTTTTTTTTTCAAAAATCGGTGACGATAGTCCTTTGAGCAAACTCTTTTTCTTACAGTTCAGATTCTCCCCATACTGCCCCATCTCAACGCTCTACACTTTATAGATGACATCGTCGGCAAGTCGTAGAATTCGGCATATCATGATTTCTCTCGGCAGATCGTAAAGCACAAAATCGAAAATCGTTCACCAAAAGTTAAAAATAGATACAACAATAAGCATCGCGAAGAGCCTGTTATAGGTTTCAATTTGGAGAGCCACGAGAAGCGGAGAGGAGCGAAGCGAGCCGATACCTCTAGATTTAACAGAAATACGATCTGCCTAGGCATATGCCAATTCTACGATATCCCGACGACAAACATATTTTTATATATTTTTTATATTATTTATTTATTAATTCGGGACATCAAGCGCAATACATTACACATAAAACAATACATAAAGATACAACACATAGCGCCAATAACATACATCCACAAAATTAAACAAAGTACAAAAACATAGAGAAAACACATGAACGTAAAACTATTTAAATCCTAAAATAAAATAAAAACGTATTTAAACTACAAATAACAAGAACAAATCAGGTGTAATTATATTGGTATGTTGAAATAAAATCACTTACTCTATTGATCATAATACCTAGATAGTAAGTAAAGATGAAAATATTACTCCTTAACTCTTGCGAAACTTGCTTTAGTATGATCAGTACATTTTTTGTTACATTTCAAGATAATTATCTATTTATACATTATTTATACCCAGCAAAGGGACTTGGATCTTAAGTTCTTCAAGCAATTAATAAAAAAAACATTATTACTTTCCACAAAGTTAAAACTAAAAACAAGTGCATAATTCTAGACACACCATTAGCTTTAAGCTTGAACTGTTAGATGTCATTGAAAACTTTTTACTTCATCCCTAGAGCAGTCTTCTATTTCACGTAATACTAAAGTATTAACCCTTTTAATCCTATGTTGTTCAATTAGCACGGCTTGCTTGAGTGATTTTCAATCCATTACCGACTTCCCCAAAAGTTTGATTAAAACAAATCTTTCTGAAATTGCTACTAACTAGCAGAACGTCGGCAGCCCCAACTTCTCAGTGCCGTCAATCAAACAGACGAACAACAAGGTCGAGACGACCAAAAAACAAACAATTGGAAAGCGAAAATAGGAATTGTTAAATTTGTTTCGTCATTCCCGGATTTGTTGAACAAGTTTCCATCCGAAATGAAATGGACAAAGTTTGTTCAAGCATGCCTGTCTGAACATACGCCGCCACAGATAACCCAACTTCCATACAAACTTCCTCCAAAACCAACGGCATCTACGTCCCTGTTAGGTCGATTTTCTGGTCTACTGATAGACGGTAATGAAATCGTCAAAATATGTATAGCGATAGCGGAGTTGTCAGCGAATAGGAGAACGCTTGTAATTTCCATTTCGTGATTGGAACCGTGAACGCGCACCTGGGCCGTTGTTTGTCAAACCGCTGACAAGTGTACCCTCGGTTTTTGTGCGAGTGCCAAATGTGTATCGAATTATACGTTTATATTATGAGAAGTTGAAGACTCTGAGGTTGCTTAGTTGGAAAGTGTAAGCGCGTGTCGGCTGGATGGTCGTAGTTGCAAGTTTCATAGTTCCTTGCGTTTCCAGTTACAAGGTATCCTGAGGCGATTAGAACTTACATCCAGGTAAGTTATGTGTGGATCTCGATATTTTGCCAAAGTTTCATCGGCTATGTTCTTGACATAGCTGAAGAGAATCAAGATGTAATGCTACGGCTAGGGTAACAAAACATATTGTATAATAAAAACCTTTTTGTTGACGACAAGTTCAACAATAAATCAAATGAAACGTTCAAATACCGAAGTTATATGCACTACGGAAAATACGTAAATATTTATGCCGTTGTGATCTGTTGTAAGAAGGGATTAAAAAAAATATGGTCCGTGGTTGTAGGTTAGTTAATCAGAGTATCTGCTATCTAATGACAATGAGACTATGGAAGCGAAATGTTGAGATACTGAGGAAGTAAAACAATACGCTGGCTCTACACTTCATCTACTAAGTAAAACAATGTACGGTTAGATTTTATAAGGAACCGTACTATCGCCTGTGGCTCCGCCCACGGGTTTTCAATAGCTGCCCCGTTTTCGACTTGAGCATAACTTTATGAGCACTCCTTTAGAGGCTATGTAAATTTTATTTTTGTCACTCACTCCAAACGAAAAAATGCGCAGTGAGAGGGCCGGATTCAGCGCAAAACTAGAATAGCTAGCAAAATTTCAAAAATAAAACATCTAGATGCTGTTAAAATCCATCTAATCAAATATGTTTGACTTCTGAACATGATCCCTATTCGTCAAATGAGGAAAAAAGTGCGTTTAAGGTTTAAGGTTTAAGATATTTATTTTCTCAAAAAGAATAAAATTCACTTACATGAGAAACAATAAATTATCACAGTTACAATTTATAACAGCGAACGCTTTAATCGCGTAACAAATAAAAATATGTGGGTAATCCTTAAAAAGTGATTAGGTTCACTAACAATGCAATGTTATGTAGGGTTGTGTTTACAGTGAGTTGATAGGATGAATATTTAATATTATAAGTGCGAGTAGGTTTCTACCAAAAGCTTCTATTAATAAACTAATAATTAATTAATAAACACTAGGTTTTAATGAAGTAATGAATAGTCCTTCAAAATGTGACTCTTCAATAGTTTTTTGTAAATAAGCAATGATTTTGCTTCTTTAATATCTTTCGGTAACTTGTTATACATTCGTGCTCCCTCAGCCACTATGCTACTATTACCGTAGTTGGTTCTCTGACGTTGTATGTATATATTATTAGCTTGTCTTGTTAAGCGCATTTTTAATTGTATTTTTTTAGTAAAAGATATTTGTGTGTGAATATCGTTGGTTAAGATTTTTCGTATCAATATACAGGTATTGTATTTATATGTTTGAGATATGTTAAATATTTTAGTTTCTTTATAGATTTTAGCGCTTTCTGTAAGGTAATTATAACCAAAAAGTGTTTTTATAATTTTGTTTTGAGCAGTTTGCAGAGTACGCAAATTTGTCTTCGCGGCTGATCCCCACACTTCTATCAAATATTCTATGTGAGGTTTGACGAGTGTATTATAAATTGTGTACCGGACTTGTTTTGGAAGGCAACGAGCAAATCCACGCAATGCTCCTGCTAGGGATATGAGTTTGGTTCTTATTTTCTCAAGGTGAGGTTTCCATGTAAGGCGGTTGTCCAAAATAAAACCCAAATACTTTTCATTAGTAGTACTTGTAATTATTTCATTGTTAATTGTTATTGGATTATAATTTGAGATTACTTTATTTTTGGCTGCAAAATTAATATATTTTGTTTTAGATGTATTAATTGTGAGTAAGTTAATTTGAAGCCATTCATGTAACATATTTAGATCCCTCTGAGCCCTCTCTACTATGGAATGAATATCCTGGCCAAAGTAAAATAGGCTAGTGTCATCTGCATATAATGTGATATCTCCATTTAGACCAATGTCCTTAACACTATTTATGTATATGAGGAATAGAAGCGGTCCCAAAATTGACCCTTGTGGAACACCAAATGTGACCAATTTAGAATCACTATGATTTTTGTTTATTTTAACCACCTGATATCGGCTACTTAAATAAGATTTGAAAATTTTAAGAGCATTTTCAGCGATTCCTATATCTTTAAGCTTCAACAAAAGTATTTCATGGCTAACGGTATCGAATGCTTTTTTTAAATCAATAAATATACCCAATGCAATGTTCTTTTGATCTATATTAAGTTTTATCGTCGTTATTAAATCAGTTGCAGCAGAGAGAGTATTAGATTTGGGGCGGAACCCATACTGTTTCTTAAAAAGAAAATTTAAATGCTTTTCAAGCCTATTATGAAGAATATTTTCAAATAATTTGGATGTTGTCGGTAGTACTGAGACAGGACGGTAGTCTCCAGGATCCGTTTTCTTCCCCGATTTATTGATTGGAGTGACTTTAGCTTTTTTCAGCGAGTCAGGAAAATTTCCTTCGAGAAGGCAAAGGTTTATACATCTGGTTAAAGGCTCAGCCAAAAAATCTTTTAAACATTTAATTGCCTTAGGCCCTATTCCGTCAATACCAGCACTGGTGTTAGGTTTAAGTTTATCTATAAATTTAGCTACTTCATCACAGCTTGTTGGAGTAAAAAGTGTAGTTTCGATTTTATTTACCAGGTTGGTTGGTTTTTGTAGCGCTGAATTATTTGGTTTGTTTATTTGTATATGATTAGCTAAGATTGAACCAATGTTGGCAAAAAAAGAGTTAAAGTATTGACAGATATCTATAGCATCAGTGATAACACCAGATGGGGTTTCAAGGCTGTTAGGAGCAAGATCTGATTTATTTTTATTATTAGACAGAGAATTTATTAGTTGCCACATTTTGCGAGGACACTTTTCATAATTTTTAAAAGATTTATAATAGTAGTTGTTTTTGGCAGATTGAATATTTATAGACACTAGATTTCTTTCTTTCAGGAAAGCTGCTCTTATTTGTTGGTCTTCTGGATTTTTCTTTGTCTTCTGCCAAAGAACGTTTCTTTTGTTTATTCCTGCAATAAGATCCTTGTTAATCCATTTGTTTTTGGGTGGATTTAATACCTTGGTTTTAATAACTTTACTCTTTACCACCGCTTGTAGTATGATGTTCTCAATAGTCTTATAATCAGAGGTCTCCAGTTGTGATTTATGTTCTTTAACATATGAATACAGTCGTTGGTAGTCGATAGCTTCATAAGGGACTCGTTTAAGCGGTGCGGGTTTGTAGTTGTGAACTTCCAGGTAAATCTGCTTATGGTCTGATAGGGATGAGTCGATCAAAGCCATATGGAACATATTTTCTTTTAGATTGGTGCATACATGATCTAGGATTGTTTTAGTAGTTGAAGTTTCTCGGGTACAGTATTCTTTGCTAATTTTATTAAGTATTTTATATCCATTTTCTTTAAGTACTTTCTTATATTCCTGAACTGGCTTCTCATTGCACAATAAGTCGAAATTCACATCTCCAAGAACGATAACTCTTCGCATTTTTGACAGATAGTATGTGTATGTATTCAGAAAGTCACTGGTATTTGTTCTTCCTGGTTTGTATATTGCTCCAATATTTAGTGAAAACTTTTCAATATAGATCCATAAGTAATGGTTGTCATTTTCTGATTTTTCTTCTAATAATTTGTGTTTAAGATTATCGTGAACGTAGATGGACACTCCACCCCCACTTGTATTTGTTCTGAAGTTATAGTAGTGCGAATAGTTTGGGATGTTTAACCGTTTTGCCTCATCATCACTTTTGATCCAACTTTCACTAATGACTATAACATGAATTTTTGGCAATGCCTCAATTACACATCTTAGTTCTTCAATTTTTCCTGACTTGACCAGGCTGCGTGCGTTAGCGTATAGAAATTTCAAAGATTTGTGGTTGGATGTTATGTTGGCATAAGTCTTACTTATTTCGTAGGTTACACGTTTTGTGGGTTTTGGATTATCGATTAATTTTCCTTTGAGTTTTTTGGCAGCTTTTTCACTATTTTGGGGACACCTTTAAAGTACTTAATAGTCAGATCTGTTTCTCCATCTTGTGTTCGTTTCTCTAGTTCTTCTCTAAGTTTCATCATAAATTTCTGCTGGTATGGTGTTTGATCTGAGTAAATTTTGACCCCATCGGCCTTATCCTTGTTTTTTAAAATAATTCTGGCAATATGTGAAGAATCAAAACACACTTTAACTGAGCGTGGCTTTGCACTATCATACTTGCCCAGTCTTATTATCTTTAATAACTTTGGGGCCTCATCTTCAGGATAAGTGGCAGCTACAATTTTGTTTATCTCAAGTCGGTCGTGCAAACACAAACATGCTCCAGTTAAAGCCATCAAAATAAAGCATGCTCCTGCTCCTTGGCTCACCGAGGACATTAAACAATTAATGGTAAAAAAGAATCTTGCTAAGGCAAGATTCAAACGTCGACCAACTGACCCCAACAAAGATAGGTACTCACGTATTCGGAATCACTGCAACAAGGTGTGTAGAGACGCTCAACGACGCCATATTCACGAATCCGTCGAAAACGGTGATCCAGCCAAAGTCTGGAAATTTCTCAAATCTCTGGGTGTGGGTAAATCTCGTAAAGACTCAATTTCGAAAGATTTGAACTTAAATTCACTTAACCAATATTTTTCTTCTTCGTCCACTATTGACAGTGCAACGAAAATAAAAACTCTAAACTATCTTTCTTCAATCCCAACACCCGACTACCCTTCTTTTAATTTTAGTCAACTCACCGATTGTGATGTTAAGAAACACATTAATGCCATTTCATCCAACGCTGTAGGAAGTGACTGTATTAGTCGTAAAATGATCGTTCCTATCCTTGATATCCTCTTACCCATCATCACCTGTATCCTCAATCGATCCATCTCCACAGGATCTTTTCCGAACTTATGGAAAGATGCTCAAGTGACTCCCTTAGCTAAAAAAGCAAATCCCACTACTTTTTCTGAGTATCGTCCTATTTCTATCCTTTCGTTTCTTTCCAAGGTCCTTGAACGTGCTGTCCATCATCAGTTAAGTGTTTTTTTGAACAAAAACAACCTTCTGAATCCTCATCAGTCAGGTTTCCGCCCTGGTCATAGTACCGCTACGGCCCTTCTAAAAATTACTGATGATATACGCAAAGGAATGGATGATGGACAACTCACAGTTCTGACCCTACTTGACTTTTCTAACGCATTTAATACAGTTCACTTTGAAATCCTACTGGGTCTGCTACGTTCTCTTAACATATCTCCAACGGTGATTGACTGGTTTCGTAGTTATCTACAGGGGCGCCGGCAACGTATCCGCATTGATGATACCTTTTCTGAATGGTGCGACACTACTGCCGGTGTTCCTCAAGGTGGCGTCCTATCTCCTCTTCTCTTCGCTATATTTATTAATAATATATCTCAGTTTATTTCTTCGTCCTACCACCTTTACGCAGATGATCTCCAAATTTACACTCAGGCCAAATTAGAAGATCTTCCAGTAGCCATAGCTACGACAAATGCCGATCTATCAAAAATATCTGTCTGGAGCAACGAATATGGTTTAAAAATCAATCCCTCCAAGACGCAAGTCATTATCATCGGAAGTCCTTGGTTCACCGATAGGATTGACTGGCAAACAGTTCCTACTATTGTATTTGATGGGACTATAATACCATACAGCAACAAAGTAAAAAATTTAGGTCTCCTATTAGATAGTTGCCTGTCATGGGACCCCCAAATAAATGAAGTTAGCAGAAAACTTTTTGCGGCTGCAGGAGCTCTGAGAAGGCTTCGAAATTTCCTCCCGACTGCTACTAAAATTGCGCTTGCACATTCCTTGTTACTACCGATTCTCGATTACGCAGATATTTGTTACCTCGATCTTACTCAGGTCCAACTTGATAAACTCGAACGTCTTCAGAATTTCTGTATTAGGTTCATTTTTGGTATTCGTAAATTCGATCACATTTCTGAATTTCGTTCGCGTCTTAATTGGCTTCCTATTCGTCGTCGTCGCAATTCTCATATTCTGTCTCTTTTGTATTCTGTATTAAATAATCCTGCCACCCCATCATATCTCAAAGCTCGCTTTCAGTTTCTTCATGGTACTCATGACCGTATCTTACGGTCCTCTCAAAATCTACTCCTGGCTACCCCAATACATTCATCGACCTTCTATGACAATTCCTTTTCAGTACAAGCCGTCCGTTTGTGGAATGATCTTCCTCTATCTATAAGAAGAGCACCTTCCCTACCAGTCTTTAAGAGACTGGTAAAAGAACACTACCTCTCACTCTGACCACTGAACTATCTACATTCCTCTTAAAGTTTATTTATTATTTATGTAATATATGTATGTATGTATATATTTATTCATTCATGTTATTTATCTATAATACATAATTTTTTTTTTTTTTTAATTTATTAATGTAGATTTTGTATAGTATATTTAAATATTATTTTAAAATTAGTGCACCGCCTATTCATCAATCTCCTTTTAAACCAGATTCTACCCAAAGGTTGTCTGGAAGAGATCGCTATAAGCGATAAGGCCGCCTGATTGTACCTACGTTATTTGGCTATTGTAATTTATATTATTTTTGTTTCCTTCTTTGTGGTGTGCAAATAAAGTTATATTGTATTGTATTGTATTGTCGTGTTCTCGCTTTTCTTCGGTTTTGGTCGATGTAGATTCTGGGATACCTGCTATAACAATGTTTTTGTCTCTTATCCAGCGTTCTTGCATTTCTTCAAATATACCAGCTTGAGATGTTGTTGGTGAGATAACTTCAGAAAATGGTCGTATTTGTGAAGCTGATTTTATTTTTTGTAGGTAATTTTCCATATCTTTTATCTTTTCATCAGTGGTAGATTTGGAGGTTTTCAATTCAGCAATATCTGATTTCAACTTGACATTCTCCAAAACAAGAAATTCTGTAGTGGATTTTATATCAGAAAGTTGATTTTTTATTGATGAAATATTTTGACTAATAGTCTGCATGTTTTCACCTTGAGAAATAGTGAAGGTCTTCAACGTCTCCATAATTTCATTCTTGAATTTATCAAATTTGGCCACATAATCATCATCTGGGGTTTTTCTTTTCCGAAAATTGATTTGTTGGAATTCTTCTGTTTTAGACATATCAGATAAGTCTGGCTGAGATTGCGATCCAGTACCATCTCGCATTGTTCGCTCTACAGTAGCCTTTGGAGGGGTTCGCAGCAGGTGACTCATAGTAATAATGTCGAAATCTCGCTCCGCTTATCGCTCCGCTCGGTTCTTATGTCCAAACCGCTACCTGTGTGAGGCTGGCGGCCAATGGCCACAGTGAGCAGCCCGGGTTTGAGTAATACCGCTCTTGTAGTTGAGATAATATGGTGTAGAATTAATTGCACGTTAATAATTTAATTTTAGTTAAAATCACTATTTTAATGACACGTCCGGTCACCGCGCGCGCCACAGTAAAAATTTAAAGACCTCATTTTGATAATTATTTCTATCGAGGAAAATTTATCCGACCGTGTTTTCCAAAAACAAAACCCTAGATTATTTATAAAGTCAAAATGCATGAACCAAAAATTTATTATAATTTTCCGTGTACTTCATGAAATACACAGAAACAAATCATCCATTTATTTTTTACATTGTCTCTTAAGCCTATATGTTGACCAGGATCACTAAAATGATAATCAGGAAAACTGCATCTAAATCCGTTGAGTGGTTCTAAAGTTAAAACGGAACCGAGAGATATACAAAACTAATAATAAATGAATTTTGGCCTCATACTATACTCACAACCCATTTAATTTAAAATTTTGTCAAAAGTAGAACAGAAATAGGAATTGTTCACTGCTTTATTGTAAGTATAAAATATAAAATAAATTGCGTATTCTGTATGTGAGAGCTTTATTTATTTATAAATGTATCTAACGGTATAAAGTAAATATCTAAACAGCATCTAAGATAAATTTTCCGACATCCGGTTTTGAAGATACAGGACTTCGTATAAATAAACGTGCTACATGCAAATATACAAACATAGTGAGCTAATTTTGCACAATTTTGTTCCATATCTATAGGTAGTTGTGTAATCATGACACAGAAACAGTACTGGAACTCGTTTACCAGTAAGGTAGTCGAATTTGAGCTTAATTAATTATCACAGGATAGTGCGATAAAAAGCGGTGGTAGCTGAGGCGGTAAAACGCTAACCTCTCAATCTTGAGACCCAGGTTTGATGCCCAGTCGATGAGTTTTTCAGAATATATGTTGGGAAGAGTATTTGTGTTCTTACCTATTTATTTTAATCAAACATAACATGCAATTTTACAAGAAGGAGTATCAGAAACCATTTGAGGTTTGTATGATACCTAATACTTACCACTTAGCTGAAGGGTGAAGGAAAACATCATGAGGAAACTTACATGCCTTAAGAAAGCGTGTATTTGTACCCGAAGTACGGTGACAGGGCTCACCACCCATTACGTTGGGATGTAATAATTGTCGGTGAAACGCGGGTGTACCGAGTATGGACTGTAACTTGAATTCACAGTTTATACTCAGAACACCTCTGACATGTGCCGTGACGATATATTTATTATATATTATCACAGGAGAGTGGCCGCGTGCGGCCGTACGATCCGTGGATAAGTTACGCTTGACATGGTCAGTACTTGGATGGATGACCATTGCCGGCTACTTTCGTGCATACGAAAGCAAATTGATCCCAGGAGATAATGAAAGATAATGACAAATGACAAATTTCTTGGCACATAAATTTATTTATAAACTGTCGATAGTAGTTTTTATCTTAAGGACACTTCCACGCGAGTGATGCCTCTCTTGTTCGCCCTCAGCGTTCTGAGAACCATTTACTCTTGCGCACGCCAATACATAAAACTAAAATGTTCTAGAGTATTGTCTTAAATGTGTGGCATATAAATATTTATTATATATATAATATTATAGATCTCTAGTGTATATTATATAAATTTAGATTATATATTTAGTAATTATATTGCTAAGTAATGGAATCTTTTATTTTTAATGCGTGTATGTATATCTTTTATTTATAAATATTTAGGTTTAAATTTTAGGTTAAAACTGGTACTCATTAATATATCACCTTATTCTTAAGCACTACCCAAATTAATCCATATCACCAAAGGTTTACTGAAAGATAATGCTAATTAGCATTAAGTTCGCCTTGTGTACAATTATTATGATGGCTTCGACAAAAGCTAGTGAGGTAGCCTATTTTTTAATGTCCTCATGTTTTATTTTTTTTTATAATGTGCTCAAGACTGGTGACTACTGCACCTAATGGTAAACGTCGAGGAGTTGATAAGATGAAATGCTCGCTTATTACTTTTTCCCCAGTATTTTGAGGTGAATTCGATGAACGTCTTCTTCGTCGCCCCGACGGGCATTCCATAAAAATTGCGACATAAAATTCATGTACTTTTGAAATCTTTGTACTCCTTAAGTTTAAAAGTTACAAAAATTATACCTATATCTTGTTATGACTTGTTTAACAGTTTTCACCGAGGTTCATTGACGCCAAGAGTAGCTTGTCATTTTTTTTGCGCCGAGGTTCATTCGAAAGATGATAAATGGCGGGTTACCCGTAAATGGTGGTACAGAACCCTTATTTAAATAATAATCAGTACACTAGATTTAAGTTTGGAGCCTCGAAAAGTAGCAGTATCATTTCAGTCTACAATTAGCGTAGTTAAGCGCATTACATGTGTTACGGAAGCACGGTCTATGAATACGTGATGAGGCAAGACGTTGGGGGCTGGGATGGTTTACATTTCAATGCGAATTTAAATTTTCAGATAACTGAGCAATTTTTATATGATCGACGTCCTTATTAACTTAATATTTCAATTTATTCATCAGTTTAATCACATTATATTTCTAGGTTTTTTTTTAGAGCAACAATGGGGAGCCAACGATTGAATTTAATGATTTAATAACAATTTTCATATCAACGACAAGAAAAACCGGCCAAGTGCGAGTTGGACTCGCGTACGAAGGGTTCCGTACCAATATCTTTAAAAACGGCAAAAAGATCATGTCTGTTGTATGGCAGTGCGCAGGTCCGATTCGCACTTGGTCGCTTGCGGTATTTTTATTATAGCGGCAACAGAAATACATCATCTTCGAAAATTTAAACTGTCTAGCTATCACGGTTCATGCATTATATATAAAAACGGCAAAAAAATCATGTCTGTTTTATGGGAGTGCGCAGGTCCGACTCGCACTTGGCTGGTTTTAGTATTTGTTGTTATAGCGGCAACAGAAATACATCGTCTGTGAAAATTTCAACCACCCAACTATCACGGTTCATGAGATACAGCCTGGTGACAGACGGACAGACAGACAAACAGACAGACAGACAGACAGACAGACAGACAGGTGGACGGACAGACGGAAAGACGGATAGCGGAGCCTCAGTAATAGGGTCCCATTGGTTACCCTTTGGGTACGAAACCCTAAGATACTACTTATAGCCCGGGCGGTACCCTAGTAGCATTTTCCGTTGGCCCTCATTCGCCAACGATCGGCAAACCGTTGGGTTATAGTTAGTTAGTTGGCCATCATAGAGCCAACGTTGGCCCAATGATACTAATATTAGCAAGATAGCCACACGATAATTAACAATGGGCCAACCGCAACTTCTGCTACCGTTGGGTAAACAATGTTGGGATGAAGCATTGTTAACGAGTTAGCCGCAATGTCGTATACCGTATGATTTTATTTGTATTAACACGATTATTTTTTAAACTGTACGTTTGAAATATTGACCAATTTAAATAGAAATAGGGACACATTTTTAAAGCACTTTTATCGTTTTGTTTCGATGTATGATTTTATTCACTTCCTCAGTTCAATACGAAAAAAATGGGTGGCAACACTATGTAGGCCCTACGGTCACAAAATGTACAATATTTAGCGGGACAAATTCGGGGGTAGAGGGGATAGGCAGCGCGCGCGCGGGTGCTCAAGCAAGCGTCACAGCGTCACGTTATTTCTGTTACCATTAATAAAATTATGTACCCATTTATTGAGTCGTTCGGTGCTATTCCAACCCTGGGTTAGTTCTAAGTAATTACAATAAATTCTATTGTATTTATATAATAAGTGATATAAAATTATACATATTATGTGATTACATACAAATACATTTTTTTTACATATAGGTTGTTCATGTAAACACTATGGGATGTCGAAATCAAATAGTCACGGCATATGTCATGTCACTACTGTATTAAAATTACATTGTAAGTTATTGTAACCTGAAAGCTAGGGATATATAGCCCCGAGTGACCTATTACGAAAACAATGTTTGAGGCACTGAGAGCAAGAAAGGCTAACATTTCCAGACACACACAATTAAAAATCAATTGAACCCATTGTTGGGTAACTGTCAGTAACATACGTAAGCCCTACAATACAAAGCAACCAGTGGCCAAACTAAAAAATAGTGGCCAAACCTAACTGTTGGCCAACTAACGATAGCTTTGTGGCTATTTAAACATTCATTTGAAGTAAAATAATTTGTAAAAAAGGTTTAAGAATGTGTGTGTTAGAACAATTAGAAATACTAAAAAACAAGAATAACCCTGATTTACTAAACGAACAAACTAACTTTACCGCTACCCCACTGTTACGTATGTTTTCGTCTCACCAAACAACTAGTCAGGCCGGTGTATACAAGGCGAGTTTTGGTCGGCGGCTCGTCACTAGCTGCTGAGCTGTCGGGCGAACAACATCAGTTGCTGCGGAGCGGCTGGGCGAGCAACACATCAGTTGCTGCGGAGAAGCCGAGCTAGCAACACATCCCGAGGATGCCTCGTTCAGAGGCGAAACACGTGTCGATAAGTTTTCTTGCTTGTTATTTAAGATTGCTTTGCTTGTATTGCTTGCTTGTTGCATGTTTTTATGCGGGCGGACGGGTGGTGCACGAGTCTGCATTTTGAATAGCACGACAAGAATTGTTTAGCGGAATATTGCAAATTATATTCATGTATCCTTTACATAGCTTTGTGGGCCAACCGTGCGCCAACAATAAATGCTACTAGGGTAGCGTTGCATTGTAGGAAGTGTTTTTTCGCCGATGGATTTCCATCGTTTTCAATAGATCTGGTATGACTAATAAGAGAACCAAGCGTCAGCTAACGCACCCGCGGTGGGTGTGGGTGTGGGGGGTAGCGAAATAGGTAAAATAAAAAAATAGTTCGCCGGCTGAAACTTTTCTCACAGACAGTTGACGACATACTGAGCTGAAAAAAAATTATCAGCTGCATCGTGGAGGGAGGATTATGCGATTGTGAAATCTACGATCGATGTCAATATCAGCCGGGTGACTTTTTTATTTGCAACGGTACCTCCCGGGCTATTGCACTGATGTCATTGAACGCAGACTGCAGTGACTAGCAGCTCGGCCAGCGTGCCTAATATGTAACTTTGTATCGGTTGCCAACTGGTTGCCAAACACTTTAAACATAGATAACAACTAATCTTTCAAACTTACCTTCAGTGTACATAGAACTGTTCACGAACTGTGACATCACTTTAAGCACGAACGTATCCTTAGATAATCGGGATTCAATAGTATACTATGTTTTCGATGTTAAGCAACCAGTTGGCAACTGACTCGAATATACATAATCTCTTTTGATTTGATTTGTTTAACTCACACATTCACTTCCTAACTACGGGCACGGTCTTGTTGTACGTTCCAGGAAGTATTGGATTCCAGGCTAGGGTTGGTTGCCGACCTGGATCTTTGTTTAAATTCGGATGCAGACTTATTACAATAGCCTCACATACTGCACGCGGAACAAAAAGCTTTTCTTTCGATAGGTTGTTTATAAACTAACTTACCCTTACCTTGTGAAATTATAAACTATTGGATTTTACAATCTCACGCTGTACATACAGCCGCCTCTGTGATTGAGATGTAGGTTGCTTGCGAACCAAGGGGTCATGGGTTCAATCTCACGCTGTACATACAGCCGCCTCTGTGATTGAGATGTAGGTTGCTTGCGAACCGAGGGGTCATGGGTTCAATCTCACGCTGTACATACAGCCGCCTCTGTGATTGAGATGTAGGTTGCTTGCGAACCGAGGGGTCATGGGTTCAATCTCACGCTGTACATACAGCCGCCTCTGTGATTGAGATGTAGGTTGCTTGCGAACCGAGGGGTCATGGGTTCAATCTCACGCTGTACATACAGCCGCCTCTGTGATTGAGATGTAGGTTGCTTGCGAACCGAGGGGTCATGGGTTCAATCTCACGCTGTACATACAGCCGCCTCTGTGATTGAGATGTAGGTTGCTTGCGAACCGAGGGGTCATGGGTTCAATCTCACGCTGTACATACAGCCGCCTCTGTGATTGAGATGTAGGTTGCTTGCGAACCGAGGGGTCATGGGTTCAATCTCACGCTGTACATACAGCCGCCTCTGTGATTGAGATGTAGGTTGCTTGCGAACCGAGGGGTCATGGGTTCAATCTCACGCTGTACATACAGCCGCCTCTGTGATTGAGATGTAGGTTGCTTGCGAACCGAGGGGTCATGGGTTCAATCTCACGCTGTACATACAGCCGCCTCTGTGATTGAGATGTAGGTTGCTTGCGAACCGAGGGGTCATGGGTTCAATCTCACGCTGTACATACAGCCGCCTCTGTGATTGAGATGTAGGTTGCTTGCGAACCGAGGGGTCATGGGTTCAATCTCACGCTGTACATACAGCCGCCTCTGTGATTGAGATGTAGGTTGCTTGCGAACCGAGGGGTCATGGGTTCAATCTCACGCTGTACATACAGCCGCCTCTGTGATTGAGATGTAGGTTGCTTGCGAACCGAGGGGTCATGGGTTCAATCTCACGCTGTACATACAGCCGCCTCTGTGATT
Source organism: Ypsolopha scabrella (assembly GCA_910592155.1). Classification (NCBI taxonomy): domain Eukaryota; kingdom Metazoa; phylum Arthropoda; class Insecta; order Lepidoptera; family Ypsolophidae; genus Ypsolopha; species Ypsolopha scabrella. The sequence goes on from OU342964.1 coordinate 1,561,753, forward strand.
GAGATGTAGGTTGCTTGCGAACCGAGGGGTCATGGGTTCAATCTCACGCTGTACATACAGCCGCCTCTGTGATTGAGATGTAGGTTGCTTGCGAACCGAGGGGTCATGGGTTCAATCTCACGCTGTACATACAGCCGCCTCTGTGATTGAGATGTAGGTTGCTTGCGAACCGAGGGGTCATGGGTTCAATCTCACGCTGTACATACAGCCGCCTCTGTGATTGAGATGTAGGTTGCTTGCGAACCGAGGGGTCATGGGTTCAATCTCACGCTGTACATACAGCCGCCTCTGTGATTGAGATGTAGGTTGCTTGCGAACCGAGGGGTCATGGGTTCAATCTCACGCTGTACATACAGCCGCCTCTGTGATTGAGATGTAGGTTGCTTGCGAACCGAGGGGTCATGGGTTCAATCTCACGCTGTACATACAGCCGCCTCTGTGATTGAGATGTAGGTTGCTTGCGAACCGAGGGGTCATGGGTTCAAACTTCGCGGTACTAATTAATTCGTGTCCGGTCTGCATGTAAAGTTATTTTTCATTTGTTCCCAGTACAGTAAAAGGTCTCACTACGTTTGGGGACGTTTGGACGAAATAATCGTCGGTGAAAAGCGGGTATAATAACTGTGGATCGTGACTTTCCACTTGAGGAAATATCTGACACCTCCTCGGGGATTTGTGTCGTGACTATTATATGTTTGATAAAAGAATCAAAATTTATAAACTGAAAAGAATTTAAAACTGCCGTATAATAACAATAAAGCAGAGTGCCTCCCTCTCTCACTCTAAAACAAACGTAAATATCTCTGAATCTTTAAAACTTCGGAACGATCTCCTCCGGGCTCAATCCGAGTATGAAATCACAATTTAGCAAACAACAAAACTGTTATTAGGCAACAAGAACAGCGAAAACAAAGGAGTTGACATCGAGGACAATGAAAACGGAATCAAGGTAAACTGCCGAAAAGTGTAACAATACACCACTTGAAGTCACCCCCCGCCCCGCCCGACCCCCCCCCCCCCCCCCGCGGGACCGCTGCAAAAGTTCACGAGGTAATCTGCTCAATAATAAATGAGACGACCTAACTTCGCACCAGCTCCGACACTCTAGCTTTCACGCTTAAAAACTTTCCTACGATCCCATGTTAAAAATTCTACCAACACGAAATCTACTTTAAAAACTCAAAGTTACGGTTTCTTTTCACTTGGCCAGCGGGTTCCCATTAAGCCTTGACTTTGCGCACGTCTACCTGAATTAGATATGTGTTAAAAGCTTAATGCAGTTAATAGCTGGCCAGTTTGTTGCATACTGATGTTGATATTTTCTTTTAAGCTGCTATCAATTAATTACTTAGTCTGACTCTGTTACTAAAAATGGAAAAAGAAAAGTTTTGAAATATCCCTTAACACTAACAGGACTTGCATTTAATTATTTGCCCTGTAGGTTAAGCGATTACCATATGTGCGTTGATATTTTTTATTTACGTATTACTATAGTTTAAATTTTAACTCGGTGGTATTGCTAACTATTCATAGTTTTACCTTGTGGGAGGGAGTACGACAATAAAACTTTCCTCTATTCTTGGCATTTTCAAGCTACTTATTATATAAAAATTATGTCCAGCGCTGATATGACAATTTTAAGATGATAGACGATAGCTAAAAGCTTTGGAGTCAACTTGAAACAAAAGAAAAATATATGAATATTTTAAATATAATAATATGTTGACAGTTAAATATTTTTACCCAAATTTAACATCTTCATTATTATTATTATTATTATTATTATTATTTATTTATTGTATTGAAAAGTAACATAATTTGGACAAAGGTGTGACAAACCTGTGAGGGTTTATCCGCACACCCCATTCATATTTATATAAACTCTATACCTTTTTCACGTATAAGAATATTATAAAACAAATAATTTTGTGTCCTACTGCTAAAGATAAAAATCAGTATACGTTGCTAAAAGTGAGGAACTAAACTTTGTCAACACAACCAGTTGCAATTTTAATTAATTATCATGGAAAAATTAGCAAAACAGTAATTTATTATTGTCTAGGTAGTCCTCGACACTGTCTCGGTTGTTTTAAATATAATGGTGTGTTATTTATGGTATACTGTAAAGTTTAAGTATAAGATGTAACTTAAACTAGTCACTGGGTGGTATCGTAGCGTTAAAGCTAGATCTAGACAATTCCTAGATTTAACTTTTCTTTTTCCCAATAATATGCGGTGCAATAATGAAAAATAATACTGAAATAAGTAAAAACAAATTAAAGTCATTCATTTTTATATTTCCATTATTCATACAAAATACCTTTAACCGACACCTCTAATAAATCCAAAAAATAGGGTTTGCCTGCGTGCTTAAAATTACCTAGACGGAGAGCGAACGCATTTTAGAAAAAAAATATCAAAATACGACATAGAAGACTGATCAAAATATACGGTCCCACGAAAATGCCTCAAATGTATGGAGCAATTACTGCTAAGTTGTAACCAGTATCCTTCGTAATTCCCGACGGTCGTCCCCATTCCTTATTCATGGTTGCTGCTTATGAGATGCAAATACATTACCGCGCCATAACCGCGGGACCTCAAACAGTAAGTTTGCTCACGGTAAATGTGGGTATGACATCGCATTTGTCCACACTGTATCAACAAAGATCTCCACGGCTTACTAATTAGACAGATACGAGTGACGTAAACTATTTAGTTACAATTTCCTGAATAAAGGTAAGTCCAAAGATTACAATATTATACTGGAATCGTTAGCCTTTCAACTGGCATAACATGTAATTCGGACATTATGTACTTACTATTAGAGTGCATTACATACTAGAAAATATAAATTAGAAACAAATGTAAAGACAAGAATTTGAAAAATAAGTATTTATAGTATTCCAAAGCGATGGATTCCGCAATAAAAACATAATCTTAGTTAATGAGAACTGTGAATTTCTTGTCTGAAGCAACACATATTGTAGCGATGACAACGCCATCTGTTTCTTAACAACAAGGCGTGAAATCACATATCGCCCTCGTGAGCGTTCAATATGTGCATTACAAGCTGGTTAGATCAAATATTTACAAAATATTCAGTGGTATGGTGGAAAAATTCAACGGTCTAGGTAAGTACTTCGGTGGCGCAATTGGTAGGGCGCTTGTCTTGACAACAAGAGGTCGCAGGTTCAAATCCTGGCACAAAGAATTTTTTCAAAATCTTGTCTTTACATTTGTTTCTAATGTATCTTATCTAGTACGTAATGCACTATGATAATAATATTTAGAGTATTCCAAAGCGATGGATTTCACAAAATAAAATTTTGTTTATGAAGATGCCTGGACTCGTGCACTGCAGAAATTTTAACGCGGTCCATTGATGCATTGCGGATTTCCGTTTAAGGAAATGAACAAAAAACTATTCGGATTTATAATAGTCCGGCAGGTCTACCACGTAATTATGATTGTCATGGGTATGAACATCATTATGAACTTCATTACCATTGCCAGAGTCTGATTCGGACCTATTTTGTAAAAATTTCAATGACAATGAACATCATGAACGAATGAAAACCTGCGTTTTGTTTATTCAATTTAGTTATGGGTGGATGCGTTTTCGAAGTTATTATAAACCAAGTTATTCTTAGATATGAGCACCTATTTAATTAGTCTGATCCTCTTTTCGTATTGAAAAGAAGTTTTACAATGTTTCTTATTGTTTTATTTTCAAATTTATCACGTAACGTAATAAATGCAAACGAGAAATAAATAACCAAACGCACAGGACAAAAATACCTCCCTCGAAAAGTTTCGTTTTCATTTCTATTTCAAGTTTGTAAATAAAAGTAAGTACTGTTGTGTTTTTCTTCTATTTAATTTCAAATTTGTGGGAAAATCAATATCATAACATGAGGCAATGCCTATTTTTCTTTACTTTGTACCAAAATCTGTAGAAGCTCTGGGAAATCTACACTGTAACATAATACAGTGCCTGTGGAAGATTTGAGGAGGAAATACCCCTGAGACATTAGAATACCAAAGCTTCAAGCAATGGGAATTTTCCATTTCCAAGTGGAGAGCCAACCATCCGCCTGACTGAGCCCAGCAGGCATCCCACCTCAACATCATCAATACAGTGCCTGTTTCTCTTTTTGTTTTACTTGAAACAATCAAATATTATGTTTCAGAATGCCAGCACACAGACAGAGACAAGACAATTTCATGGAGAACTTAGACTTGGCTCTAGAGAAGGTGGTGAACAACATTGCAGCATTATTAGCGAAGCGACATGTCATGTCATGACATGTCAAAGTCTCAGTGGAAATTTATTGTGATTGTGAATGAAGTTGGACTTGGCTGTCGAGAAGATGGTAAACAATATTGGTACAATGTTAACCAGGCAATGTACTAAGTCACAGTGGAAATGTATTGTGATTTTGAATGCAGTGTTGTTAACGAGGTAATTTTGCAATAACTTTAGTTAATTGTTAGAATAGATGATAAAAATCTAATAAGTAAAACTTGATGTTTCAGTAGGTACTTACTAAAAATAAGTGTGTTAATACATAAATAATAACCAGTGCAAAAGTAGTGTTTTATTTCTGAAATTCCATGTAGGTTCAAAATGATGTTGTTATTCTGAGAAAAGTATCTAAGTTTGACAAGATTATAAAAGAATTAAAATCTAATAGTATGGAAAAAAATATTAAGTCGTTTGGTCTAAATATAAAGGTGTGAATGAAAGTAGAATGACAAATGAAATTAATGGTAAGGAAAGTGGAAGATATAACTCTTTTTGGTTGTCCTAGGAGGACATTATGTGAGGGGTAAGCCAGGGCCGTGTTCATAAATTAACACGACACGGGTTCTAATGCCATCTTTGTTGCATGCTTTGAAAATGGTGTACTCTATCCTGCTGTCAGTTTCGGAACATGACGAAAGTGTTAATGAATGAACATAGGTCTGAGTCATATCAGATGGAAATCTGCAGCCTCCACCTACACCTTCGGGAGACAGGCATAAGTATTATGTATGTATCCATCCATCAGCCTGTTTCATCCACTGCTGTATTATGTATGTATGTACTCAATCAATCCATTCAGGAATTTGAAAGAAAAAGTCATAGCCAAAACAGAAGTCATTTATTGTTCGGACAGTGATAAAACCTAACATACACTTTATTTTCCACAGGCCTTCTATCCTAAGCAGAGTAAAGAGGTGTACAGAAATCCTGTGGGCATCCTAACTTAATAAAATTAAGAGTGATCTAAAACTGACAATGTTAATTGATCAATACCTGCTTATGACCAACATGAGTGGTGAAATTTGGGAAAGGCCTTGTCCAGCAGTGGACGAACACGGGCTGATGGATGGATGGACCTGCTTATGTACATAATTATCTCTAGTCATTAAATATTAATTTCAAAAAAGGGTACATAATACATAGCACTATTTATTCATAGACCACATAATATCATAAATTGAGCAGAATTTTCATAATCAACACTTAAATTAAGTCCAAATACCAAAAAAACAACCAAAAAAAATTACATGTCGACTCCACCACAGCCTATCGACCAAAGCAACTCTTCCCTCATAAATTTGTTCATGGTCTCCATGGAATGGAATTTGTGGAGGTGGACGCTGAAGATCCATGCTCAGTGCATCCAAATTAATTCATCTCATGTTTTGTAAAGTATTAAATACCACTATGACATTGAGTGAGTGGTCTCTTCATGTTGAAGTATGATTCTTCATTGTCCTCGGGGCAAATGCACAAGAAATCCAAACTTGTCCATAAACCAGAAAATGCAAATAATGTTGTGTGTGAATATTTGAAATATTACAGTATTTGTACTTGATTTGAACAATTACAAATTGAAGGTATTATTATAAATCAACTTTACCTCTCTGAAGTTTCATTCCGTTCTGACTGAGATCTTGAAAAATTAATATATTTTCGCAAGATATGTGGTGGATTCAGCACTTCCATAACTTCCATCAGACAATCAGACTTTTTGATTGTGAAAGGTTTAGGGAGTTGTTTTTCACTACGTGTTAACCCCCACTGGCATACATCTGTAATGCTACCAGAATCTGTATAAAAGATGTCAGAAACTTCACTGTTATGTTTGATAATTTAATTACTTGCTTACACAGTAAGCTGTAAACTCTAATGTTAGGCTTGGTTATTTAATTACAGAAGTACACTGAAGTAAGTAGATGAGTAACACTACATTTTCTTGTTTAGTTTGGTTGAAACTTCATTATACTACCTTGATTTCTGGATGCACTGCAGTGTTTCTTTCGTCGCAAAGTTTCGTGAAATTGGCATGTAACAATAAGTTTGAGTTCCGACAGGCCTTATTTTAGTAGGTAACAACAGGCTTAAAACATACCTTTGAAAGGCGAAAGTTCGATTAGGTCGCTGGGTAGAAGCATCGGCCTGCAAATATCTCTCTGCATCCTTCGCTGGATTCCTTCCCTGGTTTTTAGGCGTTCCTCCTCCGCCGGCCCCAGACAGCAAGTACGCTCTCGCCATCCGATTAATAGAACAAAAAACACGAAAACAAGGCAAGAAAAGTTATATCTACGAAAAATTAAGCATAGTAGATTTAGGTACCATACAATATTGCTGGAAAATACCAAAATTGTGAAAATGTATTATGAACATCAGAGCTCCCATGCTCCGGCTTTCATTTGACATTTCAAAATGGTCATGAAGTTCGTTTTTTTTTTACGCGATAGCAATTATGGTGACAAATATGTATGAAAATCATTCACTCAATTGACATGGGCTTGAAGACCATCACCATTATTTTACGCGGTACGACGAAGCTCATTAATGGGCTTCAACTGTCAAAACGAAGCCCATTACGATGATCATCGAATTACGTGGTAGACCCGCGGGAGGTACCGTTGCAAATACAAAAGTCATAGTAAGCCGGCTGATATTGACATCGTTCGTAGATCTCACATGACTGATATGTGAATCGACCGTCAGCTGCTCAAGTAGCGGTGGGTTTGGGAGTTAGAGGTTGCGAAAGTGGTAAAAAAAAAGTGATAGTACGCCGGCTGAAACTTTTCTCACAGATAGTTGACATCATACTGAGCTGAAAAAAAAACGTCGCTGTCGTACTAATTTTTTTTACCCCTTTCGCAGCTTCTCACATCTACACCCACAGCGGGTGCGTCAGCTGACGCTTGGTTCTGTTATTAGCCATTCCAGATCTATTGAAAAAGATGGAAATCAATCGGCGTAAAATCACTTCTTAAAATGCAAACAAGTTCATGCGAGCAGCTGACGCATCTCCCCCCCCTCCACGATGCAGCAGACGATTTTTTTTCAGCTCAGTTTGATGTCAGCTATCTATGAGGAAAGTTTCAGCCGGCGCGCGGCGTACTTTTTTTTTACAACTTTCTCTGCCTGCCACTCCCACACCCGTCGCAGGTGCGCCAGCTGACGCTTGGTTCTGTTATTAGCCATTCCAGATCTATTGAAAAAGATGGAAATCAATCGGCTTAAAATCACTACCTAAAATGCAACGCTACCGCCCGGGCTATTATATTACTAGCCCTTTTCTCAAGGCTTCACCCGTGCTGGAGACTTCAACAACTTGTATCGCACCTTTATAATTTATCCTTTCTTAGCGGGTATGTACCTAGTGGAACCTATACCTGCCAAGTTACCAGTTTGTACACTTCGGAGATTTCGCAGATGAATCATTTAAAATTTCACCATAAAAAACCATTTATAGTCTATTATAATCTCATTTATAATCTATTTATCATGACACTATCTGTTAGTGAGTGAGTTTCGTACATAATTCCTGCAGTCTTACATTTTTTTATGCCTTTACTTGAGTAGGATATATATGATTTTGTATCATATGTTTTATTCTGAAAAAAGGAATGTTTGCTAAGTTTCTTGCCCTTCTTCTTAGCAATACTAATCAAATGGTGCGGATGGTTAGGCATTATGTATATATAATATTTTTATTTCTATATTTCTCTATTTTATGCAGGTGTATAACTTTATTACATTTTAGTAGCCCAACCTTAATATTTTTTGTAGCTATTTCCCGTTTTTATTAATGAAGTTATTTATTCATTGCAATATGTATATATAATATTTTTATTCCTAGATTCCTCTATTTTATGCAGGTGTATAGTTTATTTCCCGTATTTTATATATTTTTTTATATTCTAAAGATATATTATATTGTTCAAATTTACTTTGACTTGTAGAAAGTATACTTTGTATCTATTTTACAAAAATAAATATTTTAATTTTGGTTGATTTTGATTTTCGGGTTGTTTGTCTCTAAAAACAACTCAACAAGAACCAAGATTTTACGGTTCAAAGCGAAATCTATCGCTTTGGATACTCGAAAGTTGAAACATTATTCAGAATGCATTACAAACTGTATAAATCAACTAAAACAAAATCCGACAAGTATTTAAAAAAAATTATATTATATTATGTTATTTTATTATTAATAATCCACTGGTCTGTAATTTTTAATCACTACTATGAGACTCACATCTACTCAACGAGCTATAAGCCGTTACATCTAGTAGTTCATATTTTTGACATTAAGTCTGCGTTACTGTCTGTCTACTGTCAGAGGGCGATAGCAAGGGGTCTCATCGCCGCGCCGACCCTCCCTTTATGGCCGCGAATATCTCGGAATCCTTTAATCGTTTCCATTCTCGAACCTGACCTTTGGGTTCGTTGTAAGTTCGCCGAGTTGTACGACGTAGGGATAATTGTCTCACTCGTGCTAGTTCTAATGGGTGATATATGGCACAAACATTTAAATGCGCAGATTTTATTAATGAAGTGATTAATTTAGAACAGTTCAGTATTTATTCACTGAAATTTGATGGTCCAGAAGCAGTCCGATGTGTGCGCGCGACCACAGGTGCACTCTCTCGTTCTCCCTCTTCTGAACCCGATAGAACGGAGACCGCTACGACCAGAGAAGAGTTTGGATGCAATGTCTGGCAAACAGCTACTATAGATCTCACTGAGCTTTAAATTATTTAAATAAAAATACAACGTATGTATTTCATTTGACTGATGTGGGCTGAAATATATTTCGAAAGTACTTATTATATACGTGCAAAGTACCTATTATATACGTGCAAAGTAACTATTATTTACGTGCAAAGTAACTATTATTTACGCAACTGAATAAATTGTGTAAAAGAAAATTTTAGTGTAGGAATACATATTTAGTTAAATAAAATTAAATAATATTCAAGACAATCTCATAAATCAAAAAAAAAAACAAAATTGTTTATTCTGATATCCAAATATTTTCATAATTACAATTACAGCTGGAGCCTCCTTTTAAGTAAAAAATACCTGAAATGAATACTTTATTTTCGCAATCTAGGTACATATATACACTTATCGCGCGTTAGAATTTATTAAATAAGTAAAATGGTTAAATTAAAAAAAAGGAAAATACAATATATTATATTAGGATTTGGGTAGGTACATATATTTAATAAGTTAATACACGTACATAATACTACATTAAAGGTATATTTAATGTATACAATAATATATATCCCTACTATATGATAATGATAGCTAACCATTTACTAAATACTAATACGTTACATATATAAATATATGCCTATCTCCGCCCATTCGATTAGTTTTGCTAAGAAGAAGGGCAAGAAAATTAGCAACAGAAGACTCCGCTCCTTTAGTCCGCAGCTTTGGTTTTAGAAAGCTGTTTCAAAAATTTACTAACATTTATTTTAGTACATAATAAAAAGTATAATAAAAGAGAAATAACATGCAGCATGCGTCAGTGCTATGTAAGGGTGTGTGAGAGGGTGTATGTGTGTGTGTGAGGGTGTGTATGAGGGTTAGTGGGAAGGTGTACATACTACATACTAGTTAATTTTATTTCTAAGTAATTTGGTAAATTAGGTTTTCAGCCTCTTCGTAGCTCTTTGTTTTTAATAATAATTTTGTTTGCTTTTTGCATTCAAAATTATTTTTTGTACTATATCTAAACTTCTGTTTATTTGGTCGTATATATAAGCTGACTGATAGTTAAATTGTCTGCGTGCAAAAGTAGATTTGTTTAATGGAAATTTAATAATGTTGCCTGTTTTTCTCTTCTTTGAAAAATGTGGGTCGAAAACAGAATTTTTATGCTTTTTAGGACTGTATTTGCAATAAACAATTTTCTTGCAGACAAGAGATCGCATAAAGAATATAAATTATCTGTTAGGTATCTGTAGGGTTTACATAACCTTTAACAATGCTCTTTGGGCTCTCTCCAATTCGATAAATTTAGATTTTGCAGCTCCTCCCCAAATTGGTATGCAATAGTTAACTAGAGATTGCACAAGGGCTATGTATATTTTATTAAGGAGTCAAGGGGTAGCTATATGTCTAAGCATTTTGAAGATCCAGATTTACCTTCTTACTTGAGAACTCAGTATTTCAATTTGTGGGTACCAGGATAGTCGCTGGTCTATCATTACGCCTGAGTATTTAGTTTTGGAAATCTTATCAATGGCAAGGCAATTACAGTTTATATGGTCATTTGTACAGTTATAATTTTTTATTTTAGTATTATCTGGGGGTTGGGTTCGATTATATTCAGTAAAACAGATAAAGTTGGTCTTCAGCGCGTTAAGAGTGAGCAAGTTTAAGTTTAGCCAATGTGACATTTTTGAAAGTCCAGATTCTGCACTCTTTAGAGTTGAGTCCCAGGTTGTGTTTGGAAATACTACTGGATAACTTTTGCGTGCTTAATGTTCTTTTGCTCAATTGATTTACATAAAATCTAAAATTAAACATAGATTAAAAAATGAATTATAACAAAGCAAATAATTAAAAATTATGTATTAAAAATTTACGTAGTATGGTCGATTGAAATAAGAGAGACAAGTGTTTTCTTTATTTATTTTAACATAAACTTTAATAAATTTCCCAGTCTAAATCTTCCCCTTTTCAATTTCACACACCTCTTCAACTCATCCCAGTACTAGATCGAATTGTTATCACAACTTAGGTTCGTCTGGCCACCTCTAGTGGCCTTCGTCTGGCACACACTCTGAGACGTACTGGTGAGACGTGCAGGTGACCCTGAAAGTCGAAATTAATGGCTATCAGAAGTCAATCAGACGTTATAAAAGTAAAAACATTAAACAATAAATATTAGAAACTACAGAATATCTGGAATGATGTGCCGTGATTGGAATTTGAAATTTTAAATAAATACCAAACCCAGGTCTAATTTAAAACAAATATCCGGTTTAATTAATTAAGTATGCAAAAAAACAAATTACTTCGTCAAATTGAAGATATTACAACAAGAAATGACTTTTATTCATTATTTTAGTAATAATAATTGTAATTAATCACTTAGGTATATTTTAGCGCATTCGGAACTTGATTCCCCATCGAGCGACGGAGATATCAATACGAGACGAGCCGTGCGAGTGAGTGAGACGCACGTCCCCGGGGTCTCCAGTATAGTAACATGCCCACAGCTAACGTAACTACGTCACGCTTCAACCTTGTACTTTGCGCGTCTACTAAGAAATCAATCCGATATTATTTTGCTTTAAATAAAACCCAGTGTATGAAATAAAATATCTGCAACAATAACGCTTTTTTGATATCACTCGTAACCTTACCATAAAAATATGTTACAGGTGTTAATGTTCCGATTTTATACTTCTTTCAGACCGCAATAATCGTTGGTAAAGCCACTGTAGAGCGGGGACTCACGGGAAAACATGTTAGCTACTAAAATATACATCGGCGCTAACGTTACGTTCCCAAGAGGGTATTAAATATGCTTGGATAGAACCATAACCGTTCAAAGCTCACTCGATAACAGAACAAAAGAGATCAACATACGAGTGAGCACGATTACTGATTGCATCTCGATTTCTCGTGAACGTTTGTCTCGTTTGTTTTGTGAAATAATGTCCGGTTTTCTGACTTCTTAGGGTAAAAACGGATTTATGTGCTTAATAAATTTCAAATGGTTATGCTTTTTACCCCACTTTACAAAAAAGGAGGAACACACTTGACTGCATTTTTTTTATGCTACTCCATCACTCTAGAATTTTTTAGACGATTAAAAAAAATTGGAGAAGAACTCTTCATTAAGGCAAATAACTCCGGTATTTCTTAACGGATTTGAAAAATTTTTTTCGCTTAGAGAAATTCGTTTCCCTGTAGGTCCCATTTAAGTTTGGTTGTGTTCTGATAATTGAATTCAGAGATAGGCAGTAGAACTCCTCAATGGATGACGGCATATCACTTGAAATTGAGGCAAGCGCTGTGAACGCCAAGATGATGATTGCAGAGTGTTAGTTCAGGAAGAAAGAAATCGGCAAAAGTGTTATTTCGGTACCATATGTCAGTATATAATTATTTTAAATGTCTGCTGTAACATTTGAAGTCGGTAGCTATTTTTAGGGTTCCGTAGTACCTAAAAGATACAAAAGGAACCTTTATGGTGAGACTCCGTTGTCCGTCCGTCCGTATGTCACAGCCTCATAACTTGGGCACCGTTTAAGATAGAGACTTGAATTTTGCCACAAAAGTAGCATTCGCTTCCCTACATAATACGGTATACAAAAATAATAACAAAAAACAAAACATTTCCAATACAAAATAGAGAAAAATAAAATAAGAAAATCTTGAAAATACAATAGGGTATCAAATTGTAGATATTAAAAACTGATTATAAAATATATACTTTTACTATAGTTACTGTCACGGATTTCGAGAAATCTTTAAAAAAACACAAAAATGCATGTCCCCCCCTTATTTACGAAACTGGTGGAACGTTAAAATTTTTAAAAATCATGGTAATTTGGGATTACGTTAAAGATGACAGGAAAGATATAGCGGGTGAGAAATTTACCATACCAAAATGACCAAATTAAATTTTTCATTTACGAGTTTTATTTCGAAGATGGTATAAAAATATTTGAGTCTCTCCTTTGTGGTAAATACAATCAATTCTTTTAAAACAGGTAGATGCTTGAAATATTCACAGAATATTTAGTTATATATTCTGGGAAACCAGAGGTCGCAGGTTCGAATCCTGGCCCGAGGAATTTTTTCAAATTCTTGTGTTTACATTTGTTTCTAATTTATCTTTTCTGGTTTGTAATGCACTCTAATAATAATATTTAAATATTCACTTTAAAAATAAATCAATAAATTAAAATAAAATTCATATTTAAGGGAGACTCCCATACAACAGACGTGATTTTGATCGCACTTGGCCGGTTTTTAGTTATCATAAACAGTTACAATGGGCAAGATTTTAAATATCTTCTTCCTGACTAAGGAACCCTAGGTACCTATGCGAGTCTGACTCGCACTTGGCCGGTTTTTAGTTATCATAAACAGTTAAAACGGGCAAGATTTTAAATATCTTCTTCCTGACTAAGGAACCCTAGGTACCTATGCGAGTCTGACTCGCACTTGGCCGGTTTTTAGTTATCATAAACAGTTAAAATGGGCAAGATTTTAAATATCTTCTTCCTGACTAAGGAACCCTAGGTACCTATGCGAGTCTGACTCGCACTTGGTAGGTTTTTAGTTATCATAAACAGTTAAAATGGGCAAGATTTTAAATATCTTCTTCCTGACTAAGGAACCTTAGGTACCTATGCGAGTCTGACTCGCACTTGACCGGTTTTATTTTTTGTTAAAGTATATAGATGTTTGGTGTTCTGGTGTTTCAAGATATATTTACGAGTAAGTCTTAGATCGAGCGATTGAAATGATGCTCGATGCTACGCGCTACGATTGTTGGTATAGATATTCCATCTCATGAAGTGCGTTTGGCTATGGTTGTAGTAGTGACGTGTGCAGATAAGCGCTGTGTGGCATGTTTTATAATGCTCACACGATTACGCAAAATAGGAAAAAGTTCGTGTGGACGCTCTATCACAACCATAGCCAAACGGTCTCTGTGGGATAGAATATCTATCTATACAATTCACACCAGCACAGAAGGCGTGGATAATCTTAACTGTCACCTGCTCAGCATTCTCGTTCCTTATAGAAGTTCTAAAAATGCACAGTTTAGACTCTAAACTTAAGAGTATGTGTGACTAACTTCAAGCCCGCTTCGACACTCTATTATAACCATAGCCATACGGTCTCTGTGAGATAGAAGATCTATCTGTACAATTCACACCAGCACAGAAGGCGTGCATAATCTTAACTGTCACCTGCTCAGCATTCTCGTTCCTTATAGAAGTTCTAAAAATGCACAGTTTAGACCTTAAACTGAAGAGTATGTGTGACTCACTTCAAGCCCGCTTCGACACTCTATTATAACCATAGCCATACGGCCTCTGTGAGATAGAATATCTATCTGTACAATTCACACCAGCACAGAAGGCGTGGATAATCTTAACTGTCACCTGCTCAGCATTCTCGTTCCTTATAGAAGTTCTAAAAATGCACAGTTTAGACTCTAAACTTAAGAGTATGTGTGACTCACTTCAAGCCCGCTTCGACACTCTATTATAACCATAGCCATACGGCCTCTGTGAGATAGAATATCTATCTGTACAATTCACACCAGCACAGAAGGCGTGGATAATCTTAACTGTCACCTGCTCAGCATTCTCGTTCCTTATAGAAGTTCTAAAAATGCACAGTTTAGACCCTAAACTTAAGAGTATGTGTGACTCACTTCAAGCCCGCTTCTACACTCTATTATAACCATAGCCATACGGTCTCTGTGAGGTAGAATATCTATCTGTACAATTCACACCAGCACAGAAGGCGTGCATAATCTTAACTGTCACCTGCTCAGCATTCTCGTTCCTTATAGAAGTTCTAAAAATGCACAGTTTAGACTCTAAACTTAAGAATATGTGTGACTAACTTCAAGCCTGCTTCTTGTGCTGATAGCGTGCTACCGGTAGCAAACTTAATGGCGCCTCCGAAGTTCGTCTAAGTCTGTCTACTTTCACCATTCTCTGTCATCTTATTTCTTTCTATCCGTCTCGTCAAAGCTAACTACACTCAGGCGTCACAAGCGAACTAAGCATAATATAGATTTGTATGGGTTTTAATACATTGCCGATGGTGGCGATGGTGATGTTTGCGCCTCGAGACCTCACCTCGTAACACCTCAACCAATGATGCCAACACGCTCTCTCGTGAACCCTTATCCTAACTTACGTTTATTGTAGCAAGAATGCGACGTAAAAATGCTTTTAAGTACGCTTCAGGCTGAATTTAATAACGGTTAAGTGCTCCGATAAAAATAATAATAACATTTTGGATTACCTATCGCACTTTTAAAATATTTGAATGAAATATTGTCGTGTTAGTCCCCATAAATTATAATATCAAAAATGTATACACTCAAAATGAGATTTCTGCGATGTATACGAGTATAGACCTAGAGTTATAATTATGTAGGTTTACCGAAACGAACACCTTTCTAGAAGAAAAAGCTCAAGCCACCAAAATATTGTTTTGATAGCGCTGGTTTTCAGCTACTGGAGGTTGTACTTTAAAATGCAAATTTGAAATACGCTTAAAGTTTCTTTCGCACATTCCCAAAAAAGTTGCAAACAGTGGGCACTTTATACGATCTCCTTGAGGTGGAAAACGGCCGCTGAAGAATTATTACGTTATCATATAAATAAGGATTTAAGCTTGCGCAGAATAAATTCCCCAAGGCCCAAACCGAGCACAGTATTATTTTTACGTGAAATTTGTTGTTTTTATTGCCTCTTAGATCGCAACTCGCTAGTATTGGAGCTTAGATGAGATAATTTACTGTGGCGTTTTAAGGCTTTGAAGGTATTTGTAAAATTTAAAACAGTATTTTGGGGCTGGTTTATTTTTTGCCGTCGCTATGTTTTCTGTTAATAAATACAAAGGTTGGCGTTGAAATTACAAGAAAAGATACAGGCAGTTTATTTTATTCAAAATGGAATAAAACGACGGGCTGCTTTTGTTTTATTTTATAATAACCTTTTATATGGTTTATTTTCAAGATATTTTTTTATGTACAAGAATACATTTATTTACGCATACAATATAACATGACTATTTGAAAATAGTAGTTTATGAAGCTGGTACATAAAAAGTTTATTAAAAACAAGAGTGTTTAATTTTAATACCTAGTTATGTATAGTTTCATCCACTACTCTATCTAAATTCAATGCTTGGTGTCATGAGAATATTGATCCTAGCCATAATACTACTGTTCGTTAATTTTCTAACTGATTTGTGTTTTTCAAATCGTTTGTTTTTATGTGAACTAATATTTTTATTTTGTTTTTTTATTATTATATTATATTTATTTATGGTCTATTCAGTTTATTCATCAACTTATTTATTAATTGCATTATGTATAATAATATTCTTATTCCAATAAGTCTTTCTTTTATGCATGTGTATAACTTTAGTAGCCCAACTTAAATATAGTTTTTTTTATATATTTCCCGTAAGTATCATATTTGTTTCATTATAAAATTTTATTTTTATACAGATTAGATTTGACATGTAAAACGTATACTTTATATATCTATTTTACAAATAAACATTTTGAATCTTGAATCTTGAATCATCCCTACTAACCTGTTTTCATATTTTTTGTGAATTTGTGGATAGCCATTTTTGTTTATTCTTGTAAAAGCTCCTTCTAAAAGTGTTCGTAATTTCCGTCGTTATTTCCAGAATGTCAGGTGGAGTCAAATATCATCACCCACCCACCATACCTGCTGTCAGTAATGTTAGGGCAAAATAATTCTTTTGACCCGTAAAACCGCAGTACATAAGTAATAAACATGTAATAAATAAATTTCCTCGAAAAGGGGCGCAACAAACAGTTCATCCATTGACAAACCGAGTCCAATGCGCCGTAAGCCATAGACAATACCTAGCCGAAAATAAAGTGAACTGTAACCTCGTTGCTGTTTTCTACGTATTGGAGAACATTGTATAAAAACCTCATTGGTATTTGATATTAAACCTCAGACATGGCTGTATGGGTTAAGTTCCCTTTGCCTTCCTAGTTAGTATCACATGTAGGTACTCAAAGACATTGTATAGAGAACAAGACTGTGCACTACGATACGAAAAACGAGCTGAGCAAGATGGGTGTTGGCAGTTGGCACTCGTTGGTCCCTTTCTAACACGTTAGAAACTCAACAACACTATATAAGTATATTATATACACTGGCAACTTGCTAGACAAGAAGTACACGAGTAGCGACAGCTATCTCGCTCGGCTCGTTTTTCGCTTGAAAATGGTATCATAATAATTACAACCTTATTTCTAAGGAAATAAAATCTAGTTTAGTTGAGCAAAAATTTGACAGTGCATGTCTTGCATGTACAGTCAATGACACGGTAGCGTACGGTCTATAACTTCAAAATTAAACATCTAGGTAAGGCAAGGGTACTATTTTCGTATTCAGTGATGAAGATTCTATAGTGCATAGGGGTCAGATGCATTTCCGAAAATTTTGACTTTTTTCGTATGTGCCGCCTCTAAAGTGATATGAGTATGGGTCAAAGCAGCAGGTAACATGAATTGCTGGGGCCGCAGCATCAGCATCCAAGCTGGGGCCGAATTGCCAGAAACCTACAGCTCACGTTCTCACGGAACGATACCTAGACCGCCTAGAATAAACATACTTCTTGTAGAATTATCTGCTTTGTTGCCATGCAGCGGTCACCCGCATCTCATAGGCCATGCACCGCTTTGCCACTTTTGCATAATGTGAGCATGACGCTGGACTGCAGCGCAGCATTCATAGCGGGCACTCACAAGATCCACTAGTGCTATAATTGTAGTTCTTTTTCAAACAGGAGTACTAAAGTGGGATGATACCTAAGTGCGACGTGTATCTAAATATCGGCTGACGTGGTCTCAGCATTGCTTTTACACGAGTTAAATACCTTATCACTAAGTCGCCCGATAACCTAACCGTTTCTCGTTTTGGAGAAACCCAGTCTATTTTGTTTATATCTTCTGTGTTATCAGTATTCGGTCAAGAAGCACATACTAGTTGTTTCACCCTACTAAAAGTGCATCCGATCTGCATCATTGTCGTTGTTAAGATACGCTCTTATCGCGCACACAATGCCGTATGTGCTTAATAGGTATGTTTTACCTGTATACTAAAGGTACAAACTTTTGAACTGGTTTTCCCTGTGAATGCCCGGCATTTATATTATGGTGTTGCGAGCTAAGACAATGCATCGAGTACAGCAATTAAACGTTGTTATCGATGTCCCAAATTGGTAGCGTAATTTTTATCGTAGGTATGAGATACGATTTATAGTGACTATGTGAACACGTGAGTGACTCCCAGGGCCCCAGTATGGGAGCGCAGGATGAATTGTAAATCGTCTATTTTCATAAGGATGAAAGTTTGACTGACGTGGTCCAAGAATATTTTAATATTCACTCGTTTATTTTAGGAATGATCCAATTACCGCGCCGAACGATAACCCGCACGCGAGGTTGTGGGAATTCCAAATCGATATTATCCCTATATTGTTTTCTTTTTTCGGTACGATAAACAACTGGAGTGGTATAAATTGCTATGCGGGCAGTCAGTCGCTAGACACTACACGGTCAACATTACCGCAAGAACATCATATAGACTTAGGAGTCCCGTGACATCCATCCAGAACTCAAGATGCAGTCCCAAGACAGAATACTCAGTTTCCCGGTGGACACCTTCACGAGGCGCGGGCCTTCTATACCCGAGGAGGCCCCTTTCAGCCCCGGCGAAATTCTGCAATTCAATAAAGCATACAAACAGTTTCTTCAGGCGGAACGACAGCTGGACGACCTGACTTTCCTTAACGGGAAGCCATGCCCCGTCCGCTACAACTTTGATCCGACGAGGCCAGAAGAAGATCGTCTGATGGTGAACTGGGACTGGCTCATGCCCTTATTTTGGGGGCCGCCGCCAGGTGAGAGGGATCTCGTGAGGGTGCCCACTATACTGGAGTTTGTTGAAAAGAAGATTCGCTTTTCGAAGTGCAAGGCGGTCGCCGGGGACACCTGTTCCTGCGGCAAGAGGCCTAATGTAGTGGTACCACCGGGACGTGAGTGCAGGATCCCACAGCACTTTCATCATTTCTGCACGGCGCACGTCTCTGCGTGGATAACCAAGTACATGGTCCCGGCGATTCTGCTGAAAGAATCCCAAGAAATCTTCAGAGAGGTCATCCAGAAAGTGCATGAAGGTGATCCGCAAATCCTCGAATACTATTCGACGGGTGACCGGACGGACACAGAAATGTTGCTGCACTCGGCTCGCAACATCAGTGATAATAGTGCTAAATAGTGCAGCAATGCTGCTGCAATGTGACGTTCGCTTATTAAAATAAATATTTGTGTTTATAATATGTTTACTTTTTTTTTCTTGTACCCCTATGAGTGTAGGATGATGGAGAGTTGTGCAGGTAAGGTACTGAGATCATTCCCTCTGACGTTGCTTCAAGTTGAAATTTAGTTTCTCTCGTGACCACTCTATGTTAGATACAATCAAGTCAAGCTTGGACTGCACCAGATGTAACGTCTAGGTAACGTGCTACTAGCCGCTGCATAGCACGTCACATCACTAACGCAGATAAGTTGCAAGGCGTGATGATTAGCGTTATGTGCACATGGGATGCAAAGCTCCGTTATCACAAACTATGCTTGGCATATGCTTATCATATGTCTTGAGCAAGGCCTGAGTGTGCATTCGCCTCTGACTACGTGTATCTGCGACGTTTAGGTATGGAGCTGACCATACAGGAATATGAGACGTCTAAATAAGGTTTTTCTTAACTTTATATCTATGAATAACTGCATGTAAGCCGCAAACAGTATTATGACAAAGACCGGCGGCAATTGGCGTTACATCTGTAACTCCTTATGGACCGATAATACGTATGACCACATGGCACGCTATCGTTTAAATATGGAACAAACTATGTGTCACTACTCAAAAGATAGGTAAATATGATCAGACGACGGGACCTTCATCGAAATATTATTACAGGCTGCCGGCCGAACGTAAGTAGCTCCAGCGTATTACGGCAACCCACGTTTAGTTGGCACTGTCTTGAAATATTCGGGAAAACCCGTGCTATATTCATTTTATGATCTGTATCCGACTGGCGGCGTGTATTTCAAAACGAAATCAAAACTGATGAGTGACCATAGAAAATTACCGGGACATACACGTGTGCTTCATACACGTATACACCTCACTTATACTTAAGATTTGTCATTGTATAGGTGTTACAGGTTTGGTTAGACTATAATTCTAAATATGTATACTTTTCATGATTCCTGTAATGTTAGGACTATGGTATGACAGATACCTTACCTAAACACTGCACCGTACCTACCTATCGCTGCATAGCATGTCGCGGTGCCCCTCTATCGTGTTACAAAGTGTAGTGACCACGGTTATCTATGCATGGATGTAGATTGTACATTATCTTAGTGGATAGAACTAGTACAATATATTATTATCATTATTAAACTAACTACCTAAATATCTAGTATCATGAAGGAAACTGGTATGTCGTGACATTTGTAAGTCGGCATGCATTTTGAAAAAGTCGGCATGCATTTTGAAATGAAATAACTATGTATCGGGAACAAGTTTTTTTTTTATTTTCAAAAACAAACACTCACATGCACAATATACTCAATACTGATGTACACAAATACCTAATACTTATTATATAAACAAATGATCATATCTATGATTAGCACTACTTCGGCCGGTTGAGAGTTCCACGCCACGATGCCTGCTGACGCAAAGCTTCTGCATACTGCATCAAGTGCCTGTCCAGTCGCCGCTGCTCTGCCTTCTGACGTTTTCTCTCCTCCCGCTCCAAGTCTTGTCTGCGCTTCTCTGCTTCTTCTTCCGCCCGCTCTTGCTCCTTCCGAGATTTTTCCCCGTTGTCGCGATGAACGGCTTCTCCAGAGTTTCCGCTCATGGTGGATGATGATTTTGTGAATGATGACATGGTGATTTTGTTAAGACTGATCGATTGTACACAGCCTTGTGATTATGTCGAGTGTATATGTGCTAATGATTGATTGTATATGTACTTTCCTCCATTTATACTAACCCGAAAACTACCTAACAAGGACTCGTTGTTCCATAATTATCGCGAATTTTTTCCCACTTGAATAAGCTCGTTATAATGAGGGATAATTCAAATACCGTGACATCATGGTGTACCGCAGTAACGACAGAATTGATAAGCAAATTAGGTAGAGAAACGTATTTTGTGGTAAAATGGCGCAATATCGATGATGTCAACGGGTAATACATATCGGCAATACCCAGTTATTTTCAGCTGAAAAGGAAAAAATTGATAAGGATAATGCATACAGTTTTACATTTTATTACGGGAGTCATATCATACACTGTGTTAACTTCTGTTAGCTAGCACAATCATGCTCCGTATGGAAAAAAGTATAGGTAAGCTTCAGTACGTGCTCGTTACGGTACAAATGCAACCAACGATTGTTTCAACTCTAACTGCAAGCACCCCGGCATGCTGAGTATGCACGCAGTCTTGCTACGTGACCTGCAGTCTTACTTGACTATGTTGTATGTTCTTCGGATGTTCGGCTCCGACAAGCTATTCCACTACACCGTTGCAGCGTGCACTCATGTCCGCAAAGCAGTTTACCAAGCGAACCCGAGAGACTTGGGTTTTTGTTGAATCGTCCATGCACACCATCGTTAGGTGATGAACACTTAATTACCTCGGCAGGTGTACCTGTACACCTTACCGTAGGTATGCCTTACCAAAGGTATGCCTTACCGTAGGTATGACGTCAAACCTTATCGAACAATGGTGTATTGTTTCATTTTTCCGAACTATTAATATTTCAATAAATCCCACGGACAGGATGAGATCGGTTAATTAAGCCCGATAACATATTTAATTGAATGAGAGGAAATTAATATAAATACCATTTAAGTTCAGCGATAAGAGCGTTATCGCCGTCGCGGGTGGCCGTTCTAATGCTGTAAGAATTTACTGATATGGATGTTGCTACCTACAACCAATGCTACAACAAGGTGCACTTACAGGTTAACAGTAAAGAGTTTTTGCGCTCATATTCACAGAGACCTAAGGTTAGGCTTGTGTTAACGCACATACATAAATGTGTGTGTCGCTGATGGACACACACACACAAGCAGGCTCGCGGCGGCGACTGGCGGCGAGCGGGGTGAACTATTATTCCGATCTTGACAGGCGACCGAATGCCTCGATGTGTTTTTATAATTTATACATATGTTATTTGTTATCACCTTGGAACCCAAATTAAACTCAGTTGTACGTTGAAGTCTCGCCCTTCATTTAAGACGAACCTAATTGTCACCTTCCTCGAACTCTCATCATAATTTCGAGCCGGATACGACTTTGGAGAATCATCGCGGTACAGCGAGAACAAAGAACGTAGCGGTGAGGTCGAACGGAGGACGCCTTTGGTTCGCGGTAGACGAAACATCGAGAAATATCAACAATCAAGACCACAGGATCTTCACAATCCAGCTAATGTTACAGATTCCTCTTCAACAACAACGATTAAACCAAGAAAAGGGTCTAGTGTACATACATTTGTGACGTAAGTTCGTTCCAATCAATATAACAATTTAGTATTGTACCTATACACCTATCCCTATTTTAACAAACCTAAAAAAAAAAACAATATTCCTTATCTAAGAGTAGTGCAAATTTAGAGCAGTGTTTACAATTAGTTATTTTCACGATAACAACGGTATAATCCCGTTATTTCAACCTTTCAAACATTTATAACTACCTCCAAACAAATTCTTGTCCGATATTACGCATTTGTTTATTTGCTACATGCGCATTTAAGATAACTAACTATAATACATTCCTCTGTGTACATCATTCCAGCCATTTACCGAAAAAACGGTGTAGGCTGCGTGTTGCATTGCACAGCCTTAGGTCAAAGTTCAGCTGATCATTTTGCTGGACCACCATTTAGCGATGTAGTGCTAGATTGTACGATTGTTGCTAAACCTCCAGCTTCACATTAAAATTGAAGTATCTTTCCAATAACTTATTTTTAAATTATCTATATTTCAGCTCATATTACACACATTTTATATACATCATTTATAGTTGATTGTTCAGTATGGATTTACCAACACTAAAGCGCTCCAGAGCTTCAGTCAAAAGTAAACTTACAATATTTAAAACATTTCTAAAATCACTTACGACTGATAAAGCGCTAAATACTTTGAAACTAAATGAATTGAATGCCCGATTTTGCAAAATACAAGACTTATATACTGAATTTGATACCATCCAAACTCAAATAGAACAATTATGTGAAATTCCAGATGATGAGCACAAAGAGCGTGAAAACTTCGAGTCCGTATTCTTTGTTGCTATTGCTGTGGCACAAGAGTTTTTGGATTCCAGTGCTGTCAACGCTGGTCCTGCTTCTACGGAGCATGATGGTGCTTCAGTGACGGGTTCTGGTACTGCGATGCACATGGGCACAGGTGGGCCTGGCGTTAAATTACCTACGATTCAAGTACCTACATTTTCCGGGCGTTACCAGGACTGGCTCGAATATCACGATACTTATAAGTCTCTAATTCACACCAACACAAGTATTTCTAATATACATAAATTCCATTACTTGCGTGCTTCACTTAAGGGTAGCGCATCGTTAATTATACAGTCATTAGAGTTTTCAGCCAATAACTACGAAGTTGCATGGCAACTGTTGTGCGAACGATACAACAACAATAGAATTTTAATTAACAATCACATACAAGCGTTATTTAGCATTGATGCTATCACAAAGGAATCATCAACGGCATTACGTAACACAATCGATGCCATTAACAAAAATCTAAGAGCACTAAAAACATTAAATCTACCTACAGAACACTGGGATATTCTCATAATACATATGGTTTCTACCAAGTTGGATGCAATTACATTCCGTGAGTGGGAAACACAACGGAATCTTTTCAAAAATATACCTAACTTAGACGATTTTAGTTCATTTCTAAAGAACCGTGCAGACTTGCTAGAAACTATGGAGGAATCACAATCAAGTTTTGTACGAAGACACAACGATACACAAAGGCATTCTAAGGCATTCATAGCCAATCAGACCACGCCAAAACAATACACGTGTCCTGTATGCAAACACATTCATTCTATATACCAATGCCATCAATTTAAGGCCCTACCAATCGAAACTAGAATACAAAAAATAAAACAATTGAACTTATGCACAAATTGTTTGCGTGCAGGTCACGACGAAAAACGTTGCAGAATGGGTCCCTGCAAATTGTGTGCCCAAAGACACAATAGTATGTTACACATCGAACATAAATCGAAACCGGAGCATAAAGCAAGTACATCACGTGACTGCGTAGTGTTACCATCTTTCGAAAATCAAAAAATGAACGAATCACAATCTAACACGTCATGTTCAAACACAAAATCAAACAACAATATTACACTATCTTCCACACATTCAAGTCAAGTCTTACTATCTACAGCTATTATCAATATCCAAGATCGTTACGGCCGTCTTCACAAGATTCGTGCGCTGCTCGACAATGGCAGCACCTCGAGCTTTTTAAAGGAAGGTACACAACGGGAATTACAACTACCAAGCTATTCTACTTCTATATGCGTTCAAGGATTGAACAAACAATCATCTAATATTACAAAAAGATGTGACGTTTCAATATCATCACACACAAATAGTGGATTCACAGCAGATGTCAATTGTTTTGTTGTACCACAAATCACTCAATTCATACCTACGACCAAAATTAACTGTGAGTCTTTCAACATTCCTCACAACATTACTCTGGCAGACCCAACATTCTATGAGCCGTCAGAGATACAGATGTTGTTAGGCGCAGATCTATTTTGGGAGGTTTTACTAAATAATAGAATAACCCTAGGCAACAATAAACCTACTCTAGTTGAAACAACACTTGGATGGTTAGTCTCTGGATCTATACAGACAAATACAAACAAAACAAAAAATACCTATACTACAGTCCACTGCCATTTACTAAACAATATTGATCTCGAAGAAAAACTTAATAAATTCTTTGAGTTAGAATCAGTCTCCACTTCTCAGCAGACCCACACTAAAGGTGACACTGATTGTGAAGCTATATTCACAGAAACTACCGTTCGTCAATCAGATGGTAGGTTCGTGGTAACGATACCATTCAAGGAGTCACCTGAATGTTTAGGTGATTCTAAAGAACAAGCATTAATCAGATTCCAATCACTTGAAAGAAAATTCAAACGCAATCCAATATTTAAACAAAAATACACACAGTTTATGGAAGAATATATAGCGCTAGATCACATGTCTGAAAATACAGAAACACACGATACCGAAATTTCATATTTTCTTCCACACCTTGGCGTCCTACGTGAGGATAGCCTTACAACCAAATTACGCTGTGTGTTCGATGCCTCGGCTGTCACAAATACCGGTAAATCTTTAAATTTTATACAATACAAGGGCCCTAATGTACAAGACGAATTAATTAGTATACTTTTGCGATTTCGTCAGCACAAATTTGTTGTCACTTCCGATATAGAGAAAATGTTCAGACAAATACTTGTAAATGAGAAACAACGAAATTTGCAACAAATATTTTGGCGGTCAGATTCGGAACAAGAACTCAAACAATATAAATTGCACACGGTCACTTATGGAACTGCTTCGGCGCCATACTTGGCTACTCGGTGCATATACGAACTAGGCCAAACCTGTTCAGATAAAAATGTAAGTGAAACAATCTTACACGACTTTTATGTGGATGACTTAATTACCGGAAGTGACCACGAACAAACACTAATACAAACATGCAAGGGAGTCATACGAGAGCTAGAAGGTGCTCATTTCCATTTGCGTAAATGGCGCTCAAATATGCCTCCAATTCTAAATAAAATCGTAGATGAAAACAGTAGTGATGATTTACTCAATTTAGGTAGGGACGAGTACTCAAAAACACTAGGTTTGCTCTGGGCTTGCCAAAAAGACACATTGTTGTTTTCATCACAAGATATTTTCACAGAAAGGCACAATTTAAACAAACGCTCAATACTGTCCACAGTGGCACAGGTGTTTGATCCAATGGGCCTAATAAACCCATGCATGCTACAAGCAAAATTAATCCTACAGACGCTTTGGGCGAAAAATATTTCATGGGATGGTAAACTAGCCCCAGATGTTGAAGCACAATGGAATAACTTTATAAAATACATACCTGAGTTATCCACTATACAAATTCCACGACGTGTCTTATGTGACTCATTTATTAGAGTTGAACTACACGCCTTTAGCGATGCTTCAATTAAAGCATACTCAGCTTGTGTATACGTACGATCAATCTCAAGCAATGGCAATGTGACAGTACGTCTGTTATTGGCAAAAAGTAGAGTTGCACCACTAAAACAAAAACTGACAATACCTAGGCTGGAATTATGTGGAGCTTTACTTGCTACACAGCTCGCTAAAAAAGTTTTAGATTCAATGCGAATCGAATTCCACTCAAGGTTTCACTGGTGCGATTCCACAATAGTACTTGGTTGGATTAAAACCTGTACAAAACAAAACTTGAAACAGTTTGTTTACAATAGAATAAATGAAATAACAAAAAACTCAGATTTGACTACCTGGCATTATGTTCCAACAGAAATGAATCCTGCTGACATCGGATCCCGTGGGCTCTCCGTAAGTCAACTCAGGAACTCATTTTTGTGGTGGGCAGGACCACATTTCCTTCATCACACAGATATACAATGGCCTAATCAACCTCAAGAGACAAAAATTGAAAATTTGCCTGAAATCAAACTCCAATGTCATAACCACTCGTTAAGTGAAGTTAATTTTATAAATACCTTTTCTAATTTTGGTAAACTGCTTCGTATTTTGATTTACATTAAAAGATTCATACATAATACACGAAACCCAAATAATAAAATAATTGGATCTTTAAAGACATCGGAATTTGATTCAGCAACTAAAACACTCTGTAAAATTGTACAAATTGAATTATTTACAGCACAATATAAAACTTTAACTAAAAAACAACTACTACCAGCAAAGGATAAGCTACTAAATCTGAACCCCTTTGTTGACGACACAGGTTTAATGCGAGTTGGAGGCAGGCTATCGAACTCCAACTTCGACTTTAATACCAAATATCCAATTTTATTACATGGAGTACATCACATTACAAAAATACTTGTGCAATACTATCACAACACACTTTTGCATCCTGGACCTCAGTCACTGTTGGCTACATTGCGTCACAAATTTTGGATCATTGACGGAAGAAATCTTGTGAGAAGGGTGACTCATAACTGCATTAAATGCTGTAGATTTTCAGGGAAGACTTTCCAACCAGTTATGGGTAACCTGCCTCAGCAGAGATTACACGTAGGGTACCCGTTCACAAACGTGGCAGTTGATTACGCCGGGCCAGTCCTGATAGCGGATCGTAAGGGTAGAGGATCCAGACTAATGAAAGCATACATCTGTGTGTTCGTGTGTATGGCTGTTCGTGCAGTGCATATGGAGCTTGTCACTGAACTAACCACTCAAGCGTACATTGCTGCATTAAACAGATTCATTGCCCGTCGTGGCAGACCAGAAAATATATTTTCAGATAATGGAACCAACTTTGTTGGGGCATCAAATGAATTAGCGAAATTTCTAAAGAATAATTCCAATGATATCAGCTCCAATTCAGCTGAAAAGGAAATCAAGTTTAATTTCTATCCCGTATTTACCCCCCACTTCAATGGTTTAAGTGAAGGCTCAGTTAAGTCTATAAAACACCATTTGAAGCGAGTCTTATCTTTAGCCCATTTAGATTACGAAGAGATGAACACTGTTCTTGTGCAAATTGAGAGTATCTTAAACTCCAGACCTTTAACCCCCCTATCAACTGATCCATCCGATTTAGTCCCTTTAACTCCATCTCACTTTTTGATTGGACGACTACCCACTATGTTACCAGCTCCCCAGGTGGATGAGATTAACATAAACACGCTCAAACGATATCAGCGGGTTCAAGCCTTGAAGACACACTTCTGGAATCGATACTACAAAGAGTATATTTCGGAATTACAAAAGCGA
The DNA here is from genome assembly GCA_910592155.1 of Ypsolopha scabrella. NCBI lineage: Eukaryota > Metazoa > Arthropoda > Insecta > Lepidoptera > Ypsolophidae > Ypsolopha > Ypsolopha scabrella. The sequence continues at coordinate 1,589,958 of OU342964.1, forward strand.
AACAAGTGGCTTAAGGACAGAGGACAACCACATCCAGGAGACCTGGTTCTTATTAAAGATGACCGGCTACCACCCAACAGATGGCTACTTGGACGAGTCACTTCAGTGTATCCGGGTACAGACGGCATCAACCGCGTTGCAGACGTCAAAACTTCGTCGGGAACCCTCAGGCGGGCTTTCAACAGGCTCTGTCCACTTCAAGGGTTGGAACAGAACGTTCCAAGGGCGGCAATATGTTAACGCACATACATAAATGTGTGTGTCGCTGATGGACACACACACACAAGCAGGCTCGCGGCGGCGACTGGCGGCGAGCGGGGTGAACTATTATTCCGATCTTGACAGGCGACCGAATGCCTCGATGTGTTTTTATAATTTATACATATGTTATTTGTTATCACCTTGGAACCCAAATTAAACTCAGTTGTACGTTGAAGTCTCGCCCTTCATTTAAGACGAACCTAATTGTCACCTTCCTCGAACTCTCATCAGCTTGAGACTAGGTCTCACTTTTACATAGCAAAACCTAGATAGAACTCAACAATCATATTTTTCCCGAGACCATGCACTGTGCATCAGAGTCGTTGCTCCGCTGTATACATTAGTAGCATCCCCCCTTTCCCCTGGTCCACCATTTTTTATTTTCACCCCGTACGCTCTTGTGTCACTGACTGTACTATAATCTCAGAAAAAGTTATTTTATAGCATTATGTTTTTTATACATTTATGATTTTAGGATATGAGGTTAGATAAAAGTATTTTTCATCACTAATGCTCCGACAGTAGGTAAGTCGTAATATTTTCTCAGATTTTTATTTACCTATAGAATAGAGAAATAATAATATTTTCTCGGACTAAATAAAATTAAATGAAAAAGATTTCCCTTTCAAAGATTACCCCCTATAGTCGCCGTCAATAGAAATTGTGGACTATGTAAACAAACCATTTTCTCAATTTTTCTCAAGGTTCTGTCACGGAGTCTCACTGAACATTATTCCAAATCATGAAGCATCAAGTCTTACCTGCCATTCGCTGTATTTCATCATGAAGTATTCAATAATCACCAGTTAATTACGGAAAATTATAAAATCAATAGTCAAATCTGTACTGCGACGAGATTGCTGTCATATTTTTTTCTCATCGAATCTGTATTGTCTTTGAAAATTAGTGATGTACGAATCTATTTGAATATAAACCTATTTTATTCGTGATGCAATTTTATTCCGTCTTTTTTTTGATAGCGTTACTTCATAATCTTTGACATAACGTGTGTGTGATTCTATCGAGAGCTGTGTGATCTTCCAGCGTTGCTCTAAAATCTTTTGTGTTTTCGGTATTCTAACGACTTGGCTTCTCTTTATTAACTTTGTATTGGGGTCTTACTCGCGATAACAAATAACATACCTTAATAGATATGTGCTTGACGTTTCGACGCCTCTGTAGGCTTCTCTTACTGATCTTTCTTTGTGATTTGGATAGTGTTTTACCTTGAAACAACGACAATTGGTTCCGTCATAGTAATGGACAATGCCCCATATCATTCGCGTCAAATCGAAAAGGCGCCCAACATGAGTTGGCGGAAGGAGGCTATCCAAAGCTGGTTGCGCGAAAAAGAAATCAAATTTCAAGAAACCGAAATCAAAGCGAATCTCATAGCTAAAGTAGACAAGCAAAAATATTAAAAATTCATATAGATGAGTTGGCGGCATCGAAAAAGGTGACAGTTTTGCGCCTTCCACCATATCATTGCGAGCTTAACCCGATAGAGTTGAGTGTTAGAATGTTACGTTGGAAGGAACAACAAAACATTCAAAATGGACGAAGTGAAGATTTGGTTGCTCCAAGGTTTGGCGCGGATCGGGCCAGAACAGTGGGCGAAATGTGTAGCTCATGTCCTAAAAGTAAGTAGAAGAAAAAATTAAAGAACTGGATGGGATAATAGATACGGCTACCGACGCTGTGACGGAACCATTTGTAATTAACGTAGGCGATTTGACTAGCGATTCATCAGAATATTTTAGCGATGAATCAAATAAAGAAAATTAATTAAGCACCTAACATATTTAAATCACATACTTACCCATCTCTAGATAGTTCACCTATTCATAGACAAAGACAACATGGCGCTTTGTTTACATAGTCCACAATTTCTATTGACGGCGACTGTACATACAAACAGAGAAATTTTACCTGTTTATATTATAATGTATAGATACGAATGGTAAGATTCTGTCCAACCTCGCACTTTATACTCCTAGGACTTAGCACGATTCAAATAGATGATAGATGTCTTTAGATGTGGTGCTCCCCGGCTGACTTATTTATTTTTTGTATGACTTTTGATAGCGGCAAATTATTGTATTTATTCGAATATCAACCTATATCTCTGGAAGAAATCGTCCGACGATAAATATGAGGATACTGTAAGGCTCTACGGACACAGGACAATTTGTTTGGATTAAACTTTTTTTACTTGCGCCCCTGATGTCTGGATTTTTTCTACCCCCGCCTGCACGACCTGCTGGGGAGCACCACTTCTTAAATATAACCTGTAGATATGGACTTGAATTGTGCCAAGTTTCATCTCAGCAGAAAAAAGTGCAAGATTGGATCCGTTAACCTCCGTACTACCATGAAACGAGCACTTTTCACGTCAAGACGTATCAAACTTCGCGGCTAACAACAAAACCGCTGGTTATGATTACCAACATCGTGTCGTTTCTTTTCGTGTCTGCCCTCCCCGCGCCGAGGGAGCTCAGCGTAATTAAAGAGTAATTAGGGTTCCACCGTCGCTGTACAGACTTGAAGTTTTCGGAAAACCTATTCAATGCTGTTGAAAAGTAATTTATGGGCCTTTATATGTAAAGTTGAATCTAGGTTCTTGTTTGTAAAAGTTAATAAGGATCTCCGCTTCACATTTTACTGCGATGCAAAGGTTTTGTTCAAAGATCAGTTTAACCAACCACACGCAATTATTAATATATGTAAAAATTTCTAACCCCAGAAAATAAATAGTAAAACTTTAAAGGTTTAATTTTTTTATTATGTCTTTGTATGTGATACCGAAACATTTTTAAATTCAAGTGCTGTGTCAAATATCGTTCATTGTTTAACAGTTTACATTCTCACTATGGTAAATAAGAGCTCGTACACTGACATATTATTATAGGGCACAAACATTTTAAATGATGAAGACTAAATCCCTTTAATTCTATTAATAAACTCGTATTAGTTTTTATTCAAAAATATACACTCTTCTTTGGTAGAAAAACAATTACGCGTTAATTTACCCCAAAATATAATTTGAAATATTATCGTCACTTAATGTTATCCGAAATTCTAAATGACTTTAGCTTCACTGTATTACTCATACGGTCTATAGAAGGTACTTTTCATATTTACTATACAACTAAATTAACTTTGCGATAAAACAACTTTTGTTATTTTTTAATTAGGTACCTACAACTACAAAAAAATATTTTGTGCTCTTTTAAACGTATATTGTGTATTGACAATGACATTTTATACATGGACCTCGGGTCGAGTATAAAATTTACCAAAAATGTGTCCTTATTGAAGTGCCAAAATATTAAGGAACAAAACATTTTAATTTGAATCGTATGTCATTGCTGCACGGCTTAATTTTGATTGATGTGTGATTGACACCCTTTTTTAATTTTCAATGATTTTGACTCTGTTTTGGTTCGGACACTTTTGAGCACAGACCCGATGTCCATTTGGTAGTAATGTCATTGATCCCAAGCATATAAAGATAAACCAATAAATAATCTTTAAATTTCTCAAAAAGCGTCATAAAGCCAAGTATGTATTTGGCTATATAAATCAAAGTCAGTACATAGGGTCTCTATTTCTGTACGCACATGTAACTCAGGATTTGCTCACTCACCTCCCTCAGCAACGTGAACATTGATGTAGTCCTTTTGTACCTAATTCATGTTATATTGTAACATACATACATTAATTGGTTTGACATAATGATTACCTGCTCCATATTAAAATTCAATAGTTAACGTATGTTTTGATTAATATTATATGTTTAAGTACTCACTATCGCTTAGGAATAGGTAAACATTAAATATTAGGCAGAATATTGTTAAAATACCCTGACTGACTAACTGATATACCAACGCCTACACCAAACGACTTGTTCTAGGAACATGAAATTTGAGTTCTAGGTTTCCTTTGTATGACGTTAACATCCGCTTAGAAGGGATGTCTGGAAATTCCCACGGGATCTAGAGAACCAGGATCCGTGCAACAATACTCTAAGCGTCCACTAAATGTAATATGAAGGTTTGTTTCAGGAGTAACTCCTTTTGGTTGACCAAGAGAGTGTTGAAAGTATTTAAAGAGCGTGCTACAAAGCATGCCTGCATAGTTTTATAATTTATATTTTATTCCGCACAGTTTTATTTACGGTACATTTACATCAATGCTCGGCTAATTCAAATTCAAATTATTTATTTTTCGATGCAAGTGCTCGTAAAGTTCTGTTTTAAATATGCGTTTGACCTATTGTCAAAGTCAACTTCACCGCATGAGTGTTTTATTTTTTAATTTTTTTGTTCCCCTATATCAGTGGTTCTTACGAACCACTTTTAGAATTTCAGAGATTCCACAAACCACTGTCGAAGAAATTTTTCAGGAAAAGAAATTAAAGCATAGTAATAAAATTACTTTTATTGGTTAGTACACATAATACTTCATTAGATAATGGTGAATGACCAAGCGACATCAACGCCTGGTAACGATGAATGTCTAACTTCTACTACAGTACAGAGACAACAGTGTCTGAGCCTCAAAAAGGCTTATATGCACAGATTTCTCGTCCGCACCAACAACAGCAGCAGTAACAGCCACCGCCACCGCCACCGCCGCCACCATCTCATTCGGAGCTGTTTATTGTTTGTTTATTTCTTTAATTATGTTTAATTTATTTACTGTAGTATGATACTCGCGCGTAAGGGCAATAACTTACTCGTAACGTTCAAAATTAAGCATAGTTTTTACAGGACATATAAGTTTATAAATAAACTTACTCAAAAGCAGGAAAACGGTATTTTTTACGTATTTGATAAAAAATATATATATTTACTTTATAAAAAGACCTCGCTTGGACCGGGCGCTACCGACTAGCGACTGCACTACCGAAGTATTTATCCCAGCCCAGACCGTTGAACTTTTCCACCATACTTGAAATCAAAATCAAAATATTTATTTTTGCTAAATAGATACATTAAGTATACTTTCTACAAGTCAAAGTTAATTTTAACAATATAATATATCTTTAGAATATAAAAAAAATATATAATAATACGGGAAATAAAATATACACCTGCATAAATAAATGATAGTCGTAAGTTTGTAAATAAATATATAAATAAAATAGAGGAATCTAGGAATAAAAATATTATATATACATAATGCAATGAAGAAATAAGTTATTCATAAATAAAAATAATAGTAAATTAATAAAATATTAAGGATGGGCTACTAAAATGTAATAAAGTTATACACTTGCATAAAATATAGAAATATAGGAATAAAAATATTATATATACATAATGCCTAACCATCCGCACTATTCGATTAGTATTGCTAAGAAGAAGGGCAAGAAACTTAGCAAACATTCCTTTTTTCAAAATAAAACATATGATACAAAATCATATACATACCTACTCAAGTAAAGGCATAAAAAATATAAGACTGCAGGAATTAGTCACGAGAAAAAAAATATATATCTTAGTCAACCCGTCTCATATTGTCTATTACCTTGAACAAAGTAAGTTTACATATTAATTAATTTTAAGCCTTTAGAGGAATCATACAGTATTAAAATATGCTAATTATTAATTACAATATTGAATAAGATTATTATTATTTATTACACCATGCTTCATTATCATCCAAATAATCATTGATTTTATAATAAGCTTTCTTAAGTAGTCCCTGCTTAATATATAGTTTAAACTTATTTTCAGGCAAACTAAGGACCTCCTCTGGAAGCTTATTGTAAAATCTTATACCATGTCCTACAAAAGAGGTACCTACTTTGGCAAGTCTTAATTTTGGTAAAGCTAGTTAACGTTTGTTTCTGGTTTCAACAGAGTGGTGCACACCAAGCCTCGGGAGATTATCAATATTTTTTCTGACATATCTAATAATTTAATACATAAATTCACATGGGACCGTAATATATTAATTTCTTTAAACTTTTCTCTTAATGAATCTCGGTACTTCATGTTTTAAATAGACCGAATTGCTCTCTTTTGCAAGACAAAGACTTGTCCACCGAATATTGATGTAACTATTGATCTAACCAGCTTGTAAGACACATACTGAATTACAGCGTTTTGTGATTTCAATCCTTGCTCTTAGGAAACAAATGGCACGCTGTCGTCGTTACAATACGAGTATATGTGTTGCGTCATACAATTAAAAAATTCAAACTTCTCATTATGTTGTTAAACCGAAATCCATCGCTTTGGAATACTCCAAATATTATTATTATTATTATTATTATTATTAAAGTGCACTATCAAAAACTAATCAAAATCAACGGTTTAGGATAAGCACCTCAGTGGTGGAGTCGGTAGCGCGCTTGTCCTAATAACGAGAGGTCGCAGGTTCGAATCCTGGCCAGAGGATTTTTTTATAATTCCTGTCTTTTTTGTAATTGATTTTTTCTACTTGTAATGCAATCTTAAAGTAAGTATAATTAGATTATTTCAAAGCAATGGATCTCGCTATAAAAACACATTAATAATATTTATAGCGATGGATTTCCCTATTAAACATAATCTAAGCGAAAGTAAATTCAAAAGGCCAACATTGTGAAATGTTATAGCTAACATTTCTTGACTCAGCAAAATGCTGCAGCAGTATCACGCTTATCTACCGTCAGATACCACAACATTTTAATTGCATCCACTTTTTCAATGAGATGATTTCATGATGCTATCCATGAGAAACCTACATGCAAATTGCATCGAATATTTAATGTTCTTTATTCGTTCATACTTCCACTGCATTTAAACACAGTTTGACAAAACTCCAAACTATCGCACCACTTGGTCACACTCAATCCAGCATGGCTCTATCAAAACTTGGGCACATTAACACCAGCTGTGCACGGTAATGGTATTTTCAACTTTTTTCCACTCTCGACCCTCGCCCTAGCTCGTGATGAAATGGACTATTGCCTTTTCATTTGTTTTCATGTGACTTTATTTAAGTTGGAGAGACGATTTAAATGAAATGTTATCTCATGGAAACTTTCAGTTGGGTAATGGACTAACTAATATAATCACTGCAGATTTATGAGTGAGAGTGTTCAAGCTTACATAAAAAGTAATAATTCAAATTAAGAAAAATTATTTACCACGATTTTAAAACGATCTAAGAGAATAAAATAATGTATCGCTATCTCGTTTTTAATCTTTAAGATATTAGGTAAAATTATTGTATACTTTTTTTCCGTTGTAAACAGGTGTAAAGTACATTAATATTTAGTTTTATAAATACTATGTGTTTTAGTAATGTGTGTGTGAAATGTGGCAAAAAATGGTTTTTATGTTGCATTTTCGTTGTCCTCTGTTTAAAGTTTCATGTCTGTAGTTTATCAGGAATTTAGTTCAAAGATAACAAAATTTTTACCGAACAAACAAAAGGCCAAATCAAGTTAATAAAAATTATTTTATAAAAATCTGGTAATAAAATAATTATTATGAAAATAATGTAGATAAATCTTCGTAAAATCTACTTTTAGATTTTCACGTTGAAATTTAATTTTTACAAATCCAAACCTTACATGTTTCTTAATCGTAATTAAATAAAAAAACCAGTCAACTGCGAGTCAGACTCGCATACCTAGGGTTCCATAATTCGACAGTTTTTGAAACAGTCAGGAAGAATGTATTTAAAATCTTGCCCATAACTGTTTATGATAATTAAAAAAAATTGATTGTACCACAAAAGAGAGACTCAAATATTTTTATACCGTACTCAAAATAAAACTCGTGGATGCAAAATTTAATTTTGTCATTTTGTTATCGTGAATTTCTCAGCCGCTTTAATTTTTCTGTAATATTTACATAATCCTAAATTACCATGACTTTTTTCATATTTTTCGGTTCATTAGATTCGGAAATAAGGGGGGACACATGCAATTTTTGTGGTTTTTCAAAGATTTCTCTATATCGGTGCCAGTAAATAAAGTAAAAATTTATATTTTTATAATAAGTGCTTTAATATCTACAATTTGATACCCATATTATATTTCCATTTTTTTTTTTTTTTTATTATGTTTCCCACTTGTTATCAAATTTTTCGTCATCGCTTTATTTTTCCTGTAATTGGTCAGTGATGACCTATAATCGTTACTTTTTTCATATTTTTCGGTCCATCGGTTTCGGGAATAAGGGGGGACATGCATTTTTTTGTGGGTTTTCAAATATTTCTCGAAATTGGTGCTAGTAAATATAATAAATGTATATATTTTTATAGTCAACTTTTTAATATCTAAAATTTTATACCCATATTTTTTTTAATAAATTTTTTTATATATCTATTTTACATTTTTTTTTATATTTCTCATTTGTTGTCTAATTTTTTTAAATCGCTATGGTTTTTCTGTAATGGGCCAGCTATGACCTACGATCTTCATTTTTTCATATTGTTCGGTTCACAGGTTTGGAAATAATGGGGGGAGGGACATGCATTTTTTTGTGGTTTTTCAAAATTTCAAGTGAACGCTATTTTTGTGGAAAATTTCAAGTCTTTATCTTTAACGGTGCTAAAGTTATGAGTCTGTGACATACGGACGGACGGACAGACAAACGGACGGACGGACGGAAAACGGAGTCTCACCATAAAGGTTCCTTTGGTACCTTTTAGGTACTACGGAACCCTAAAAATATCTTACCTATCCACGAGCCTAGTTCGTCCACTGCTGATTAGGCCACTCTTGGCGGTCCTCCTTGGAAGAAATGTCCATACGCACACTGGGCAGGCATGTAATCGAAATTAATTTATATATTTTTTGACACTGCTACTCATCATACCGAGGACGTAAAAATTAAAATTATATTATTGCGGTGTAGAAACGCGTAAAAAAGTAAATCAGGAGGTGATAAGCCGTGAACCAGGTTTTTGTGTTAATTTGTATCTGTTTTGCGATGGAAAATGCATCATACATAGAAACATTGTTTTCATTTTGATACATGCAATTTTTAAATGAAAGCCCTGATTCACGTGAAATCAACCGTGTAGTTGTAATTTTTTATTCAAAGTTGATTTCAACAAGGTACATGATAAGTTGCACCAAGTAACGAAAATCAAAACCATCAACAAAGACTGCAGTTAAAACCAGGGCCCAAAATTGTAAATACCGGTATTTTACATGTACCACAACCTTTATTACAACCGGTACTACATTGTGGTAACGCCTAAAATAATTAATGTTTAATTTTCCGCGATACCGGTTTTTCGAAAGCAGTAACCGACTGCCATTACCTTTTTTGACGCAAAATTGCAATGCACAGAGTGGCAACGCGTGCATGTTACAACTCATTTGTTTGCGATTCTTACTGTCACGTAGGGCTCGTTCGACGCCATATAAACAAATACCAAATGAAATTTAAAAAATAAATTTTTCGTATTTTAGAGACAGGGTCATTGGTCCTGACCCCTGACCACTTACAGAGTATCCAGTATGAATTTGGTTGCATAAACAAAAGTCACCATATATAACGGTTACCAATTGAGAGTACCATTTTTTTATTTTTTGAATTACCTCATGTTGAGGTCACCAAAACCAAAACTATGTCCTAAATTCATAACAATTGGAACCGCTTTTCGAATAGGTTTTCGGTCCCTGGTTAAAACCATCAAATATTTTCAATCAATAATCTCTGAAATCATTGAAATTTTATCGACAGGTACGACGAAAAGATTAGCAAGATAAAGATAACATTGTATTGATTAAGATAACTTAAACATCTTGCCAAAGAAAACAACTTTATCATATGAAATACAAAATTCTTAAAAATGAATGTTTCACAGCTCTTGACTTTTTATCTAAAGTTTTAGTATAAAACTTGAAGCTGATAATTTTATATCAGTAGAGTTAAAGTGATCACAAAACCAACCTCTAAGAGAAAATAAAAATGAGTTTACTTGCTCGCATATTGTGTTTGATTGCCTTGTTTGCTTTCTTGTCCGTAGTGGCATGTAAGGACTTGCAAGTGGGGAGCAGTATCAACAACGTAATAGCTTACAGTGAGGATGTGAGATTGTCGGCTGTGCCATTGAAAACGAGGACCAAGAACGTGTTCTACAACAGCGAGGAACTGAAAATAATCAAGGTGTGTATTAGTTTAGGTAACACAACACTCGGAACACAAGTTTTATCAAACTTAAGAGAAAAATATAGTTGTTAATAACTGCAAGTACTAAATAAGTAATAAATACAAGGCGAATTTAAGCAAAGAAGAGCAGCGATAAGGGTAAGGAGGAAAATAAATAATTTGTGTCCTAGATATAGGTGGTAGAGCTAATGCCGGGCTCGACTGTGGAGGCACCACCATCATACTCGCAAATCCTCCCGAAGTTATTCGGGGGAGAGTAAGAGAGCAGCTCTCAGGCCAAACCAGGCGGAACTCCATTGCCTGGGACCGATGGATGGCGGTTTATCCATCCCCAATTGCCGGGCCTTATATAAAACAGATTGGTGACGGGCAGCGGCGTCACTGGTGCAAGGGTTTCGGCACCACGCTCACCAACCCGCCTGCCCAGCGTGTGTGAGTATGGGTATTTCTTCCAGGAGGACCCCCAAGAGTGGCGAAATCCTGGAAAAGCCTATGTCCAGCAGTGGACGAAACAGGCTGATGGATGGATGGTCTTAGATAAATCTGTATGACTATTTTAAAAGAAAATAAGGTTAAAAACATCAGTGGGAACTATTATTTAGTAGAGCAAGGTTAACTTTTCCAATGAGCTGGTTATTTTGAAACAAGCTTTAAACTACAAACTATGATTATTTTGCGAGGTACAAAAATATTCACCAGTTGTACCGTTTGTATTTTTATATTTTATATTGCATATTATAGAATTGCAGATTTCTATATTATCCTATATTAAATCTATCTTTCAACTGACGCGACACAACGAACTTACATTAAACAAAAATATAGTTAGTGTTGAGGCCTAAAATTTGATGGATTCTGAACTTTTTCCAAATGCTAGTCTAATTTTAACAATAACCTTTTTGCTCCCTCCTGAATTGATAAACTATGTATTACGTGGTTTCAGGGTGTGTCAGCGGTCGACAAAGGGAAGTCGGAAGCATCAGCCATGATCACGTCGGGAGGAGTGGGATCCACCTTCGTCAACGTGAAGTTGAAGAGTAAACGAGGAGATGCCCTCGACTATCAAGTCCAAGTCTTTGTTTAGAGACTGCCGGTCTATTGTGCGTTTTGCAAAACTAACAAGACCTTCAACAATCAGGGTTTGAGTTTGTATTTGACTTTTGTTTGTATGTTAATAGGTTGGCTGTCCAAGCCATTTAGCTCAGGTCTGCCAATATGTAAATGTCTTTTGTAATAAGGAATATTATAAAAGCAGAATAGTAGGCCATCTTCACAGAAAGGTACCGAGCGTAGCAAATATGTGTGCGTGCTTGTACGCACAAACCACAGCACGCACACAACGACAATATTTAAGTCGGCTTAGGTAGGTACGAGTAGGGCCGTCGCGCTTAGTCAAGTCTCACGATACGCTGCGCCACCATTATCAACACGAAATTAATGATAAATCTGCACCCATATGCTCAATGTTTATTTATTTTAGTTATTTAGAGTTTTTTCAATATTTTTGTAACATAAATCTGGGATATTAATTGTGTGTAGGAGAATTATACTGTCACCAAGTAGTTAGGAATTCGCAACGAACATTAATCATTTGAAAGGAAACTAAGGAAAATATTCATAAATATGATACATACGTATCCGTTTGTATTGATTTTTAATCAGCTACCAAACCAAAAGAGATAGAGACAACCCTGCAACTGTCTGTGCGAGAGTTTACTACTCTTCTGTTTTTAATATGGTTTAAGTAAACTAAATGAAAGTAAAAGTTATTCCCATGTGCTCCAAAAACGAAATTCTTAGCTCATATATATTGACATCCAGTTAAAGCAACCCTGGACTACTACGGGCATGTGCCATATTTCTTTTGCATGCTTAAATGTGTTAAAAGGACCTCAGAATGTCCTTTTACTCGTAAAGTACACGGACAGCTAAAATGTGCTAAGCCTATTTCAAATTGGGTGCTCAGTCAAAAAACTGTTACAAGCAAGTCACCATCTATATTTGAATTGCAATATTACATAAAAAACCTAATAAATTTAATAAAATAAATGTATATAAACTTTACCAGCTTGTTTTTTTATTTGTTTTTTTATTATATTGAAGTATATATGCACACAAAAGAATTAAAAAATATTATTTCAAGATATATTTCGGACCCTACTGGGCCCGGCATCAGTTGATATAATAATGAAATGACATTTACAATGACATGATGGCACATAAAATGACATGGACAATCAGTATTAAAACTTTTTTTTTATAGTAGCATCTTATGATTCACCCACTGAAAGAATTTCAGCCTTCGTTGATTTCCACCTCCAACCAATTGTGAAAGACCTACCATCACACATAAAAGACACAAACCATTTTCTTGAAATCATCCATTCACAACAACTACCAACGAATACAAAATTAATCCTAGTTACAATTGACGTAGTTTCACTCTATACAAACATTCCCCATGATGCCGGCCTGAATTCACTTCGTACCTACCTAGACACGCGTCCTTCACCACATCAACCATCAACGGACTTCATCATTGATCTTTCGGAAATAATTCTCAAAAATAACTTCTTTTCATTTGAAAACTCATTCTACCATCAAATAAAAGGTACTGCTATGGGAACTCGGATGGCACCCAGCTTTGCTAACCTCTTCATGGGTTCTATTGAAACAGCTTTCCTCAACACTGAACCTCTGAAACCACTAGTTTGGCGGAGATTTATCGATGACATATTCATGATCTGGCACCACAGCAGCGACTCCCTTAATGACTTCCTTCAACGACTAAATAATCATTGTACGCTTCAGTTCACTCACGTCATCTCATCAGAAAAAATCACGTTTTTAGACGTCGACATCACAATAGACCATAACAACCAAATCAGCACATCTGTTCATTTAAAACCATCAAACAAATTACAATACTTGCATTTTAATAGCTGCCATCCCACACACATAAAAAAGTCCATCCCATATTCCATGTCACTCCGTGGCCGTCGGATATGCAGCAACGAAACGACACTTAAAAACTACCACAAAATTATTCATGAAGGCTTACGCAACCGGAACTACCCAGACCGATTCATTCAAAAACATCTCTACAACCGACCTAGATTCCATAATGCACAAATCAAACACACCCAACCATCCAACCAACTCAGACTCATAACAACATACTTTGAAGGCAGCTATAAACTAAAAAAACTTCTAAATGACTTTATGCCTATACTCAGACAAAACGATGAGACAAAATCCCTACTCCCCACTAATCCACCAATCTGTTATCGACAAAACAAAAACCTAAAATCTACACTCACCAAAACAAAAACGGAAAACACAAATATTATTACCATCACATCTCCTGGCACAACTCCATGCCAACGGCCACGGTGCAAAACATGCGCACTCATCAACACATCTACATACATCAATACACACCACACAACGCACCAACACAAAACTCACCCAAACACATCATGCACAACAAAAAATTGTATTTACCTACTAGAATGTCGACTCTGCCCGGCATTCTATGTGGGTGAAACAAAAACCCCACTTCACATCCGCATCAATCATCACAGATTCACAACAAAAACACAAAACAATACACTACCCATCCCAACTCATGCCCGCCTACACAACGAATCATTCGACGACTGCTTCACCGTCCGCATTATAAAATCATTCCACCCACCATTGACTGATATTCAGCTCAGGACATGGGAGTCGTCTTACATCTGGTCGCTTGGTGCCCATTACGGACCTGGACTAAATAAACAGCACTAACTTACATACAGACAAACCTCATCGAAATTCAAACACTCATACTAACATTCTTACATCCCCTCTCAAACACACACACACAAAAAAAAGTTTTAATACTGATTGTCCATGTCATTTTATGTGCCATCATGTCATTGTAAATGTCATTTCATTACTTTATCAACTGATGCCGGGCCCAGTAGGGTCCGAAATATATCTTGAAATAATATTTTTTAATTCTTTTGTGTGCATATATACTTCAATATAATAAAAAAACAACTAATAAATTTAATTAATATGTTAAGAAAAGAAAGAAAAGAAAAATATCATTTATTGCCAAACAAGAAAAAAATAAAATAACATAATTATAATAATAGATAAAATCTTAAGCTAATTTGACAAAAGGTCATGCGTTCAGCAATGCTGTCGCATCATAAGCAATGATTCGAACAGCACTGTTTTTCACTGCATCCCTGTAAAATTAAATAATTTTTTGATACAATTGCAGAGGGTGCGTCTACAAAAGAAACAGTTACATTAAACACAAAAAGACATAAATAACACGAAAAAAAAAAACTCTGAATATAGATATACATACCTCATTGTTAAAGGGATAAATGAACAATAAATAAAGTTAAACAACACCTAACATATCACTGTTTTTGATTGTGATTGATACACATGTATGATGTGATTTTACTTATTTAATAAATTGGAAATTGTCTACTTATGTATATGTAGGTATGTAGTGTTACCATGTGAGTACCATGTAAATATTTTAATTTAAGTACATAAATAGTACATAAATGTAAATAAATGCCATAAAAAAAACACAAAGGTATCCTTGATAAAGTTATAAAAGTTTATATAGTTGTACAAAAAGTGTTGTAAAAATAAAATATAATACCAACAAATTTTAAAAGAATAAGTGCTAGTACGTGATATATCAACAGGAATAAACTAATACATAATTTATAAATTCGAGTGCATGTGCGTTGTGCAAAAAGGGTGCAATCTGTCATGAAGAGGAAAAAAAAAATGGTAACTATATTATTTTGTATGAAAGCACATTGTGAAGAAAAGAAGAAAAAAAGAGAATCACAATTACAGTCTATTAGACTGACTGACCTTTTTGATTTTCTTCTTTGCTGATCTTGATATTTTATATCGATCTGTTGTCAATGAAATTTGTTTGTTTAAATAAAAAGATTTAAGTTTAGTTTTAAGTGTACAGTAAGGTACTTTTTCCTGTAACGGTGGTGGTAGGTCATTCCAAACCTTAGCTGCGGCGAATTTGAACCCTGCTCTAAAATTAACAGTTTTGTGGTTTGGAATAGACATTTTGTTTTGTACCTTACTTCGAGTAAACTTAGTGTGTGAATCTCCTAACCATTCAAATTTATCAAACAAGTACTTCGGTTGCTTTGTGTGTACAACTTTATGTACGAGGCTTGCGAGATGCATTTCTCTCCGTCCCTCCATTTTGAGTATTTTCATCTCATTTAGATAAGGAGTGATATGCGTTCTCTTGCGTATCCCGTAGCAGAAACGTGCACATGCGTTTTGGATACGCTGTATAGCCCGACTGGTCTTTCCATATAGCCTTGGTCCATACACGGTGTCACAATAATTGAATATTGAGAGAATAAGGGATTCAGTAAGTATTACTCTAACGTCTTGTTTCAGGAAGTCCCTAATACCATACATAACCTTCAGGCGGTAAAAAGCATTTTGAATTTTTTTATTAACATGTTCAATAAAACGAAGTTCGTTATCCATTTGTAGGCCCAAGTTTCTCGCAGATGCAACTTTTTCTACGGTTTTATTGTCAATCTCAATTTGAGGCAATTTTTCGGCAATTTGTTCACATTGGCGCTTTGTTCCAAGGACCTTCTTCTTCGGTGAACTTTGATTTGGAAGGATTCAGAACCAGCGCATTTCTTTTAGTCCACTCAAATATGACCTGTAGATCATTATTAATGTGCTGCACTGCCTCCTTTGTATTTTGGTGTTTAAACGAGTGATAGAGTTGAGTATCATCCGCGTATAGGTGGACCTTGCAGTGATTTAAATTTTTGGTCAAATCTGAAGTGTATAAAATAAAAAGGAGTGGACTAAGGATTGATCCTTGTGGGCAACCTCGTGCTAGTTGTTTTATGTGTGACTGCATAATGTTCCCTTGCTCATCCTCAGTCACAACGTACTGGGATCTATCAGTGAGAAAAGACTGGAACCACCTACAACTTGATTCAGATATTCCGTAATAGGACATTTTAGCGATCAATAGTTCAGCATTGAGGCAGTCGAAGGCCCGAGAAAAATCCGGCAGGACTAGAATGCTGCCCTTACCCGCATCTGAAGCTGTTAGAACATCGTCAGTAACGTGAGCCAGAGCCGTAGCGGTTCCGTGTTGACTACGGAAGCCCGACTGATAAGGTGGGAGAATTGATTCCTTCTCTAAATATTTTGTTAGTTGGGAGCACACAACCCTTTGTTGTATAAATATATCATGTTGTATAAGAAAACTGCAAGATGTCATGTCAAATATTACTTATTGGAATTATATCTTAAAATTACGCACAAAGAATTCATGGCGTAATGAATAACACTATATTATGTCTATGTGTTGAATATCACAAAAAAGATCGAAATAGGAGTAAAAACTATTAAATTATAATTCTATTAAATGGAAAACAAATAGGGTTTTTTTCATTTACTAAAACAATCTTATGGAGACAGTTTTAACGTAGAACAACAAATAATAAAAATTTGGGTTCCGTACTCAGAGGATACCGAAATGTTTGTCAATCACTACCATTTTAGCTCCTTTTTTTCGTCACCTTAATGTTGATATGGCCTCTACGTTGGTGTTATGTACAAAAATGTTTTAGGGTTCCGTACCTATATTTTGTGGTAGTACGGAACCTTTGATGCGCTAGTCCGATTCACACTTGGCCTTGGTAATAGTTGATGAAAGTTACAAGCTAGTGACATCTTGCTTTTCTGGATCAAAACTAGAACAAGGACCAAAGTTAATATAAACATTAAATATTTTTAAAATAAAACTACAATAACAGAAATTTACGTTATAGTTGCATTTCATGAACTTTTTCATTTCACAAATTACTAGTACCTACTGGTACAAAAATTTTAATTTAAAGTTTCTGATTTCAAGTTGCTACCGTTTTATAAAACAAAGTGCGCAATAAAAACGTTAAATGGTCAAAGTTCCTTGTGGGGTAGCAAGTTATACATTTAGTTTCTTTAGAGAATAAAAATACTTCTACTTTGTCTTTGGAATATTCTACTGACCAGCTACAAAAGTCTACGTTTGAATTCTTAAACATCAATTTGCCACTACCACTAATTGATTTTGCAGATAACTTTTATAGCGAAATAATAAAATATATTTAAAAAAATATTTTAATTCTAATAAATTTAAATTTAACTGAGATTTATGTCAGATTATATTTCTTTCTACGATAAGTTTAATATTTTTGTTTTTATAATTTAAGTTCTTTTATCCAATACATTTATTTATGTTCATATCTTGCATCATTTATGAAACATGATAAGCTTAAATATTTTGTTTAATATTTAAGTTTATCATCTTAAGTATTAAGCCGTTTTGTTTCTTTCAAAATGAATTAAATATAGATATATATATATATATCTATATTTAATTCATTTTGAAAGAAACAAGTAAGTATATATATATATATATATATATATCTACTGAAAATATAAAAATAAGGTTTTTCATGGCGAATATACATAAGACCATAAAGGAACAAGCTATAAAAGTTAAAACTTACCTTGATTTTTTAAGAGAAAACGTTGAAAACGTCCCACGAAGCCTTATTAAGGCGACTCTATTCGCCTTAACTCCCATACTAGCGCTGTTCGCTGATAATATCTTTATTGATGGGTACTTGCTTATTTTTTTTTTTCAACATATACCATACAATTTCCATGACTTGAACCCAAAACATTTATCAAAATCAAATACATACAAAAGTAACAAGCGTGTAAAGTCTATGATTTCACACATATTTTCATGAATGTTTATGTACCGTAATGTCCTAGAAGCAACACAACAAATCAAATTATTTTAAGTTCACAGCATAGTATATTTTATACTATTCAAAAATCTTATTGATTTATTTCGATTTTTGGGATATTAATAAATCATAGGAAGACCCAAAACCATTCTCGAGTTTTTTCAAGACATGAATTTTGTCTCGCGTTAGCTTAGTGTTCGGTTAGTTCCGTACGAGCTCGGGAAATTTTATTTATTTATTTTTATTTATTTATTTATTAAGGAACTTACACTATCATTACAGGCTGGACCTAATTCAATAGTGAAGTAACACATCATATACATCATAATTACTATACAACATACACATCCAATACCAAAAACAATTAACTTACCTACATATATTGTCATCTTACACAATAACAAAAAAAAAAGAAAAAAAAAAAAAACAAGGACAAAGAGCCATAAAAAACAATTAATTAACCACAAACCTAATAGTAACATAAAATTTGCAAAGTTATCCTTGTGAATTCACCCAGAGAACAAGTGAAAACGTCCGTCTTTTCTGAAATTTTATTGAGCAACTTAATAGCTTTAGTTAGCGGCGCTTCCGCAAGCAAGTTGGTTCTGGCGGCGCCGGGTACGCAGAGCAGCCGCTCCTCGCGCCGCCGCAGCCCATGCTCACCAAACGGAACCACCAGTCTAATGCTGTCAAGTACTGTAGGATTGCACAACATTCCTCTAAATATCTTAAATACGGTTATCGCTAAAGATAAGTCTCTCCTAACCTGAATTTTGGTGAACCCAACCATACCTAAGATAAGTAAGGTTGGATATAACAATGGATAGCCTGGATAGACTCCATATAGTTTTAAATACAAAAACCTTGAAAATTTGTTTTGGATCCGTTCCAGCATGAGACTATATTTAATTTCATGCGGAGCCCAGATGATCGCGTTGCTTTCTAATTTACTCCTAACTAGTGCATTGTACAATACTTTTATCGTCTGTACATCTGAGAAGCCTTGGCTCCTACGGAGTACAAATCCCAAGGTTTTAAAAGCACTTTTACATGTGTCTACAATGTGATCACGAAAAGAGAGATCCGAGGATAGCCGTACGCCTAGATCCCGCACAGAGTGAACTCGCACTAGCGCGTCACCGTCTAGCGTGTACTGGTGTTGCCTCGGTGTATGCGCGCGACTAAACGTGATCTGTACACATTTTGACCCATTGAACTGCAACCTATTGTCGTGGCTCCATTTCACTACTCTATCAATGTCCTGTTGCAGTTTAACACAGTCATTTTTATCCTTAATAGCTAAGAGCAGCTTGAGATCGTCTGCAAATAGCAAGCACGTGGCGTCCTGTACGATGTTCGGAAGGTCATTAATCATAATTAAGAACTCTAGAGGCCCCAGGTTACTGCCTTGACTCACACCTGAGGGTGTGTAATAAGGCTTCGAAAAGCTATTTCCATACTGGACGTACTGCATTTTATTGTGCAAGTAACTACAAAAAAAGTTAAGGGAATGTGGTGTGAAGCCGATAGCTGCTAATTTATTTAGAAGAATGTCATTGTCAACCGAATCAAAAGCTTTCTTAAAATCAAAATAAGCAGCATCGACTTGCACTCCAGCATCTACCGACGGTACAACATAGGACATGAAGTTGAGAAGATTGCTAGTAGTACTGTGTGCCGGACGGAAACCATGCTGAGAATGAGACAAATTACCATGAACCTCATTGTAGATACTTTTCTGTAACGTTGATTCAAAGACCTTTGCGAACACCGTAAGAACTGCCACTGGCCTGAAATCACCTACATCAGATCCCAATCTACCTTTAGGAACCGGTATAACCCTTGTGATTTTCCACAAGTCAGGGTATGTGGTACTTTTAAGACTGCAATTATATATGTGAAGTAGAGGCTCAAGAAGAACCATGCGACAGTCTTTAAGAACGTAGGCAGGAACTCCATCTGGACCAGAAGATTGCTTGGGCGCAAGTCCCGCTAGCGCTGCGGCCACTTCAGCGCGGTGCAGTGCCACTAGGTGTACACGCGCTGGCGCCCCCACGCCACCGCCCCCGCTGGCAGTTGCGCTCGATGCCTCTGCCATGCTGAGACAAGGCGGACGGTTACTATAAACTGATTGGAAAAAATTCGCAAACTGTTTGGCACTCTCTTCTTCGGTGAGAATTACCCCATCCCGTTTTATATTTATTTTGGTGCTATTTGATTTTTTTGATTTAATAAGACGCCAAAATGATTTTGGATCATTAGCTAGTTGATATTGTAATTTCTCATTATACTTTTTTTCAGCAAGTTCAGTATTAATTTTTACCTTCGCCCGACATTTCGAAAACTCTACGTAATCACATTGTAAACCCGTTCGTTTATAAGTTTTATGTAATTTTGCCTTCAAACGAATGTCGCGAATTAGATCGGCCGTGTACCATTCAGGATAACAGTATCTTGAACCTACAGGCTTTCGCATTTTTCTGGGAACGCAATCATCAATTATTTCTCTGATAACATAATAAAAAAACTCTAATGCAATATTGGGGTCCTTCTCCAAGTACAGTTTACTCCAATCTATTTTAGCTATTTTACTATACAGCAACGGAAAATTTGCCTTACTGAAATTCCACTGTTGTGCGATCCCGGTAACAAAGAAGTCATCAACGGCAAACGAGTCAGCAGGGTGAAGCGTGGGCGGCGGCGGTTGCGGCGGTGACAGCGGCGGCGCAAGGGTCGGCTCGGGTTCTGGCTGCTCCGCCGTTGCGCATAACTCCACTAGCAGTGGTGGGTGATGTGCGTCCACTTTCACCATAGGCTCGCTGGAAAGTACCACCTTCACGTTTGCGTGTTGGGTATTAGTTAGTACTAAGTCTAACCACCTGTTATTTTTATTTGTCACCGTGTTCATTTGGGTGAATTCACAATATGTTAAAAAATATTCATAGTAATTCTTAATATCTAGAGAGCTTGAAAACAAGTTAAAATCACCTACAACTAATAATTTCTTATACTTTGTACACAAAAGTTCAATAATACTAAATAGGGTTAAATATTCATTGTCCGGAGATTTCGGCGGGATATACACTACAACTATATGAAACAAAAGTTTATTATTACTACGCGAGTACACCCCCGCGCACACTATCTCAAACACAGCTGCATCTATGTCGACGTCACGTGCTAACGCGACTCGCCGGAGCTCCAACGCGGGTGTGGCCACTAACATCGCGCCGCCTTGTTTTCGCCCATCGCATCTGTCGCATCGTAACACGCTGTAGCCAGCAGGAGCTATCTCTCCGTCAAATATAGCTTCATTGCAGCTACTTTCGGTTATAGCATATAGGTCCGATGTGGCCGTCAATAAGTTTCTCTGGAATTCATCTAACTTTGTTCTCAGTCCTCTTACATTTTGATAAAAAATACTGAAGCTTCTACTTGGTCTCTTGCAGAGGTTGTGCCGGTAATGTGGTGTGACGAAACCAAATCCATTCACTATATTCTATATTCAACGGCCATATTTCCGGATTGCATAGTTTCTCGTAATTATTTTCTGTTACGCCAATTTTGAACGATGCATAATCTCTTTCTATCCTAGGCCTTAATTTTTCAATAATAATTTCTGAGTCTATACAACCAAGTACATTTTTTATATACTCTTTTAAACTCCCTTCCGTTGTACTTTTATCTAGTCTCCATACGTGAAGAAACTTTTTACGCTCTACTCCTTTCAAATTTACGATTGATCTATTTCCACCTTTATTTATCGGGTTGTTCCTTTTCACTTCTAACCAATTGTTCTTCTCCTGGTTCCTAGTTTTATCAGTCAAATCCATATTCGCTGTGCTCCTGGCCACCGCCGCATAACTGACTTTCGGTTGCGGCTGTGAGCTGCCGTTGTTGTTGTCGGTAGCCTCCAGCGGCAGCGGCGGCGACGATATCTCGGTCACAGTTTTAATTTTGTCAACCGCCGGCGTGACAGGTTTGGTTGGTTGACTGGGTGACTTTGTAGTCTTGGTGCCGATGGTGTTACTGACCGTCACTTGCCTTGTGTTGAGCCTTTCCTCTTTTAAAGCTTTGATTTCTTCTTCAAAGCAACTGCACTTTTTATAGGATTCATTTAACTCATGTCGCAATTTGCTATTTTCTAGTGTCAAGGATGTTACAGCAGTATTAATTTCTTGTATAATTTTCATTTCCAAAATATTAAGCCTTTCCGTTATAGCCCCTTTTACCATTTCCATAATACCTGCCATGGATACTTCCTTATCTCGCAACTCCTCGTTACATTGCTCAGGCTCCTCGCTAGCGGCACCATTGCGGGTGGTGACTCCATGGACCGTCACATTTGAGCAGGAGTCGCATTTGAAAGTATGTTTAATTTGTCCCTGTTTTTCTCTAAAACTTGCCGAGGTAATATTCAAACATGCATAATGAAATCCTGCCTTGCATCCGGTACATCTAACCAGCTCCTGTTGCTCAATATTTCTTTTGCAAACAACACAAGCCATTTTGAATTTGAACTTCAACGGAACTGATGTGTGACCAAAACAGAGCGAGCCACTCTTAGTAAGAGTGAAAGAGCGAGTTGCACAGGTCAATGCCTCGTGCGACGCGTAAACAAATTCAATCACTGTTTATTTAGTCACGAAAACAAAGTTTGGATAATTAAGGAAAAAACACAAAAATAACACTGTCCCCCACTTTCTACTGATCTAGTAATATTAATAATTCACTTTTAGACATATTTTTACCGATATATAATCCGAAATACACATTTTAGAAAATAAATTACTGGGAGCGGATTGCTTCGCCCGTCGCCCGATAATCGTATGAACGTTAATGAATAAATGAACGTTCGGGCCAACCAATAACAGTCAGTCAGTGCGGTATAATCCGAAGTTGAATGTAGAATGAAATAGCAAGCATTGGGACCCCGTGCGCGACTGAATTCAAGCCGCCGGCTACAGGCCTCTTAAGAACACTCTTAAATTTGACAGAAACATTAAGGTATTTTCGTAATAAATCAAAGTGTATCTTAGCTGTAATATCTATTTCATCATCATGGACACCCAACATGATTTTACTTGTATAAAAAGACGCACTATCGTCTATGCTATATTCGGAGCGGAAACTAGCACGCGTTCATAAAAGGCAGCGTTGAAATTGCAGCTTTATTAAAGTTAGCTCGCTGTTAACCGGCGGCCGCCAATATCGACGCGTGCAAACAAAGGCTTACAGGAGTTTAGGACATGCCCACCGCGCTGCATATTCAACGCCGGGCCGCCCGCCCAGCCGCCCAGCCACCCAGCCGCCCAGACTGTCAACAGAATGGCTCAGGAGACAGGTGCATGACTCTATATTGACAGTATATTATTTTCACAAGTAGGTCAGGCCTAATGTAATAATACATAATGACAAGTTTCTTGAATCAGCTCGATTCTGTTAGTAAAACTGAAACAATGAAAAGCTTCGAAAACGTTTTAATATTACATAATTTCAGTATAAAACGCAGGTGAAAAGTAAATATAGACGCAAAAAGCCAGGATCTTTTGCTTACCGGGCGTTTGTTCTACCAACTGAGCTATCTAGGTCTCAACACAACTCGCGAACTCATTAATGTGCCTTCTCATTCCAGAATGATAATGTTTAGTTGACACTGTCTTTACAGTGAGCCACTTGACACTTAGATGCTTGTTATATTCAAGGCGAGTCTGAACCATTATTTATACCCTCCATCACCTGTTACAACATCGGGTCGTAAAGAATACACATTACTGCCTTGTTCAATTCCCAATTCAGAGCTCCTCATATTCAGTTTAACGTAACTCAGCGTTTCTACACCACAATGATATTTATTTATTTTTTATTGAAATGCACTTGTTCTTGTCCTCTGTATTTATTTAGTTTACCCAACCGGCTTCGCTATAAAGCATTTGCAGAGGGTTATTTGATTGCTGTTACATTTGGTTGCTTACGTACAATATATGAATCACTTGGAATCCGATTGGGTTAATTAAATAAATACAGTAAACAAGTACGAGTATAATAGCATTTCAATCAAAACTTTTCGAAAGTTTCACCAACTTCCAACAATCACAAGCATTAACTTGATATAATATTAATTATACGTATCTCCTTCCGATAAATAAGATACCAAGTGTGAAAAATACGCTAATTTATTTGCATATTTATGTATATACAGTGTGTAAACATGACATGCTTATGAATTTAAACCATATACTCTACCGATCATCCTGAACCACTTCTATAGAAAACCCTTGATAAAACGCGAAAAAAAAATAAAAATTTTCCATAGAAAACAACAAGGAGGTATTAAAATTTGTATGGGGAAGTGAATTTTCATTTCTCGTTTTTTCAAAAGTTTTTCCATTGAAGTGGTTTATTGAGCACATCATGATTACACCCGGTATATATTTAAATTGCGTTGTGGCATCAAATATTCCTGAAACTGCACGCATAAAACTAAAAAAACACTTACTTACTCACGACCAAAGTGATAGACAAAGACTGCAGATCTCCATCAGCACCGATCTAAGGCTACATGGCAACTTAGTATGGGGATCAGAGTTCTGGGATGTAGGGGCAATGTGGCATACATGTAGTACGCTCAGCCGTGTCAGCTCCCGGCCTACCGACACGCACGACCGCGCCGCGTCCGCAAACTGCTACACTATACATGAGACACAATGAAACTTTACTCGATTTGCATAGTTTATACACCTTTGATTATTGGTCCCAAGATACAATTAAAACTGTTCTCCTTTACCTGCAAGTAGTTAGCAACTAAGGGTCTTGTTTTAGAGAAAGATATTTGAAACTTTACTCAAAACAAACCAAAACTTTGAGTGAAATGCATTATAGGTAAATAATTTGGCCAAGTGTTAGTCGGACGAAGGGTTCCGTACACAATGCGGGTACGGGATCTTAAGAACATTACGGTAAATATTGTAATGACACCAAGGCGACAAAAAACAAGTCGCTAAAAAGGTAGCGTCTGGTAAACTATTCGGCACCCCCTGGGAACGGAACCCTTATATTTATGAATTGTTATTTTATTTTAAAATATGTCCTAAAATTTGACAAAATTTGAATGTTGTATGTATTATCTAATCTAAAAGTCTTGAAAATCGAGCTGAAACAAATAACGTTGAAAAATTCCACTTTTTCAATTTTTATTTGTTCCCTTTAGGTTTAATAATTTTTTTTTTTATTATTTGTCTTGTTGGAGGCCATAGCAACACGTTTTCTGTAAAAAACCGGTCAAGTGCGAGTCGGACTCGCGCACGAAGGGTTCCCTACCTACCATTATCTATAAATACGGCAAAAAAATCATGCCTGTTATATGGGAGTGCACCTGTCCGACTCGCTTTTGGCCGGTTTTAGTATTTTCTGTTATAGCGGCAACATAAATACATCATCTGTAAAAAATTCAACTGTCTAACTATCACGGTTCATGAGATACAGCCTGATGACAGACGGACGGACGGACGGACGGATGGACGGACGGATGGACAGCGGAACCTCAGTAACAGGGTCCCGTTGGGCACCCTCTGGGTACGGAACCCTAAAAAATAACTAGCCACCTATAATGACTATAGGTATATGTAAACCGCTGACAGATGGACGGACACACAGACAGCTAGTAGACGCTTAGTAACAGGGTCCACCCTTCGGGTACGGAACTCTAAAAATTTAAAAACATCAAAAAATAAATGAAGACTTGAAAAGTTGCGTTTGAATAGATGGAACATTGACAACGTGATAGTCAAAATATATTGCTATACAATGTAATCAGATCGTGTAATTCCTGCGCACACTTTCCAAATGTAAAGACGCAATTAAAGCAAGCAAAAAACCTTTGATAATGCTATAATAGCGTAACCGGTTAGGAAAATAGTATAAATAAGTGGACAAGTACAAGTGCTTTTTATTAAAATGTATCAAAAGTTCAACCAAGTGCCAACAATCACAAGCATCAACGTACATAAGCAATTGATTTTTTATTCTTGGGGAGGTTGTTATCAAAACTACAATTAAATAATTACTTAGAACAAAATGTATGTATGCAATGTATTTAAGAAATTACTCAAGAAATATGTACACAAACCGCTGCAATTTAACCTCTTGTTGAAAATGTTTTAGAATCATTAGTCGGTAACGAGAAATAGTAATAAACATTTCCCTACAATAAGCGCTGGCAAACTGCAGAGAGAATTAGCTCGCGATGAGCTCCTTCATTATGAGGAGGAAACTGCCAGCTACTAGGAGACCACTGATATTTTATCGCAGGGCTGATCTTTACTGAAACATACCAAACAACAATTTTATTTTATCCAAGGCACATTTAAAGACAAAATTGTCACATACAAACGTATACATTCTCACGCCTGTCTCTACAAAGACTACAGATTTTCATCTGCTACGATCCTAATATACTTCTTTTGCTTCTTCCACATCCACTTTCGGGTGCTCTTGACTTTGCTCTTCTTTAGGATGTCACCAATTCGGTCGGCATCCGTACTTCTAGGCGGCGGCGGCCCGGTCGAGCTTTACCTTCCTCTTGCACATCATACATTTCGTTCGTCACTCTACTCTCACTTATATTTTGTATATGCTCATAACACCGAAGCATTCCTTTTTGTGTTCTATTCACTATATCTTCTTTTAACGCTGGAATGACCTTATATGTTGATCCTGTTTATCAACCTTAAAGTGAAATTACACATTCTTACTTAGAGATCTTTGGATCGCGCCCATACAGAACCTTAACAAAAATTATTAAGCTATGAGCTTCACCACATTTATTCTTCAAGTAATTTTAAGCATTTCTGGTGCGGGTCACAAAAAAAATGCTCCTTCCGGGGGGTAGTGGGGTGCAAAGGAACCGGCCGTCCGCCTTCTTTTAAAAAATCTAGACGTTCCTAGCTTGCTGCTATGGCAAGTTTGGCATCATTTTCGTATAAATTGAATGTATAGAATTCATTGCTGGTATTTATTTTAATAAGTTTCATAGTAACTTTTTGAATAAATTGTAAAAAAATAAAAAAGATTGCATTGTTTTTTTTTGCTTTGAGAGCTATAACTTTTGAATATCAGAAAAAAAATACTATCCTGCGTAGAATGCTGATAAAGTTTGCCTTTTACATTTTTGATCTCATCGAACTCACTGGTTGGGTGGAATATGAACATATCTCTAATCTTTGTATCTACAGTAGTTTTTCTTCGGTATCTATTATTTCAGCTATACAAAAGAAATATCACTTATTCACTGATCATGTAATGTCAGAAACATGAAATTTGGCAGGTATAACAGGTTTTTTATACCACGCAGGCTCCTTAACAAAGGAATTTTAATACATAATTTTCAAGTTTGTAAGTCCATCTCTGTGCGGCGAAAGGCTACTAGCCTGAATAAACAAGCAACTAGAGCCGCGGGTACGTACAGTAGATAGTGTAGCAAGTAATATCAACACCTACTGCTGATAATACTTGTCTAAATAGGTGCGTTCCTTGCATCATCATCATCACACAGATCGTGTTCGTCTTGTGGATAAACTACACACAAAAGTCCATCAGCGCTCTGCGGGTACAATACAATAACGCGTTCAGGATGTTGTTGGGACTGCCGTGGCGCTGCAGCGCGTCCGGAATGTTCGCCGAGGCGCGTACTGACTGTTTTCAGGCAATATTGCGCAAAACAACAGTCCTGAGGGGGATTGCTGAAAAAAGGGAGAGTCCTATTATGGAGCATTCGGTTCAACGTATTAAACATCCCAATTCAATATATGGACTAATGCGTCGACTTGTCTGGTTTGTTACTATAGATATTTAATTCAGGTTAATTTTTTTATTTTTTATATTGAATGTGTGTAATAATTTTAATCTAATTTTAATGTTTCAAATGTGGATTTTAATCTGAAATTAATTATTTTGATATGATTTGATTTAAGGGAAATTTTATGATGTTTTTTCGTTTGGATAAATTGCAAGCAGAGTTTATTGGAAACTTATTATATACTTAGGTTACCTCGACTATAGTACTAATTGAGGTAAACTGTTTGTTTACATTAATGAAATTAAATTGCAATGAAATAAATAAAATCGAATCTTTCAGAGAATTACCTATTTTAAATGCAAAGAATAGCGTAAAGATTCCTGCTCTAACTGTGTCCTCGTTGACGCTAGACAAGTATTGCAGCTGTTAAAACTGTTTCTTGTATGAAACTCATTTTGGCTTCGGATGGCAGTAAAATAATTAACATCGAAAGGTGAAAATATACTTTATTTTTGTAACATTTTTTATATTCACATTTAAATAGGAGAAAAGTAATTATTAAATAAATAATTAAAATTAAAAAAGTGAATTTTGTATGATGCCACTAAATTTGTTTTTTTATTTATTGTTTTATAGTCGTGATATTGAACTTTTAATGAATTAATATTAAACACCACATAAACCTTTCCAGGTTTGTGAAAGACGCCACCAGTACGGCTATTACTCGTACGGAAAAATTGCTAAGGCAGATTTCGAGTGACTTTAACAAAGATTTTGTGTTCGAATTTGTCTATAATTTATTAAAGATTTTGTACTGATATACCGATTGAAAATGAACCTTCTAGCTTTAACAAAGGAAACTGTTCCAAGTTCGAAATAAAAAATACATGTTTTGTTACTTTTGTCATGATTCATATAAAAAAAGAAGTTTTCGACCGTCATAAGAAGCAATAATACTGCGGTGACAGAGACGACGCTCTACAAAACCTACTATGTGTAAATAGCCTATGTGCATTATTTACCGCCGGAATATGTTTAGTCTATTGTCAGTTACATGTTGCGTCGTGTAGGTTGGCCACTTATTTGAAATTTGGGAAAATAATAAAAAAAATTCTATTACGGTTTTGTGTTTTTTTAGTGATTCTGATTCATAGATTTCAATAAAGCTAGAGGGTTCATTTTCAATGTGTAAATTGATATTTTTTATTGAAATTTTTCATCTATAGTTTTTATTTGATGTGGTTTAGTCACTCTAATTCAATAACTATACTTTTTTTAAATATTCACTCTAATTTTCATCCCATGGCATTATCAAACTCTAAACAAATATCTAATGACTGACATTGCGAGTGAAAACGAATGCCGGAATAGCCGTCCTGTAGTGTCGCGGGAAATTTGTGGTGTGCCCCATCACAGAAAGTCAGGTCTATAACTAGACCGGTGATTTTAATAAGACCACACGTACTTTACTAATCAGCTAACCTCAATGCTCAAGAAAAAAATAATAATTGCATATATGAGTAAAAACACATGACATAGGTTGTAAACACGGAGTTTTTGAACAAGTAGTACTCCCAAACTACAATAGATATGGTTCTGAAATAAATACATTGCATAAAAAAGCCTTTTCAAAGGCGATTTAATAGCCCAAAATGCAATAGAGACAAATTGGCTCGATCGAAAAAAATTGCAAAGTGAAGGCTATTTTTTCATTTCAAACAAGCAGTCTGTCATAACTTATAAAGTAAAAATAACAATGATTACTGTTTAAAACATGTAAACCCATTATCTAAACGATAGTACAGCGATTATTTTTAAAACGCACTTGCGTGAATTTATGTTTAATTTTATTCATTGAAAACCAGCCTTGTTCACTCTCTTCTTGATTTACCGCTCTGCTCAGACGCGCGCTTTTTCAGATATGCTTATATCTTTCGTTGTGCGGTCGACCTACTACGCCTTAAGTCAGACTCGCGGACCCAGGGTTCCGTATTTTGTTAGTTTTCGGGAAAATCAGGAAAATTATATTTAAAATCTTGTCCATTACTGTGTGTGATGACAATGAAAAACATTTTTTTATTATAACATATTTTTTGTTTTATACCCGTAACCAAATCATTAATTTTATTTGCCATATTTTTCCCGTAATACCTACAATATATCTGTAAAATTATTACCATATAAATTATATACATATATTTTTGTATTAAGTCCTCTCGTTTTGAAGATACAGAGGTAGCAATTTTTTCAACAAGGAACCCTTATAAGTTTCGCCATTCCGTCTCTGTCCGTCCCTTTGTCCGTCCATCCGCGGCTTAGTTCAGAGACTATTAGTACTAGAAAGCTGTAATTTTACATAAGTACACATATTAATTAGCCATGCATGTTTCTGATATATATATTTTTAATAATTTAGTTTGAAAATGTAGACTATTTTATGAAACTAATTTCATTATTTTCGGGTTTTATTCATTGCATCTATTTAAAAACAAAAACTTAAATTTTACCCGCCAAAAGTGAACGTGACGTCACTAGAGGCGTTCCGCATGGCGCTAATAGTGCTAACACTACCATCAAACTTCTCACGCCCATCAAGTCGTTCCGAATGAAAAATGGCGTCCATCACTGTTTATACTTATAATCCATTTAGGGTTCTTTTGAACGCAACATGAATGATGACAGAATTTGCAGAAATTCATTTAAGTTACGTGAATACAAAGGATATACTACTTTACTAGGTCCAAGAAGTAATTTCTTCTAACTACAATCTTATAATCATGATTTAACTAATGCTCTTATTCTTCGAAAAACCTATTTTTGAAATTGCCACCGGCCAGCTAGCACTTTTCATAGATTGCTCATAGTGCAAACGCTCTGAAGCATAGGCATATCACAACATGGCGTCGTTAAGGATTTCGTCTATGATAAACAAGGTGAAATTTAATCAATCACCCTTATTCATACTGGAGACTCGGTTAGTGATCAGGAACAAAATTCAATGATCGTTATTTTCGAAATCATAAAAAAAATTGTTTCCATACTGACTGAATAGGCAGTAGGTAGGTACGGGAGCAATTTTTTGTTTTCAGTTTTACCTTGAGGTTCATTAAACATTGTTCCTGATCACTAACCGAGTCTTCAATATGAATTCTGGCGGTTGATTAATTATCGGGCTCACAGTGACTCGGAATGATGATAGACGCGATATAATCGATTATGTCGCGACACGGAATGCACTGCATGTCAAATGTCATGTCATGACATCATAGATAAGTCAAATGAAGTTCATTGTGTTTTGTTAAAATATCTTTAAAAGTATAGATTTATTTATTAATCTGATAAGTAGCAACTGTACAGAAAACATATTTCTCGAAATGGTTTTAAGATTTCCGTTCTTGTCCAGAAAGTTAGCACCCCCAATTACGTCGACAAAACGGTAAATTAAAATCATGAAAAAATGAAATTTTGAGGGTACCTCCCCATACACGTAAATTTTAAAGTCGTTTAAGAACATTGTGGGTTTGTTAAAGCCATTTTTCGATTAAGGGATCCGTTGGCAAAATATTAAGCTTTAAATTACAAATTTTTGTTAGAATCAAACGTCCCCCCCTCTGCCGGCTAAACGGTTGTTTATAGTTAAGTATATGGAAAAATTCACAAAAGTAGTATATATAATGAATTTGAAGGAAAACTATCACAGCTATGGAGGCTGTACTTTTTACGAGTACAGGTCGCGCCAAACTTTTAGTTCTGTTTAAACACGACAATGTATGGGCCGTTCTTCTATATATATGGGACTAAAAGTTTGGCGTGAACTGTATTAGTAGACCAACTTATAAAATGTCCCAGGCAACTACGGAACCTTACACTGCGCGTGGACCGACACGCACTTGGCCGGTTTTGTTGTAACATTTAATCGGCGCCAGGTCTAACGAACCTCACCACTGTCGATGTAGAGTCACCGTCGACCAACTTGGACACCGTGGTCTGTCTTGCAAAAAGAGTGCTGGACGGCTGCTGTGGCATACAAGTTTTATTTATGTCATCTGTCGGACCCATGCTACTGCCTTCTAAAAAAATTATGAAATTTTTGGCATAAATTTCAAATTTCTTTTTCAAAAGGATCAACACTTATTACAGATACGGCGTTTTACCATAATTGGGTATTCCTTTTTCACCCTATAGGTTAAAGTTATCGGAACCCGAATAATTCAGATATTGTACAAAATATAAATTGAATCACCTTTAAAGATAAACTAGGTTATATTGATTATCTGTTGGTTGTTATGGAACGAAATCATGATGGACTTTGTTATTTTTCTGACTGATTGAAACGGTACAAAAAACCTGAAACTACCTCTTTTGTAATTCATTATTGTCAGACCTTTCCATGACGTAATATTTGAGTTTTCAATAAACATAAATAGACTGAAATCGCAACAATTTTCGCCCACCTTGGAAAGTAACCTCCCAAAAATAACTTGGAAAAAACGAGACGAACTTTATTCACGCTATAAAATACGAAGAAACATATGCGGGGAACTGCGCTCACATATATAAATATGTAATAGGGAGTGAGTAGGTAGGGATATATTTTATGGAGAGTGCGCAAGGCACTCTTTTTGCAATAGAAGGCAGAAGGCGCTCAACCCTTCATATTTACGATTAGTGCGTGATCTGAAACCCGATGCGGACTGCTCTACACGATAAATCCAACCGATACATTTGAACCTGCTGAATTTTTAAAATTCATTATATCTTTTCTGGCTTTAATAGATTTTTTAATGTATGGTTTGAGGAAAATCTTGTCACTGGTGGCGACTATGGTTATAGCTTTCCTTTTTTTAATTGTCTTATCCTGGCATTATCTAGAGCTTATTAAGAAGAGCACAAATTTATATTGTTTATCTTACAAAATAAAGAAGGCCATTATCAGTCTTAGACAATTTTTGTTACGGGGTCTGTTTTAAGAACAGAAATTTGTATTTATTTTGTATAAATACCGTGTATATACTGTATTTAAACAGAAAAATACTGAAAAAAACGATTTATAATGTAATTTGAGGGTGACGCACCCGAATACGCTGCCAACTTAATCTTGCAGTTTTGTTTAATTAATTTTGTAATTAGCAATTATAAGTTTGTAATTTTTGTTTAAATTATTTAAGCCTTTGAACTTATTTTAATGGTACGCGGATCCCACAGGGCGCAAGTCCTACTCGCATTTGACCGGTTTTTCATCATATGGTATCATAAAAAGAAATTTAGGAAAATTACTAAGCAAAAATTCTTCACTTGGTGTACGTTTTTTAAGGAGTTATTATTTTCAAACAATTCTATAAGTGTGAACATTGTTTCTAGACCCGTTACTTAGAATAAACGAAGACAAACATCTATCAAAAGGCAAAATCATCCGATAGCAGCTGGTGGCGAGAAAACGGCTAACAATCGTTTATTTGTTGAAACAAAAAGAAAAAACAGAACAGAAAACCCGCTTTTAGTCGTCGAATGAACATTGAAATTGATTTTATTACTGCTGCTTTCAAATATAAAAAAGACTTCGTATTCACCAAACATAGCAGTATATAGAGCTTTGACTAAAACATATTTTCTGTTTGTTATCCGGGTCAAAGCTTTAAATGTTACAACGACGTTCCTTAAAATATTATTGAGATTTAGCTTACAACGAGATTATGATTTTAGGTTTTTGTAAAAGGGTTTAGAATGTTTATATAACCATGTTTTATTTAATTATGACATGTGCACAGCCTTTCTTACAAAATATCTTCTACCCAAAGGTTACCTGGATAAAATCGCTCTAAGCGACAAGACCGCCATTGTTTCCTATACTCAACTTTGTATTCTCCTTTTCTATTTATCTTTTGGTGCACAACAAAGATTATGTTATGCTATTTGGTCGTCGTGGATTCATGAATATTGTGTTTCGAAAAAGTATCATTAAGCCATAACTGTCTCTCAGCAAATAATATTATATAGGTATATTATAGCTAAAAAACAAAGCTAAAGTAAAAATTATTTTTTTCCATATTAGAGGCGATCGTAAATATTTTTTTATCACTAATGCTCTGAAAGTAAATCATGTATAACTCAAAATGCGGGAGGTGAATTCGATTTACCTACCTAGGGAGGTAAGTACATTTGAAAATCAAACTAGTGTCCCTTACGGTCACTAACTATGTTGTCAATCACTCGTCTCGTCAAATGACAATGGATATTACCTGTTCATCATGTTATAATTTTGTAAGTTTCTTATATTTCTTCGCATTAGTAATAAAATGTAGTTTCCCTTGTATAACAATCTACTGTTTTTACTGTGCACTTGTTTTGAGTTCATGATTAAGATTTTACTATATGAGAATACCTAGTTTCCTTTTATTATTTTTTAGCATCTTATTACATACATCAATAGACCTGTGCTGCTGTTACATCTCATGTGATCTATCTTAGCACCACAATAAATTGTACTCAATATTCGTGTGCAAAGATATATTTTTTTAAATACTTACTTAATAATAGGGGTTTAAATATGAAATTCCCGTTTCAATATACTGGCCACTTTTAATTAATATTAAACCTGCATGGTGAGATTCCAGAGTAAAACTTTTTTCACACGAAAGCGATAACATTCTTAATTCAAAAATGTGCAACATTTAATTGTTTGACTATCATTTTTTTTCATTCTGCTTTTAAAGTAAAGATTGAAAATAAGAGTAATTTTTGAATACGAGTTCCGACGTGAAACTAAAGCAGCAGAAACAGTTCGTAATATTAATGCTGTGTTTGGAGATGATACGGCTAATGAACGCACCGTGCGTTTGTGGTTTAATCGCTTCGTAGTGGAAACTTCGATTTGAAGAATGAACTCCGAGGAAGGCCAGGAACTGAATAACGAAGAATTGAATGCTATGGTGGAAGCCGATCCGTATCAAACTATTGAAAAATTAGCGCGATGGTTTGATGCCAGCATACCCACAATATTGATTTATTTGCATGAAATAGCTTGAAACATAGGTGCCCCATGATTTGACTGATCTCTAGTTGAAGCTGGCCTTACCTTGTTGAACTGGTACAGAAATAAAGGATTTTTGGTGCGAATAGAGAATATGCATGTCGTTTAAATAAGTAATACATCACGTTTTTTGTATTCTATTTACTTAGTAGAATTTAATGATGACCATGGGAATTATTACGGCGTCCCAGCGTGATGTGATGAGTTCTGAACCTTATCGCCGTAACGTTGGTTAGTAATCTTAGACCTATATTTTTTATCTTATGTTACGTACAATGGGCTTGAGCTGGGCCGTTACCACAGCTGATGGAAAGCTTCGATAAGTCCTAGGATGAAGTGAGTCCGCCGAGTAACTGGGAGTGTCAGACGTTAATGCAAGGACATCCGCAAAAATGTATGGAGCAGAACGAGTCGCATGGCAGGATAGTTTCATGTGGGGGTGGTGATAAGGCACGACTGAAGCTTACCACCAGTAAATAGGTCTGTACGTCATCTCTGCAGAAGAGGCACCTTAGAACCCTCAGCCCTCATTACTACAGAGACATAGATTGTTGGCATACAGTCTGTACTTGTGATCCCTTAGTTGCCTTTACGACAGCCACGAGAAGATATAGATTGACAATATTCTTAGATGACGTTGCCACACGCCACGAACAATTATTTGATCAAAAGTATAAGTTTTGTCATGTCAGGGCATGATCGCCTGTATTGTTGTTCAAGTACTCGACTACTATATAATAGTCTGCCCGGAAGTTGCAGTTCCAAATCCCTATGGAATACATTTTGTCTTCAACTGTGTGCTTAGGAAGGCACGTTAAGATGACCTACTTAGTAAAAAATATATTTTAAAACAGTAGAACTCGCAAACTACAATAGATAGGATTCTGAAAAAAAACGTGTTATAAATGAGGCTTTTTCCAAGAAAAGTCCAAAACTGGAAAGAGAAAAATCACTGCATCGAAAAATGTTGCAAACTGAAGGCTGTTTTTTTTTTCAGTTCAAACCAGTAGTCCGTCCAAACTAATAAAGTAAAAATAACAATTTATACATACATACTATACTCACGCTTGTCTCCCAGAGGGGTAGGCAGAGACTACAGACTTCCATCTGCTACAATCCTGACACACTTCTTTTGCTTCTTCCACATCCATCAATCTGGTCATACGAGCTCTTCAATTCCGGGTACTGTTTATTTTGCCTTTCTTCAGTATGTCGCCTTTTTGGTTAGGGCGGCCCGGTCGAGCTTTACCTTCCACTTGTGCAGCATAAATTTCTCTATGTAAAAATGCGTTTATTTCAAACGCTCTCATTTAAATTTACATATTATCCCAAGCTTATCTTGATTCACCGCACTACTCGCCCGCGCACTTTTTCAGATATGTTCATTTCTTTCGTGGACATTAAGCTGTGGGACCATATTTGTGCCCAAAGTGCGTCGATAGGGCTTAGCATCCATGACGCCGGGACGTAATCAATCATCGGTGAATCGTGGGAGTACGAGTGTGGACTGCGACTTGTATTTCACAATATATTATTTGATTCACGTCATGACAATTGACGACGTATTATTTACTAGTTGCAACTTCATGTTTACAAGGAAGACTCAAGAAGCAGTCCACAATGATATTAAAATCTGTAACGACAGAATGATGTCGCTGCGAAGTCCCGCGGAGATGGTCGCGATAAATTTACCAGCGCGTACAATAATGGCGTCTTCTTTAACTTTTCGCCGACGAATAACGAGTTTTTAAGTTTGTGGCAAAGCGAAAAATGTCTCTTTCTCCTTTTAGGACGGGCTCAAGTCATAAGGTCCTGTATAAATTAAAATATTTTTCATCACTAATGCTCTAAAAGTAAGCCGTATATTACTCGAAATGCGGGAGCTAAATTCGATTTACCAACCTAGGGAGGTAAGTAAATTTGAAAATCAAACGAGCTACTAACTATGTAGTAAATCACTCTTCGCTAAATATTATTATGTATTTTATTCATACTTACCTATATATTATTATGGAAAAATATGACTTGCGTATATAGGTAAATATGCAAAATAAAATGTTGAAATAGTAGTTTATCTAACCGCATAATAAAAAATATTTTTAGTGAACGTCTCTAAAAAAATAAAAAGATATATTATATTATAGGCCTCCGAACCTCTCCGAACAACATAATGCTATAAGAAAACTTTTTCTGAGATTACAGTGATACTAACTAGGAAGGAAAAGGGAACTTAGCCCAAACAGCCATGTCTGAGGTTAAATAACAAATACCAATGAGGTTATCATTATAATATTCTCTAACACGTACTAAATAATATTGCGGCGTGATAAAAGAGGTCACAATTTAATTTAATTTTCGGCCGGCATTGTCTATGGCTGCCGGCGCACGCAACGCGTACACATGCGTGGTGGACTATTGGATTTTGGCACCATAGCTTACGTGGAAATTATTATTTACTGTGGTTTTATGGGTCAAACCAAAAGTATTATTATGTCCAAAAATTACTAACCGCAGTGATGGTAATGATAATTTGACTCCACCTGACATTCTGGAAATTACGAACACTTTTAAAACGAGTTTTTACAAAAAAAAACAACAAAAATATATAACGAGTTATTTTATCAAGATTATTATGAAAACAGGTTGTTAGGCATGAGTTTAGATAAAGTAGTGTATGAAACTATACATAACTAGGTATTAAAACCTTTTAGTAATTTATGAAACTGGTACATAAAAGGTTATATAAACACCTAGTTATGTATAGATTCATACACTACTTTATCTAAACTCATGCCTACTAACCTGTTTTTATAATTATTTTAAATTTGTCGTTAGCCATTTTTGATTATTTTTGTAAAAGCTTGTTCTTAAAGTGTTCGTAAATTCCGTCGTTATTTCCAGAATGTCAGGTGGACTCAAATATAATCACCATACATGCTGTCAGTAATTTTAGGGCAAAATAATTCTTTTGACACATAAAACCACCGTAAGAAATACATAAATTTCCTCGAAAACTATGGCGCAACAAACAGTTCATCCATTGACAGACCGAGTCCAACGCGCTGTAAGCCATAGACAATACATGGCCGAAAGTAAAGTTGACCGAAACCTTGTTACTGTTTTGTACGTATTGGAGAATATTATATAAAAACCTCATTGGTATTTGATATTAAACCTCAGACATGGTTGTATGGGCGAAGTTCCCTTTGCCTTCTTAGTTAGTATCACATGTAGTGTAATCTCAGAAAAAGTTTTTTCATAGCATTATGTTGTTCGGAGACCTATAATATATTTTTTTGTGTTTTAGATACGTTCATGAAAAATATTTTTCATTATGGCAGAAGTTTTGAGTTCGTAATGAGGATTTTAAATATAAAGACTTTTTTGTTAACACAGCAACTAAATTACTTTTATAGCACACCGTGCGTAAAATGACCGCTTTACGCACGCTGCGCTTGCGTAAAGTCGGCATTTTACCCACTTGTGCTATAAAATATTATACGATACTCGTGCGAGAAACTTTTTCTCGACTCGTGTGATTGCAGCGCTCAGGCTCGTGCCGAAAACGTTTCATCGCTCTCGTATCGTAATGTACTAATACGATACTCGTGCGAGAAACTTTTTCTCGACTCGTGGGATTGCAGCACTCACCTTCGGCTCGTGCCGCAAACTCACACTCGTCAGGAAACGTTTCATCGCTCTCGTATCATAATGTACTATTATTTTTAAAACAACTACAGTGGCCAGTAAGACAGAAAAAAAAGAAAAAGTCACATGAAAATAAAATGGCGGCAGTCAAATTATCAGGTTGAAAACGTTGTTGCAAACATCATTT
This sequence comes from Ypsolopha scabrella, assembly GCA_910592155.1. Classification (NCBI taxonomy): domain Eukaryota; kingdom Metazoa; phylum Arthropoda; class Insecta; order Lepidoptera; family Ypsolophidae; genus Ypsolopha; species Ypsolopha scabrella. Next base: position 1,628,833 of record OU342964.1, read on the forward strand.
CATAATTGAATAACGACATAATTCATTGATTGCATGTCGAATTACTTTTATATCCTGCAAAATGTGTTATTAGTTATCTTATTTTAGATATAGACCCTTGATGATGGTGTAAAACCGAAACCAGTTGGGATAAATATAACAGTGAAACAAGTACAGGTGCAGTTAATCATTATGTTGTAATTTAATTTCCTCGCATTAGTGATGAAAATCAGAGTGTTACACACAGGTGTAAGTGATCAATTGCACCATTCAATTTGGGATAAAATTGATAACTTACCTGCCTAGTATGACAATCTATTATTCTTTGTCTCTATTGGATTAGTACCTTGTGTGTTTTCTAATCTCGCTTTAAAATTACCAGGAATATACTTTATTACCCGGAATAATCTAAAAGATGTTGTAACTGATCCTTTTTTGCTCTTTTCGCCTTTGCAAAACGGGCCGCAAGATAGTTCCATATACCAAGCATGAATGCGCTAAAAACAGATAATCCATGGCGAAAAAAGATTTTTTTATTGAAATTATGAAGTTATGATAAGGGTACTTAAGTTTTTTACCGCGGGCAAAGGCTAGTAGTCTACAAAAAACACACTTCTTACTACAACTGTATATATCATCAGAATGTGCCGCAAATATGACGATTAGGAATTAAGTACTAACCCGGATATTGACATATTTAATAGTGCATATTCTCAATTTTCTACATCTGTAATAAATGCTCTTGTATTTATTACTTTTTATATATTACTAATAAATTACTCACATAATTACAAATTATTTTATTTAATAGTTTTAATAATGCTAACAAGCACGAGTTATTGCAAGATCATGTTAAGTAAACATACATTGGGTTATATTCTAGCACTTAAATGTTAAACTTGATGCCATGCTTTTTTCATGTAATCTGTTTTGTGTGCTTAATTGAATAAATAAATAAATATAGTGAGAGCCCACTCCCTGTGATATATGTAATGATGATACGTTTAATAAGTTTGTTATTTTTTTTAAATCTTGTGACTTGCGCCAGCGGTCCGAGGGATCTCGAGAAAATTACAGGAGGAAAAACGGCCTTACTTTCAATAAAACTGTCGTCTTTATTTAACAGGGCAAAAGTTATCTCCTCCATTGTTTAGGTGACTCGTGAAAAGTACAAAGTAAGGATATTCAAGTTCCGGTTCCGTTTTACAATGACACATCACATTACATGCAGTTCACGTGTTCTTTTATTACGTATTATCATTTGTATGTTTTCCGTACATAAGGAGTAACAATAAACGGAATATTTTTGAAGAAAATATAAATAACCAAGTAGTAAAGATACCTATACATAAAGGATTTTCGGAATAGAATCTCAAAAGTTTTTCTTTGCCGCAACTCCTGAAAATTTATTCAAGGCCTGAAACTTTCACTGAAATTAAGGAGGTGAGAAGTTGAAAACTTTTTATTGTTGCGGCTCTGAATTTATCTAAGAGGCCTTGGTCATAGCGATTCTCTTTACCGAAGACCTGCCCAACTTACTTCTGCCATATAAAGCTTTGTTTAAAAAGGCAACTGATTATAAAACAGCTTCACTTTTCCAAGTATCTCGGTAAATTTTAACTCACCATTTACAACGTGGTCATTAATGCAAAGCACAAAGTTTGGTGTTGTAAACAATGATTAATCATAACTTTTGGATAAAATTTCGGATTTGCTGAAGGGTACACGATACAATCATGCTTTTCGTGAATATTTTAAAGAAATGAATAACTTATTTTTGTTCTATAAACGAGTATTTTAAGGCTTTTAATGGCTGAAACAAGTTTAATTGGTTTATTTACACATAGCAACAATCAACATTAGAAATATTTATGACTAGGTGTTATTGTTCTTCATGGCCATTACGAGTTATTGTAGAACAAGAATATTTAGTGTGACTTTGAATATTTCCGTAACGGCAAGAGAGAGATGAACAGTTTTACAAAACAAACCATTTGAAATATTACTAATCTGGACAAGTGCAAGTCGGACTCCCGCGCAACGAGTTCCGTCTCACCACACAATACGGGTACAGAAACCGTAAAACAGTAAATAACAAAAACGTCGTAGCCCATATCAATACCTTAAATGAACTCCCGAGGGGGAGCCAGAGGTATATCCAGTATGGACTTTAAAATGCAAGTCACTGTCCAAACTCACTAGTAGCACTTGCAAAACAAATTATTTAAAATTACTAGTAGTTCAAAATAAAGCGCTAAAAATATCATTTAACACTCCCTTTCGAACGAACTTACTAAATATACATACAAAATTTAAGTTTCCAGTCTTATCAGAGTTTTATTTGTACACCAATCCCAAAAATCAAAATAGTCTTATTTCGTCATTATGCAAAACTAGATCACACAATCTTGCGTACATCGATAAATACAGCAGCTACCGTCTACCCCATCCCTTGTTGTTGGATGAGTAGTTGCCCGACGTCACCGGTTGCTTCCTACTCCTGACCGTGTGGTGTCGATTCGGGTCAAATTTTCTTGATGTACGCGCTCGCCCGACAACACGGCGCGGCGGCCGCGGCGGTCGAATTCATTATCTTGCTACTACCCTATAAATTTTAATTTTGCGAACCTACCGTATTTTTGTCTAGGTACCTATATAATAAAGTATTTGTTTATGATTCATTTAACACTTGTTTTCACTATTGCACTTGCACTACTCCTTACTTTACGTAAGTAGTACAAAAGCAATAGCGATTCTAATTGTTATTAAAGAAAATACATGTCTGTATTTTTTTATATAGTTTTTAGCTTTAAGTTTCCCATGCAACAAATGTTCGTTGTTATCAAGACGTACATAACTAGTAACTAGTTAATCTTTTATTGATCTTATGTTTTAAATAGCTCAAGCTCACTAAGGCTGTTATGTTTTTTCGTAGGTGTTTCAATCTGATAAAAACATTCAAGTGTTATATATAACTGTTAACTAATTTTGTTATTATTTAAGTTAACAATGTAAAAAAAAAATGTATTATGTCAATAAAGAATTCTGAAAATCAAAATCAATCAAATCTCTCGTTTCACCGACAATTATTACGTCCCAGTGTGATGGTTGAGGAGCCATAGCTGTATTTCGGGCGCTAAATAATGACCGGTATATGCGTTCCGAGTTCCGAAAAACGCAGATTGAACACAAATGTGTACCTGCGAGATTTGATACCGCAGCCTCCTTATTAGTAGGTAATCCAGTTTACGTGCCTTTAGTTTAAAAATAATAAATCTATTTATAAGTGAGCAATAACAAAGTAAACAAAATTGCTTACAGAACGTGAAATAGGAGTTATTAGAGGCTATAAATGTGAAGGTTTGATGTGTTTGTAATAGCATTGTGTTTTCTTGAGACTTCTTTCCCGAGCGAAGCATAGTGAAGCAGAGCGAAGCACCAGGGGCGCAAACTACAGAACGGGAGCAGGCGGTGGCTCCGCTTGTATTCGTTCGGAATTTCAATGTCTTTTTATCTGAAGGGAAAAGAGTCATAAACATCGCCATAAATTGCTGTTATTTGTGAATTTTCTCGAGTTTCTCCCTTTATTCAGTTGGTTGTTGGACGAATGTCCAATACGTGGCTTGTAAACCTGAAAACTGTTTTTCTATTTAATTTATCCGAAGAACACTTTGTCTTGAATTTAATGGGTAGACTTTTTTCCTTGGCATTAAGTAATCTCGTACATAGTTTATTGTGAAACATAAGCGGCAATTTAATTTACTTACTGACTTGAATATAATATACTATAAATAATAAAATAAGATAAAAAATAAAGTGAAATTCTACAGATTAAATGATTTAAAGCTTTGGAAACTCTAAATATTTTTTCAATGCAAGTGCTCTAAGGATATATATGCTATTTACCCTTATTTATATGCATCAAAACTCTTGGTAAATTATTTTTTACCGCAATAGACTTTTTGATAATGACTTCAGAATAATAAACCATCCGAGATAATGACAAAGAGTTGGCTAATATTTTTTTTTTTGTATAACGCTGTCAAACGGCGCCCGCGCAAACTTCATTCTTTTGTCTATCATATCTATGGAATTCGGAATTTTATTATTTTATTCGGGATTGTAACATAAACATAAACCACAATTAAAGTGCATTACACGACAGATAATATAAAATTAGAAACGAATTCTGTTAGGAAAATTGGATGAGATCTCGGTGGAAAAACTGAATAAGTACTGGCCCGCGATAGGGAGAGATGGCGTATATTTATATCCCCAAAATGTATATGTGACGTGTTATCTGCGAGCAGTAGAGCGCTGTCTATGCTTACTAAACAAATCAATACCCAAAGAACCACCATCAGATCCGTTTGCTGATACACTCAACTGATTCGGTCGGCGTCTTTCACGAAATCCTTCGAAGAGTGCATACATACATAGAGTTCCAGAGAAGCTAGTACTCCTGTAGGCGCGGCACGTCTTCAATATAGGGATTGGCCGCGGATAGCTATCAATTTTTCTTGGGAACAGGATCAGATTTAATTATTCAAGGTTCGGCGGCGTGCAGAGCCAACAAACGGGGCCTCTTGAATTGGGCTTTAATTTTTTTGCGGGATTTATTTGGTTTCCCTTGTCCCAATATCTCTAGAGCTATGTACGCACAGATCTGCTAAAGATATGATGCGCATGGAAACCTTGAACAGTTTTCCATAACATTGCACCAGCATTCGGAAATTTATAAAGAGAAAATAGGAGTAATTTAAGAACATGTGCAAACAAACGAAACCGGTAGCAGTTGAGACTGTAATTTTGGTTGTCTATATATTTCGTCAGCATATCGTAAAATTCGGCATGTCATCGTATTTCAATTAAAACGGAAGGCCGGACGGACAGACGGACATAAGAGTGACATTAATACTCTGGTTTGCCCTTTGGCAACGGAAGCTAAAAACGTTATACAACTACCGTGCACGCAATTGTATTGTTTTTACATTTTGGCGTACAGAATTGTACAGATGTTAGTGAAAATTTAATACGACCCTGCAGAACTGTTGCGGTCGAAACACACAGGGACGTATCGAGCATAGTAAAACAAAACGAGGTCTATCCGATACGACCTCGGGCACAACATTTATTTTCAAGTGGTTTTATCGTGGATTCACTTTTAAACAAACATAAAATAAATTCTTCAAAAAAGCGTAAGGATTGTTATACTTAAAACTTCTATATTTTGGGTTTTTGTTATTATTATCTTTCCATGTAATATCCATCCATCCATCAGCTTGTTTCGTCCACTGCTGGACTAGGTCTTTCCAAGATTTTGCCACTATTGGCGGCGCTCCTGGAAGAAATTCCCATTTTCTCACACGCAGGCGGGTGGGTGAGCGCGGTGCCGAAACCCTCGCAACAGTGACGTCGCTGCCCGTTATCTGTCCACGGCCCAGCAATTAGGGATGTATAAACCATCCCAGGCAATGGTAGTCCACCTAGTTGTCCCTGTCTGCGAGCTGTTCTCTTACTCTCCTCCAAATTACTTCGGAAGGATTTGCTACTAAGATGATTGTACCTCCACAGTTGAGTTCAGTGGAATCATCAAATGAAAACAGCTGTTTCATAAATTTTAGTCTTACTAGTATTTAACTCTAAGAAACAGATTTTCTTAACGTTTTGACGGTTAACACCATTATAAAATTTGGCAATATTCACGGGTAGAACAACCTGTTTGAAGTAAAAAAGATTATAAAATTAACATCTTCTTAAAAAAAACGCGAAGTAACTCAAAGTTAATGCTGAAATATTGATGTTGATGGGTGGTAATTTAATCATTATGAAAAAAAAATAAAAAAAAATATTCTTATATTCTGTACACGGGGTTCTATCGATCCGTGGGGAATAAATTCACTACACCCGTTTCTAGAACTACAGTTAATGTATTTTTTCTACAAAACCCATCCTGTTCATGAGACAGACTATGATGTGTCATTCAGGTGTTCAGCGCAAATAAAATTAATTATTTAGCGACATACTTCTCAGTTAATTAGTTATTTAATTTTTTCATTTTATTTCTACATATATCTACGCCCTGAAACACTCCTTACCCAGGTTCAGCCCTGGGCTGTCCGTACTAGCGACGTGCCACGAAAAGGTTCGTGATTTATATTTTGACGGTATTTTTTAAGTGTACGAGTTTGCTACGTTTTAGTGGCTTGTTTGTGACTTTCGTTTTTTTTGGAAGTTGTGTTACAGCAAAACGAAACATGTTACCACTGTCATGATCATGATGCAGCAGAATAACGACAGACACTGCTTTAGGGTTTCATGCCAAAAAATAGAGAATGCTCATAGATTGAAGTTAATGCGAGCGAGTCCTTCAGTCTTTTTCTGATATATATATTTTCATAAAACCCTGACAACTATTCCAAAGAATTCTACATCTGGAACTGTCTGAACATCAAAAATGTTTGATTTTTTCCGTTTCCGACCCACGTACCAACTAACCGACCAACTGGTTGGTCCGTGGGGATAATTAAGTTTTTCTATTGCCCTTCCAATCAACTTTCAGTTGGTCGATGGGACATCTATGCCCGTTTTCACTAACCATAGGAGACGCCTAAATCAGATGCCTATGTATTTAGGAGTTGCCTAGAGTAAAAACACGTTTCACTAACTCTTAAGTCATGACTACGACGTTAGGAATCACCTAAAGTTACGACACCGCTTCGGGGGTGCGTAATGCTTAGGCGCTCCTAAACTGACACATGCATGTGACAGTCGCGATTTTGAGATTTTAACTTATTGTAGTACTGTGAAACATCAAAAAACTGCAAACAGACAACTTGACAAACAAAACCAAAGACAAGTATCAAAAACTTAGGCTGCTCTTGGGTCAGGAATCACATAGTAAAAATAGTTTGGTGAAATAGAACTTCATGGTAAGCACGGACCTAAATTAGGAGTTACTTAGTTAGGCGTCGCCTTGTTCGTCGTTAGTGAAAACGGGAAATAGTAATCGAAGAACTACTACGAATATTAACATTAGAATTCGCATAAGTACCATTAAAGATTTTTTTACACAGATTTTGTAACATATCTCAAAGTTATTGATGATTTATTTTTTATACAGATTTTTGATTTTGTGACAGATTTTATTTTCATACAGACTTTTTAACAGATGAATTATTTTCTGTACAGATTGACATCTGTTAAATAATATTTTGTGACAGATGACTTATTTTTAGACAGATTTTTGAGAGATGTCAAAGGGACGGATGATTTAATCTTACAGATTTTGTAACAGATTATTTATTTTCATACAAACTTTTTGACAGATGTTAAAATGACAGATGAATTATTTTCTCTACCGTTTAACATCTGTTTAATAATCAGTACAAAAATTATTCATCTTTATTTCTAACATCTGTCAAAAATCAGTATATAAAAATATTCATCTGTCATTTTCGACATCTGAAAGTAAATCGGTATGAAAAAGTAACAACTCTCATCTTTGATATCTGTAACAAAATCTGTATAAAAAATAAATCATCTGTCACTTTAACATATGTCAAAAATCTGTAAAAAAAAATCATCTGTCATTTTGACATCTGTCAAGAATTCTGTATAAAAAATAAATCATCTGTCACTTTTGATATCTGTCAAGAATTCTGTATACAAAATCTCTACAAAAAATAAATGATCATGTAGAGGCACAGAGGTTTGAGGACATATTGATGTCACACATGGAGTCAAATGTATTTGAAAGCACGTTGGCTTTTGAATTCATACTAGCTTTTGAATTTTTATTTCTTCAATATCAGCTGAGTTGGTCCTTGGGTCATACAAAAAGCTGATTGTACCTTAGGGCATGAAATTCGGATATTTTGACATTTCCCCACAGATCAACCAGTTGATCTGTTAGTTGGTCCGTGGGTCAGAAACCTTTTTTTCATTGACAGCACTTGGTTATGGGTTCACGCGGAAAGGTCTTTCAATCTTTGAGTGGTATCGACAGTTTGTGGCTTGGCGGTTATCTTATCAACAACCCTAATAACCTTTGTGTTGACAGAGCCACTAGAATAATTATCAAGAAAACCGCATCCAAATCCATTGAATGGTTCTTGAGTTAAAACCATATGTTAATACGGAACATTCAGACAGATGAGACAGGTAGACAAAAATACTATATTTTTCCTTATGATATAAAATCTCCTATCCTGTATTTTGTATCCCTTTACTTAATTTTCCTTTGTACAGGAAATATTTATTTAAAAGAAAAAGATAAGATCTTGCTAAGTTTTTTTTCTTGGCAAAACTAATCAAATGGGTGGAGGTAGGTAGACTATTTTTAAATTAAACTTATTTATAAGTTATTCCTGTATTTTTATTTTTTCATGTTAATTTTAGTTAAAATAAACCAAAATTTGTAAGGTATTTCCCAGTATATTTAGTTTAATTGATTTCTATTTTACAGTAAACTGATTTATAATAAATGTATATAATGTAGGTTGAAGAAAACACTTGTACTGTTTCACAAAATTGATGTACCTAAATCATGTAAGTAATTGTGTGTAAAAGTGTTCCACCCTGGGCTATTTCACAATAATTCACCAAAAGCCGGAAATAAGTCAGATGAAGCTCCAAAAGAACAAGAACTGACCAACACAGAATCAAATGATTCAACTAAAAATGCTGCATTAACCACACCCAGGAACGAGCAAAATTTATCACCAAAGCCTCCACCATGGCAAAGAGATCCCAATTCTCAGAGAAACAAGAGATTTTGCTCGTCCCTGTCGCCTACTTCCCCATCCACTGGTATAAATACACAAAATAGGTTTTCAACCTTGCCTATTGATACCCATGATGACCTTCAGCCACCCATCAAGAAACCAAGCAAACCACCACCAGTAATACTGTATGGTATTGAAGATGTCAATGAACTATCCAAATTAATGGAAACTTTTATCAACAAGAGCCAGTTCAGTTTTAAGCTAGTTAATAAAAATCAATTATGCATCTATTTCACCTGCACTGAAACTTATAAAAAGGCTTTGGATGTTCTTAGAACAAATGGTTTAATTGGGCACACATTTACACCAAAGGATGAAAGGTGCTTTCGCATTGTTATAAGGAACCTGCACCATACAACTCCCCACTCCGCCATCTTCGAAGAAATCAAAACTACAGGAAACCAAGTCAACAAACGGCCAACATCTACATTCTTTGTTAACCTTGAACCAAGTATTAACAACCAAAAAGTTAAGCAAATAAAATATATATTTCACCAATCAGTGCAAATCGAGGACCCTAAGAAAGCTAAAATAGTTGTGCAGTGTCACCGCTGCCAACAACTAGGCCATACCAAAAACAACCCTTCAGATGTGTCAAGTGTGGAGAAAACCACAAAACTTCATCATGCACAAAGTCAAGATCCACCCCAGCTAAGTGTGCCCTTTGCTCCGGAACACATGCTGCCAGCTATAAGGGATGCCAAGTCTACCAAGAAATCCATGCTAGACGATATGGTAAATCGAGTAAACCTTCCATCCCACCAGCACCTAAAATAAATTCTCACTTATCGGCCCTTGGCACTACTGAGCCCATCGCTGCTTCAATAACCTCAACCTCGACTTCTGCTTCTTATGCCAATGTTCTGAAACAAAGCTCTGAAGTGCCAAAAAATCAAGAAAACAACTCTCAACTCAATCAACAAAGTTTTATTTCTTCTATAGAAAATATAATATTAAGGCAGTCAGAAAGGATCGACATCCTTATCCAACAATTGACTACTTTCATGGGAGTTATAACTACACTCGTGACAAAACTGTCAAAATAGGTTCTGTAAAAATAGCTACGTGGAACATTAATGGATTATCCTCTAGCAAAAACGAATTGGAGGTACTTATCAAAATGAATAAATTAGATGTTGTGCTTATTTCGGAGGCACATGCGAAAGAAAAATCAATTTTCAATATTAAAGGTTTCTCCACGTACATCACTTCTCATCCAGATGGCAAATCGCATGCAAGTACAGCCATAGTCATTTAAAACTGCATTCAACATTCTCTAATTAATTCTTACCAGAAAGATTTCTTTCAGGCAACTACAGTAAGAATTAAAGATATGTTGGGTTGCCTAGACCTATCAGCTGTCTATTATCCTCCAAAGCATAAAATCAAAGAAGATTCTTTTACAGAGTTCTTCCAAACTCTTGGAAAACGTTTCATTGTTGGTTCAATGCTAAAAACACTTATATTGGGGATCCCGCATTACTCAGACTTGAGGCAGAGAACTCAAGATATCTCTAGATAAAAACCATTTAACGCCTCTCTCTACTGGTCACCCGACTTACTGGCCAACCAATCCTAAGAAGAAACCCGATCTACTAGATTTCTTTATATGCCAACATATATGCCATTCACACACTCTGGTAGAACCATGCCTGGATGGATGCTCGGATCACACATCTGTCTTCTTAACACTGAGCGCACTCATTGTCAATATTGCGAGTGATGATTCTTTGTACAACAAAGATACAGATTGGACTAGTTTCAGAGACTACATTAATGAAAATTTAAATCTGAATATGAAGTTGATGACGTTGAAACTGCCTGCAACTACATTACCAACTTGATACAAGTTGCAGCTTGGAAGAGCACTCCTGATCTAAAACCACTACTCCCTAATAATAACATACCACAACATATCAAGTTCAAAATTCAAGAAAAACGTCATCTCCGGAAGATATGGCAAACATATAGGCACCCTGCTGACAAGACAGCACTAAACAAAGCCATCCGTGAGCTTAAAGAAATCTTACATGAGACTAAAAATGCTACCGTGAAGCATCACATTGAGTCACTTTCGCCTACGGCACGAGGAGAACACTATTTATGGAAAGCAACAAAAGGACTAAATCAACCTCAACCTGCTATACCTCCCATAAAAACAGAAGATAATACATGGGCTCGCACTGATACTGAGAAAGCTAAAGTATTCGCCAAACATCTTGCTACAGTTTTTCAACCTAATCCTGGAGGATATAATGAACAGATTAATGAGGTGTTGAAACAGGACTTCCAATTGTGTCCTCCTCTGAATCCAACGTCACCAAGAGAAATCTATAAGAAAATAAAAATGCTACATTCTCATAAAGCACCAGGTTTTGACCTAATTACTCCGAAAGTCTTGAAAGAACTACCAAGAAAGTGCACTGTCTTTCTTTCTATCCTCTTTAATGCAATCTTCAGAACAGGTCACGTTCCAAGTTTGTGGAAGGTCTCCCAGATCATAATGGTTCACAAAAGCGGCAAACCAACTGAACATGTTACATCGTACCGCCCCATCAGTCTCACTCCTGTTTTATCTCAGTTATGGGAAAGCATATTCTTGGCTTGGTTGTCCTCTGCAATCAGGAATGAAAAAATTATTCCGGAACACCAGTTTCGATTTCGAAAATTCCACTCAACAATTTAACAAGTTCTCAGAGTGCACCACACAATTCGTCAATGTTTTGAGAGAAAAGACTTTTGTTTAGCTGCCTTCCTGGACGTTCAACAAGCTTTTGACCGAGTCTGACATAAAGGCCTTCTTTACAAAGTCAAGACCTTGTTACCGCACACGTATTATCCTATTTTGGAATCCTATTTAGCGAATAGGATTTTCCAAGTGAAACTGAAGGATGCAAGATCAAGTTTCTACGAATGCAAAGCTGGTGTCCCACAAGGTTCAGTCCTTGGGCCAGTCCTCTACAACATCTTTACTTCAGACCTACCCCAAACAACAGAGGTAGTTGCAGCAACCTATGCTGATGATGCCGCATTTCTATCGTGTGATCGTAACCCCGAAAAAGCAACTGCAAACTTCAAACTCAGCTAAATGAAACCCAACAATGGCTGACCAAATGGCGTATTAAAGCCAGTGCTCAAAAATCTTATCATATGACCTTTACACTTAATAGAGGTGATTGCCCGACCGTCAAACTGGGGAACAATACTCTTCCTCACTCAGACTCAGTAAGGTACCTTGGGTTTCACCTGGATAGACGCTTAACCTGGAGTAAACATATCAAGAAGAAAAGAGATGAACTCAATCATAAATTTAGAAATTTATACTGGCTCTTAGGTAGACAATCCGTTCTATCAATTGATAACAAACTTTTTATCTACAACAGCATCTTAAAACCAGTGTGGACATATGGTATTCAACTATGGGGGACGGCTGCTAAATCAAACATCATGTGTCTCCAAAGATCTCAAAACAATGTTGGTTCGCGCCGAACGCGACGTTTATCCGCTAGAGGGCGCTGCAGTGTCGAACACGGCCGGCGCCTGCGCTGGTCGACAGTCAGTCGTGTGTCCGCGGTGACCTCCGAGAGTTGGGCAGAACCACACGCGTCTCGATGCACGCAGTGCCATAACATTTTTCATCCGCTCAAAAACATTTATCGGCTCGTGTGATCATACCATTAAACTATTTTGTGTGCAAGTGCATCTCCCATCAGCCCAGCAGGAAAAGACATTCCAGTTTGTCGGCACGCCGCGTCCTCCGTGCGGCCATTTTGGAGACAAAGGAAACCACCAGCCAGGTCAGTGCCAGTGCTCACATCCCATATTGTTTCTCTCTCTCCATATCTCCCACACATCAGCACGTTACCCAAACTCTGCTCTGCAGCCTGACATCCTAGCGGTGTCAATATTCTCAGGGCAATCTCAAATGATCCGTGGTTTATCAAAACAACTGAAGTACATGAATATTTGGGAGTACCAACCATACACGAAGAAATATCTACCCACAAAAACAAATATAAGATGCGGTTAGCCAATCACCCTAATGCACTAGCGTCAAACCTGCTGGACGTGTCCAGTTTCACAAAGCGATTGAAACGAGCAGATGTGCTCGACTCATAAAAGATTATTCTGGCAGCGGTCAGTTCTCTCAAACGCCATTTTATCATCATTCTCAACACATCTGATTATAGTCTGGCGACTGATTGCAGATAAAACACAAGAATAAAAAAAAAAAAGTAAGTAAATAAATTTATCAATATTTCTAGACAGACATACAAAGTTTTAAAATATTTTAGTTTTGGCCTAGATACAATACAAATAGCCCAAATAATGAGAAAAAAAATTTTTTGAAAAATAATTTCAATGTAGACACAACTTTTCACTTTTTGTAATAAAAGTTTAAGTGCTCTTTTAGGTTCCGTACATATAATTTTTTATGACATGAGCGTTTTGGACATCGCTTATGGCCTTTCATGGATGGGACCTTCCCTCAAAAATAGTTTTTGATTTCTAATTTAAAATTCGTTTTTCGGTCAACAATCTACATACAAATTTCAGGTATGAAACTCAATATATTACAAAGAAAATACATGTACTTTTAGGTTATCTTATATCTGTCCCTTATCCCTGTCCAATGAGTTTTTAAATAATTTCTATTGAACTTTATTCCTTTTGGACTGTCCTTGACGTTAAATCTACTCTACCTGTTCCTCTTTTCCCAGTAGGCACGAAAATCTTAAGCTGTACTCGACCACTTTCTCTTGAACTATACAACCTCTCACCCTCTTACAAACACGTTGCGTACTTTTTGAAATTCCAGCATCTCATTTCATCTGAAACATGAAATAGGAGTTTCGCATTCTACACACGGCCTCTGCGAGAATTACTTTGTTCCTACAAAATAACACAGAGGGCGTTACTTACTTTGCAGGTATAAAATCGTTTAACAGAAATTGTAAAAAATACCAGAAATTAAATAAAATCCTCTACATTTTCACAGGATAAAAAATATACTCATTAATCATTTATGAACTTTTCAGGTTTTTCTGTTTATCCTGACATCTAGAGGAAAATACAGAAAACTGTAGACGCACTACCAGTGTTAAAGCGTTTTCCCTGAAAACTCTCTGACTTACAGTTGTGGTGACACACTTCTGAACATAGATGGCACTACATTGACAATTTTATATTCTATTAATTCCAGCGTTTGGTGTCCACACCAGCAAATATTTTCTAAAATATGAGAGTGTATTTAGGGTCATAATCAGATTAATTACGAGTGGGTGTGTGGAATACAAGCCACTTGTTTCGGTCCACTAATGAAGTGTACGCTCTTGCAATACTAAATATTAATTAAAGTGTAATACAAGCCCGTGTTTCGGTCCACTAATGAAGTGTACGCTCTTGCAATACTAAATATTAATTATAGGCCCAAAAATAGACTTACGTATAAGAAAAACATGTACTTTTCCACAATCTTAATAATTTATTCTGCTCTACAAAGTACCGACATTTAAAACAGTCAACTTCCTTCAATAAAACATGCGAGTAGGAGTCACGCCTAAGAGTTCCGTACTATTCAAATAAGTAAATAAACTTAAATAAAAATTACAAACTTATCAATATTTTTTCACAAGTCCATAAATAATCTTTTAGCTGGCTGAATCGAAAAATTGTTTTCACATAGGTACTTATTAATTATTTTTAAAATACCTATCCCATGACACCCCACATGGGGTAGATGCAATAAAAAGATTATACACGAATCCATCCATTATCTAAAAAAAAATATTTTCAAGATATTATTTTACCACTTTTCTGCGTGTTTAATATATTATGTATAGTTGTGCCAAATTACAGATTTCTAGTACTAAGAGTCTCTAAGCTAGGCTGGGGACAGATTAATTTAAATAAACCTTTGTTTTAGTTCATGTACGTGTATTTACTTATTAAATATAAGCAAACCCAAAACCTATTTTAATATATTGTATTTCCTCTTTTAAATTTAATTATTTTTATTACCTATTTAATAAATCGTAGCGTGCGATAAGTGTATTTATGTACCTATATTGCAGAAATAAAGCATTAATTTCATTTAATTTCATATAGCAGTCAATTTGAATACCACTGGCTTACACAATCGTACCTCTGATCTATGTCGCCAGTACCGTTTATTTCAATGAGGATCACTGTCGCTTGCGGTCGCTGGTTTTCCATCATATTATGGTAGCCTCCTCTCATAGTGAAATGAAGAGAAAACGGTAAGAAATTTCTGGTTTTGATGTGTCAAAATAATAGACTGTTTTAAAAGCGGCCACTTTTTGTTTAAAATTTAGCTTTTAATAAATCGTGTATATTAATATAATAATATTATAAGTATGGGAACTTTGCCCATTAAAAGTTTATTGCTATTTCTAGGCATTTACGAGTAACTGAGCAGATATTCAATCATTATTCTGATGAGCAAGTTTTTTTATAAGCAGCATTTCCCTTACTTACTTAAGTAACAAATACTGAAAATGACGATTTTTAGGGTTCCATAGTCGAACAAGGAACCCTTATAGTTTCGCCATGTCCGTCTGTCCACGGCTCAGATCAGAAACTATTATGTAGTACTAGAAAGCTGTAATTTGGTGTGGGCATAACATAAACAAAATGGTAAAAAAATCTGGAAAATGTTTTTTTTGACCTCCCATACACTAATTGGGGATGAATTTTTTTTCTCGTCTCAAATCAAATCAAATCGATATATTTATTTTGTAAAATAGATACATAAAGTATACTTTCTACAATTATTACTTAATAACTTATTTTCTTTGTTTGTTAGCCTAAGGATTTTATTTTATAACATGTTTTAGTGTAAGTTTTTTCAAGTAAATAAAGAATTTGTATTTGTATTTGTTGTACAAGTCAAAGTTAATTTATTAACAAATACTAAAACCAGCCAAGTGCGAGTCGGACCTGCGCACTCCCATACAACAGAGATGATTTTTTGCCGTTTTTTACAGAACCCTTCATGCGCGAGTCCGACTATCTTTGCTCCGTTTTCGGCTTGGACGTTTTTTATGAACACTATGGGTGCCTTAATAATACATTAAGTGAGTTCTAGTTGACACTATAGTAGTTAATAATATATTTAAATAAATGGTTCCATATTTAAACCAACCAGTACATCTCTTATCTACATCTCACAAACGTATGTGGCGATCGTGCCGCTACAAACTACGATGATAATAACAAAAAACGCATCTAAATCTGTTGAGTGTTTCTCGAGTTGAAATGGAACATTTTTATACCTACTAATAAAGTAGTAAAAAAGTCGTGTTCATTGAATATTTACTCGAAATTTTAAATGAAATGGTTTATTGGTATTAAACTGCGGCCTAAACAACCATTTTTTTAATTTTTGTCTGTCTGTCTGTTTGTCTGTCTGTCTGTATGTTCCATTCTAACTGTAGAACCACTCAACCGGTTTGGATGCGGTTTTTTATTATCATCGTAGGAGGTCTGGAACAATCGGCTTAAGGGTGTTCATAAAATGACGCCCAAGCCAAAAACGTGGCAAACAATGCAACTATTAAATTGATTTAACCTTTTTTTAAGCGTTACCGAGAATTAAACAGAACAAAATAAAATACACAAAACCATTAAAAATTTCTTACAAAGTGTTTTCTCGGAAAGCGGAAATATTTGACTCGTCCAGTGAATTTAAAAGTAATTTATTTCTCTTCTCGCAAACGACTACAACATTTTGCTTTTGATTTTTGTATCCCTTCGAGCATAATTTTTAATTTCGCACATAAAGCGCATAAGAGCATACACTAGAATATACTAGAACAGAAATATAATTATTCAAAAATCCAGTGCAAAATACAGTACAAAATATACAGGCTGTAAATGCAAAGTCAAGAATCCTTTTAAGGGTTCTGATGTCATGTCCTTACGAGAAAAAAAATATACCTTGAATTTTTACCAAAAATCCCATAATTTTTATAAGCTATGGCTACGCAGCTCACCGGCCTGCCCACACACCTAATTGCACCCCGCAACCCGCACCCCTCATCCGAGTGGCCGTGACCACTGAGGGTGTCCACGCGATTAGTGTATTTTGAGTAAAGAAAATCGTCTTATTATGAGGTACTGGTACTTTATTTAGAGATCCCAGTATTTAAAATAATATCTTTACCGATCATACTAACACATCCTTAAAGGATTCTTGCCTTTGCTTTTACACCCGGTATACAGGCACAATGCACAAAACAGAAACAAACAAAAAAACATTATAATATATATCACTTACCTAAGTCGAATAGCTAGCACTGCAAAAATGAAATGGTGCTGGCTCCAAGAAGTGCTGTAGATAAAATCAAATCAAAATATTTATTTTGTAAAATAGATACATAAAGTATACTTTTACAGGTCAAAGTTAATCAGTACTGTGGGTGCCGAAAAGGTTTTGGTATAAAAGGATTAAGGAGTACCTTAGCGAGTCTTCTTCTTCGATAGTTCAGTCCATCAGCTCACCACGAACACTTGACGTAATTTGGTACACACGTTACACTGCGTCCCTTGAACTCACACGGGATAGGTATTTTGGTTTGAGTCTTCTAATTAGCGGATTTTATATTTATTTGTAATTATTTATTGTAGCACTCGCGCAAGCCGGCATTAGATTTTTCGTAAGAGAGAGAGTTCTTGTTTTTTCACCGTGGTGGCGGAGCTATCGCTCTTGCGTCTTTCTTCTACGTTTTAGTGAAGAGTGGGATAGGTATAGGAACATGGTAAAATGTATTGTTTTTTTAGTGGTAGTAATAGGTATGAGTGTGTGCGTTAATAAATATAAATATTATAATGTAACTATATCTAATTAAGAAACGTGGCGCGTACAAGTACATAAAAAATAGAATATGAAAAAAATACAAATAATAATATGGGAAATACATACAAAGATATTTAGGTTGGACTATTAAAATGTAATAAAATTATACACCTGCATAAAACAAAGAAATACAGGAATAAAAATATTATATATACATAATGCAATTAACAAATAAGTTGATAAATAAACTAAATAATCCATAAATAAAAATAAGGCTAGTCTTGCTAAGAAGAGGGGCAAGAAACCTAGCAAGACATGTCTGTTTTAAATTTTCCCTTTCTTTTAAAATGTTTATAACATAATCTTATTCTATACAATTTTCTTATACCTACATAAGTTAAGGCATAACAAATATAAGATCGCAGGAATTATCTCACGAGAAAAACTTGATCGTAGTCAACCCGTCTCTTTTACTCCTCCCTTTAACAGCAAAGTCAGTTTACATTTTAATTCACTTTAGAGGGACTAAGATTAGCCTTTTGAGAAATTATACATTATTAAAATTTGCTAATTATGAATTACAATTTTTAATAAAGATTATTATTATTTATTAATTGAAATAGGCGTTACCTTGCGGAAATCCATCACTAAGTTGTCTAGCTGCTAAGCTGTCGGACGAACAACATCAGTTGCTGCGGAGCGGCTGGGTGAGCTACACATCAGTTGCTGCGGAGAAGCCGAGCTAGCAACACATCCTGAGGATGCCTCTTTCAGAGGCAAAACACGTGTCAATAAGTTTTCTTGCTTGTTATTTAAGATTGCTTTGCTTTTATGCTCGTATTGCTTGCTTGTTGCATGTTTTATGCGGTTGGGCGGGCGGTGCACGAGTCTGCATTTTGAATAGCACGACAAGAATTGTTTAGCGGAATATTGCAAATTATATTCATATATCCATAACTAATTATTTATAACACCATGCTTCATTATCGTCCAAATAATCGTTGATTTTATAATAAGCTTTTTTAACTAATCCCTGCTTAATGTATATAGGTAGTTTAAACTTATTTTCAGGCAAACTACACCGCTGGTTTTCTGGCACCACCATAGTACTTTATATAGTAAGTACCTACATAGGTAACACTAAAAGTTTCCGGAACTGGCCACTTACATAAACAATATTTAAAAATTTATTGCAACATTTGAAAATAGAACTCTTTGGCTGTAGAATGCAGTTTGTTTCATCTGACTGTCTTTTGTTTTTACCTTGTGGCGCCATTTAAAAAATTGTGTGTCTGCATCAACATGGATTTAACTCGGGAAAATTTTCGTAGTATGATTTTCTACGATTTTAAGTGTAATTTGACAGCTCAACAGAGCATCGCTCGGCTTGAAACAGCTTTTGGCAATGAAGCACCATGCAAGACGACTGTTTATAGCTGGTTTACAGAATTCAAGCGTGGTCGTATCAATCTCAGTGACGAATCTCGCGATGGTCGGCCGTCCACCGCTGTGACCAACAAAAACATCGATGCTGTGCGCCGTATGATTGAAACAGACAGGCATGTGACCTACCATGAAATTTGCGCATCTTTAGAAATAGGCATGAGTCAAATACAATCAATCCTACACAAACATTTGGGTGTGAGAAAGCTGTGCTCGCGGTGGATCCCACACAACTTGACCGAGGCTCAAAAAACGGACCGCGTCACTTGGTGCAGTGCCATGCTTACCAGATTCAACGAAGGTGCGTCAAATTTGGTGTGGGACATAGTAACAGGTGACGAAACATGGATTTATTGCTACGATCCCAAAACAAAGCAGCAATCGAGCGTATGGGTCTTTCAAGATGAGCCGATACCAACCAAAGTGGCGCGCGTGAAAAGTGCATCTAAGCGGATGATTGCTTCTTTTTTTAATAAAACTGGACACGTGGCTACTGTTGCTTTAGAGAATCGTCGTACCGTGAATAGTGACTGGTAGACGACCATTTGTTTGCCGGAAGTTATTGACGAACTCCGTAAAAATAACCGTAAACGCCGTATCATCCTGCACCACGACAATGCTAGTTCTCACACGGCCAGACAGACAAACGACTTTTTGAAGACGAAAAATGTAGAACTCATGAGTCATCCTGCATACAGTCCCGACCTGGCACCTTGTGACTTTTTTCTGTTCTCAAAAATTAAGAACCAATTACGCGGTCAACGATTTTCATCACCAGAAGAGGCTGTCAAGGAGTATGAAAAACACGTTTCAGAGGTCACCACAGGGGAGTGGCACAAAAGTTTTCAAAACTGGTTTGATCGAATGAAAAAGTGCATAGACGCCAAGGAAGATTATTTTGAAAACAATAAATTAATTTTGTACCTTTAATTGTATTTTTTCATATTCATTCCGGAAACTTATAGTGGTATTTATGTTATTAAATCGGCGGATGTTTATTAAATTGTACAATTATTTATGATCAACTAGCTTGTGCCCGCGGCTCCACCCGCGTGTTTTTCCGTTTCGCCGTAAAAGAGTAATTGTTTAACAGCATTATAGGTCTGTAAATTTCTGTAAGAGGTATTAGTTTCAACTTGATATCTCTCACGGGGCCTGAAAAAATGGGTCTTGACAGACGGACAACAAAGTGATCGAAAAACTTACTCATTTTGAGGTACGGAACCCTAAAAATAACGTGCATTAATGGTAAGTCCTTGAAAATACAAGAGTACACGGTAAGTGTATCGAGGGGAGGCAAGGATGAGACTGGTAAGTTTCCACGACGCTGGCGTCGACAGGCGGAGATGCGGTTGCGGATGCGGAATCCCTTACGACATTTCCCGTCTTCATAGAATTCATACTCTTAGAAATATAATTAATTGCTTTCTGAGGAATACTTATTATTCTGTGTAGAAAATAAAAAAATAAATACAAAATCATTGTGACGACTTGTTCCCAAGGGGTTATCAGAGGTGTTTTCGTATGATGTAAAATCCAAGTCCACACTCGTAAACCTGCGTTTTAAGCCTGTACAGCCTAGAGCATGAACAACGCCCAGATTGTCGAGGAATCGCTTGAAGAAATTTGGACTCTCCTTGTATTGAAAAAAAAAAAACATTGATTTTGATCTTTTATCTAGGTGATCCACTTTAACAATGTTAGTTCTAAGATTTATACTTTTGTCAAAAAAACATGTTTACCAACCTCTTTTTTTGGTTTTCAGAGGTCCGTTTCGAAAACGCGGCTAAGAGATCAAATTGATTATTATTTCATAAAATAGTTAATAGAAATCTAAAGATGTTCTACTTCAGTTTTAGCTAAAAACCTTCCAATCTGCTGTTTCATGCGTATTTATTAGTATTACGCGTCCAAGGCAAATAGGTCAACCAGCTAACCAATATTCGTCTATATCAAAAGCTATTAAGGTATTTGACTTTGACCTTTTTGTGTTGGATGGGTAGTAGCTTGTTTTCCTAGCCTATGCCATCTACGATTTATTACGTCTTAGCGTGATGGGTGGTGAGCTCTATCCTAAAAGTTATTTGGAAACTATGTCCTAAATATCTGTTTATAAACCTAAATAAAAAAATAGTTATTATATCCTGAGCATTGATGGCATTGGTGGCAAGCCTTTAGCGCGGAAGAAAGAAGATTAGGTATGGCGAGTCGTGGAACGTAGATCGCGTCAAAAGCTTGAATTTTATCATACATCTTATAGGATTTTTGGGTTGTTATAAAAAAATAACCACTAAGGTTAGGTTTTAGGGTAAATCAGGTTTAACTACGTTCCGCGACTCTCCATACCCAACCTTCCAACCTAACCCACCGGCTCTCTGGTGCACGAAAGTCTCACCAATACCATTGACCAACCAGAGAACTGTGTATTATGTTTATAAGTATATTATTTAACTAGATTAGTGTAGTACGATACTTATATCACTAGATTGCAACTATATTGAAGTATACGAGTATATGCACACAAAAGAATTAAAAAATATTATTTCAAGATATATTTCGGACCCTACTGGGCCCGGCATCAGTTGATATAGTAATGAAATGACATTTACAATGACATGATGGCACATAAAATGACATGGACAATCAGTATTAAAACTTTTTTTTTTTTTGTGTGTGTGTGTTTGAGAGGGGATGTAAGAATGTTAGTATGAGTGTTTGAATTTCGATGAGGTTTGTCTGTCTGTAAGTTAGTGCTGTTTATTTAGTCCAGGTCCGTAATGGGCACCAAGCGACCAGATGTAAGACGACTCAAGGTTTAATGAACCTCCAGGTGAAATTCGAAAAAAAATTTTTTTTGACCCTTAGTGCCTGCACTAGGAATTGCACTTAAAACTAGTCCAACCAGTAGGGGAGCAAAAAAAAATATTTTTCGAAATTGCCCAAAAGGATTACTGAACCTAGTTCTTGATCACTAACCGAGTCTCCAGTATGAATTTGGTCGGTTGATTAAATTTCACCCTATATACATGTTTTTGATAAATTGCCCATGCCAATAACGAAACTAAACAAAATAAAAATATGAGGGTAAATTTCTTTTTTTTGCTACAAGTTAAGTCTTAAAGAAAAATATACTATTTAGGATAAAAATTACATATTATGAAATTTATGTTAATAAACAACATTAAATTCAATAAAAAAAGAACATAAGAAGAAAAAGTAAGTTAAGCCCGTGAGATTTTTTTTGTTGTGTGAGGGTTTGTGTATGTGCTTTGCTTATGTTTATGTATTTGTGTGAAGAGAGGTATAGAAAAAGTAAAAAATGTTAAATCGTCGTCGTCGTGTAGGCTATCAATCACGTACGAAATATATCGGTTTCGATTCAACAAGAATATATCTGCACTTGAAAAGTGCTCCTCGTGAGTTATTTAATACAAAATTAAATACAAATAAGGGTTTGTAGTGTGTGAATGAGTGAGGGGTACGTACGTAACCCTAAACCTATACAAAAATTAGCGTTTCCAGTATGTGTTGTCTAAATACAATATATCGCATATATTATATATAGGTATATTTATGGTTTTTGAAACAGACCCCGTAACAAAAATGGTCTTAAACTGACAACCTTGATGGCCCCCTATTTCTTTATTTGTGGAGATTATAAAAAAGTATATTTGTATAAGTTTTAGACGATGACACCTTACATGCCGGGATAAGAAAAAAAATGTTTTTCGCTCCTTTTCTATGTTAGGAAACCCTCCCGAAAATTTATTATTTTACATTTTTTATTTGTATTTGGTTTTGGGTCAAGATTATAATTACATAACATATCCAAATTTCATATCTGTAACGTGTTCGGTTTGCAAGCTAGCGACCCGTGACATACGGATGGACAGACGGACAGACAACTGCATTAATAGGGCTTCGTCTTGACCTTTGCACAATGTCGTAACTATAATTTGAATTCAGTCTGGTTCAGATTTAGTTTTCTTTTGCGTTTTTATACGGCATCAATAATAATATAAAGTTATATTACGAGGATATCTCCTTGCGATGGATAAATCTAACAGTGTTTAAAATATATAAATTTATTTCCATCGTAGTTAGGACTCCACACATACACAGTGATAATTAAGAACACTAAAAAATGTTTTCATGTACACTTTCCACTATATACCTATTGTGATTAAAAAGTGATAAGGGTTCCTTTTTTATTTTGAGGCACGGACCCTAAAAACAAAATTAATGAAGCCTTAAAATTGTGTTAAGAAGCCTGTAGTTGGCAGCTTGAAGTCAGTCGCGCACGGGATCGCTATGCTTGCTATTTCATTCTACTTTCAACTTCGGATTATAGAGCACTGACTGACTGTTATTACTTGGCCCGAACGTTCATTTCTCGAGCTCGTACAGAACTAACCGAACACGGTGTGAGAGGCAAGCTAACGCGACACAAAATTCATGTTTTGAAAAAACTCGAGAGTGGTTTTGGTGGTTCCTATGGTTTCAGCAGAAATATCTCAAAAATCGAAATGAAACAAAAATATTCTTGAGCAGTATAAAAGATACTATGCTGTAAAACTAAAATTATTTGATTTGTTGTATCGCTTCTAGGACATTACGGTACATAAACATTCATCAAAATATGTTTAAAATCCAGGACTTTTATACGCTTGTAACTTTTGTATGTATTTGATTTTGATAAATGTTTTTGTTTAACGTCGTGGATATTGTACGAGACATGTTGAAAAAATAATAATAAGCAAGTACCTATAAATAAGGATATGATCAGTAAACTGCGCTAGCATGGGAGTTGAGGCGAAATAGAGTCGCCTTAGTAAAATAGTCGTTCTCTTAAAGCCATAAACCTCATTATAGAGCTAGACCACTCAATCAAAAATATAAACTGTAATATAGTGCTGACCAAATGTTGGCTTCATACCGCGTCCTATAAACCAAGATATCTCTCAGGCTACGATCTTTACACCACTTCAATGTACAAATTTCAAAGTGATGGAGTTGCAGTTTATATTAAACAAAGTTTGAACACCCACATTCAAGAATTACCAATTCGAGACTCTAATACCATACTTTTGACAATTGATGAAAATATTTCCTTATTTTGTATTTATCGTTCTCCTCATGTACATAATGCTAAGAATTTTTTAGATGACTTGGCTGTTGAGATAAGTAAATTATCTAAAAATAAAAACCTTTTTATTACAGGCGATATAAATATAAATATTGGGAACAATAGCAAAAGTGACACTTATACTGTTGATTACGAAAATATTCTCTCTTCTCATGGATTATCTCCAACAGCTCGACATCCAACGAGATTGTGTAACTGCTTAGATCACTTCATCGCTAGAGCTGAACACAACATTAAGAGTTTGACTGTAAGTATACTGACACAACTTAATTGTTAACAGCATTAATTTTACTTAAACTAAAAAGGCTAAATTCCATGCAAAATTTACAAAAATTGAATTTGAGTCCTTAGCCAAGTCCCTAAATGAATTTTACTGGAGTGACACCCTCAATGAAATGGAGGTAAATAAAGCAACTCATCAGCTTATTAATAAACTGCAGTCTCTGATAGAAAAACATACCAAGGTAGTGACACGACCACACAGATTACGCGCTGTAAAACCATGGATTACGGAATCCTTAGTTAAATCTATAATTAAAAGAGATTCGTTGCATAAAGGGGCATGAAAATTTCCAGACAATGAAGATGTATACTACGCCATGTGCCAAAGCTTACTCTCTTATTGCATTGATTCCTGGGGTGGCGCAGCCAAAACAAAAATTTTGCAGCTAGAAAGAGCTCAGCGAATGGTTATTCGTACGACACGAACCTTCTACATCGTAAAAGTGGAATACTAAGTGTTCGTAGACATTTTATTTCCAATATTGTAACAAAATTGACATTTCAAGAGGTCGCTTTGGCAGCCAATCGAGATGAAGGTTACAGGTCAGTTAGACTTGAAGGCAAACTTAAAGTCCCTCGAGTACGCTCTGCATTTGCTAACCGCTTTAAAATTTTCTTAGGTCCATTCGTTTACAATCAAATCATCAAAGAAATACCTTTAGCAGATAAAACTAAACTAAAAAATAATTTAATAAGAAATCTCCGTACTTGGCTTTTATCAAAATCTTATATATTGAAAAACTGATGTGTATCGAATCATAATTTTGAATAATCTTTAAACAAAAACTTCATTTATTACATTTTTACCGACTTTAAAATCCTATATTTGTATATATTATATTATATATATATATATGTACGTATTTATGTCAAAACAGGAACGTCAGGAACGGCAATAGGAGGGCTACCGTGGGTATTGGACATGATGAACACGCGTAGACGAACAATACAACTTTTATTGTGATCAAAAACAGTCTTACAGCACTTTTAATTACAAGGAACAAAACTACGTGGCGGGAACGGACAAGTCTCTTGGCACATGAGTTACCTCGACCCCTTTCCGAAAATAAGTCCCCAGAAAATTATCTTTTTCCTCGGAAGTCGTACGTAACCCCCGCCAAGAGCCATGTCCAAGCGCGGTAAAACTAGGCGCTTGCGTTTCCACCAATAAAATAAAATTAGGTACCAAAGAAAACAAATACTTCAGATCTGATTGGATAACATAATCAGTCCTGCCAACCTTACAATCAAACAGAACATCGTACAGACTCCTAGATCTATGGTACAGACAATCTACCAACTTAACACAACAATTCTTTCAAATGTGATTGGGCAATTTAATCAGTTCATCCAACATTACAAGTCAAAATATTTAGAACAGAATAAAGAAATAAATCACCACAGACCCACTTAATTTCTATTGGCGTATAGCGCCATCTGTTGGCAACGATTGTAAATCAAAAGAAGAGAGAACCGACCATAGATAATGTTTTCGTTCGGTTACTCATTCGCTCAAACCGATTCTTAGCTCGTTCTAAAATATTCGCTGTCGACTGGTGGCGCCACACATCTCAATTCGACATATATATATTCGGATTACACCACAAAAATAAATTAAATTACTGTACGAACTTTGCGCACTGGGCGCCTTCTGGCGAAAAATAACTTCATAGTGCTTCCGTGTTACGGAGAACTCTAGTATCGGAGCACTTACATTCGCAATAATATGTGCAACGTACATGTTGGTTATACATAATGTACAATGCTTTTATTGGTTCGGATCCTGCCTACACTATAAGTCCGAACCGTTGTATATTTTTGTATTCTACTAACCCTAGGTTAGGTCTATTTAAGTTTTTGTATTACTAACTATTTTCATTTTTTTATATTAACTTTAAACTGGGACGTAATAGGAATGTTCAAAGATCAGAAATCAAAATAAAAACTTTGAAAGAGTCATGTAAAATAAAATGTACAGACCAGATGTAAGAGGAAGAAATGGCGTTGGATTAAGAAATCTGTAAGATAAGGTCTGACTTCAAAATTTGCAGTGGTCTCCATACTAAAACCCTCAAACGGGGGTCCATAGACAGTTTCAATGGGTTGCGTTAGAACTTGAAGTTACATTTATTGGATGTTCACAAATACACGTATTTTCTACACGTTTTAGTTCCAGTATTCTAATTAATAATAAAAATCATCAAGATCATTTCCAAGAGTATCAAATAGAAAGTGTAAAAACACTAATAATATTAAAGTTACCTTCAGTTTCGAACAAAATCCAAATGTCTCAAGTGCCACATTTTAGATTTTAAAACGTACCTTCTCTTGACAGACTAGATAACAGTGGCAAAGGGTCGATCTTGTTTGGGGAATGGCACCATTACTACATTTTTTATTCCGAGCTCTTCACTTTTGCAAACATTTCCATAAATCTCAATACGACAAAATACACTTGGCTGACAGGGAGCAGCGAAGTACAAACAATTTTATATTTTCTTTGGTTGCTTTTCTGAGTGAGGCGATTCTTTAGTCCGGCTTCCCTTTTTAAAATGATCACCTTCGCCACTGACAGATAGGGTTGCTACTCAGACATGAACATAAGAAATAATATTCTAAACATATTCATATTCATATTCATATTCATATTCATATTCTTTATTGCACAGAAAAGTTATACGTACAGGCAGTCATAAATTAAACGTGCTATAGGCGAGCTTATCTCTGAGAGAGATTTCTGCCAGCAAAACCTAGGTGCTAAGGAAATATTAACTAAAAGTGTGTGATCAAATGTGCACACATAAAGAAACAAGTGATATAAAAAATAAAAATGTGGAGATAATATGAACTTAAAACTACCATAAATATACCTAACTTTTAAATAAATACTTACATAATAAATTAATTAATAATTACTTAAATATAAAAAGAACAAACATACTTAAATACTGTAATATAAACATGGGCATAAACCTACATAACAAAAGTATTCATAAATATATGTTTAAAACAAGAATTTAGTATATACCAAATATAAACATAAATACATACAGTGTATATACCTGCATAAATAATAAATAAATATATATTTTAAAGGGAAAAATATTTATAAATAATGCTCTTTAAGCTTCTTCTTGAATAGGCTGATCGTAGGACAGTCACGAATCGTATGCGGTAGGGAGTTCCAAAGTCTGATGGATGTCACCGTGAAAGAATTTCTAAAAGCACCCGTGTTATGACATAATACCGGCTATAATCCAAAAAATAAAATAAAGCAATACGAAGAAAAACCTAATTATATTTATAAGTAAACATTAGTACAAGCAGCACTTACAGACTTTAACTATATATATTTATTTATCGCGGATACTTGCTCATATTTTATTGTTTTGAGAATTAAGTTTACTTATTCGAATACTTTCTTCAAAAAACACGAATAGCAAAAATGAACATGGAAATCTCTAGACAGAAATACAAAAAAATTAAATAGGCTTCATCCTTGTGAAGATAAAAGAAAAGCTCTAAATAAAAAAATTATTGGCTAAAAACCTTCATCTGACCACATACTAGTACGATTAACTTAAAAAACCAATACTTCTATGAAAAATGCACAACTAAGGTTGGACTGAAAATTTGACTGATTTGGCAAATATTATACCCTTTGACTCAAACTGAGTTCAGATATGTCGGAAAGATGATGCTGTACGAGTTAAACAAAACATACTAAAGCTATCACAAAAAACTCAATAACTCTACATAGTAACTGAAGGAGTTAGTTACTGGCATAAAGAAAAAATAAAACAGAATATTTCACCAAGATAATAAAATAAAAGTAAGCAGAAACAAGAAAAGTTAAGAAATACTTAAGTTATAATGGAAAATAAGAAGCTTTACCAGGCGAAGTCTAAAACAAACGAAGATTAAGAATGAGTAAAATCTGAAGCTAAGTAGCGAAAAATATTACGGTAAACCCTACTCGATAAACGACCCAGCAAAATAAGCATCAAGCCCTTCACAACTCTTCTGTATATATAGGGGATCCAAACTACATTGAAAAATACCATATAAAACAGACTTTATTTATGAGGGGGGCGGGGGGGCAAACGGGGCTCTGGGGCGACCGTGCCATCTGGCCTCTACCTAGTTACGCCTATACCTTTGGGCGCAAAACCCTAAAAAGTGCCCATACTCACATACGCTGGGCAGGTGAGTGGGTGAACGCAACGCCCAAACCCTCGTTGATTTTGTAGACTGAACTCTACTTGCTAAATAAACTAAAGTTAAAAAGCTATTAAAAATTGAAAAAAAAAACATTATCAGCACATTTTGGGTAGTGTTAATGGACACAAATTATACGCTACTATTTGTAATTAAAAACATTTCACAAACTTTCATTTCAGCCACACTTAGGGACAGTGAAATCTCAGTAACTATAGTACATCTATACATACGTATATTGTGTTATTATATTAACCCTTCATCGCTAAGGAATACAAAAAAAGGTTTAAAAATATATTAGATACATTTCAAGATGTTAATCAAATGATTTTATTTACACTCATATCGATAAATCATGATTATCAACATCAAAAAAAAATGGGCCATACTAATAAACCATTTCATTTTAAATTTTGCTAAAATATTCAATATTAAGACATGACTTTTTTACTAGGCGCTTTAGTACTATTAGTATAGATTATTTCAATATGGATTGAACACTCCCATATGAAACGCCCGTTTCTTGAACTAAATATGGAATGGTAACACTTCGGTATCCCAGTACAATTTTTTCGAGTTCACTTTTGTGAGTGACGTCGACGGCTGACCTGAACACAGAAGACGGCTGTGCTCGCCCTGCCTACTCACCACTGAGATGCCCACCTCAGACAGGAGAATACGGTGATGCAGACTCTCGTAATGTTGCCATCGAATCGTGGTGTATCTCCCGTGTACTTCATTTTTTCAAGCAGGGCTAGGTAAATTATGACGGATCGCACATCGTTTTTAGGGTTCCGGGGGCCATTAAAGTTGTCAGTTTTAGACCATTTTTGTTACGGACTCTATCTCAAAAACTTAACTAGTTTTTGAATTTGGAATTTTCTATATATTATGTATCATATAGATACTGTTTTTAAAACACAAATACTAAAAACGCCGATTAAGGGTTACGTATCCAAATACTTGACCAACTTAATTTTGCAGTTTTGTTTTAGATTTTCTAGGTACTGATTAGTTTGTAATTTTTATTCAAATTATTTAAATCTATTAGCTTAATTAAATGGTACGGAACCCTCAGGGCACGAGTTTTACTCGCACATGACCAGTTATCTCCATTTTAACGTTGTTTTCCGGACGATGTAGAACATCACCTCACCGTTTACATATTTGTAAATCCGTTCTATCAGGATAGGACCTTGTCATACCTGATGTCTGTGTGCGTAAGCACGTTGACGGAAGTGCGTGAGTGAACGAGATGCACATATTGCTAACGCACACAGGTACAAGGTCCTGTCTTAATAGCATTTGAAACGGATGGTATTTTGTAACCATTTCTTTGGTGAAATAAAAATCAACAACCAAAAAGTTGGTCATGCCCACTACTTTATGGTATGATTCCTCGTATTCACTGATCTCGATCTAAGATATCTATGCTCGTATTAGACTGTTTAGATTTTTCAATTACATTGTTTAGATTAAGTTAATATTAAAATTTAAAAGTTCAATGGTTGTGACGGAATAACAGCGTTACTTAGATATACCTTCGATAATTATAGGAACAAACGCTGAGCCGTCATCCTTTTTAACAGTGCCATAACTTAAGGAAGAACTGCTACAAAACATTGCTTTCAGAATTCCCTCATTTTCGTACCATATTAATATTGGGTAAGGTAATTTTAAATTATGTGTAAATTCTGGAATAAATTAATAAAATAAAATAAAATGACATTTATTCAACAGACCAGAATATATAATTATTCATATATTATTCTGGTCAATTAATTAAATGACATTTTATTTTATTTTATTAATTTATTCCAGAATTTACAAATGATTTAAAATTACCTTACCCAATATTAATATGGTACGAAAATAAGGGAATTCTGAAAGCAATGTTGAATATTGGTATAGCAGTGTTATTGTTGAAAATTTTTAATAATCTGCAACGTAAACTACCTAGATTAATATAAAATTTTGCAGTCAAACAATAACTTTCTAGCGAGATTTACATTACAATACAATACAATATCTTTATTTATCAAAAAAGATTACACTACATTACATGCTCCATATAATTTTAAACTACAAATATAAATTAAATAACATGCTTAGTGTTGTGTATGATTAATTGTGGACCCCACACTAAGTCTAACTTGTCCGGTGGGACTCAGGTCTGATTACAAAAAAGAATAAATTCCGAGTTTTGAAAAAAGAAGGCAGAATGTTATACAATCAATAAAAAATAGGAACTAGGTTTTTAACTTAACACAAAGCTTAAAACTAAATGAATACAAATTTAAATAAATAAATAAAATAAAATAAAATAATTTTATTGCAGACAATATTACAGTCCATAGAGATGTTAGTAGGCCTTATAACTATGTTAGCAAAACCTATCATATTAAAATTAATTTAAATATTTACCCGTACAGCACGACCCCGCCACCTGTACATGATTTTGTATCATGTGTCGCAGGATCGGGCAGTCAGGCTTCTTGCTAATGAGTTTGAGAATGGTGTTGGAGCTCCCGCGAATTCCGCGTAGAAGTGACGCGGTGCGCTTGCGCACTATCGCATGGAAGCCATCGGTGTGCGCCAGCGCAAACATTCCGGACGCACTACAGTAACGCGGAAGCCCCAACAACATCCTAAAACCATTATTATATTGTACTCGGAGAGCATTGATAGCCCGCTGCGTACAGTTGACCCACAGACCGCAGGTATATAGAGATTGGCAATATGCCTTAAAGAGTGTTATTTTAACCTCATCACTACAACGGGCAAATCTGCAGGCCAACATATTACAGCGGACTGCCAATGCTCTCCTTTCCCTGTCAATATCACTGTCATCCTTCAAGTCCTCGGTAACTATGTGACCCAAGTACTTGAAGGACGACACTTCAACAAGTTCCACTCCGTTTAGCTTCACAGGAGGCACACAGATCGTTTTGCGATTCTTAGGTCGGAACACCATAAGTTCGCTTTTTTTAACATTATATGTGAGCCCATGGGATTTCGCGTAGCCCTCACATATTGCAATCAGCCTTCTGAGTGCAGCAACCGATGGACTCAGCAGCACCATGTCGTCCGCATAGCTGATGCTATTGACACAGTGTCCGTTAATGTAGCAGCCGACACCAGCGCTACCGAGCCCACCGATCAGCTGATTTACATAAAGGTTGAAAAGCGAAGGAGACGTCAACCCACCCTGTCTTACTCCGCACTCCAACCTGTATGAGTCAGAAAGCTCATTTAGCCATTTGACCTGGTTAGTCTGGTGCCTGTACCAATATTTTAAAATATTGACAAACTCGCCAGGAACACCAGAGTCAATTAGTTTGGTCCAAAGGATATCATACCTAACCAAGTCAAAAGCCTTAGAGAGGTCTAGAAAGGCAGCATAAACAGTTGTGTTTCTATCTGTATAATACTTGACAGTATGCTTGAGAGACAGAATAGCACACTCTGTGGATAAGTGAGGCCTGAATCCAAATTGAGCATCATGCAGGTCTAGGTGCATCTTCAGTTGTCTCTCAAGCAAACCATCAAGGACCTTAGATGTAGTGGTCGCTAATGTAATCGGTCGGTAGTTATTCTTATCAGCAATGTCACTCGTTTTGTTTTTAACTATTTATTTTGTTTATTTAAGTAAACTCGAAATATCTTACTGTTTAGATATATTACAATACAACATAAAACACCATATTTACATTGAAGTCCAGGGCTGTTTCACGACACTGATAACAATTTACCGGGAAACAGTTTGCTGAAAGCACCGAGTTAGCATTTGTTTGCCAAGTACTAATTAATACTAACATTTTCTACACGGCTCGACACTAAATAACAAAAAAACTGGTCCAGTGCGAGCAGGACTCGTGCCATGAGGATTCCGTTCATACAGTTTAAAACACAAACTTATTCTACGGCTATAAAGAACCAAACTAACTTGTCATGTACGATCTATTAAACTGCATGTATACAAAAGCTCTGG
Source organism: Ypsolopha scabrella (assembly GCA_910592155.1). Classification (NCBI taxonomy): domain Eukaryota; kingdom Metazoa; phylum Arthropoda; class Insecta; order Lepidoptera; family Ypsolophidae; genus Ypsolopha; species Ypsolopha scabrella. Next base: position 1,661,496 of record OU342964.1, read on the forward strand.
TTAAGTTGGTCAATAGTTTCTTCTTGAATACATAAATATCGGTAATTTTTAGATTTTTTTCTAGACGTGTGATAAAGACAGAGTTGTAAGGGAATTTCACATTACAAAGTCCTGGAAGTACCACATAGGTTTTAATTCTGAGCCAATTTGTATGAAATCGATTATGTTAAGGGAAATACGTTTTCTGCGTTAAGTTAGAAGCCTGTTTTTTTAACAGCACTATGTAGCCGTTGATTTCTGTAGGAGGTATTAGTTTCAACTTGATATCCGGGGCCTAAGAAAAAGGGTCTTGACAGACGAACAGACAAACAAACGGGCAAAAAAAAAAATTATATAAGGCAGAGGCTACAAACAGTTGACTGCGCTTGCGTCAGTTTAGTCAGAGTTTGGCTGTCTCCGTGAACACATAGCGTATTTCTTTAGAAAAAATCCAAAATAAACTGTGAATATGCCTGCTTGTGAACTCAGAAAATCTAAGTTCAATGTTTATGTCCTGACATTATGTTTATTTTAATCTTCGTTGTTATTGTCATTTCATTTACGTAGTATTTCTTATAAAACCTTATAATGCTAAAATATATATTATAATAAAGCCCTTGAGAATTCTGGATAGCGAAATGGGTTGGGCATATTATAAAATATAAATATTTACGTGAATAAGTACAAGTGTTTAAAATAATCAATAAAATCTGTATTAATTTCGATAAAGTGCGAATGATCACAAACATCAACAATGTTAAAATCCTGATTATTATTCATATCGACCATTTCTTTATTCACTTAAATGACACCCCGACAACTAAATAAAATTCTAAACTTGAGCTGTCCAATCACAGATCTTTAAACCGTCTTGACCCCCCATCGCATCGGTAAGATGCGTTTCGAAGAAAAATGTATTTCTGCGCTCTTCTCTGTGGTACAAGGGTTCCATTTTTCATTTTGAGTTACGGAACCCTAAAATGGTAGTAAACAACAAAATACTGAAGTCCTGGATCGTGCCCCCTTATCAACAGCCAAAATACGCCTAGGTTGAATGCCTAGGATCTATTAATTTAATTACCTCATATTTAAATTAATAATTATATAAAAGGAAACTCCATCGTACCGCCCGTGTGTTATTCGGTTTACCGACATGCTTTTTTCCGGGATAAGAAGTAGCCTATGTGTTAAGTTAGGGTATGGGCTATATCCATTCTAAATTTCATACAAATCTGTTCAGCCGTTTCAGCGTGAAAGAGTAACAAACATACACACACACACACACTCACACACAAACTTTCGCATTTATAATATTAGTGTGATGTGATAGTGAGATTTCATTAGTGCGGATGGAGTCGAGAGAAAAGTAATAGTATGTCTGAAATTTCATTTTCATTCATGAAATTTCCGATTTTTTAATATAATTTTCAGGCGTAAGTTATTGGCTGCCTTTTTTGTTTTATTTGGTAGCGCAAGAAACAAACGGGGCAGAATGGGGAAACTATAAACTGTAAACAACTGATAGATAAATTAGCTCAAAGGAATCTCATCGCCGAATTTGTACAAAATGAAATTAATTTACCAAAATAACAATCAGCATATTTTGCAATTCCTCTGAAAGCTTAAAGTTAAATAATAGACAAACCGACTTTGTTGTTAAAGGTTATAGCCGATATGAGATGGGTTGACTAAGATAGATTTTTTTGCATTACATTGCGAATTTATGATAATAATTAATGACAATTTATTCCTGCTCTCTTATATTTTTATGCCTTTACATATGGCACATGCCTACGTTAAATAAGCAACTCGATATTACAACAATCGACGGAAACGACATTTAAATTACATTCATATCAACGCGTTTTGCAAAATGGCTGTTATGACGATCGCTGCGTCTCCAGATAGCGCAAAACATTTTATTTTTTTTATATCGACGTGATGGACCGAGAAAAAAATGTTCAACAATAGTTTTGTGGATCCATAAATTTTCTTCCGCTTCGTTTCATAAACAAAGCACTCGTGCTGATGTAATTTAATGTCTTTACTTGCTCATAGGTTTTGATAAAAATGCATAGGTATACTTAAAACTCTTCAGTGCGCAAAAGTTTCATTTTCTTTTGAAAAAAAGCAACTCATTTTGTTCAGCAGTGTATCCCGGGCTCGATATGGGTTAATGATGGATACAATCAATCAAAGGGATTGTTGGATTGGTTTCCTAATTTCCGTCTCTTTGATTTGGAAGTTTGTTCAATAAATTGATGTTTGCCATCAACAAATGTATAATAATTATATACCTACAAAAAAGAGAATTTGAATAACATCAACAATATTTTGTTAAGCCATTAATATAGTACATTTTTTCGTGAAAACTTGTCAATGGCTTATTGAATACACAACATATAATACAATCATTAATATTAACTTAGCTGTTTTCCAAAAAAATAAAATATTTTGAAATTGTTTTCCAACGTAAGCCAGGAAATATTTAGGTAGGTAAATGTTTTGATTAAAATAAATATTTACTTGCGTGCATCATTCACCGGTCAGTAAAGCAGCGGTCACAGTTACTACTAACGTGAAACTAAATCCCACCAAATACATAAATGTGAAAAATTTAATGTGCCGAGTTCACAAAGGCAGTGCAGGATTATGTTTTTATTGCGAAATCCATCGCTTTGGAATACTCTGAATATTATTATTAGAGTGCATTACGAAGTGCAGGATTGTCGGCTTCGGCAAAACTGGTGCCGAGGTTTCTTTCTTCACTCATAACTGCAATAATGTATTACGATCTTCACTTGTTTTAAAATAAAGTTTGAAGGTTTGGAAGTTGATTGTTGTGTTGAGATTGTCGGCACTTGGTGGAATTTATGAGACATTGTTGTGAAATTAACAGATTATAGTACATTTTCATTCAGACGACGTATTAAATCAGCAACGTGTCAATAATAAATTCACCCGTATTACAAATATTTTAAATAGATACACCTATGAATTTTTCTATAAATATTGAATTTTAATCAACAATTTGATAACCTTTGACATTTTTAGGGTTCCGTAGTCCGACAAGGAACCCTTATATTTTCGCCATGTCCGTCTGTCGGTCTGTCCGCGGCTTAGCTCAGATACTAATAGTACTAAAAAGCTGTAATTTGGTATGGGTAGGGTATACATATCAATTACGTCAACAAAATGGTAAAAAAAATCTCGACAATATTTTTTGAGGTATCTCCCCATACACGTAAATTGTAGTTGATTAATTGTATCGTTGTATCGTTGGGTTGGTCTTTGAAAAACATTGTGGGTGTGTGAAAACTGTTTTTAGATTTAGGGATCCGTTGGCGAAATATTAAGCTCGAAAGTGCTAATTTTTGTTAGAGTAAAGCGTCCCCCCGTCTGCCGGCTAAACGGTTGTCTATAGATATGTGAAAAAAATCACAGAAGTAGTATATATAATTAATATAAGGAAATCACAGCTAAGTTGGCTTTACAGGTTTACGAGTACAGGTCGCGCCAAACTTTTAGCCCCCTCTAAACACGACAATGTATGGGTTGTTCTTCTAAATGTATGGAACTAGAAGTAGTGTATAAGTAGACTAACTTAAAAAAGGTACCGGGCAACTACATGGCAACTACGGAACCCAACACTGTGCGTGGCCCTACACACACTTGGCTGATTTTTTATAATTTAATTTTTGTATTGTTCAATTTTAACATTTCTGACATTTGGAATCAACACTTTTGAAATATAATTTATTTTAATATTAGAAATAATATTATTAACTAATATCTCTTTATTCGACATGAATTTTATTTTCCCGACTTTCTCAGGAATCTGTTAGTGTGAAATTTATTTAACAACATAATTTATAATTCTTTATTTTGTGGAAACATAGGTGAAAAAGGTATATCAAATATTTACAAGTGCCCTTATGTTCTGCAATTAATTAGGCGTACAGTAGTAACAGTTTGATGTATACCTAACGTTTACGTAACGTTCACTCAAAATGCAGAATGCCAAACACATTATCACCAATCTTCAACAAAACGGTGAATTCACTAAACATTAAATCGTAGGTTTGTCTGTCATGTCATGACTCATTCGTATTCGACCTACCCGCAAGTTATTTATATCGTTTATTGCACTGACATGTAGCAATACAAACATTGTTAGAAATATGTATTTCATCCATCCATCCATCAGCCTGTTTCGCCCACTGCTGGACATAGGCTTTTCCAGGATTTCGCCACTCTTGGCTGTCCTCCTGGAAGAAATTCCCATACTCACACACGCTGGGCAGGCGGGTTGGTGAGCACGGTGCCGAAACCCTTGCACCAGTGACGCCGCTGCCCGTCACCAGTCTGTTTTATATAAGGCCCGGCAAGTGGGAATGGTTATACCGCCATCCATCGGTCCCAGGCGATAGTGGGCCGCCTGGTTTTGCCTGAGAGCTGTTCTCTTACTCTCCCCCGAATAACTTTGGGAGGATTTGCGAGTAGGATGGTGGTACCTCCACAGTCGAGCCCAGCATCAGCTCTACCACCTTAATATTATGTATTTACTTTAATTTAAAAGCCCCCGATGATGATGATGCTTACATAGTGAAACCAATGGGTAGTGTAATATTAAATATTATTTGTTGAAAAGTACAAGTGTTTTTCATCACAACAAAGTTTGTTAGGGTCCTTGCTACTGATTATGTAGAACTTGGCAAGTTTTCATAGTCAATTATTAGCATGTGAGACGTAACTTTGTTTTTGAAACTTATTTATATTAAGTATTTATTTACTTGCCATTTACTGAAATGGTGATAAAATAAAATATGTCTAAATCATTGCTGTGACAAAACTTGAATGGACTTAAATACTTGTTATCGGGCCCTGAACAACGCCGATAAACTATCTTTGAATACCACGCTGCGACGTAAATATTGTCAGTTAAAAGATGGTGAGGAATGTTTGTTCCAGTGAACCTCCGACGGACTGCCAACTGAGGGGTTGCTGCTGCAGATAAAACACACTCAAAAATGGCCCAGGATCCAAAAACTACGACCAAGAAAAAAAGAAGAAAACAATTAGCAGTCACTGAATCGATTCTTGATAACATAACGACTCTGCACGGCTTGAACTACTTGACGCAGCGCAACTGGAAGCGTTTCGGTTGGATCCTGATGTTCATGGGCAATATATTGTTTACTGCATATCTGTTCATTGTCATAAAACGAAAATTCGATAGCAACCAGATTTTTACACGGGTTTGTTGTTCAAAATATATTAATACAACTTCCAACTAGACATTTATTGATTAAAATGCGACTAAGTTCGTCTATTTATGAAATAGTCGGGCTTTTAGTGGTGTTAGAATGAAGTTTCACCTTAATTTTACAGTATAAATTATGTTAAAATTTGATTGTTTTTAAAACGGCAAATACCACTCTTTTAAGAAATGTGAACAAAGAAGCATTCATAAAGGCAAACATAAATTAAACAGAGGTGAATCAATAAAATTAATAAATTTGTTGGCCTGGTGATGTGTAATATGAAATCGGTAGCCTAAATTGTAATAAATATAAATATTTGTGGAACAAAAACTACAAGAATTTGTGTATAATTTACTGTAAATGGAAATATCTTGTAACATTAAACTGATACAGTTTTCCGTTATGGGAAAACGACCAGATTTTTCACGTATAACCAATCATTTGGTCAACGCAAGCCGATAAACCTGCCAAGCAGCGCTTTTTCTCCCGACTTGATTCACACATATTAAAACTTCGAACTGAAAACTTATTTTTATTAAAATAAAATATAGCCTTTGCAACTCAGCAATAGTGTAGCTTTTTTTTTGAATCGATTTGTTGAAGAAGAGGGCGCGAAGGGCGTTGTCAGCAAGAGCAATAATAATCGTGACTTGCAGGTTTGCGCGCAGCTCAGGTGAAGCAAAATTACCTGCTTGCAGCCTGTGTGTGGGTAGTAGTAGTAAGTAAACTCAGAAAACTTACAATGCCCTTCGTATCCAATACAACAACGCGTTTAGGTTGCTGTTGGGGTTGCCACGATACTGCAGTGCATCAGGCATGTTTGCTGAGGCGCGAGTAGACGGTTTTCATGCCACTATGAGGAAAAGGTCCCTGGTACGCAGAGTGCGCGGCAGCACCAACTGTATCCTGGCCATGATAGAGGATAGGCTTGGTTGTTGTTACATGAATCACTGCTGCAGCCTTCATGCGGCGGCGGATAGACCTGTATTCATCAAATTTAATGAACTCTCTTACTATTTCATATAAGACTAGTTTTTAAGTTTACTTACAAAAGCGTGATCCACGGTTGGCCTTTAAATAAATTATTTGATTTGATTAGTTCTACAGATTATCCATTACAACAAACAAACAAAAAATGTAACAAATAATTCTAGAAAAAATGTATGCTAGTTCCAATAAAAATATTTAAATAACTATGTTGATAAAATAACTTACAATTTTAGGTTGATGCCACCTGCAGAGTTAACCAAGTACCTTTTCCTTCGGTCATCATCTGTAATGAAAATGTTGTTTCCTTGAAGGAAACCAAGAACATCGAAAGGATTTTGTAAGTACATATGTGAGAACAAAGTCAAATTAATAGAAAACTGAGCCATTGGTCTTAATTATACTCGTAATCTACATTTACATCAATTTAAGGCTAATTATAAAAGCCTGTTAAAAATATTTTTATTACATCCTTTGCGCTACTATTTATGATATCTATTAAAATTAACGCAAATACCCATTTGGGTATTTACCCCGATAAATACCATGTAATTTCCCAAATAGGCATTTACCCGGGTTTTTACCTGTTGTGAATTTACCCGTTGCCCATTTTTAGGTAGTGATTTTTGATTTTTTAAATTATTGAACCGTAAGTCATTATTTAGCTGTTGGAATATCTTCCTTAGCACGAACTAATAAAGTTCAATTTGCAATGTACAGTTCGGAAAGAGAAGCGGTCATTTAATTTTATAAATTATTGATCCATAAGTCATCGCAAAGTGCTCGGAAAATGTTTTTTTCTGCATATCGTAAACTCTATTAAAACTCCGGGGGTCGCCTCGCTCCACTCCGCTTCGCTCGGCTCCCTAATATGTACTTACAAGTCAACCTAACCACTCCTCTTCGCTTCGCTCTTCGTCGCAACCTATCCCTAGCGGTCGAATAAAATTAAAACTAAGGAAGCCGCTAACGGAAGTCACTTCCAAATTTTTATTTAGATTTTCATAGCCTCAAGCAAGCAAGCCTTTGTGCCGTTTACTAACCGAGTCTTCAGTATAAATTTAGCTGTATAAATTAATGTCATCTTATACCCTTATACTTATACCCTGACCAACTGACAGACAGACATATTTTTTTTCGGCTTCCCTTTCATGTAAAAAATAATTTTATTACATTTTAACCCAATATTCGGTATTGGGTCAACATTCTACATACATACCATATCCAAATTTCAGTTCTATAACTCATTCCGTCTGTAAGTCACATATTGATACGGACAGACGGACAAACAGCAGAGCGACATCAATAAGGCTCCGTGTTGCCCTCTGGTACGGAACAACCCGTGATAGAAAAAACGTTTGTTACTTTTGGTCACAACTTACGAAAATCGGGGTTTTTAATATTTGTGGTTAAAATATAGTAAGTGTCACTAATAGGATGAAATTACCAGTTTCTTCATAATTTAGTTTTTGAGATAGACTTTGTTACGAAAATGGTATATAAACTACACAAATAAAATGCTTCAACAGTTATATACAGAATGAATTAACTTATTTATTTCAAAAACTAATAATAAAGTAATAAGAAGGTCGTGTGTGTACATTGAAGGTTTTCGCGAAAGTTTTAATGGAATGGGATATTGGTACTGTACTGAGGCCGAAACAATATTTTTTAGAATTTTTGTCTGTCTGTCTGTATGTTCCGTTTTAACTCGAGAACCACGATTTGGATGCGGTATTTTTATTATCATCTTAGTGACCCTGGTCAACACATGGGCTATTATTATAATTTATTCACAAAATAATGCCCAAGCCGGAAACGGGGAAAAAATTTAATAAACGCTTTATTAACCCGAGAACCACTGAACGGATTTGCATGTAGTTTTTTTATTATCATCTTGGTAACCCAGTCAACACATACGCTATAAGGAGTGTCCATAAAACAACCCCCAAGCCGAAAAAGGGGCAGACATTGAATAAAGGCTTAAGCTCTTGAACCAGTCAACGGGTTTGGATGTGGTTTTTTATTTTATACTAGCCTTTGCCCGCAGCTTCACCCGCGTTCAGTGAATCTTTGCCCTGTTTTGGGCTTGTGCGTAATTTTATGAACACCTCCCATAACATTTTATGTGTTGACCAGGGTAACTACAATGATAATAAAACAAAAAACAACATCTCAACGCGTTGAGTGGTTCCAGAGTTAAAGCATTTATTCAATCTTTGCCCCGTTTTCGGCTGTGGTGTTATTTTATAAACACCCCTTATAGCCTATGTGTTGAACGGGTCACTACGATGATAATAAAAAACCGCATCCAAATCCGTTCAATGGTTCTCGAGTTATAAAAGCGTTTATTCAATATTTGCCCCGTTTCCAGCTAGGGCGTTATTTTATGACCAACCCTTATAGTTAATGTGTTGAATATGGTTACTACGATGTAAATAAAAAACCGCATCCAAATTCGTTGAGTGGCTCTCGAGTTAAAACGGAACATACCGACAGACAGAGAGACAGACAGACAAACAAAAATTCTAAAAATTATTGTTTCAGCCTCAGTACAGTACCAATAATTTCATTTAAAATTTCTCGAAAATATTCAAAGTACAGACTCGAGTTTTTTACTTTTATTATTAGTATAGATATAGAGTTCAGACAATATAGATAGCAATCATAAAATTATAATAAAAAATAATTTAATAATAGGGTAATAATACAAAAATTATCTCTTCAGTAGCTGCCCTTTGTGATGGGATGTGACTAGGATATGACTAGTATGTGACTAGGATGTGACCCATCTCAACTCTCCACTAGATACCTGACTGGATACTTGTTTACAAACAGGTACATCACCAGTTTTAGGGTTTCGTGACCAAAATGTGCAAACTGGCCTCTGTTACTACGCCTCCGCCGCGCCGCCGTCTGTCTGTCTATCCATCTGTCACAGGGGCCTACAGCTTCAGCCGTTACAGGTACTTAGTTGAAAGTTTCATAGAATACGCGTTATTATAGCCTATATACCCGTACCTATCACAGAGATTAATAAAAAAAAAGAAATTGGAACGCAATTTCAAGTAAGAAACCTGATACCTGACTGGATACTTGTTTACAAACAGGTACATCTCCAGTTTTAGGGTTTCGTGACCAAAGTGTGCCAAACTGGCCTCTGTTACTACGCCTCCGCCGCGCCGCCGTCTGTCTGTCTATCCATCTGTCACAGGGGCCTACAGCTTCAGCCGTTACAGGTACTTAGTTGAAAGTTTCATAGAATACGCGTTATTATAGCCTATATACCCGTACCTATCACAGAGATTAATAAAAAAAAAGAAATTGGAACGCAATTTCAAGTAAGAAACCTGATTTTTCAAAACTTTTTGTTTCCATCTCTATACACATCTAAGTTTCAAATTTTAGTCAGATCGTAGTACATACTCTATAGTAAAATGATAAATAAATAAAAAATCGGTGGAAGCTGCATTGTTTGTCAGACGCTACCATTTTTTGTCGCCTCAATGACACTGCAAAATTCTTGACATGCTTCCACGCAAGTCAGCATAGCACTGGTAAGCAAAATTTCTTCATTTTTATTTTAGAAGTTTTTTGAACCTATTTAATAAAGTGAAAGGGTACGCGCTTAAAAACTTAATACAATGAAAAGTAAGAGACGCCTTATATAGATAAATTAACAAGTACTGTAGTTGACAAAAATATTATAACTCTTAACAAACTATTTAAGCCAGAATTTCCCAAAATAATCAATGTAAAGTCGTTTGCAATAGAATCCAACAATCATGTAAACAAACCAAATTGTCACGATTACTCCGTAATCACATACATTTGACGATCAATTATGAACATAGTCTGATTTCAACGAACGCACCATTGTTTTCACATTATCTTCAACACGATTTAACTTGTATTTATAAGTTAAATTTGTTAAAACATTTGCAACGTAAAAATTTCGAAGTATTTGACAAGCTGTCATCTTAGTTTTTTACTCATCGAACTCTATAAGTCATTGAAAAGTTAGTGTTGTTCGTAATCTGAAGTTATCTTTTATTTTTAATTTAATAAATTATTTTAATTTAATATTATTTGAATACAATAAAAATTTTTTTTCAAGAGCTTAATATAATTAACCAAAACGGATTGTATCCTAAGCCATAAAAATAATGGTTAGTTTTTAAAAATTGACAGGTGGCCATTTTGTTAGAATTGTCATTCACATTCACTGTTCGCTGTGCATTAGTGTTTTCTGTTTCCGTTTTCTGTTTCCGATTTCTACGACTTTGCATTCTCATTTTGGACTTTTGTTTTGCTTTACGATTTGGCTGGACATATTTTTCTTGGAACGACGACCTTTGCACGGCATCACGGACTTTGATATAGCATACGATTGGTATTTTTTCTCAAGGAGTAATCAGGAGGTAAGAATGGTTTAGATCTATTACCTACAACGGAAATCTATTAGACGCACTTTAATATTGTATTGCCCTCGTAACTAATTATTTGAATAGATCACAATTACTGAAATGTATGTGTGTAAAATTATATTTGTTTTTAAGGTTATAATGAGCGAGCCGCAGCCAGGTTCGTCGGGGACTGCTCCGCCGCCGCCGGTCAAAAAACCAAAATTGGCTGTTAAAAAACAGTTATCGCAAAGGGAGAAAAAAATTTTGGTGAATATTTATAATCACTTGGAGAAAACCTCTCCTACATACCCATCAAAAATGGAATTATATAAAACCACCTCAAAAATAATGGACGTCTCAGAATATATTGTTCGTGACGTAATGAAACATTACACACAAAATCAAGAAGTACCCCATCCTAAGGTATTTATAATATTAACTTAGCCAGCCTTTTTTTTACTCTTTTGAGCTTTACTTTATTTGTTATGTTATGATTTGTGCCATTTAGTATTCTCTGTCTGTTTTTTAGGAGAGACCTGCAAATCGAGCCATAATTGATAAGTTAGATGATTTTATCTTATCTGCAATAAGAAGAAAGGTTCATAAATTTTACTTTGATGGGGAATTGCCAACCATTGCCAAAATTTTGACAGCAGTCAATGAAGATGACAGCCTACCAAATTTTACATTCGGTACAATGTATAGAATATTGAAGAAATTAAACTTCACATACAGCAAGCGATCAAGAAAAAGCATTTTGCTAGATAGACCTGACTTACAAATTTGGAGGGTGAATTATTTGTTGAAAATCAATGAATACAGAAAGCAAAATAAAAAGATTTATTATTTGGATGAAACATGGCTTAATGAGGGTGAGAGCTTTTTATTTATTTAAATGCTTAATTTTTTTTTGTGTTCCGCAGGTTGCTTAAAAACATTTGTTTGAGATAATGGTGATAGATAAGATACTTATTTCACACATTATTTTAAATTGTGATAGGTTACAGGTTTGCTTAATTTTAAATATAAATAATGTTTTTATTGACATAATTATGTATTTAAAACTTTTTTTTTACTTAGGGCACACCTGCAATTATGTGTGGATGGATAATGACATCAAGAGTAGTAGACAGGCATTCTTGGGAGGCCTTTCAAGTGGCTTAAAAAATCCTCAGAAAGGAAAGAGGCTGATTATCACACATATAGGCAATGAAGATGGTTTTTTAGAAGGCGCAGATTGGGTTTTTGAAGCAAAAAAGTCAGATGGCGATTATCACGGGGAAATGGATGCTCATAGTTTTGAGAAATGGTGAGGTTTCATTTGTGTTTGTTTGTATATTTATGATAACACTATATAAAATTAATATTATTAAATATAAAATTACATTATGACAGAAAATTATCTTTTTTGTTTCAGGTTTAAGATGGTTTTAGACAAAATTCTGCCGGGATCTGTAATTGTAATGGATAATGCTTCATACCATTCTCGCCAACTCGAACGAGTGCCCAACATGAGCTGGAGGAAGGATGCTATACAAGAATGGTTACGTAGCAAAAATATAGCTTTTGAAACAAGTGAAATAAAAGCACAGTTACTCACAAAATTTGATAAAAAAAATTATGTTACAAAATACGTTGACGAGCTCGCCGCATCGAAAGGAATAACTGTGCTTCGCCTTCCTCCCTACCACTGCGAACTCAACCCAATTGAGCTCATTTGGGCACAGGTTAAGTCGTATGTTGGGAGAAATAACAAATCTTTTAAAATGGCGGAAATAAAAACTTTATTGAACGAAGGGTTGGCGAGAATCGGAGCCGAACAATAGTCGAAATGCGTAAGTCACGTCCTAAAGGAAGAGGAAGAAATGAAAAAGCTCGACGGCATTTTAGACACGGCAAGCGATGACACAGTGGTTCCATTTATAATTACGGTCACCGGCGACACTTCTGATAGTAATGATGACGAAGACGAAGATTTAAATTTGTTTTAATAAACACTTTTTTTATATATAATCAGTTTTATTTTATAGTCTATGGCTTATATATTTAATCTATTTAGTCAGTTTTATTTTAGTACCTATCCTACTATGGGCCATAGTCTATGACTTAAAATTAAAATAATTAGAAAAATAAATTTAATTAAAATTAAATTAGAACACTATGACATCACTATGGGCATAAACAATACGCTGTCAATATCAGTCCGCCATATTTGTTTACATGATTGTTGGATTCTATTGCAAACGACTTTACTCGTAAAGACACGATATTTTACTACTTCATTATTAGTACAGATGACAATCTTATTTAGGAAGTTGATAGTTGAGATTGTCGGCACTTGGTGGAATTTATCAAACATTGTTGTGATGAAAAAACACTTGTACTTTTCCACAGATAATTTCTTATTTAGGACCTAGCTAGATCCAAAAATATAAAATTATCATCACTCAGGAACATTTACATTGACTGTTTGATATACCTAATTACCCACCAAGGCTACATACACATATATACTGGGCCCATAAAGTAGTGAAACTAAAAGTAACCGGCGGTAACAAGGTTTACCAAACTTAAAATTAAGAACTCAAATACTCACAGAAGCAGGAGTATGTTCAACATTTCACTTACAGTTTTGAGTAATAGCTTTGTAGGAATCTGTTCCAGAACAGCTTGTAGAAGCTGGTGCCGCGTCGACCAGATCACGACAGACCAGGTTGGATGCCGTCCCTTGCTCGCAGCACGGAGGTTTTTGGCAAATGACTAGCCCAGCCAATGGTCAGCAGTTTGCAGGTGTAGGCTAGCACTCTAAGCTAAATATACCTAACCCAAATCCAGCTTTCCCAAAAGAAACCCAAAATAATAATCTCACAGCACAATGTGGTTGACTGAATCTCTCGTCATCACCTCACACGGTCACCAGAATTCACGAACCTTTCCGCGTATTGTTCTCGAACAACAGTCAACGCTAATTAGTTGTTTATTTCGCGTTTTTCATCAACAATTTCCGAGAAAACTTAATTATATAAATTCTCGCAACCTGAATTGCGCAAAAGCCTTTACCGGAAGCGCGACTAACTTCACAATGATAGTTTCACAGCGCGTGTTGCCAGATCAATCGCGTTCCGACACGGTCTTAAAGCAAACATTAACATTTATTTTCATTAAAGATTTTTTCATTTCATTTCACTCAAAATTCTAAGAATACACGATGCACAAACGCGCGCCATACAGATGGCGTGATTTTGTGCAATGGGTCCTAATATTTGTTGCAGAAAGTCCCATGGACGTAACACGAGTGAGATCGAAGGGTTTTTCTCAGCGTTGCCTCATCTGGTGCATTTTGGCTACGGCAGTAACCGCGTCGGAGACTATACTGCAATCATGGACATCATGAGACGACATTATTTCACCATCGACACCATCATGCAGGAGGTAAATTTTAATGATTTTGATCTATACCGGGTCCAAGAAGACAGAATCTAAAGATAATACTGAACAAGTTTGTCAAAAATACGGCCGCGCAAATAAAAAAAAATACTTCATTCTACCTTGAGATACCTACTGTAAATGTTGTATGTGCAATTACATTTAATTTTTTTCATATTCTCTGATATGCGTGTTTCTTTGGAAAAGTTTTTCAGAATGATCCGTAGATAATGAGATTTTAATAAATAAAAAATTCTTATACTGTTTTCACCAGCTGTTAAAAGCCAAATATGGATGTTTTGTAATTTGATCTAAACATAAAAACATATCGTCACGACATGAATTCCCGAGGGGGTGTCAGAGGTGTTCTCAAGTGTGAACTGTGTAATGCAAGTCATGGTACACCCAGTTTTCAGCGACGAATATTACGTCCCAAACGTGAGCCGTACTTCGCGCCAAATGGACCAACAGTAATTTCTGGAGTAGAGAGATCGAACACAAGTTAATGTGAATTGAACCTACGACCTCTGAGTTAAGTCTGTTCCTGACCCTAGAACATGAACAAAGCCAGATTTTCAAGGGTTCTTTTGAAGAAAGTAGGACTATCTTAATATTGGAAAAAATATATTTGATTTATTGATCTTTAATTTAGGGGATCTACTTATAAACAATGTACTAAAAGTTTTTCAAACGTTCGTTTCAAAAACGCGGCTAAGAGATAAACTTGATTATATTTTCATAAAATATTCAATAGAAATATAAAGGTTTTCTACTTAAACCCAATATTTTTTTCCCTACAAAATATTTCAGTATTAGCTAAAAACCCTCCGATCTGCTGTTTTGCACGTACTCGTAATTATTAGTATTACGCGTCCTAGACAAATAGGTCGATTAGCTAACCAATAATCCCCTCTATCAAAAGATAATAAAGTATATGACATTTGCCTTTTTGTGTCGGATGGGTAATAAAATTTTTCCTAGCCTATGCCATACTCTTAATAAACGAGCGCTCTAACACTCGGACATAGAGGCGGTCTGTACAAAAGAGTCCAAAATATTTGTTGCGTAATAATCGTCGTCAACTTGATTTAAGAAGCCTCTCTCTGTCACGGTGAACATCAAGAACTATAAGACTTTTTATGTGTAAATACACAAAACGCCCTCGTGAGCGTTCGTATGTATGTTCGTATATTACTTAGTGTTTGAAGCAAGTCAAAAACTTGTATAACTAGATTGAAGGATCTAGAAGCAAAAGAGGTGTCAGTGTCGTAGCAGATGGACATCTGTAGTCTCTGTCTACCTCTCATTGAAATCAGCGAAATTATATCAATAGCTATGGTACATGCTGAAAACAGATGGCGGTTGCTGAACATGCAGCCATTTGCCGAAATATACATAACATATTAACTTTTAATATTAAAAATGTATATGTTCTCTTTATGCGTAAGTTTATCTTTGTTTTTTTCTTTTTAATGTGTTGTGGCAAAAAAAAACATTTCTTTCTTTTTTTCTTTAATTCACCCCTCTAGGAAACAGGCGTGAGTATATGAGTAATCAAGTAGTTACTAAACTCGGAAGAGCCTACTCGTATTAGATCTCGGCGGACAAAGTTGATAAGTCTTTGGCTTGCGAAACGCAGAGATACAAGCTAGAGCCGCGTCAGATTTATTTTCTTACAGAATTTTTTTTTTGGGGTTCCTTACCTCATGATGAAAAAACCCCGTCTGTCAAGCATACCGTAGTGTGACCGACCTCTTTATGGGGACGGCATGATGTAATACGAATATGGTAATCTTATTTTCCGTGACCGATTTTACGATGATTTGTCATCATAATATTGCATTACTTAGCTTAAAAACTCGATTATTTCCTTAAATGTTTTAATTACAGCATAATATTTTTTTAATTTTCACCAAATTTAAAAACATTTCACCGTATTTTAAACTTATGTAATGCTATTTTATAATGAAGCCAAAAAGACATTTTTCTCACTGAAAGCGGAAAAAAGTTATTTCCCTACACGTAATCAATTAGATTGGACATCTAAAACGTACACTTTATAATAAATAAACATTTTGGATCTTTGAATCGAAGTCTTAATAAAAATAACGTGACGCAATCAACATCTTGAGGATTTTTCACCAAGTGCTGCTTCAAACTAAAATATAAACAATATTTACTAGTGATACAAAAAAACAAGTAACGTAACTTCCTACGCATAGTGTATTATTATTTATATGTTGATATACCTACATCAACAATTTGCTTTTTGTGAGCTTCACCTTTTTCTTTTTGTTGTATTCAATCAACAATATTAGTTAAATAAACTAAGTATGGAAATTTTGAGATTTCTTGAAGATACGAACATATATTGTATTTGTTATTGTGCAATATCCTAAATTTATTTGTTATGTTTAATATTGTATTTAGGTATGATAATTATGTTTAGTATACAAGTAATAGGCATCCGCTGAAAATCGGCGCCGCGGCCCAGTCATGGCATTAAGCCAATTCGGTTTTAAGTCAGGTCTCTCCACAGAAACAGCTGTATTGTGTTTAAAGCAAACTGTGAAGTACTATACTGATAGAAATACGCCTATTTTTGCTTGTTTCCTCGACTTATCGAAGGCGTTTGACCTGGTTTGTTATGATATTCTTTGGAAAAAACTTCACCAAACTTCAATGCCCGAGGAACTAATAAGCATTTTTAAATATTGGTATCAGAATCAGGACAATGTCGTTCGATGGTCGGGGGCCTATTCGATCCCATACAGGTTGGAGTGCAGAGTGAGGCAAGGAGGGCTAACCGCACCTAAGCTCTTCAACCTCTATGTCAATGCGCTGATTGAGAAGCTCAGCAGCACACATGTTGGCTGTCATATTTGAGGAATTAGCATTAACAATATTAGTTATGCTGATGACATGGTGCTGCTGAGCACCTCTGTGAGCGGTTTATCGAAGCTGCTTGGCATTCGTGAAGAGTATGCTGACAATCACGGGCTGTTGTATAACGTGAAAAAAAGCGAATGCATGGTCTTTCAGGCCCGAGGAAAACATCTACATAATATACCAGCTATTAAACTCTACGGATATCCTCTTAATAGAGTCAATCAGTTTAAATACCTTGGACATGTTGTAATCTCGGACTTGAGAGACGATGCAGACATAGAGAGGGAGCGTAGGGCGTTGTCTGTTCGTGCTAATATGAAAGACCGCAGATTTGCTCGCTGCTCAATAAACGTCAAAATCACCCTGTTCAGGGCATTATGTACGTCCTTCTACACGAGCGGTCTGTGGGTGAGTTATACGCAAAGACAGTACAGCGCGCTACGAGTCCAATACAACAATGCGTTTAGGATAATTTTGGGGCTGCCTCGCTTCTGTAGTGGGTCGGGGATGTTCGCGGACGCGCATGTGGATTGCTTTTATACAACGATGCGCGGGCGGTGCACACCCCTGTTGCGCAGGGTGCGGGCCAGCCGCCACAGTATCCTGAACGCATTTGCGGAACGGTTTGACTGTCAGTACCTGAATCATTGCAGCATGATTCATGTGCTGACAGCAGTCAAAATATTGTTTTAATTTTATATATATTTAATTGTGTATATTTTATTCTACTAATTAATAACTGTTTTTTTTTGTGTATATGTGTATTAATAATTATGATCTTAATCGATCGAAATAAACGTCATTCTATTCTAAGCTGAGCGGTACCTTTTTGGTACATTCTGTACTAACTTTTCGTTTCTTTTCATTTCTTGTAAAACGTTATTTTTATGTACCTAATAAACATTATTCTATTATATTCTATTCTATTCTATTACACAAATTGGCTCCTCATGAAAACCTATAGGGAACTTCCAGTTGACTTAGAAACTTGACATTCCATTCAAAATTAGGTCTTATCTTATAGCACACGTATAGGAAAAATCTGAAAATTACCATTTAATTATTCAAAAAGAAATTCAGGGCCAGCTTACGAGTAATTAGATCCTTTGAATAGATGAAGCTTTATAGATTCTACGTGTCAAGTTAGTCTAGTGTTAGCTATAACTGCTCGAGAAAAGACATAGGTACGACCCCTCAGCCACTAGCTGGGATTTGTAGTTGGGGGAGGCTGGTCCCCGGCTCCAACTTATGAAGCCATCAACAAATATCTATTTCCTAATAAGATAAATAGAGATAACCCTACATACGAGGAGATCATATACAATCCAAAAACCAAAACAAACAACGCCTTCAAATAGATGAACTATCTTCTTAAAACAATGACACCTAGTTACGCCTATGCCCTCAGAGCACGAGTCCCACTCGCACTTGACCAGTTTTTCTCTTTTTTTGCAATCTTACAATATTAAGAGTTTTCCGAGAGATGGATCTCGCTATAAATAATAAAATCTGAGTCTTGAACCTCTTAGTGCAATACATAATAAATATTGTAACACAATACATTTTATAAAGGCGCATAGTATACCAACGTTTTAGTTCAAAATTTGATAACCCTTTTCTCTGTTGTTTTTCGTTATAGAGTTTGAGACATTTATAGTTAAATACAGGCATTTTCAAAGTTTACTATCTAGCTGAAATCTAAAATATTTTCATTGGTACAGTTTAAGGCAAGAATGTATATAAATCTGTCCAGCCAGCCAGCCATCATTAAAACTAAATCAATATTCAAAAGTTTTGGCAAAATGGTGCTTTTAAAATATCAGTATCAGATGATAGAGGTCTTATACGTTAGCCTATAACGAAAAACAACAGAGAAAAGGGTTATCGAATTTTGTACTAAAAAAGTGGTGCGCCTGTGTGCTCCTTAAAATAAGCTTTTATCGATATATCAATACATATATATAATAAAAACTTCCATAATATCTTCTCTAAACATGAAAATCCTGCCTCTTTCCGCGACTCATCATCAACCTTACTGTGTCCCTTCTCTTCTAGATCTAATCATTGTCTCGTGTCCTCATAAAGTTACCTGTCATGGTCAATTCGATGCCCCCTTTTCTTATCACGATTTAATCTTTCTTTCTTATAAAATTAGACCTCCAAAACATCAGCCCAAATTCCTTCTATTGCGAAGTTTCAAAGGTGTGAACCTGGAGGCACTTAAAGCGGATGCATTGGCTTTAGACTGGTCTCCGGTAATCGACGCTACTACGATTGATACCAAGGTAGAAAATTTTAATTCAATATTGACGTCTCTCTTTGACATACATGCTCCGGTCAAAAAAAATTAAAGTCAAACATCTACCTGGACCCTGGCTTACCCAAACTATAAAGAACGCAATGGCAAAACGGGATAAAGCAAAGCGTAAGTATAAGAGATATCCTAGTGATGATAACTTTGAGGCATATAAGAAACTGCGCAATCGCTGCACAAGGATGTGTAGAAATGCTAAGAGGCGCCATATTCACGAATCCATCGAAAACTACAATCCTGCACAGGTTTGGAAGTTTTTAAAAACACTTGGGATTGGCAAATCTCCTAAAACCCATCCGGGTCATCTTGACTTCGATGCACTTAATTTGCATTTTTCTCATTCTCCTGTCACGTTAGATGACTCCACTAAAACTAGCACTCTTTCGTATTTAAAAAATAAGCCAAAACCCATTTGCACTCCCTTTAGCTTCAAAACAGTATCCAAGAGTGACGTTAAGAGAGCAATCCTTTCAATTTCTTCAAAAGCTATCGGTGATGACAAAATATGTCATCATATGTTACATCTTATCCAAGAAGAATTGCTACATATTTTGGTTCATATCATTAACTACTCACTAGTCACAAGTGCATTTCCTGCAGCATGGAAAAAGGCACATGTTATTCCTCTTCCTAAATCCTCAAATCCTACCTCCTTCTCAGATTTTCGTCCCATATCCATCCTACCGATTCTCTCTAAAGTCCTTGAAACCCTTGTACACAACCAATTATCCTTGTACCTATCTGATAACAAACTTCTTAATAAATTTCAATCTGGCTTTCGCGCTGGTCACAGTACTGTCTCCGCTCTTTTAAAAGTAACTGATGACATACGGCTAGCAATGGACAATAAGGAACTTACTATATTGACACTTTTAGACTTTAGCAGTGCCTTTAATTGCGTAGACTTCGATGTCCTTCTTGGTATTCTCGACTCTCTTAACGTATCTCCTCTGGTTACTGAATGGTTTGATACTTATCTGAGGGATCGCCTACAGTGCATACGCTCGGACGAGGTTACCTCGGAGTGGTGCCAACTAACTGCAGGTGTACCTCAAGGTGGCGTCCTTTCTCCACTTCTCTTCTCCGTATTCATTAATTCCATTTCTGATGTTCTCTCTTCTAGCTACCATCTTTATGCAGACGATTTGCAAATCTACCGCCATTTTAACATAGCTGAAATTAACTCTGCCATTTCTTTTATGAACCATGATCTAAATAACATTCATGATTGGGCTAAATCTTACGGTCTTTTAGTCAATCCAAAGAAATCTCAAGCCATTATCATTGGAACTAGATACATGACCAATTCCCTTAGTTCATTTAGTGTACCACAGATTTCTTTTAATAACATCCCGATTGCCTACATGAAAACGGTGAAAAATCTAGGGGTTATCTTTGACTGCAATTTATCTTGGTCATCGCACGTTACTGAGATTAGCCGACGTGTCTTTGCTGCTTTCCATTCGCTCAAACGCCTCCAGAAATTCCTCCCCTTCGTAACTAAAGTCACTCTCGCACAGTCTCTTCTTCTACCCCTAATCGATTACGCTGACGTTTGTTTTATAGACGCGAATGAAGAGCTCTTGGGTAAATTGGAAAGGTTGCAGAATCTGGGCATCAGATTCGTGTATGGCTTGCGCAAATACGACCACGTTTCATACTACCGCGCGGAACTTAAATGGCTCCCTATTCGGAAGCGCAGAAATCTCCATACGTTGTGTTGCCTTTTCAATGTCCTCAAGAGTTCAACAGCTCCGGATTATCTTCGTGAGCGCTTCAACTTCCTGTTTAGCAGAGATATCAATAAACCACTCAGGTCGCACACAGTCACACTCCTTAAAACGCCTTCTCACAATACCGGAGCTTTCGCAAATTCGTTCACTGTTAGAGCCATCAGGCTGTGGAATTCTCTTCCGTACACAATCCGAGATTGTCGCACTATCTCCTCTTTTAAAATAAAACTAAAGGAATACTATTCAGCAAATCCTTAAGCTATCCTAAATATGTTTAATTATTTATTGCTGTATTATCAATTATCATGTATTATATAGTCAGTTTATATTAGAGTTAGTTATATTAGTATGTATGTTAGATATATTTATATATTTATATATATTTTATACACCTATGTAAGTATTTTAGTATGTAGTACGTACACATATGGTTACCTATTTATTTTTTAAAGCACTCCTATACTCATTCGGTTTGCTATAAAAAATCTCTTTGAGAGATAAGCTCGCCGCTGTACTCAAATTATTGTATCAAATATTTGTAATCTCCTTTTTTGTGTACAATAAAGAATAAGAATAAGAAAAAACAGTAGAAACCGCTGTCTGCACATTGAATAAAAGTAATAAAAATAGAAAGAGGGTGACTAGAGACGGGTAATAGATCACAAATCAACGATTTTTAGAATTATTTTCTGTCTGTGTGTCTGTTCGTTCACGCACATCTCTAAAACTACTGAACGGATTTTCATATAGTTTTCACAGTTGTACAGAACTTAATTTGGAATATAATATAGGCTTTATTTTATTAAAATCGGATCTCGGAAAAAAAGTTATCGGCATTTTAAGATTTTTGGAATTTACTTTTCTACTGGTAGTAATTAAAAGTTATGGTAAGGGATCTCCTCAACGGATACAGAGTTCGAGTTTGGGCTTATTTGATTGGTCTTTATTAGCACTTTGGTAAAACATGGTGACCAGGGTCTGCTGATGGGACTGGAAGGTGGGTACGGGATATGGTCCGCGGACAACAGCAGACTGTTCGAGTTTGGGCTTATTTGATTGGTATTTATTAGCACTTTGGTATAAACATGGTGACCGTTGCATATTGTCGTTCAAAAAATCATATTCTTTTGTTTTCCTTATTTCCACGAAAATCCATGCGACGCGGGTGGAGCCGCGGGCAAAAGCTAGTTATAAATAAGGGCAGAGAGTAAGATGCTGGAGTTTGAAAAATACCTGCCAACATAGACATTATTAATGTCTATGCCTGGCAGTCAAGCTCATTAGATTTCCGGGTTAATTTAACTTACCCCTTGTTGAGTATAAAATAAAATACTTTGAGTTAAACCTAGAAGCCCTAAAAGCATATATTTGTGCCCGAAGTACGGATAAGTGGATCACGATTGCATTGACACGCAGCGCATCACTCACTATGCACGTTGGCATAGTAAACACAGAATAGTAAGCTATCTTCACAGAGATGTACCCTGCGTAGCTAATATGTGTGCGAGCCTGTCAGTACGCACAAACCACAGTACGCACACAACGACATATATCTCGGGCGTGTTCTGGCGGTGTGACTAGGGTCGGCAGTGTTCCGCAGGCGCACTTACGTACTACGATACGCCGCATGAAGTTACATCGCCGCAAAATTAATTGACATCCCTGCAAATTGACATCCCTGCAACAGTAGGCATATAAGAGAATATGTCACGCTTGCAAAGGTCACTGTTACTCCATGCGGAACGCCCCGCAGTGCGAGAGGGACGAATTCCGGAAAAAATTGCAAAATGTTGGTTTTAAATTATTATAAAATGAACTAAAATAGCTATTCAAATTTCCAACTGAAAAAATTTAGGTATCGTTAAAATCTATCTAATATAACATGTTTCAAATCTGTATGTCATTCCTGTTTGTCATACTATGAAAAAAAGCGTAGAAGAAGACCTCATTTCAATAATTATTTCTATCAAGCGAAAGTTACGCAATTGTGTTTCTGTACTGAACAAAACTAGAAAAAGGTTCCGAAATTTATATACTGATTTATCAAATTAGTGGCTTCATCTGAAAAGCAGGTATATTTCAAAAAGTGTCATTTTTATCGAAATAGCCCCGCGGTGTGGAGTTGTTCTACCATTCTTTTTTTACTATGACGTTGGGGCGTTATGAAAATTTGTAGGTAGGTTTGTAGGGTGTACGGGTGTTAGCTGTGTTAGTAAAAGTCTGACACCTCCAACACCCTTCCGCGCATTCATATTTTCACCATATCGTAGAATTTGGTTTATCATGATCTGTCGGGGCATATCATATTTTTGTTAAGGCTGAGGAGGTCGCCTCTTTCGACTTCGCTTCGCTCGGGTTCACAAATTTATTTACAGATAACCTAACACGCTCCTTCTCACTTCGCTCGTAGTCGCACCAATTTTTTACTTTTTGTAAAATATTTTCTATTTAATACCTTATGATCTACTCTCAACATTCATATTCTTTATTGTACATACACATAAAACATAATATTTATACTCCCTAAGAATATAATAAACACAGGTGAGCTTATCTCAATGAAGAGATTTCTTCCAGCGAATTCAGATAATGAAATATAATTCATCTGTTCTAATAATGAAGTATTACAAAAGTCGTATCTTTACATTGAATATTTCTGCAAAATTTCAATAGAAATGTGTTATTTATTAGTTTAATTACTGTACAAAGGTCAAATTTTATTGTTTGTCTCTGTGTCTGTATGTATGTTTCGTTTTAACTCGAGAACCACTCGGATTCGGATTATCATCGCCGTGACCCTGGTCAACTTAAAGGCTTTCATAAAATAACGCCCAAGCCGAAAACGGGGCAGAGATTGAATAAATGCGGGCGCAGCCGTGGGAAAAGGCAGTAGTTAATAAGTACATTTTATTATTTTAACATATAACTTTTTAATATACCTTTACACAATAATAAAGTAACCAATTTTTCACCACGCAACAGGTACATCAGAAATGTGAGGACCTCCTCCTGTACTGCACCTTCAATCAGAAGCCAAAGAAGTGCACCGACGTGTTCAACCTGGTGAAGACCATGGAGGGCTACTGCTGTGCGTTCAACTACGCCGCGCTCAACGACGCTATCGAGGAGTATGTGCTTTTTATGTATACTCACGCCTGTCTCCCAGATGGGAAAGCATAGGATACAGTACAGATATCCATTTGCTATGATCCTGGCACACCCTCTTCCACATCCATCAATCTAGTCATACAAGCTCTTCTATTCCGGGTACTTTTGACACTGCTCTTCCTCAGTATGTTGCCAATCTGTGCAGAATACGTCCTCCTAGGGCGTTTCGTTTGAGCTTTATTTATTCAGGTACCACACATTTCTTTCGTCACTCTACTTTCATTCATCCTCTTTATATGTTCAAACGTGCTTTTTACCTTCACGATTAATGCATCCTCAGGACATGGATCACGGAAGGGGTGTTAGAGATGTTTCCTAGTATGGACTGTAAATTGCAAGTCACAATCCATATTCATACACCCACGTTTCTCTGACGATTATTACGTCCCAGCATGATGGGTTGTGAGCCCTGTCGCCGTACTTCGGGTGTTAATATGAACTCACAGCTTTACGTGCCATCGGAAGCACGCAAACTGAAAGATTTAAACCCGTGACCTTCGGGTTGATGGTCGACACGTTCAACTACTAGATTTTAGGGGCAGCAGGTTTTATTTTCCCAAAAAATTGGTGATATTTGGATGGCAACTCTGGCATTATTTTCCACTATTAGTCGTTCAAAATTTGTTTACAGTATGATAAATGCCATGCCATTAAGTGGAGCGAAATTTCATCAACTAGGCAGCAACGTTACTGTAACTTCAGTTTGTAATGAACTTCCCCCATTTCATCCAAAAACCATGTTCGCTGATCCACTTGACAAATTAAAACCATTTAAAATAGTAGCGACTCTAAAAAATAAAAAAAACCGTGCGGCTTTGATGAATTACCAATTGAAGTTATTAAATGCATTATCATATATATTATATAGCTGACCCATTGGTTTACCTATTGAATTTCTTGATTTGCGATGGAACATTCCCAATTAGGTTAAAGAAAGTACAGTTAAAACCGATCCACAAGAAAGATGACAAACTTAACGTTGGTAACTAAAGGCCTATCTCTCTATTGCCTAAAATATCCAAAATATTAAAAAAAACTTATGTCAAATCGTCTGTGTCGGAAAGGAGCAATTCGGGTTCCAAAAGGGTATATCCACACGCAATTTTCGAAATAACTGACTTTGTAGCGGAAGCCTAGGATAAAAAAGGGAATGTGGTAACGGTCCTGCTTGCTCTGTCTAAGGCTTTCGATCACGTTGATCACAATATGCTTCTACAAATCCTAAATAGATATGGAATAAGAAGCAATTTAAACTAATGGTTTAAAAGTTACCTCATAGGCCGTGTACAGAGTATCATAATACCGATACTTTACAACATAAAAGTCCTAAAAAACATTTTGAAGTGACAATAGGAGTACCCCAGTGTAGCATCTTGGCCCTATTCTATTTCCTTTATATGTAAACCATCTGCTCTACTTAATCTATATCTATATATACTAATAATAAAGTAGTAAAAAAGTCGTGTCTGTACATTGAATATTTTCGCGAAATTTTAAATGTACTCTGTTATTAGTACATACTGTACTGAGGCCAAAACAACAATTTTTAGAATTTGTGTCTATCTGTCTGTCTGTATGTTCCGTTTTAACTCAAAAACCGCTCAACGGATTTGAATGCGGTTTTTTTATTATCATCGCAGTGACCCTGGTCTACACATAGGCTATAAGGGATGTTAATAAAACAACGCCCAAGCCAGAAACGGGGAAAAGATTGAATAAATGCTTTATAACTCGAGAACGACTCAACGACTTTGGATGCGGTATTTTTATTATCATTGTAGTAACAATATTCAACACATAGGATATAAGGAGTGTTCATAAAATAACGCCCAAGCCGGAAACAGGACAAAGATTTAATAAACGCTTTTATATCTCGAGACTGATTAAATGACACTTTATTGTACAAAAAAGACATCCACCAAAGACCCACTGAACGATTTGAATGCGTTTTTTTTTATTATCATTGACCCGCTTAACGCAATAGCTAAAAAAATTGTCCATAAAATAACGCACAGCCGAAAACGGGGCAAAGATTGAATAAACGCTTTTACTCTGGAATCCTCAACAGGTTTGGATGTGGTTTTTTGTTTTATTATCATTGTAGTGATCCTGGTCAACAATAAGCTGTAGGGACTGTTGATTAAATAACGCCCAAGCCGAAAACGGGGCAAAGATTCACTGAACGTGGGCGAAGCTGCGGGCAAAGGCTAGTTCAAAATAAAGTGGTAATGTTTGCAGATGATGTATTGGTGTTTTTTAAATTTCTGCAAGCAAATTACAATAGTGATTTAGCAAATACTATCACCCAAAGTATAAGCACTCTCATAAACTGGTTCAAGTCACTTATTCTGAATACGTACGTTAAAATATTATACTTTCACAACTACATTATAATACTCGCAAAGTAGACTTTAATTTTGAGATAGATGAAAATATAATTAAAAACTGTCCCATTCGCAAAGTTTTTGGGGATTTGGAAAAAGAAGTTTTTGGAAAAAGCATATCAAAGTTCTTGGAAATAGGCTCAGTAGTTTTTGTAACGCTTTAAGGTCCCTGGCAAAGATTGCGACCAAAAAAGCTATCCTACAATATTATGCTTACTTTTAGTCAAAGGTTTTATAATGGTCTTCCAGTGTGGAGAGGATGCACAGACGTAGAAAGCATATTTAGATTACAAAAAAGGTGTATCCGCGTAATAAACGGTCTTAAATCAAGTAGTTACAGACTCTTGTCGGCCATCTTTCATTGAGCTTAAAATACACACTCTCACGGCTCTGTATGTTATTGAACTCTGCAGAATGAAGCGCTACCCAAGTAAATTTATCCCTAAACCTCCAAGCCCTAGTGCCAGACTTCGGGAGCGCTTCGAGTTTGACCTGGAGCTTCCTAGCAAGGTCTACTAAATTGGCTTCGATCAGAATTATTAATTTACCAATAAAAACAAATTGTCTGTCTAGTGTGTAATAAATTCATGAACACTTTAAAAAGGTATCTAGCTAAAATGTGTCTTTAAAATTTAAAATACTTTTTTAAGGCTAATAAAATTATAATTGATTATTATGATAGTTTACAGAATGATGATATAATGTTTATAACTTGAAATTATATGTACATAATAATAATGCTGAATAAATATTTATAATGTAAAATTAAAGTCAATGTGTATATGGATAAATATAGTAGTTATAAGAATAGTAGTTATAATTAATATTAAGACTATAATGTGCTACATTATTGGTAAATCAAATAATTAAAATATAAATAAAATATAAATATAATTAATAATAAATAAAATCTTCCAAAATAGATACGAGTACATACAATAAAATATACTTTCTACAAGTCAATATTAATCTTTGCAAAAACAATAGATTAAGTGAAAAAATAATAAAAGGTAAATTAATAAGCATAAGATGACTCTCGTCTTCACAGCCAAACCCATCCGGGAGACCCGGCAAGTGGCAGGACCAAGGCTCAAAGACCCCTTCGGCGACATACCCAAAGTAAATTCAGATACACACTAGAGTCGAGGTTGTTCTAGAGGCACAGCAAATATTTCTCGCACTTCGCAAACTGGGTCACCGAACCCAGATATAAAATCATATTGAGTCTAATATTAATATTAAGATCTTGACATTATTGATCACAAAATATTATACAGGAAATACAAAAAAAATTATTTAAGTTAGGCCTGCATAAAATAAATTTTGGAATATAAGGAACGCTTCCTACGGGTTTTATAAAATACGCATCCGTAGTAAAACCCTTATAAAATCACCCAAAATCTGCCACAGCAAAAGAAAGGAGATCTTTACGATTATGTTCGTAAACTTACTGCAACTCTTAAGCTGAACATCGAACTATATGACATTCGTGACGTATCAAGACTACCATCAAAAAAAGAAAGAACAACCTCCTCAATCTGCATTGAACTCACAAATACCCTGAAAAAGGCGCAACTTCTAGAAGCAGTTAAAAAATATAACAAGACATATTCCGACAGACTAAACTCTAAACACCTGGGCATTTCAAATTCTACACTTCCTATATTCGCCTCAGAACTATTGACTCCCAAAATGAATCGCTTATTTTTCCTCGCCAGAGACTTCTCAAAGTCTTATGGGTATAAATTTGCTTGGCCATCAAATGGGAGAGTCTACTTGCGGAAGGAAGAAGGAATGCCTCACATTATGCTCAAGAATATGGCACAACTTGATCAGCTCAAAATCGACTCCACACATATTGCCAACAAATGACATTATTGTGTTTTTACATATCAACCTTTCGAGGTTTTCTTTATGAGCTTGCTGGAATTAGTTCTGCTTAAAATATATTTGTTAATGTTTCAAGATAACTTTAAATTAAGACTTACATTATACTATTGTACTCCACAGCCTGTTAATTACACCTAAAAACTTACTGCACCTATATTACACATAAATATCAATCAAATCTACCACATTTATATACCTCTAACTACACTTCTATTAAATTTTTATATATATTATCCTGTAATACATATTTACATAATACACCACGTGCCATTATAGCAAACAACTTAATCTACTATTATCTATCTACAAATAAAACAAACAGTCCGCAAGTGCTATGCCACTGGCACTTATATACAACTTATTGTATAAATAACCATACGTTTATTAACTTACGATCGTTCACCACCTGTACATGGCGCTTACTACGAAATAATAATGTGCACCTCATGGTAATTTACCTCCTGGCACTGATTTTAGGTGCCATCTCTGGTTGCATAACAAATAGCTTAAGCCCTTGCTGCCTCCCATTAATACGTCCGAGAAATGGATTGCATATAAATAAACACAAACATAATAAACGTTATCATAAAATTATACAAACTACCCTCATACTGATTCTTGACCCTATCACATCTCGTTACCTATTTATACTTTGTTTCATATACAATAATAATTTATGTCCACCTATCTTACATCATTTGTTGATTTTGAACCTTTTTAATAAATAACGACATAAACGAAGTAATTAGCAACATAGACAATTTTGAAGTCTCACAATCTTTCTCCTGTGATCCCGAGCAGTGTATCCATTATCTAAATAATCCAAACAAGAAATTAAAAATAATACACCAAAATATTAGGAGCTTAAATCAAAATATTTCCGGCTTTCGAACACTACTTAATAGATCTCAAATTGAACCTGATATCATGGTCTTTAAAAACTTATGAGTGTTGGCTAAACTGTTCTACAAATGCCATTCTTCCACACTTTGACAGCTACACTTGTTTTGCATCTATAAATAACAACTACCAAAACGATGGTGTTGTAGTTTATACTAAGAATGACATTAAAATACAAAACTATGAACCAACTTTCCATGAAGCTAATTGTTTAGTCTCAATCCTAGGAGATAATACTGCTCTTATATCGATCTATAGATCACCCTCCTATAAAAAAACTGAAACTTTCTTAAAATCGTTAGACAATGTCCTTCTTTCCCTCGATAAATACAACAACATAATTATCGTCGGGGACATAAACATAGATATTACTCCAAACACTGATGATACCAGAGCCCCTTCCTATCTAGAACTTGTTGCCTCCCATGGGCTACTCCCTGCTCATGACAAGCCAACAAGAGAAGACGCATGTCTAGACCACGTTATACTAAAGTCACGCCAAATTTCTAAAACTCTTATAATAAAAAATAGCCTAACGGATCATGACACTACCTATATTGACTTCACTGACCTTACACAGCGCAACTTGTTAATAAAGAAAACGTTTACAAAAATTAGTTATCAGGGTATTACGGATGATATTACAAATTCAAATTTTAGTCAGGTTATGGATTGCTCTGACCCCAACATGGCCACAAACATTTTTGTTGATTCCTTAACCAATATAATTAAAAACAACTCATCTACAGTTACTTTATCCAGACGTAAAACACCGATAAAACCCTGGATTACACAGGGCTGTTGCGCTGTATGAGAAACAGGGATATGATGTATAAAAAAGCTAAGTTAAATCCAGATAGCATAATAATAAAAACTACTTATCGCATAGAAATTATCTAAACTCGATCCTAAAAAAACTAAAAAGATAACATGAAAAATCAGAATTAGAAAAAGCTAGTAAATCTAACATAAAACAAACTTGGAAAGTTATTAACAATATAACTAACTTTAAACCTAAGCAGACGGCTTCTCAAGATATATTACAATCCAACACAGATCCACTAAACGCCGTAAATTCAATCAACAATTATTTTGCCAATATTGGTGAAAATTTGGCCAAAGAAATAATAAACCAATACCCACATGATACCGTCTTGGACAACCGTTCTAGTGATCATGGCGTATCTCATAAAAATTCTTTTGTACTTTTAGAAACCAATATCTCTGAAGTAGTAATATTAATAAACTCCCTTAAAAATACATGCTCTTCTGGCTGTGATGAAATCTCATCCAAAATACTGAAACAAAACAAACAATGTTTAGCTGCACCCATAACACATATTTGTAACTTATCTATTGCTTCAAGCGTTTTTCCCAAGGCTTTTAAAAAATCAATGATAACCCCTTTACACAAATCAGGTGACAAGTCCGCGTACAGTAACTATAGATCTATCACCATTCTGTCAACTCTGTCTAAAATCCTTGAAAAAATTATAAATAAACAATTTACAAACTACCTAGAACACTACAATCTTCTATCACATCATCAATTTGGTTTTCGTTCAAAGAAGTCAACTGCCGATGCAGTAACATGCCTTACAGACTTAATTGTAAAAGGACTTGATGGAGGAGACAGGTGCCTGGCTATATTTCTAGATCTTCAAAAGGCTTTTGATACGATTTCAATACCAGTTCTCATAAAAAAGCTGGAATCTATTGGTGTGCGAGGCCTTCAGCTTCGACTTTTTCAAGATTATTTAAGTAATAGGGAACAAAGTGTTCGTGTTGGAGATATGCTAAGTGATCGACTACCTGTAAACTATGGTGTCCCTCAGGGTAGCATCCTTGGACCTTCGCTATTCTTGGTTTACCTAAATGGTCTCTGTAATTTAAACATTCCTAATGGTAACATCATCTCTTTCGCGGATGACACTGCTCTTGTATTCCAGGGAGAAAATTGGTACTCAACCTTTAAGCATGCCCAAAAGGGCTTAAATCTGGTAAAGTGTTGGTTAGATCACAATTTATTAAGTCTAAACTGTAGTAAAACTAAATACATGTCTTTTTCCATTGTTCCCCAAACCCAGCCTCGATTAAATACCTTCTCTATTACTGCCCACTCTGTTCAGTGTCTTTTGTCACCTCCCCCTGATTGTGATTGTCAAAAATTAGACCATGTTAACTCAATAAAATATTTAGGCCTTATATTGGACAAACGCCTCTCTTTCCAGGAACATATAAGGGCGGTCACTGCCCGTGTCCGCAAACTGATATACATTTTCAAAAACATACGGCATGTAGTGAACCTAAAATAATTAAAATGATTTATTCCACTTTGTGTGAATCTATACTCACTTATTGTTTAACTGTTTGGGGAGGCTCTGCCAAAACTCATATTATTAACCTCGAAAGAGCCCAACGAGCCGTCCTTAAAGTGAGTCACTTCATGCCAACTAGAACACCCACCCTAAGCTTATATCAAGCCACTAAAGTTTTAACAATAAGGCAGCTTTTTATCTTACTTACCATCACTCGACAACACAATAATATTAACTTATTAACCCCAAATAGAACCAAAAGACGAGTTGATATTGTTTTCAGAAATGTAAAATTTCGAACATGCTTTACAAATCGATTTCAATGCTTCCTGTCTGTTTTTCTGTATAATAAAATTAATAAATCCTTAAATATTCACCCTCTAAATCTATTTGATTGTAAATTACGAGTCAGAAACCACCTACAAAGTTTGTCATACGATCAAACAGAAGCTCTTCTTGTAGTTACCAAATAACACATTATTATTATTTTTAATCCGCATAATTTTAATCTTTGTATCTATTTAAGTATATATTTATAGATACCCTTATTAATCTACTATCATTTTCATATATTTGTACTATCTATTGACATATCCTTAGGTATATATATGCACTAAAACATACCTTCACACACCCTTACTCACCCTCTCACCCACTCATACACACCCTCGCTCTCTCTCCCCCACACATATACACACCCTCACACACACAAACACACCCTCCCTCACAAATACACACCTTCGTAAAACTGGCCTATTGAAAGGCTTTCGTATTTTAGGAACTAATTGTTATCCATTTCTTTGTGTTCTTTTTTAATTATATAAAAATGTTGTACTTTAGTTAAATTTACATTATATAATTTCTTAATACATGTTTCGGGATAGAGCCTAGTTATCCACGCTTCAAGACAACTTATAGTGGTAACTAGTGTCTAAATTATGTTTGTTACATATATATCTTAAATAAAGAAATTATTCTATTCTATTCTATTCTATTCTATTCTTTCCTCACGTGCTAGAATAGCCATACTGTTGAGGTAACTTTGTACTTTTAGGTATTTTACCAAGGAATAGCGTTAGGAATTAGGTTAATATGGAATGTTGCTAATGCTATTAAACATGAATCTGTCATTAACAATACTGTGTTATCCGTAATTAATTGGCTTTATTATAATAATTTGCAAGTAAATTTAAATAAAACAATGTATATTAATTTTAATGACTATAGAAATGATATAACTTTAAATAGTAATCATAATGGACAAATACTAAACAAGGCAAAAAATGTGACGTTTTTGGGTATTATTATTGATAAAGACTTAAATTGGAAAGAACACATTTTGTGTTAAATAAGCTACGTTATGACAGCTTCTAGTTGTACTGCTCTCACGGCCTATCACGGGTATGTTGAATCTGTTCTTAGATACGGACTTATTATTTGGGGGAATGGAACGGACTTACAGAAGGTGTTCATAGCACAGAAAAAATGTGTTCGTGTGATTTGTGGTATAGCACCAGAGCAATCATGTAAACCATTTTTCAAAAAATGTAATATACTCTCACTGCTCTGCCTATACATTTTTGAAATTTGTTAGTTTGTGAAACTACATTTGGATTTATTTACAAAAGCATATAATTTTTATCAAAGAAATACGAGGAATCCTAACAGACTAGTGGTGGACTTCACACCGCGAACAACACTTTATCATAAAAATTGTTCACATATGTGCATAAAAATCTGCAATGGCATTCCTGAAGACGTTAAGTCACTACCAATAAATAAATTTAAAATTAAACTTTTCAAATGGTTACCGGGATATTGTTTCTTTTCAGTAAAAGAATTTATGGATCTTACATACATGAGGCATTAGAAACCATTTATTATTTATTTATTTTTTTATTTATTTTACCATAGAACCATAGAAACCATAGAACCATAGAAACCATACCATTGTAATTATATTTAATTGTAAAATTGTAAATCATATATGACGAACATAATTTTTAAATATTTGCATGCTATAATGCTAGCTGATTAAGGCGTTTATCTTCTGTATTATAATAACTTCTTGTACCCTTATCGCAGCAAATAAATATTTTCTTCTTACTTTGAATAAATATTCGCTTATTTATGTACCTACACATTATTAATAGAATATCGGGAGTAAAAATGCCAACTAAGTAAAAAGTGCCACTAAATTATTTTCGTGCCCTGTAGCCTAGTGGTACTTGAAAATCCTCTTTGAATAATCTGCTGCTTGTGTTGTCCCTAAGTATCTGTGTAACATTGTTGGACGTATAGTAACAGATTATTATAATAGTGAGAATAGTATAGCCAATATATTAGCCTGCAGGGTCGTACTGCCCTATTGCGATAGATTCAATGCGATACATACAGTTGTATGGTAAACGACAATTTATCTTAATTCAATTCAATTCAATTCATTTATTTATACCAGGCTCTAGGCCAATATAATATTTCAAAATTAAGAACCAGTTAAATTAAAATTAAAACATGGTTACTAAAAATTTGTTAGTCATAAATTTTACAGAAATGATAATAATAATATATAACATGTCATTTAACTTTGATTGATTTCATTTTACAATGTTCACACATTAATATTTCAGTCCAATGTTGATCTATTACATTAAATACATTATTATATAAATCATTCATTATTTTATTGTTACTTTTCTCCACTCATGCCCTGACGGAGAAGATTACCAATAAAAAGTCGTTTTTTGAAAACCATACAAGTCGTCAAGAACCATAAAAGTCGTCTACACTTGCCTCGGTAAACATTCCTTTTGCACTACAGTATCGAGGAAGTCTCATCAACATCCTAAATCCGTTATTGTACAGTACTCTAATAGTATTAAAAGCGCTGTTTGTGTAGTTCACCCACAAGGCATAGGTGTAAACGACTGACAATATGACTGAAATAGCATTTTTTTCACATCTTTACTACATTTAGCAAATCTACGAATTATCATATTACTTTTGATTGCTAGAGACCTTCTTTCCCTTTTTATGTATACAATAATAATATAAAGTAATTGTAATACAATAATTACAGATTTTTATAATTTTACTCTAAACGAGATTAAATTCGCGAGCGTACATTTTTTTGCGCCAGGCAATTCAGATGTGGTCTTCTTTAAAACAGAATAGTAAGCTTCACATAGATGTACCCCTCGTGGCTAATATGTGTGCGAGCCACTGCGAGCCTGTACACACGAACCACAGCACGCACACAACGAAAATATCTCAGGCGGTTTCTGGCGGTGTGAAAAGGATCGGCAGCGCTCCGCAGTCGCGCTTACGTACGCCGCCGCTCGCCGTTCGTCGCATAAAGTCGCCTCGCCGCAAAATAAAATCACAACCGTTTTATATTACTATTCTTTTTCGCTATGACAAAGCGGACCGCTATTAAGAAAAATCTATTCTCTTTTCTATGAGACTACAAACAAAAATGGAGCTTAAAGTAAACGAAATTAATTATACATGAATAAGTACTACATTTACCTGTCAGATTACACATTAAGGTGGTAAAACAGAATCTCGGTGCAAAATGCACATCATAATATTGTTTTCCTTACTTTTGAATAAAAAGTATGCAAAAATTTCGTTTTAAAGCAATTAGCGAAAATTTATCAGTAATAATTAGGGTTTCACATTCAAATTCTTTCATTTTATTATTTACATTTTGATTGCATTCGATTAACAAACTTAAAAGCGTATTTATCGTTGTAATCGAATATAATTAAAATGTAAGGCATATTTAACATAATTTTAATGCAAGAATCCTATTTATTAGTAATCAATTTCTGCCAATTGCTATAAAACGCAATTTTTGCATACTTTTTATTCAAAAGTATGGAAAGCAATATTATGATGTGCATTTTGCACCGGGATTCGGTTTTACCACCTTAAAGTCTTGTGATGTAATTTGGGTACACTTGCTACACAAATAAGTTAAGAGATAAGCTTGAGACACTTAGTTATAATAAAATCACTTATATTATATAAAATATACATTTTGAGTTAAGTAAAGGACTA
The DNA here is from genome assembly GCA_910592155.1 of Ypsolopha scabrella. Classification (NCBI taxonomy): domain Eukaryota; kingdom Metazoa; phylum Arthropoda; class Insecta; order Lepidoptera; family Ypsolophidae; genus Ypsolopha; species Ypsolopha scabrella. The sequence goes on from OU342964.1 coordinate 1,697,216, forward strand.
GAGGATCTGTCGTTGTATTTATCTAAGAAGGTGTAGGTATTTTAAGTAACTACTCGCAATTTTGTGAACAAGTAAGATTATTATCGATGGCGGGAATTAATGGGGTTAGTAAGCTAAACTGCGTTTATTTATAGAAGTTTTCGACCTTTCTAGAAGAATATAAAAAAAATACATAAATATATAACATATTGCCTCACAATTGCGAAGTTTAATAATTAAATAAATATAATTAAAATTGTTTAACAAACAAATAAAATGCTTGAGCTTTTTAGGGTTCCATAGTACCTGAAAGGTAAAAGGGACTTTTATGGTGAGACTCCGTTGTCCGTCCGTCCGTATGTCACAGCCTCATAACTTTGGCACCGTTAAAAGTAAAGATTTGAAATTTTCTACAAAAATAGCATTCAATTGCAGAAACAAGATGGTGCAAAAGAAATTGAAATTTTTTACATTGTTATAAATATTTACAATGCAAAGGTGAGAAAAATATAAAATAATATCCTAAAAATACAATATGGGTACCAAATTGTAGATATTAAGGAGTTGATTATAAAAATATATACTTTTACTATATTTACTGTCACCAATTTCGAGAAATCTTTAAAAAAACGACAAAAAATGCATGTCCCCCCCTTATTTCCGAAACTGGTAAATCGAAATAAAAATTAAATATCCTAATTTTAGGCCATAACTGGCCAATCACAGGAATACTATATAAAAAAAAGTTGATAACAAATGAGAAATATAGAAAAGTAAAATAAATAAAAAAATATATAAATACAATATGGATAAAAAATTGTAGATATTGAAAAGCTGATTATAAAAATATATACTTTTGGGATATTAACTGGCACCAATTTCGAGAAATCTTTTAAAAACCACAAAAAAATGCATGCCCCCCCTTATCTCTGAAACTAAGGGATCGAAAAAAATCATGGTGCTTTGGTATTCTATAAAGATTACAGGAAAAATATAACGGTTGAGAAATTCACGATGATAAAATGACAAAATGTAATTTTTCATCCTCGAGTTTTATTTCTAGTACGGTATAAAAATATTTGTGTCTTTCTTTTGTGGTACAAGCAATTCTTTTTTAAGTTAACATATACAGTTATGGGCAAGATTTTAAATACTTTTTTCTTCACTGTTCCCAAAACTGTCGAATTACGGAATCCGGTTTTTTTTTAATTCAAAGGGACTTTATCAAAGCGCGGTTGCTCAGGTGGTAGAACGCTGGCCTCTCAATCTTGAGACCAATCAGTTGTTTTGGAATTTATGTGCATAGTATTTGTGTTCTTCCCTAATACATAACACTTGCTGAACGGTGAAGGTAAACATCGTGAGGAAACCTCCATGCCCTAATAAGCATGTAGTTGTGCCCGAAGTACGGCGATAGGGCTCACCAGTCATCACGTTGGGACGTAATAATCGTCGGTGAATTGCGGGTGTACAGGGTGTGGACTGTGATTTGAATGTAATAGAAAGTAATGTATTATGTAAAGAAATTATGTCTATCTTATACTATAATTATAATATACTTATTTATAATATTTGTGTGTAGTTTAATTACTTATTTTGAAATTATTATCTATTAGTGTATAAATTGAGCCATATTTTATTTTATGAGATTTTTCACTTTATTAAAACTGTTCTATAATTTTAACCTGTTTTACTATTAAGGTTGGCTTCTTGAACTGTACTTGACCCAAGATGACCCCACCCAAAATCTTAAGCTGCGACCGCGCCTGAGTTAACTATGGATCTTAACAAAGGAACAAAGAAGAAAGAAAGGAAAACGTTTAATACATACAATATATGAAACGAGGCAGTTAAAATATAGTACAAAAAGAACAAAGAAAACACAAACTTAAACAAATCAAAACAATACACAAAAGTTGTCGCATGCACTGTAACATATTAAACTGGCCCGTACTCAGCAAATGTTGGAGAATATCTCCAACGCTGGTTTTCAGCCAGTAGCATGGTACTTGTACCCTCATAGTAATACTCGTACCATAAATAAATGGAAATAAAATAGTCGATGTTGACTTGCCTAATTAAAAACTAAATTAATAAGAAAGTTTGTTTACAAATGATAAAAGTTAGTATTTGATAAAAAGAACTTATAATACAGAAGTGCAATTGTGTAAGCCAATGATATTCAAATTGATTGTCATATGGCTATTTGGCTAAGCAAATTTGCCCGTTTGACAATTCAAATCATACGCTTTTGCTTGTCAACAACAAAACAAAACAATTGTTTTCATTTGACAGCCAAAAATGTACGGTTTCAAAATTGTCAAACGGAATAATTTGCTTAGCTGCATATACATATGACAATCAATTTGATTACCATTGGCTTACACAATTGCACCTCTGCTTATGTCGAACTGTGACAATAGCTCATTATAATTGTAGTAATTTTTAATATCGATAATTTGCAGTCATAAAGCCTACTGCAGTTAAAAATTTAAAATCAAGCTGAACACACTTATATTAACAGGTTTTGTTTAGTCAATATGTATGTCTGATAAACCCCCCTCTTGACAGGTACAATTTAGTTCTTCGCGTGCTGGGCCCATTAATATTGAATAGAAGCTAAACCCTGCCAGAGAGGGGTTTTCAAAACAAGGGAACTTATATACTCAATCCCGTTATAAGGGTAAACGATTCAAACACTCACATTCATGTTCACGTTCTCTTCCTGGACGGGACCTCTGCCCTCGATCAAGGTCACGACTCAACCCTGGCTCAGAGGAAAGCACATGTCCCCTGGACGTGCTATTCCTTTCTTCTGGAGTTGATTGTCGTCGCCCTCAGCACGGAGATTTCTGTCAAATCACCAGCCTAGCCAGCATGTCAGCAGATTCGTATCCTATACTCAACCATCTAACCCTATGGCTAGCCTTCCCGAGAAAACTATCACGATTTCAGTAAAACGTGGTAATGAAAATCTTTTCACATCACTTTGCACTGTTATTTAATTTACGAATCTTTTCGTGTATGAGTCGCGGACCACAGTTAACACTGATTAACTGGTTTATTTCACACTTTGATCTACCTACTGATTTCCTTGAAATTTTTGCAACTCTGGTTGTCTAACAAAGCCATCCAACAATAGCGGACCCACCGTCACGTCACAATTCACAGCGCGACAACTCGTGTTGCCATATCAATAAAATAAAACACCTTAACCGCGTTCAAAAACGTTTCCTGCGTTCCGAGACGCTTTTTAAACCGAACAATGTATTTCATTATCTTCAGGTTAGGTAACCTACAGCCACATAACAAAAAAAACCGGCCAAGTGCGAGTCGGACTCACGCACGAAGGGTTCCTTACCATTATCTATAAAAACAGCAAAAAGATCATGTATGGGAGTGCGCAGGTCCGACTCGAACTTGGCCGGTTTTAGTATTATTTGTTATAGCGAAAACAGAAATATATCATCTCTTAAAATTTCAACTGTCTAACTATTACGGTTCATGCACTATCTATAAAAACGGTAAAAAAACGGACAGACAGACAGACAGACAGACGGACAGTGGAGTTTTAGTAATAGGGTCTTGTTGGTTACCCTTTGGGTACGGAACCCTATAAAAAGGATGGGACCAAAATTTAAATCTGTTTCTTTTTGTAATTTTACTATTTTTGCATTAAACTTAATATTCCTTTTTTTTGGGTTCCATACCTAAAGGGTGACCAACGGGACCCTATTATTAACTCTCCGCTGTCCATCTGTCTGTCTGTCTGTCCGTCTGTCACCAGGCTGTATCTCATGAACCGTGATAGTTAGACAGTTGAAATTTCCACATATGATGTACCTATTTCTGTTGCCACTCTAACAAAAAATAATAAAACCGGTCAAGTGCGAGTCGGACCTTCGCACTCCCATACAACAGACATAATTTTTTTGCCGTTTTTATAGATAATGGTACGGAACCCTTCGTGCGCGAGTCTGACTCGCACTTGGCCGGTTTTTTAATTATACTATACTATACTATTAATTTATAATGAATCTTACAAGTAATCCTTCAGAAATAAAAAAATATTCATTATTTTCAGATCGTTTTTTGAAAGTGACGACAACATCGAATATTATGATGACAGAAAAATTGGTTCAGTTATAACGACGTCAAAATCAGGCAGGTAAGTGAGGAATTCATATTACATTACGAGCGAAGCAATGTGCTGTGAAATTGGTATTTCGTTGATTTTATCGATAAATCAGAGACCAACCTTTTCACACTTTCATTAACTACTTATAAAATCCACTAAACTGTAAATAATATAACGTTATTATATTCACATTTGACTAATTTTAAGTTATTTCTATTGCTTGGCAAATTACCCGTCTCAAAATGTTGTGAGGGCAGCTACTTAGATATTATTATAGCATAGCTCTATATTTCTATTTTCTTTAATGCCACCATTTATATCCTAATAAATACATTGTCCTGCGAAAATTCCCCTCGCATTGGGTTGCATATTTTTATCCCAGACTGAATCTAGTAAAATTAATTAATGGACTTTTTTAGCTAGCTAATAATACACTTTTAAAATATTATTGTTGCTCAAAGTAGCGACCATTAAAAAAACTATCCTTGAAGCAGTCAGAAGCCGACATCTTAAGACACGCGACATAATTTGAGCATTTTTCGTCTTATATCATTTTTTATCCTGGCCCTTACAATTACAATTTAAGGCTTAAAGCTGATTATTGTCTCAAAGATTCAAAGATTCAAAATGTTTATTTTTAAAATAGATACATAAAGTATACGTTTTACATGTCAAATCTAATCTGTATAAAAATAATATTTTATAATGAAAGAAATATGATACTTACGGGAAATATATATATATAAAAATATATATATTTAAGTTGGCCCACTAAAGTTATACACATGCATAAAATAAAGACTCATTGGAATAATAATATAATTATAATAATATTATTATACGTAATGCAATAAATAAATAAGTTGATAAATAAACTGAATAGACCATAAATAAATATAATGCCTAACCAAATATATACTAAGTTAAGTAAAAAATTAAAATATAGTATACATAATGCAATGAATAAATAATTTAATAGATAAATAAACTATTAATAGATTTAATGCCTAAATCCGCCCATTCGATTAATCTTGCTAAGAGAAATTTGATTAAACATTGGAGAAAAAAGGAGTTTGAAATATTTTGGGTGCCAATTGGATGTCTATGAAAAAAATCTTTTTGCCTGGCGATTTTACAAATTATTTTGAGGAATTATAGCTTATAATAAAAAATATTGTAATTTTCTATCCTATAATTGCTAATTGGTATAAAAATCCAATCCTCAACTCGTTTTCACTTATCTAAATGGAATATCGTAGACCCAAAATCCATTCGTATATTTACAATATAAATCTGCTACTTTGAGACTCGTTAAAAATCACATTTTATGATATTATAACAATCAATTACTTATTGTAAGTTGAAACCTACTCGTTCCGGTGGATATAGGTTTTAGGCTTTTCTTGGAACCTTGCAATTATCCTTAAAAGCAGTGACAGAATGGAAGAACTAGGTATACGTAGTAGTTCTATCTATACAATAAATGTTTTTTTGAATTTTTTATAAAATGGGTTTTTTATTGTTCGTTATGTTGTGAGACCAAAACTATCTTTTATCTATCTCTCTGTCTGTTCTGTTTTAACTCAGGAACCAGTCAACGGATTTAAATACGGTTTTATTTATTAACATCGTAGTGACCCTGCTTAACCAATTTTAAATATTTTTTTAATGTTAAAGAAGTTCAAATTTTGTGTGTTTTGAATCAATTTAATTTTTTTCAGCTTGAGTGGCCCATGAATGTATAATACAAAAGATTGTTTCTTTTTCAGATTTTCTGGTTTAACGGTTCTTTTCGACATAGAAGCCAAAGATTACCCTCCTTGGGCTAGATCATCCTTCTACGGAGCCAGGGTAAAATATATAATTTAATAATTTAAATAATACCATTAATCAGTAGCTAAGCTAGAGTAAGATGTTTAGTCGCTAGAAAGTTTAAAACTGGTGATAGTACTCGTCTATCCCACTAATATTATAAATGTGAAAGTTTAGATGTATGAATGGATGTTTGTTACTCTTTCACGCCATAGCTACTGAACTGAATCAAATTTTGCATGAATATAGTTCTAGACCTGGAATAGGACAATGGCTACTTTTTATCCCATAAATCAGTTTACATGGGATGAAAATGTGGTTTCAAGTTTCTATAGAAAAGTGATGTGTCAACCCTTTCACGCCATACCTATTGAACCGATTGGGCTGAAACTTTGCACAAATAAAGTTCTAGATCTAGACTAGGACAAAAACTACTTTTTTCCTACAAATAAGTTCCCCAAAAGGCTTTAAAAGAGACATATAAAATGGGAAACACAGAGTCTGAGGCGCATAACACACAACATTTCACCAACTATGTTTACTGATGGAGTACAAAAAAACTAATTCCACGCGGGTGAAGCCGCGGGCAACAGCTAGTAAGAATACATAGCTTTTACTCAAAAGCAAACGCCAGCTAGTTCTATTACAAGAATTAGTAGGTGGTAGAGCTGGTGCCACAGCACTTGTACAACAGCGGTTATCAATCGGATTTTAACGAAAGAAGCCGTTTTTAACGCATTAGCAGACTACAAAACAGGTTTTAATCGATGTGAGCAAAGAAACAATTGGTGGTTTTTGTGTTCCCGGTATTTCCTTTTCGAACAATATTCTACATTTACTAGAAAATAAATAAATATATCGAAATCATTTAACGCTCAATCGATCTCATTTCATCAATTCTAGATTAAATTTAAATAAAAAAAAACATTACACAAAACACAAATTTACCCCACAATCCATTAAAAACTTCAACTAAACTTGATACTTACGATAAATTAAACTTTATGTATCCAAAGGATCTAATTAAGTTGGAACATATTTCTTCTTTAACAATTAAATATCGGTAATTTTCATATTTTATCCTAGAATTGTGCTATGAAATGTAATTGTGAACGGAGTTTGAAGATATCTTAGAGGGTTTCATGGTGGGCCAATTTGTATGAAATTAATTACATAAAGGGCAATAACTTTATGTTGCGATGAGATAGAAACCTGATATTTCAGCAGCACCATGGGGCCATTAACTTCTGTAGAACTTATTATTTTCAACTTGATATTTTTTTTTTTTTTTTTTTTTTTTTTTTTTTTTTTTCATTCCCCTATCATCTATCTTTACAGGATGCATCCTAATGCGATAGAGAAGGTTTATTAAACATTAACACTTAACAATTAAATTTACAGTCACAATTAAACTTTTACATTAATACTTAGTATGGCCTGTGTGAACTCGCTCACGTTACAATTAAACAAATCAACCCGTCCGGATCCAGCCACCGCGTTTAGCAAACGCATAGCGCGCGTAAGCGACGCCCTCTGCAGCAGATTGGTGCGTGCCCGCGGTACTGCCAGGAGTGTCGGTTGCAACCGCCGCGTCGCCAGTCCGTCCGGCACGCACAGTCGCAGTTGCTCGAGGATGGCCGGGTTATGCACCTCGCCTCTCAGCACACGAAATAAGTACGTGGCGAAGGATGCGTCTCTTCTCAATTCCAGTTTGCTGTATCCCACCATGCCTAATACAAACAGTGTAGGATACAGCAAAGGATATCCCGGATACACACCATACATCTTTAAATATATAAACCTTGTAAATTTATTTTGAATACGTTCCAACATTGTTTTATACTTAGCTTCACTCGGAGACCATACCATCGAGTTACCCTCTAAGTGGCTTTTCACGAGAGCCTCGTATAAGGTTTTTAAAGCACAGATGTTAGTAAATCCGTTTGCCTGGCGTAAGACAAACCCTAAATTCCTGAAAGCTTTTTTGCAAACATCCTTAATGTGCTCTCGGAAGTTGAGATCAGCTGTGAAGCGAATGCCCAGGTCTCTTACCTCCGATACTCGCTGCAGCAGTTCTCCTCCAATTTGGTACTGCGAGAGTATTGGGGTGCGCGCGCGACTGAACGACATTACAGAACATTTGGATACATTAAATAGTAATTTATTCCTCTGACTCCATTCAACAATCCTGTCTAAGTCCTGCTGAAGTTTCCTCTGATCCTCGCCATCTTTTACTTCCAGCACCAGTTTTAGGTCGTCCGCAAAAAGCAGACACGTAGACGCCTTGACTACATCCGGTAGATCATTTACCATGATGATAAATTGGAGGGGCCCTAGGTTGCTCCCTTGACTGACTCCTGATCTAGTGTAGTAGGGCTCCGACCGATGTCCCCCACAGTCGACGTACTGCCGCCTGTCCCCCAAGTAGCTGACGAAGAAGTTGAGCGTGTGCGGTGTGCAGCCCACGCTTGCCAACTTCTCGAGCAGAACGTCGTTGTCGACCGTGTCAAAGGCCTTTCTGAAGTCGCAGTAAGCGACGTCTACCTGTACTCCAGCATCCACCGCTGGCACTAATCGTGACATCAGGTGGAGCAGGTTCCCTTCCGTTCCACGCCCTGGACGGAAGCCGTGTTGTGCGTCAGACAACTGGCCACTTATCTGCGCATATAAGCAGTGGTGTATTGCCGATTCAAATACCTTGGCCGGAGTACATAGGATTGCCACTGGCCTGTAGTCGGTGGGATCCTGGCCTCCTCTCCCTTTCGGTACCGGTACCACTCGAGATAACTTCCAACGATCAGGAAACTGAGCGGCCGCTATACTAACGTTGAACACGTGTAGCAGAGGTTTTTCCAACACCGTCCGACAGTCTCTAAAAACGAAGGGTGGTATGCCATCGGGTCCCTGGGAGCGCTTAGATGGCAAGCGGGCGAGCGCTCGGCGCACTGCCTCTAACAGTGCCCGAAGAAAAGGGTCTTGACAGACGGACAACAAAGTTATCCTTTAAGGGTTTAACGGCTCCGTTTAAAACGATTCTAACGGGCTTTACAACTATTATGCCAGGGTCTACTGTGGAAGTACCACCATGATACTCACAAACCCCCTCAAAGTTATTCGGGGAGAGTAGATAGCAGGTGGCCGACCATGCCTGGGACTGATTGATAGCGGTATATGTGTCGTCAGCAGATAGTAGAATTGGGCAGATTGTAAAGTATGAAAGGCCTTTGTCTAGCAGTGGACGAACCAGGGTGATGGATGGTTGTATTGAATACTTTCTATTATGTTTCGATAAGCCAATATAATAGCTTCAATATAATTGGATTTTCCATTTTTAAGAAGTAAATTCACTATAACGAAAAATCAAAATTTGTGATACTACGTTTTGTATCGTTCAAAAAATAGTTTTCCCATGTATATAGTACGTAATTGTTATAGGTACACATCTTTCAGCTGGGAGCTATTTTATGAGCAGCGTTGTTATTGCTTCTGATTTCCAAATTAGAAAAGATCAATTAGAAACAAACAAGTAAACGAATGTATGGTACAAGATGTAGTATATACTATAAAACTGAATATATGATTGAAAGCTTGACCTGTGCCTTCTTGCACAGTTATAATAATAAAATAAAATTCGTTTATTGGCATATTAAAAACCCAAGTAACATAATAATTTCACTTTAGTACCTGTGTATAAGTATAAAATACCTGTAGTACAGGCACTAACCTCTTCCATATCGGACGCTCATGATTAGGTTACAAAATTATCAAAGAATTAATCTTACAATTTTACATACTAAAATTGAAAAACAGATCAAGTAATTAAAAGTGCAAAAAATTTTTTTACTGCATATAAGTTATAAAAAAATTATGAAAATAAAATAAAATAATAATTAAAAAAAATATGAGATTCACTGTACCGTTTAATACAATAAAAATGAAAGTTCCGACCGGTTTCATTTGATTGTACACCATTCTCACCAAAACTGGTCAGAAGTATTATTGTGAAAATAATAATCGTGTGAAATAGGTACGAGTGAATTTATTAATCATGCATGATGTTTTCGAAGTTTCGCTAAGTGCCGCCAATCGCATTTAAAAATAGTGAGTTCTATCGGTTTTTAGGATTCCGTAGCCGAAGGGCAACACGGAACCATATTAGTGTCACTCTGCTGTCTGTCCGTCTGACCGTCCGGGCACAGTATAGGTAACAATACTATAGTCCGGGTATGTCAAGGGTCTCCAGCTTACAAACTTAATGAGTTACAGACCTTAAATTTGATTATGTTATTAAGAATGTTGACCCGAAACCGAATATTGAACATAAATGTTATTTTAAGGGGGTCCCGTAACTGAAAAAGGAGCCGAAAAGGTTTTTTTCCTTTTAACACAGGATGGTGTCCTTGTGTAGAACTCATTGAATAGAATACAGATATCTTTTTCTATCTCCAAAAATAAAGAAACGGGGCGCCATCAAAGTTGTCAGTTTTAGACCATAATTGTTACGTGATCTATCTCAAAAAATAAACTTTTATGTAGGTATATTATGTGCCATATATTTAAACAAAAAATACTGAAAATATAAATAATAGCACTAAGATCTTGCCAAACCGAACGCAACAAAAGTGCTAGTACCGATATATCGAACTCTACCTGTCACTTGGGGCCAAGACCATCATTGAACTAGATCACTGTAAACATAGAAAAACATGCAACCCTACAATCAACCAGCTATTTTACAACGGAACATATACACAATACTTCACAATACCAAACTTCAAGCAAGTTCGACTTTACACTGATGAGAGAGGAAGAGGGTTAAGATCCAATCTTCAGTATTCAATAGGAGTTGGTTATAGAGTCACATCAACGATCAAGCCGCACGCACCTCTGGCCGAAGTTTTGAGTTCATGCCAATCTGACTGCAAGGAGCTCACGGACCGGGACTTTATAATAGTTCGAATGATTATGACCCTTTGTGCCTTCAATCGACCCTGTATTGTTGTCTTAATGCCCTTAAACATACTAAGTATTTAAATGAACACATGCTAAATCAATGCCTACAATATGTAAACTCGTGTTTTTCACGTGTAGCACTCTTGGATTTCTACGATGACGACAAGATTTTCGATAAAAAATTCGGAAGTAGATGCATGCACAGAGCGATTCTGCGTCTCGATTATAAACGGGAATTCAAAAGGTACAATTGTAACCTAAAACGCGAGACTTACGCGGGAGGTAGTAGTGTTCTGCGTCCATTGAATGTAAAAAATGTAGAGACGCAAACTTGCTCTGATAATGGAACAACTCTCAACAATTCGCTAACTGTAGGAACGCAGACAGACTGCACAAACAGTTTATTCCACAAAGAGACGCAGACAGAAGAATGTTTGCTTTTTTGCCAATAAAGTAAAATATGTAGTATATCTTCTCTATCAAAATCTTTGCGGTGTTACGAACAAAAAAGATGAAATAGAATTACTCCTCCACGAACTTAGTGTCAAGCCTAATTTTTTCTGCATATGCGAACATTTTCTTAACGAGAGCAATGCACTTCTTTTCAATCTAACAGATTATAATATAGTATCATACAATAAGAGGACTAATAAAAAGAGAGGTGGTTCACTTGTATTGGCGCAAAAAGATAGAAAAGTAGAGGAACTAAGAAATGATAGTAAAATGTATAACATGAATAGTTTTCAGATTTGTGGTGTTACGGACATCGATACGGGCATTCACATTATAGGTATCTATCGATCCCCAGACAGTAAAAACTTTGATTCTTTCATTATCAGCTTGGAATCATTATTGGAAACTTCATTTGACAAAAAGTGTTTGATGGTTGGTGACTTCAATGTAGACCTTCTGTCAGATAGCAAACAAAAAATCGAACTTCTTACATTGTTATCCTGTTACAATTTTAGACACTTGGTTAATTCTCCCACTTTTAGACGTAATGATTCTCAGTCATGCATTGATAACATCTTTACTAATCTTACGATCGATGATTTGGGAACAGTTGACATATATTTCAACGGGCTAGGCGACGGACATTCGTTATTATCATGCCCGATAGTTACTAAGGCTGAAGAAAAAAAGGAGAAAATATTCTTCAATATCAAAATATTTATTTTGCAAAATAGATACATAAAGTATACTTTCTACACGTCAAAGTTAATTTTAACAATATATATCTTTAGAATATAAAAAATATACAATAGTACAGGACATAAAATATACACCTGCATAAAATAGAGGAATCTAGGAATAAAAATATGATATAAACATAATACAATGAACAAATAAGTTGATAAATAAATACGGGAAATACATGCAAAAAATATGAAGATTGGGCTACTAAAATGTAATAAAGTTATACACCTGAATAAAATATAGAAATATAGGAATAAAAATATGATATATCCCGTAGAGTCACAGAAGTGACGATCGTCACAAATAGGCCGACACATAAAAAAAATAAATTAGTTAATATATTATACACTTAGTGATATGGGTATCATTGGAAAGCTAGGAAAATGAGTAACAAAAAAAATGATAATATAAAAAAAGTTGTGGATTGTAATTCTAGGCCCAAATTTTTTTTTAATACATGTATAGAAGTCAGATCGGAATTAACGGTAGCAATAAATATTGCTAGTATGCTTTTATTAATTTAAGTTAAGTTTTTTAGTTGTAATATTTTTGGTATTTGTTGTATTTACACTTTTACCTGCTTTAACATTTTTTTAAATCTCATCATACCCACAGGTTGGCTGGAAGAGATTACTTTGTAGAAATAAGTTGGCCATTGTACACTTTTTTTACTGTATTTATAAAATTGTATTGTTTTTCTTTTCAAGTTTTATGTACAATAAAGAATAGAGATTTTATTATTTTTATTATTCTTTATATTTATTTACAATATTATAAAATTTGAATAGACATATATATATATATATAGTATACAAACATATATTTATATATATAACTGTTAGTCATAAGAGGGTAAGAGATTCTTTTGTACGAGGCAGTCGAAAATAGATAGCTGTTCAAGTGAGACGTGGTTTCCTTTATTTCCTAATTGAATCACGAAATAACAGTGGCGCAGTCCGAACTTTACGCGTGTGATTTAATAATAACCATTTCTACTTGGCGAAAATGGCATCAGGAACATTTGGTGTGTTAAATGTGTTCAATCACGAAACACATGAATGGGTGCTGTTCAAAGGTCAACTGCAACAATGGTTCCTAGCGAATGAAATAACCAGCGAAACAGACAAATCAGAAGCAAAACGTCGAGCTATCTTACTCAGTAGTTTATACGAAACTACTTACAGACTCATCAGGGATATAGCACTTCCTAAAGATGTCGGTACCCTAACCTATCAAGAGGTTATCAACTTGTTCGACGGCCATTTCCAAACAAAGAGGTGTACTTTTGCAGAGCGTCACAAGTTCCATTGTGCCGTTCAAAAATCAGAAGAATCCTTAGCGCAATGGTCAGCGCGTGTACGTGGCTTGGTTATGGAGTGTGGTTTCCCGGTGACGTCACTGGAAGACACTTTGCGAGATCGCTTTGTGCTCGGTATGGCTTGTGGTCCCGAGCGGGATCGTCTGTTCAACGAGCCCATAGAACAGCTGACGTTGCAAAAGGCGTTACAGTTGGCGGAAGGCATGCGCTGCGCAAGAGAAGGATCCCGTCAGGGTGCGGGTGCTCCGGCGCCAGCTCCCGTCGTCATCGATGTACACAAGATGGCTGCGCGCGACCGCGCTTCGTCTTCGTGGAGCGGCGTGAAGAATCATAATAATGAGGCCGGGTCAGCTTCTGTGGCGTCATATCGTTCTTCTGAACAGTGTTCGGTGTGCGGATATTTCGGACATAACAATAAAAAGTGCCGTTTTAAAAATGCATTGTGTAGAAAGTGCGGTATAAAAGGCCATATGAAACGTGTTTGCGGTAGCAATAAGATGATAGGTGGTAACCAACATTTCTTACAGTGTTGTTCGGATGATGGCGATGATGGTAAGCGATTACTTTTCAACATTCGTTGTTTTCAAGGAGAACCTATGCAGGAATCGGTAATATTAAATTGAGTTTTGAGGTGGACACTGGCTCCGCAGTTACGGCCTTTTCTGACTCAATTTATCGTAAATATTTTGCTAATTATCCGTTACGTGAGAGTAGGAAGATTTTGCAAAGTTATAACGGTAGTTCCATAGAAACATTAGGAACCATATCCCTACCTTTTTCTTTCCGTTCTCAAACTGAACCTATCCAGGTATTTGTTATTAAAAATGGTGGCCCTCCGTTACTAGGTCGAGATTTTATCTCAAAATTCAAGTTACAAATTTGTCCCATTAACCATTGTAAGGTAACTGAAAGTGAAAATATCGATTACTTTACAAAGCAATATCCCGTTTATTTTCTAATAATTTGGGCTGTTGTCGAGATATGGAGGTTAAACTCAATTTGAAGCCGCACAGTTCGCCAATTTATTTTAAGGCTCGACCTGTACCATTCGCGCTTAAGTCTAAATTAGAGGAAGAAATCGACAGACTGGAGCGTTTAGGTATAATTGTGCCTGTTACGTTTTCAGACTATGCAAGTCCAGTTGTACCGGTTTTAAGAAATGACGGTAAAATTAGATTGTGTGCGAACTATTCTGTCTCTTTGAATAAGCAATTATTGATAGAAAAATACCCTCTTCCTCGGATTGAAGAGTTATTTTCCAAGTTACACAATGGGGTCCAGTTCACTAAGCTGGATTTATCAGGAGCATATAATCAGCTGGTTCTCAGCAATGATTTCCAGGACCTTACTTGCATAAATACACATAAAGGGTTGTATAAGTATACTAGATTGGTTTTCGGTCTTTCGCGCACCCGCAATTTTTCAGCGTACGTTAGAAAATATTCTATCTGCTCCAGATGCAGACGGTCGTCCTTCGTCCCTGCAAGACGGGGTCCTTCAGTTTTTAGATGACATTTTGGTGACAGGACGAACAAGGAGCGAACATATGTCTAGGCTGAGAGAGGTTTTTAAAAGACTAGAAACTGCCGGACTTGTTTTGAAACAAGAAAAATGTAATTTCTTTCAAGATTCGGTTTCTTATTTAGGTTTTATCATCAACAAAAATGGGATACATAAATGCCCGGAAAAGGTAAAAAGTATTTGTGATGCTAAAAGACCGGAAAATATTACAGAATTGAAATCCTTTTTAGGGTTAGTAAATTATTATAGAAATTTTGTAAGGAACGCGTCTTCTATTTTAGCTCCTTTGCATGAATTATTACAAAAAAATTATAAATGGCATTGGGACAAAAGTCATGAAAATGCTTTCATTTCTATAAAAAACGATTTAACTTCTGATAAAACATTGGCGCATTTCAACCCGGATGCACGAATAATTTTAGCTGTGGATGCGTCACCTTTTGGATTAGGGAGTTTACTTTCACAGGTTGATAAAGATGGCATAGAACGACCGGTGTCATATGCGTCTAGGTCTTTGAACTCGGCTGAAAAGCAATATAGCCAAATTCAAAAAGAGGCTACCGCGATAGTATTCGGGGTTCGCAAATATCACCAATATTTGTACGGCAGAGCAGACCCGTTCACATTGAGAACTGATCATAAACCTTTACTTTCCATTTTTCATCCAGAAAAAGGTATCCCGGAAGTATCGGCTAACAGACTTCAGCGATATGCGTTGTTTTTGTCTGCCTATAATTATACGATTAAGTATGTGTGTAGTGCAGACAACTGTGCTGATTATCTTAGTCGCTCCATGTCACCGATGACGTCACAGCTACCAAGTATTGAGAATAAACAAAGTCTTAGCGAACCGGTCCCTTTAGGTTATAAACATATTGTTGAGGAGGCTTGTTGTGTAAATTTTATATGGAATGCTAGCTCAGCTCCTTTATCTTTAAGCGAGGTGAAGCGCTTAACTGAAACTGATATAATTTTATCTCAGGTTGTGAAATACACGCTGGGGGGTGGCCTGAAAAAGTGTCTGACAAAACATTTCGACCTTATTATGGGTGTCGATATGAATTAGCAGTCGAGAAGGGTTGTTTGATGAGGGGAACAAAATTAGTAATTCCTGTTTTGTGCAGACAGAACATAATTAAGGAGTTACATAGCGGTCACTTAGGTGTAGTAAAAATGAAGGCTGATGCACGCACTCGGTTCTGGTGGCCCGGCATGACTTCGGAAGTCGAGCGGGCGGTATCGAGTTGCGACGTGTGCGCACAGTTGCGGCCCACCCCGCAGCGCAGCCCCCTCACGTCCTGGCCGTATCCCGATAAGCCCTGGCACAGGGTACACTTGGACTTCTTAGGGCCATTTAATAATAGGGTATATTTAGTGGTAGTGGATGCGTATTCTAAGTGGGTACAAGTGTATGATGTTAGTTCAGAGTATGGGTCAAAGGTGGTGATTCAAAAGTTATGCGATTTAATGGCTACATTCGGATTAATTAATACTATTTGTACTGATAATGGAACATATTTTGTTTCTTCAGAATTTGAGTATTTTTGCGCAAGTAATGGTATTACTCATCTGACGTCAACCGTATTTAACGCGGCCAGTAATGGGCAAGCAGAAAGTTACGTTAAAATTTTCAAGAAGGCATTAAAGGGTATTATTATTTCTGGCACGAGTAACAGTGACATAAATATAAAATTAAATGAGTTTCTTTTTAATTACCGTAATTCGGTGCACTCAACTACAAATAAGTCTCCTGCAGAGGTTCTTTTTGGTAGAAAGCTTAGATGTAGGTTGGATTTATTAAATCCAAAACCATCCTCGTCATCCGATACGGCACTGGTAGAAAATGTAAAGAAAAATCAGTCCTTACAGGCTAAATATTACAAAGGAAGAAGAAATATAGACTTTTTTGTAAATGATTTAGTATTAGTGAAAGCTCACCAAAATAAAAAAACTTTTTGGTCTAAAGGGGTTATTAAAAGGAAACTTGGAAAGTCAGCGTACTTAGTTTATTTACAAGATTTTGATCGTATTGTAAAAAGACATAAGAACCAACTTCATGAGCTAAAACGGGAGAGTGGAATAAGAAACGATGTACCTACAGAGTGATCCGAGCCAAGATCATGCTTCAGTCACGACAGAGTGCTTGCCGTCGGACGTACTATCAGCTCCAGACACGATATCTTCGGGTCCGCCCACTTCGAATTCTCCTACGAGCGACGTGGGTGTTACAGACGAACGTCCTCAGTTCCCAGCCGCAGGCCCTGTACTCGATTGCCAGGAAGCTGAGGAGGTCGCCGCAGCACCCCTTGGCGGTCCTACGGTGATAACAGAGTCGGTTAAGCCAGAGACTACATCTGCTTGGAATTCTTCGCGATCGCGACGGCTTCGTGTCCCCGTAGATTATAAGAAATACTTTTAAAATTGTTCTGTAATTATTGGTGGAGGGATTTTAGTAATAAGAGGGTAAGAGATTCTTTTGTACGAGGCAGTTGAAAATAGATAGCTGTTCAAGTGAGACGTTGTTTCCTTTATTTCCTAATTGAATCACGAAATAACAATAACTAAGATTTTTTTCAAGGAGAAAGTTTTTTTGTAGGAGATTTAATTTAGTTATAGAAAAAAAAACCGCATTCGAATTTGACAACTAGTTCCGAAGATATAGTCAAAAACATAATTGGCGGGAAAATTTGCAAATTTGCAAAAATTCGCACTAATTATACAGGATATACATAATGCAATGAACAATGTGTTGAAAAATGAACTAAATAAACCATAAATAAAAATAATGCCTAACCATCCGCACCATTCGATTAGTATTGCTAAGAAGAAGGGCAAGAAACTCAGCAAAGATTCCTTTTTCAAAAAAAAACATATGATACAAAATTATATACATACCTTACATACCTACTCCAGTAAAGGCATAAAAATAATATAAGACTGCAGGAATTATATCATTATAAAAAATTTATCTTAGTCAATCCGTCTCATATTGTCTATTACCTTTAACAAAGTAAGTTTACATATAAATTAAACAAAGTAAGTTTACTTATTAATTAAATTTAAGCCTTTAGAGGAATCATACAGTATTAAAATATCCTAATTATGAATTACAATTTTGAATAAGATTATTATTATTTATTACACCATGCTTCATTATCGTCCAAATAATCATTGATTTTATAATAAGCTTCGAAACTAAACTTCGAACACCTACTAAAATAAATTAAAGTATGTGAAAACAATGCATTTTGTTCATTTGAGACATCATGTTTCATAGAGCCATTTACTGCTTAAGACCTACACAATCGATATCTAAATAGAAATAGTGTAAGTTTATTTTTTTCAAAACAACCGGGTTCGATTCCCGAGCTGAGTACAGGTTTTTTTTAAAATGTATGAGTGCAGTTTTTCTTGTTATTAAATTCGATGACATAGTTTATAAGAACAGATCTTCGTATGTCTTATAGTTTCAAACTTTCCCAAACTGACCGATTTGAATGAGACACTCTGTATACGTATTATTATCCGATTTTTCCAAAGATATCACTCGGCTAGAGACTCCGGATGACAAAGTACAAAGGTTAAACACGAGGCGCAAAGACGTCCGCATCAATACTGTGCCTCCCTCGTTGAAAATTGCGGAACACAGTGCTTGCTACCAAGCTGTTAGATTTTACAATGCGCTGCCTTTAAGTTTGAATCTAATTGAATCGTCTGGTATTTTTAAAACCAATCTAAAAAAAATCTTACTTACGAAATGTCTGTACTCACAAGATGATTGTTTCCTTGCCAATACCTGATACCTTTGTTTAACTTTATATAATTTTGGTACTTTTGCTTTCTAAATTCTGTGTGTTTTAATTTGTTTATTTATTATCTTTCTTTTTTGTGTGTTTCTTGTTAATGAAAGGCTAAGGCTGAAAATCGGCGGCTTTTTGTTTAAATAACAGACTGTCATAAGCCGAGTCTTAGACCGATTTGTCTCTTTTCATGTATAAAATTATTGTGTATAAAATTTATTGTGTTTTTCGAGACAAATAAAAAGCTTTTATTATTATTATTATTATTATTATGATGTCCTGGATCTTTGTCCTTTACCTGCTACTTTTGACATTATTTTATTATTTATAGACATGCCTAAGACCATTACTATTATATTATTGACAGTGCATCAAATTTATAACCTGATACATATATTTAAGTATAATTTTAAATTTTGTAGAATAAGTTAGAAATAAGGTTGTTTTTCTAATACAATGTAAATTGTTTGAAGAATGAATAAAACTGAAACTGAAACCGAGGTACTCATCCTAAACTGTTAAATTTTTCCATCATACCTCTGCAACGAATTTTTGTAACTTTTTGATACACCAGCCAGTAATGCACAAACTGAACGCTTATAAAGGGCGTTATGTGATTACACGCCTGTTTCATTCCGAACAGCCTGTCGTAATGTAATTATTATAAAGTAGTACCTGTGATTTTTTAAGTAAATTAAGTAAACATTATTTATTTAACAAAAAAGCCTGCAGCTTCCACCGCGTTCAGTGAATTTTTGCCCCGTTTTCGGCTTGGGCGTTATTTTATGAAAACCCCCTACAGTTTATGTATTGACCGGGTCACTACAATGATAATAAAAAAACGCATAATAAAACAAAAAACCACATTGAGTGGTTCCAGAATTACAGCGTTTATTCAATCTTTGCCTCGTTTTCGGCTTGGGCGTTATTTTATGAACACCCCTTATAGCCTATGTGTTGAATACACGGTTACTATGTGATGATCATAAAAAATACCGCATCCAAATTTGTTGAGTGGTTCTCGAAAGAGCTCGCGACGACAAGATATATGTATTTCTTATGATACCATTGATGGTACTAGTGGGACAATACAGTACCACTTGTACCATTGATGATACTGTTCAATGGTACTAGTGGTCCGGAAGCGAATTTTTGGTACGAATACGAACAATTTTTTTCATTGTTTGCACATCGAACCAATGTACTATTAAAATGTGTTATGAATTAGTTATTAAGACCCTTGATAATGGCGTAATACCGAAACCGGTTGGGATTAACATTATATAATATACGGTG
Organism: Ypsolopha scabrella; assembly: GCA_910592155.1. NCBI lineage: Eukaryota > Metazoa > Arthropoda > Insecta > Lepidoptera > Ypsolophidae > Ypsolopha > Ypsolopha scabrella. The sequence goes on from OU342964.1 coordinate 1,717,230, forward strand.
TTTTTGTTCATCATGTTGAATACGAACAATGCAAGATTTGTTTTCTTTTGTCCAGATCCTGATCAGCGACCCGAACGACTTCCCAGAGACAACAGTGATAACGAAGTACGTCCAGCTCGAAGATACCGTCGAGATAATAGTGGAGCCCATGATCTTTCGGAGTGATAACAACTTGCGCAGGTACCTATATATCGACATGACACGAATCCCGGTGTGGGTGCCAGGGGAGTCTCCGTATGGACTTTAAAATGGAAGTAGACCATTTTACTAAAGGTGACTAAAGAAGAGTAATAGAACTCAAATCAATGATTTTTTGAATCTCTTCTGTCTGTCTGTCTCTTTGTTCACGCACATCTCTAAAATAACTGAATGGATTTTTATGTAGTTTTCAAAAAAAATATCCAGCCGAATTCTAACAAAAGACTCGGTAAGTGCTCAGTAACAAGGTTCGATGACCCTTTTTGTGAAAGTCGTAATTATTTTTTCATGTTCCTTACAAAAGCAAGTCCAGTCCCGAATCAATTTCTATGGGACGTAAAGATTTCATTTTGCGACATTAGCAAAAAGTGTTATTGATCCGGCCTACTGATCACTTACCAAGCCTCCAGTATGAGTTTGGCTGCATAAATTAAAATCACCTTATATATTTGTATTATAATTAATATTTATGTTCTAGACAATGACACTCTACAAATAGCAGAAAAAAAACGTTCTTTTTTAAGTGGTATTTTTTAAATTAAGTATTCCTTTAGTAAATAGTGTATCAGGATCGCAGCAGATGAAAATCTGTAGTCTCTGCTCTCTGCCTACCCCTCTGGGAGACAGGCTGAGTATATGTACGTATAATATGTATATTGTCGGTTTTGGATAAATAATTTTTATAACATATCCAGAATTCAAATCTGTAACTCATTCCGTCTGCAAGCTACAGATTCGTGACATACGGATGGAAGACAGCAGAACAAAATTAATAGGACTCCGTAATAGGGCCTTTGGACGCGGAACCCTAAAAATGTCGAGTCTAGTTTTTGAAGCGACCTGAGACTGAGACATCGGGTCGTAGGAAAAATACTGTATGATGACTGTATGTAAGTGCGCCATTTTGTCACCACGCTTGATTCGAGCCCCAATTTTGCTTGGTGGCTTTCTACTCGAAACATATTTGTTTAGTAAAATTTGCGTATTGGGCCAAATATTTGAGGTATTTGTATACACGGATGGATTGAACCATCAAAATATACTCAAACATGCGAAACATTTTTGTTTACTCACAGTTTTAATTATAGTCAGCGGCCTTTTTATGACTGAATGCATCTTAAAAAAAAAGAACATGTATAAGATAGTGAAGTAAAGCCTTTGCCTGCGGCTCCAGCCACGTTTATTCAATATTTGCCCCATTTTCAGCTTGGACGTTATTTTATGAACACTCCTTATAGCCTATAGTTCTGTTCCAACGTCTAAAAATGCAAGGCTATGTTGAAAATCGGCAGTTGTCTACCTGACAGCTATGAGTCGAGCGCAAGACTTTTGTGCTTTCTCTTTTTTTATTTTTCATTATTATTATTATTATGTTTATGCTACGAGTGCGTAAAGGAGGCAATAGCTTATACAAGGAACGATTTGAAACACGAGCGATAAGCGAGTGTTTTAAACGTTACGAGTAAATTATTGCCCTTACGCACGAGTATCATACTACGTTTTTCAATGCATAGTGTGAGCAAATAAATTAATCGTAATTAAAGAAACAAACAAATAGTAAATACTTACTTCAAATGAACTTTAGGCGGGCATTATTTTTCTTGGCACGCAAGTTGCCGACTTGACGGAAATAAGCTGCTTTCAGTTTGATGTGTTCTAAGGCTGCTTTCAGTCATACATAACATAATTCGACTCCACCAGCTTATTCGAATAGTTTAAACAACAATGGCTACCCGAAATTATTCTTTAGATACAAAGAATGTTGTTATCAAGGAAGACCGATCGATAATGTTGTATTTTTTTAAATAATGTACTGAGAATGTGGCCAGTATCATTTTGCGAACTCGCAAATAAAAACTTTTTATCAAAAAGTTCATAATCATATTACGATTAAATGAGGTAACATACCAAGAAGTTTATTTTACCCAGATAGGGCACACCACCCATCACGTTGGGACGTAATAATCGTCGGTGAAACGCGGGTGTACCGGGTGTGGACTGTGACTTGCATTTCACAGTTCACACCCGGAACACTTCTGACACCCCCTCGAGGATTCATGTCGTGACGATATATTTTTATATATTATATCAAAAGATTGGTTGGTTAATTTTCATCAAAATGTTCAATTTGTACAGTTACTACCTTCTCAAAATGTCGTCTAAACAGTTTTCATTTCATTTCATCAATCAAACTGAACGAAGCCTATGAACGCATCAAACTGAATCTGTCATGTCTATCTATGGTCGACAAGATAAGACTGGCAGCTGTTTTTAAAAACATACCTCGGACATGGCTGTATGAGCTAAGTTCATTTGCCTCCCCACTATGTAGGAAAAACAAAAGAAAAAAAAATTAAAATATTAAACACTCTTGCGGTAAAGTTGACTCTGACAACGGATTAGACGCATATAAAACAGAACTTTACGAGCACTTGCATTGAAAAATTAATTACGCTAATTTAATGGTTCTGTTTTGTCTAATTTGCACAGGGTAACTGCGGAAGAAAGGAGATGTTGGTTTTCCGATGAAATGAATCTTGAACATACTGACAGGTCAGTTGTCACACTCACTCACACTCACTCAGAATACTGAGGTAATATTTTATAAAGGCTGGTTAGTTTACTAATCAGTGTTGCCAAGAACAGATTAAAGTTTTTAGTTAAATTACCTTTCAAAAGTTGCCGGGTAATTTTAGTGGTCAAGTTGACCCAAAGAACCGCTAATTTTTTTCTTTTAGTACTTTAAGTTATAGAAGCAATAAGCAATAGTAGTTTATGAAACTGGTATATAAAAAGGTTATTAAAAACTAGTGTCAGATTAAAAAACGCGGCGTCGGCGAGTTTTTTAATAGTACACGTGTGTTTTAATACCTAGTTATGTATAGTTTCATACACTACTTTATCTAAACTCATGCCTACTAACCTGTTTTCATAATTTTTGTAAATTTGTCGTCAGCCATTTTTGATTATTCTTGTAAAAGCTTGTTATAAAAGTGTTCGTAATTTCCGTCGTTATTTCCAGAATGTCAGGTGGAGTCAAATATCATCAACATCCCTGCTGTCAATAATTTTAGGGCGAAATAATTCTTTTGACCTATAAAACCACAGTATATGGTGCAACAAACAGTTCATCCATTGACAGACCGAGTCCAACGTCCAACGCGCCGTAAGTCATAGACAGTACCTGGCCAAAAATAAAGTTGACTGTAACCTTGTTACTGTTTTGTACGTTTTGGAGAACAATATATAAAAACCTCATTGGTATTTGATATTAAACCTCAGACATGGCTGTATGGCACGACTTCGTGCTGCGTGGGCTAAGTTCCCTTTGCCTTCCTAGTTAGTATCGCATGTACTGTAATCTCAGAAAAAGTTATTTTATAGCATTATGTTGCTCGGAGATCTATACTATAAATTTTTATCTAATCTCATATCGTAAAATCCTCATTACGAACTCAAAACTACTGGCATAATGAAAAAATATTTTTCATGAAAGTCTCTAAAAAAATTAAAAAATTAAATTATAGTATAGGTCTCCGAACAACAATATGCTATAAAAGTCTTTTTCTGAGATTACAGTACATGTGATACTAACTAGGAAGGCAAAGGGAACTTAGCTCATACAGCCATGTCTGAGGTTTAATATCAAATACCAATGAGGTTTTTATATAATGTTCTCCAATACATACAAAACAGTAACGAGGTTTCAGTCAACTTTATTTTCGGCCAGGTATTGTCTATGACTTACGGCGCGTTGGACTTTGGACTCGGTCTGTCAATGGATGAGCTGTTTGTCTTGCTATAGTTTTCGGGGCAATTTATTTATTACTTACTGTGGTTTCTTTCATGGATCAAAATATTTATTTTGCCCTAAAATTACTGACAGCAGGGATGGTGATGAATGATATTTGACTCCACCTGACATTCTGGAAATAACGACGGAAATAACGAACACTTTCAGAACAAGCTTTTACAAGAATAATTTTTGGCTGACGACAAATTTACAAAAGTTATGAAAACAGGTTAGTAGGCATAAATTTAGATAAAGTAGTGTATGAAACTATATATAACTAGGTATTAAAACACTCGTGTTTTTAATAACCTTTTTATGTACCAGTTTCATAAACTACTATTTTCTAACCTCATATCGTAAAATCCTCATTAGAACTCCAAACTACTGGCATAATGAAAAATATTTTTCATAAACATCTCTAAAAAATAAAACTATAGTATAGGTCTCCGAACAACATAATGCTATAAAAAACTTTTTCTGAGATTACTGTACTTTTTTTTTATACTTTATTGTACACATAAATATAATTACAATTGAGGTTAGAAATAGGATGTACACAGGCGAGCTTATCTCTAAGTAGAGATTTCTTCCAGCAAACCCCTGTGATAAATAAAAAAAATCATAATAAATTAATAAGTAGACATACGTGTACACAAAACTACGCATCACACTATTAAATTAAAATTTTAATACATATATATATATATATATATCCCTACATATACATACCCAGCATAACTACATTCTATTACATACATGAATCTGTACATGTGCTACTAACTAGGAAGGCAAAGGGAACATAGCCCAAACAGCCCTGCTCTGCCACGATAAAACACTGTAAGTCGAGATACACTGTTTTGTCATAACAGGCATAAATGAGCTCTCCGTGACCTTTTGTATGGTATAGGAAAGAAAAATTTTGAGATTGCATAATAATTTCCGAAAAATAACAAAGCAATTTATAGTGTATCTCAAAAACTATAAGAGCTTGATTCCACAAAAAACTGCAACTAATCTTACCGTGTTTTGTCATAACAACGTCCGTTATTTTACCCAGCACTAACTTTTAGTTGCAGTGTTTTGTCTTGATTCGTTGATATCAGGGGAGGTATTCCCAAATCGAAACAATTGTTGTTAATTAGTGATCATACAATTTTATTTCTACGGTTTTAAAAAGCATAATGAGTAAATTAAGAATAGGCGCACTCTCCAAAGACAAAACTTTTTTAAATCAATTTTTATTGCATATCAAGGCATCAACAATGGCTACGATGATGGAAGAGCTGATTTATCTTTGCCTGATAGGAATGTGTATGTAAGAACGATGCCGACCTAGGGAAGTATTTTATCATCATCACCTAGTGTTATATATTATGCTAAGATAGGAACCCGAACTCCTGAATTATGTAGTATATTTTATATTTCCATTTTCTCAATTGAGCGGAAAACAATCTAATGCTAGCGCATGGTTTCTTTTCTTATTTTTTCAAGGTGAATTTTTTTTTAAATATACCTTTAACCTATAAACTTGAAGTACGAAAACCAAACAAAATTTTGCAGTTTTGGTTCATATTTTTTTGTATTTTGCATGTAAACGTTGGTATTTTATAAAAAAAATCAAGTCTGCTAACTTAATACACTAATATTATAAATTTGAAAGTTTGTGTGTGTGTGTATATTTGTTACTCTTTCACGCTGAAATGGCTGGACGGATTTGGATGAAATTTAGAATGGATATAGCTTATAACCTAACTTAACACATAGGCTACTTTTTTCCCAAAAAAGCATGTCGTTAAACCGAATAATACGCGGGTGGAGCCGCGGGCAAAAGCTAGTTTGAAGTAAAGATACGGGAGACTCTCTATTATTCCCGTACTTGGCCTTTCTAGGGTTCCGTACCCGAAGGTTGCCAAACGGGACCATATTACTAAGCATCAGTTGTCTGTCTATTACAGGGGTCCATGTAAAAATTTAGGTACAGAACAAAAATGTATTTCTAAAACAATTTCAAAATGAATGCCTAAATAAGTTACGTCTGACACTTATTGCATTCCATCCATCCATCCATCAGCCAGTGTTCGTCCACTGCTGGACACGGCCTTTCCCAAATTTCGCCACTCATGTCGGTCCTCCATCGTCCTCATTCAGCCGCCCCCCACAACGTCCTAAATATTGCATTAGTATATTAAAAGAATTTAAGAAATTTTATTTATATTGTAATATAACTAGCTTTTGCCCGCGGCTCCGCCCGCGTGTTATTCGGTTTACCGACATGCTTTTTTTGGGATTACATGTAAAATAATATACGCACATAGCTACACGAACGAAATACGAGCGCCCCTAAAAATAAAAGCCGATTTAAGTGCTTGTTAATACTTGAAACATTACACTGGTCAACAAAATTGTAGAAATTTTCTGTAACAGAAACGATTTATTGAAATTATTATAGAAATTTGTATGCTGAATCCGAATATGAACTCAGATTTTCTCTATCACGTCGTAATATTTGTCTAAGATAGACTAAATTTTGAAAAATCGCGTCTTTTTACTACTTCTGGGGGCTTTACGCTTAGCAAAATTAGTTTTTCGGCTTTAATTTTCAATAATACTTCTTCTCAGTGGTTATTTTTAATAATATGATAAAAAGATTCACGTAACCAAGCCTAGTTTTCGATTAAATGTCTCAAAACCATCACACCCAATTTTTCATAGTAAAAACTTGGTATGAAATGTATGGACCGAACAAGCTCTCACAAAATATTATTTATTTTGAAAAATAAGGTTCAATCGCGCATTATGTTATTTTCACCTTAATAAGTATTGATTAAGGACTTGTAATGATGAAAAATAAATGTACAAAATACATTTGTAATAAGTAAAAAAAGCATTACTCTGTCTCGCATTAGAAGCATTAAAGACACGGTAAATTTCAATACTTGAAGTTGATTTCACAAAACTGAGACCTGATATAAAAAATCTGAGTTAATATTTAGATTCAGCACACAGTTTTCTGCAAGAATTTCAAAATATCGTTTCTCTGCAGAAAACTTGTTGACCAGTGTTATCATGGTTGAAGAAAACACTTGTACTCTTTCACAAAATTATTGTATTTCCGACTACAATGACGACGGAATTACAATCATTTTGTGTTTTCTTCAACGTATGTGCTCGTTTTTAAGGAAAAATAAAGTTTTGAAACTTCTTTCAGGTACAGCTACGAGACTTGCCAAACAGAGTGTCGCATACAGACCTACTTGCGTGACTGCGGGTGTGTGCCATTCAAATATCCCAGAGGTAATTAATTGTTCTTTATAGCCAATACAGAACGCGCGCCTACAGTAAGAAGCTAGCTATCCGCCTCCGCTGCTTCTGAAGGGATTGTGACTTCATGACTACACATTTACATATTAAAAACGGAAACCTTATAGAATCACTTTGTTGTCCATCTGACTGTTTGTCAATCTAGACTCTTTATCTCGAGCCCCGTTAGATATATGAAGTGTAAACTAATACCACTTACGAAAGATTACGGCTCCATGGTGCTGCAGGTTTCAAACTCAACGCGAAAAAAAGTTATTGCCCCTTACGTAATCAATTTGATAGAAATTGAATCACCGTGAAGATCTAAAGGGCATTTTCAGTTGACTTAGATAATTGAAATTCCGTTCACAATAAGGTCTTGTAGCTCAAAGTGACCTATTCTTTATTATTTTAAAATAAATTAATTGTAGTTTAATAGATCGTAACTGTCAAGTATGTTGGTGCTTCATAACTTCGTCAGATAAGTCTGTGTTTTAAACGGTTTTAACTTAGGGCACGAGTCCTACTCACACTTAACCAGTTTTTTACTTCTTGAACGCATCCTAGAGGATCCACTTAACCTAAAATGACGACGTTACTACCTATAATAATTAAAGTAGTTAGGTATAAAAAGTAATTTCAAAAACGAAAAAAAATAAAATTAAAATATATGTACATATCTAAATCGGTCTATTTATTTCAAAAAACATATTAAATAACAGACAAAAATAAAGTTTAAAAACAAAACATCTCGTATCAGTGATACAACCGTAAAATATACTTCTTATGCCAACCTTTACTCAGTCACAGTGAAATGAATGAATGGACAGAATGTCACGCGCCTTTTATATTGACCCAAAAAACTGTGTTGTTAAGTAAGTTGAATCTAAATATTATTATTAGAGTGTATTAAAAACTAGAAACAAATGTAAAGACAAAAATTTGAAAAATTCCTTGAGCCAGGATTCGAACCTCCGACCTCTTGTTATCAAGACAAGCGCGTTACTAATTGCGCCACCGAGGTACCTACCTAGACGTTGAATTTTTCCACTATACTTTTCCACGGAATATATTGTAACTTTTTCATCTAATCAGCTTGTAAGGCACATACTCAACGCTCACGATGGCGTTATGTGATTTCACGCTTCAGACAGTTAAGAAATTCACAGTTTTCATTAACTAAGATTATGTTTTTATTACGAAATCCATTGCCTTGGAATACTCAAAATATTATTGTTAGAGTGCATTACAAATTAGAAAAGATAAATTAGAAACAAATGTAAAGACAAGAATTTGGAAATAAACCTCGAGCTTGTTATCAAGACAAGTTGAATCTGTGACGTTCGGTCACGATCTTATGCTCTCTCTGCACAATTTTTTCTAAGAGTTTCAGTTATAACTTTTTTGCCTTCCTTGGAAATTAAACGGCAGTATTAAAATATGTAAGTTTACAAAAGTTAATTTTCTAATAGAGTCATTCATCAGAGGTTGCTCAGAGAGACCTTATGAAGACGTGGTTTTAATTTTGTAGCATAGCACATATTTTACATTAAACTTCTTGGAGGATATTTTATAAACATGTTGAAATAAAAACTAATATCTGAATTATGGTAAGCCAGTTTCCCGTCAAATTAATAGTAACAAACTTTCTATCTTAAACAATTTTAGATTCAAAGATTCAAAAGATTCAAAATGTTTATTTGTTAAATAGATACATAAAGTATACGTTTTACAGGTCATATCTTATCTTTATAAAAACAACATTATATATGATGAAACAAATATAATACGGGAAACATATAAAAAAAACATTATTTAACTTGGGCTAATAAAGTTATACGTACGCAAAATGCAATTAATGATTAAGTTAATAAATAAACTGAATTGACCATAAATAAATATAATGCCTAGCCAAATATATACTTGCACAAGTTAAAAAAATAAATTAAAAAATAAATTTTACTCAATATATACCACAACAGTTGAATAAACACTAAACTAGTAATGAACTCTCGCGGGCCCTATCGATAAACTAAAATTAATATTCAACTATAGGTACAAACAGTTAGTATCAGTTCTCATCCCCGAGTTATTCGATACATGGTTGTTGCACATTATGTATGAGTACATGGCCTGAACTCAAGGAACTTGTGTTTCATAGGAAACTATACAATACCTTTTATGCACCGTGAAATTTAAGTCTTTTTGTTAACTAAAACTGGTGATAGTACTCGTCCATATGAACAACCTTTAATATGAAGCCAACCCTGAAACCGTGAAAAAAATATCAGCTGTTTCATAGAAAAGTAAAATACCTACTGGACCCAAATGTATGAAACAGCAGATTTTTTTCTTCGCGATTTCAAGGTTGGCTCCATAGTAAAAGTTGTTCATATGGACGAGTACAATCACCAGTTTTCGTTAACAAAATGACTTAAATTTCACGTTGCTTGTTAAAAAAAATCTAGGCTGACTCTTAAAATTGTGAGTAAAGGTTTCAATATGAGTATAAATCTAAACCACGAATCTTTAAGAAGTAAAACTTCTATAACCGTTTCTGAATTTATCGTAGCCTTTCGGAAAGTCAGAATAATGGACTCGATGACTGGTTCATTACCCTTTTTGCAAAATACAGAAAAATATTATTTGTGCAAATATATGTATATATCTGTCTAAGAACAAACTGGAATCATTTATAGGAAGTCTTAATTTAATTTTGGGTTTTCACAGTAAGGGTCATTGAACCTTGTCAATGATCACTTACAAGTCTCTAGTGTCAATTTGGCTATATTAATAATAATGATGTAAAATCTGCTTGCCAACGATTATAGACAGCAATATAATTTTTCGATCTGTGTCAAATAAAGTGCAATCATTTTTACTCACAATCAGACGGGATTTTTACTAAGAAAGAAACATAAATATATTTAGCAAAAACTTGATTTTTGTGTAAATAAATTTGTCGAAGAAAATAACTCTTTGGTCATCTTAAAGGGAATAAAATATCGAGTTTGAATAGCTATACGTTGTTCTTTGTTAACGTTTTATGATTTAACGCACTATATGGACATAATTGTTCTAAGGGTTAGGTAGAATCTATTTGAATATAATCTCAAATTTCTAAGACACCTCATCTCTGACAGAGTTTGAAAACAATAATTTTACATTTTGATGGTCTTATTTTCAGATAAAACATCGCGCAATTGTGAACTTAGTGACTTGCCTTGCTTGCACCATGTAAAAGGTTTGTAAAATAACTTAAGGCGACTATCCCGGTCAAATTGGCGGGAAAATCGGCAACTGAACCGAGCCGCGAGTGGAATATTTACATTAATATACACAATACACCACTAGTTCACAATATTAATACGATAGCAAAATTGTTAAATGCACCTAACTACTAAAACTTTGTTTCCAAAACTTCAGGTGACTGCAAATTGTTTTACCAAAGCTGATGATTAATTCTAATACCAGTTATCAAAAACGTTAGTTAGTTGTTGGCGTTTCATTTTTTTTTGGAGGCGCTTTCGAATATTTTCAAGATATTTCCTTGCAAAACGAATTAAATAAAAAAAAATCAAATAGTGAACTAAAATTTTATAAACCACAGCTGAATATGTGACTACTTCTGCATTTTACGGCGTATTTGATAAGAAACGGATGATATACGTTTTTGTTTTCATGTTTTGCAGGGTGTAAAGCTTACTATATAGCTTTAAAATTACCTATTTTGTAAAAACTAAAGGCATGATATTTTAGAATAAGGACCGAGGTATATTCATGCAGAGTTTTAATTTCCCAAATCGGCAGGTTGTAGCGTCTTCGACTTTCTAAAATGTCGAATTTACATGTTGACGGAGATAGTCGTCTTAAACAAAATCTTCACGATGAAAGCCTGGGCAATAGTGGGTACTTGCAACAAGGCAAAACCTATATTAACTTATCTAATCTTTATGTTTCCGTACCCAAAGATTTCCAAACGGGACCCTATTACTAAGCCTTCGCTGTCTATCTGTCCGTCTATCACAGGGGTCTACAGCGTCAACTGTAGGCAGAAAGTTAAAATTTTTACAAAATATGTGTTACTTGGCCTTTTCCACGAAAAACAATAAAACATTTAAAAAAAAATTGTTGTGGTTCCCGTACAAGAAACCTCGAACAAGTTGCATCATTGAAACGTTATTGGTTTTGGCTCTTACTTGAAGATGGTAAAACATAGTTTTAAATTTAGTCAGATAGTAGGATATACTCTAACTAAATAAAAAGAAAAAACTGGCCAAGTGCGAGTCGGATTCGCGCACGAAGGGTTCCGAACCATTATCTATAAAAACTGCAAAAAATTAATGTCTGTTGTATGGGAGTGCGCAGGTCCGACTCGAACTTGGCCAGTTTTAGTAGTTGTTGTTATAGCGGCAACAAATGTACATCATCTGTGAAAATTTCATCTATCTAACTATCACGGTTCATGAGATACAGCCTCGTGACAGACGGACAGACAGACGGACAGCGGAGTCTTAGTAATAGGGTCCCGTTGGTTACCCTTTGGGAACAGAACCCTGAAAATAACAAATAGTAGTTCTGTACGCAGACGTTGTTGAATTTTTTGTCAGGCGCTACCATTTAAGTAGCTTGTTTTTTTAGCCTTGATGTTGCTTTGTCATGTATATTGTTGTTCATTTATTCACAATTTAAGAGCTGTGCTCTTGTCGGTAAAGTCTTGTCCATTCACTTCTGTACTGCGCCTTCTCTTTAACTTCTTGATACGACACGACATTTACTTTTTCTTTTACATGATCCATGAATATTCTCCTGGGCCTTCCTCTCTTTCCTTTCCCCTCCACTTTTCCTCCAATTATGTTTTTGATATAATTGTCCTATCGTATCAGATATCCCAACATCTTTCCCCTTCTATTATCTATAATCTTCATCAAATCTCGCTTTTCATTTACAATCTGCAGGACCTCTTCTTTGCTCTTCTTTTCCTTCCAACTAATTCCTTCCATTATTTTGTTCCATATATATTGTTGTTATTCACCATAAATGTTTGTATTGTGGGGTGGTACGGAACCCTCTGTGTTCGAGTCCGACTCGCACTTGGCTAAATTATAACGGAATAGCGTGAACTAATTTGAACACGGCAGCAGCGCCGCGCGCCCGTCGTTGTCACTGTCAGTTGCAGTCTCAGAACAATAATGGTTGCAGTATCCTCAGTCTTATTAAATCTTCCGTGTTTTAAAGAGTTGCTACCCTATAACTAACACGCTATTATGTAATATTCCTAAGGACATGAAAGAACTTCTACTTACTTATATTAAGTATGTATCTGCCTAAATAAAAAGACATTATGCACAATCAAAGAATTTAAAGACACTAAAACAAGCTCGACCGGACCACCCTGGAAGGACTATTCCAACCAAATAAGCGACATACGGAAAAATTGCAAAAGTAAAAAAATCGTTTTACAGTAGATAATGCTGCCACTATATTTAACGGCAGATAATGCTGCCACTATGTTTAGGGGTTTAATATGCTGAGTCAACTTATCTGATCAATGTAAAACTTGAACACGTGTTTTTTCAGACCTTTGTCTTTCCGTTGTCAGGTCGGTTACCCAATTGGATACATTTCACTCGATAGATTTAATTTTTGAAAATGATGTCTTTTTTAAGTAATTAATTCATTGTATGTCTAAACGGCTTGAGTTTTATGTCTGAAATTACTGATATAACAAGAAAACATGGTTTATTTTCCGATGTCAGTTGAAAAAACTCCTACATCAAATACTTTTTCGTAAAATCCAGAAAAACCTCGAAAATTCACTGATTTTGCGTACCGCCAGCGCGCGAAGCGAGCGTTCTAATGTAGACTTTCTGACGACGTACTGAAGTTCAAAATCGCTCTGTAAGATTATCATGCACTAGGGGTAAGGCCTTAACGGTAGATAGCGCTGCCACTATATTTATCAATTTATACTAATCTTGTCTTGTAATATGCATTCAGTTAAAAGTTACCGTCCATTTCATTTCAGCATAAAGTTACTTAAGTTATTTTTCAACACGTTTAAATTTAAATTTAATTTAAATAGTTTTCATAGGGACAATAGGATCTCATATAAATGTCACAAGTAAACAAACAAGGTACAAGGGTATACTCATTTACTTCCGCTTTATTAAAAACTGCAATCATTGTATCCTTTTAAAATGAGGAAGTTTTAAAGTTACAGGCACAGAATTGCTTATTTCTAACACGTTAATTTTTTTGGACTGGCCTATTTCTCATTTTCACATAATAAAGTGACCTGTGAGTATATGATAACAATATTTTGGTATGCCTAAGGGTCTAAGTTTGTACATAGCATTTTATGTACAAATTATTAAAATAATTAGGATGGAGAATTTCCTGTTGTGTAGCCTAATTTCACTATATTTCATACAAATTTCAAATTCAAACTGTTTATTCTGTAAAATAGATACATAAAATATACGTTTCGTATTTATACATTATAGCAAAACCGTAAATAGGATTAGGCTAATAAATGGAAAAATGTTGTGCAGTTTAGATTTCCCCGCCGCTCTTGAGTCTCAATATGCCTCTGATATTATGACATAGGTGGTAAAAATAAGATTTTAAAACAGTAGAACTCTCATACTACTAATATATTAGATAGGGTAAAAAAATACGAGTACATCTTATAAAGGAGGATAAAATTTCACGGCATCGAAAAATATTGCAAATTGTAGCCTGTATCTCAGTTTACAACAGTAGTCCGTCCACACTTATAAAGTAAAAATAACAATGATAACTGTTGTTAACATATAAATCTTTTATCTAAAACAAAGAATTACGATTTTTTAAACGGTCTCGTGTGAATTTATATTACATTTTATTTACTATATAAACAGCACAATCCAAACTTTTCTTGATTCACCGCGCTCTTTTTCAGTTATGTTTATCTCTTTCATTGTGCGATGGACCTATAGAGCCTTAATCTACCTATAGTAACATAATTAACGAAAATTATAGCCATATGACCGCCTGCGCGGTCAAAGACACATACCACGCCTTAGCAAAAATTATGGAGTCCTAGCACTTTCTATATGGTAGCAAGACAAAAATAGTATTTAATTCCGTTTATTGAACAACAAATACATAAAATAAATATGAAAACAAACTTGTAAAAGCTTACAGCAGGCGGCCTTATCGCTTATAGCGATTTCTTTCAGACAACGTCAGGGCTGAAATAAAGTGGTACAGAAAATACGCATGTCGTGCACAAAATAAATAATAATTATTAAATGGATAGCAAAAACCTTATACTCGTATAAATACATACGTACATACATAGGTAACACTAAAAGTTTCCGGAACTGGCCACTTACATAAACAATATTTAAAAATTTATTGCAACATTTGAAAATAGAACTCTTTGGCTGTAGAATGCAGTTTGTTTCATCTGACTGTCTTTTGTTTTTACCTTGTGGCGCCATTTAAAAAATTGTGTGTCTGCATCAACATGGATTTAACTCGGGAAAATTTTCGTAGTATGATTTTCTACGATTTTAAGTGTAATTTGACAGCTCAACAGAGCATCGCTCGGCTTGAAACAGCTTTTGGCAATGAAGCACCATGCAAGACGACTGTTTATAGCTGGTTTGCAGAATTCAAGCGTGGTCGTATCAATCTCAGTGACGAATCTCGCGATGGTCGGCCGTCCAAGGCTGTGACCAACAAAAACATCGATGCTGTGCGCCGTATGATTGAAACAGACAGGCATGTGACCTACCATGAAATTCGTGCATCCTTAGAAATAGGCATGAGTCAAATACAATCAATCCTACACAAACATTTGGGTGTGAGAAAGCTGTGCTCGCGGTGGATCCCACACAACTTGACCGAGGCTCAAAAAACGGACCGCGTCACTTGGTGCAGTGCCATGCTTACCAGATTCAACGAAGGTGCGTCAAATTTGGTGTGGGATATAGTAACAGGTGACGAAACATGGATTTATTGCTACGATCCCAAAACAAAGCAGCAATCGAGCGTATGGGTCTTTCAAGATGAGCCGAAACCAACCAAAGTGGCGCGCGTGAAAAGTGCATCTAAGCGGATGATTGCTTCTTTTTTTAATAAAACTGGACACGTGGCTACTGTTGCTTTAGAGAATCGTCGTACCGTGAATAGTGACTGGTACACGACCATTTGTTTGCCGGAAGTTATTGACGAACTCCGTAAAAATAGCCGTAAGCGCCGTATCATCCTGCACCACGACAATGCTAGTTCTCACACGGCCAGACAGACAAACGACTTTTTGAAGACGAAAAATGTAGAACTCATGAGTCATCCTGCATACAGTCCCGACCTGGCACCTTGTGACTTTTTTCTGTTCCCAAAAATTAAGAACCAATTACGCGGTCAACGATTTTCATCACCAGAAGAGGCTGTCGAGGAGTATGAAAAACACGTTTCAGAGGTCACCACAGGGGAGTGGCACAAAAGTTTTCAAAACTGGTTTGATCGAATGAAAAAGTGCATAGACGCCAAGGGAGATTATTTTGAAAAACAATAAATTAATTTTGTACCTTTAATAGTATTTTTTCATATTCATTCCGGAAACTTATAGTGCGTCCCACGTATAATATACCAAACATACGATACTGTATATACACTTATAAATAACCACACAAATATTAAAATAAATATAATGATACGTTAACCAAAAAGAGGTAAGGATTAGTAGGAAAAGAAGACGTATTTACCAAACATATACGCAGAAATAAAATATGCATAAGTACCCTTAATACCTCAATTCACAGTCCTGGTCTAACGCTTCTGCTCTTTAACTGTCTATCCTGCCGCGCACGCAAAATATCAGTTATTTTGAAATCGCGGCTACACTGACGGTTTTTTCATTTTTATGTTACAGTCTGTAGCTGTTTTATACTAATATCAGTTACATTATGCAAAGTTTTAGATCTAATTTCAAGTATTCATTAAATGCTATCGGTTTATTGTTTTGAGGTAACTTTGTAATTTTTTTTCTACAGAAAAAAATTATTGGAATAAAGTTTTCACCACGGCATTGACATAGCATTAGGCCTCAACTTTATCATATATCAATTTCAGTTTGTTGGTATAAAGCAGGATCATGCCAAGCGAACTGAGGTATTATAGACCCATAAGTAATCTTTTGAAGACAGACGACGAGCGTACGGCAGACTAGTCATTCCACAATCTGACAGCTAACAACAAAATAATTACCATAAAAATTTGAAAAAATCCACGGAGGCAAAGCACACGTTACACCACAGCGTAAGTCGTAGCGCAGCACATGTCTACGACGTAGCGAAAATAAGAAGGGAACACAAAAAGTCTATTGCATATATTATCTGTGATTTGGTCAAATTGTATCATGGAACATTTTTTTCGTACGCGCGAACTCAATATTAATTTAGATAAGATAAGATATTTAGTCACCATATAACAATGTCCGTTATAAAAGGTTTGTAAATACATAAGAAATTTACACGAAATACAAAATATGTACAATGTACATACACAATGTAATTTATAAAAATTTACATAAAATAATGGCTTAAATTAAAAATGTCATAATTAAAAATAAATTTATACTTTAACTGTATAATCAGAAAATGAACATGTCTTTAGCTTTAAATTCAAGAACTCATTAATTGAGTAAAACGGTTTATTTTCCAAAAAACGTTTCACCCTCGTTTTAAACTCCAAGAGCGGCAACTTTGAAATAGCTGTAGGTATTTTACTAAACATAATTAATTTAATATATTTTCCTTGTTTTTCCGTCTTTTTTAGTCTAGTTTTTGGTGTTATGAATTTCTCCTTATTTCTTGTATTATATCTGTGAATGTCCATTTTTTGGGTAAATTGTCTTTTTGTAAATAAGTTTCGATCAAAGAGTTGTAAATAAATAATGAAATTACGGTCATAATTTTGTCTCTTTTAAAATAACTTCGTACAGACGTACGTTTGTGTAGCCCGTTTATAATTCTTATTGCCCTTTTTTGAGAAATTAGGACTCGTTTTATATCAGCTCCATTTCCCCATACTGTGATAGCGTAATTTATAATAGATTGAATGTAGGCATAATAAACAGCAATGAGGGTTTTTCTGTTAACAAGAGACTTTAATTTTAGTAAAGCGTAGTTTGCGCTTGCTAGTTTTTTGCAGACTTTATTAATGTGGGCCGAGGGAGTCAGAGTGTAATCTATGATATAACCTAAGAAAGTAGTCTCCTTAGCATGAATAAAGTCATTTTTATTTTTTCTAGTTTTATAGGACATAATAATACTTTTGTCATTATTTAAAATAATACCATTAGATTCAAACCATTCTTTCAGTTTATCCAAGATTAATTTGGTTTTTTGTTCGATACCTAATAAACTACTATCCTTTATACCCTTATGAGTATCGTCAGCAAATAAGGAAACGAAAGCCCATTCTGGTAGAGAGCTAGCCAAGTCATTTATATAGATAAGAAATAATACCGGTCCCAGAACTGATCCTTGTGGAACTCCTATGTCATTTATTTCGTAAGATGAGAACTAACCATTAATGAAGACTGCTTGCTTCCTATTACGTAGGTATGACTCCAAAAGGTTTAGCTCTACGTCTAAAAATCCGTAGTGCTTTAACTTATGCAGGAGGATGTCGTGCCTCAAGCAATCGAATGCCTTAGAGAGATCACAGAACACACTAGAGCATTTCTGTGATCCATCCAATGCCTCCAATATAAAATATACCACATTTCTAATGGCCATTTCGGTTGATTTGTCCTTACGAAAACCAAATTGTGTAGAAACAAATAGATTGTTATCTTCAAAGTGCTGCACTATTCTTCTTTTAATTGCTCTCTCTAAGATTTTAGAAATGACAGGTAGCACGCATACGGGCCTGTAATTACTAGGATCTATACATTCTCCCTTTTTATAAAGAGGAACTACTTTACCATTTAAATTAAACACTTATGACATGGCAATAAAGTCTTACCAGATAACTATTTATTTATGGAGTAATTAAAAAATTGCGGCGGTAGCTTAGGGCATCGTATAAATTTCAAATAGTAGTCTATCTCCATACAAACGGGCCGAAACGAACCCCCCCCCCAAATTCAGATCAACTCGGTTTACGACAGTCGCGGTATCACCGCAGTTACGTACGCACGTTGTCACTGTGACGCTCCCGCGCATTTTTGTAACTTATGGCATGAAATTACAGAGAATGTTGAGCATTGTATGGTTGCTAAAATACAACTTTTATAGTAGTAATATAGCATTATCAAATACGTAAATAGTCATTTGGCAGCCCTAGCGCGTGTTTAGGCACCGAGCGGCCGTAGGAATACTAAAATACTAAATCAATAGATTTCAAGGACACCGCCTAGTTAAACTACTGTTGTTACCTATACTGTACTTAGGGGTAGAACGCTAACCTCTCAATCTTTGAGATCCAGGTCGATCCCGGGCCGGGCATGCACCAATAAGTTTTTCGGAATTTATGTGCATAGTATTTAATGCTTACTATTTGCTGAACGGTTAAGGAAAACATCGTGAAGAAACTTGCATAACCTAAAAAACGTGTATTTGTGCCCGAAGAACGGCGATAGGGCTCACCACTCATCACCTTGGGACGTAATTATCGTCGGTAAAAATCGGGTGATCCGAATGTGACTTGCATTTCACAGTTCACACTCGGAACACCTCTGACAGCCCCTCGGGGATTCATGTCGAGATGATATATATATAAGAAAAGTAAATATTGACGCGCGGCCCCGCATCCTCTTAAATTGTGCCTTACGTAATTCAACCTAGAGGAGAGCGTGGATCAAGGGTTGACACCGCCTTATACCTAGAGTTAGAGCGAGAATCAAGGGTTGTCACTGCCTCATACCTAGGTTTCACTAGAAGGGGCACCGTTGCTACACGGTAACCATTAGAAAAAAATACCAATAAATAAATGGAGTAAAAAAGTCACTCATGCGTAAATTGTACATTTGGTCAGATTTCGTCAATACACCTAATCTTTTTGAAAATACACTTCATTTAACACATCATAAGATTTTTGTATCAAGTATATGACAGTGTGAATATTTACAGATGTTCTCGATAATTTGGAATCCTCAGTTTTTTAAACATGATACTCATACATCGTTCGTTTGTTTAACCAAGGTCCAAAGCCAATCTCCATAGAAACTTGTGGGAACGCGGGGGACAATTCCAGAGAACCAATCGAATCGAGATCTCCTAAAACTCGATCTAAAAATGTATGGAGTTCGACTGATAAAATGGGTTTTTTACGGTCGAGAAGGCTAATTCAACAGACTGATAATAGGCCTAGAGCATTATAATTCCTTTCTTTTACTTTTTTCTACTCCTTCAATGAATTCTACACCCGCGAATAATTAAACTTTAAAAAAAAAAGTTTTTATAATCTAATTTTGCTATTTAATACTTTCAGACATTGTTTCAACAGCAAACTTTGTAAGTAAAAACATTTTTTTATTAAAAAAACTGAATATTTGCGGGTGTAGAATTGAGGGAACGTGTAGAAAAAAGTAACACAGTGAAATTATAAAGCTTTAGTCGTGGTTGTTAGTTCCGACAGCGACAAGTTTGTATGGAGATCGCCTTTGGACCATCCTCCAGGTGCTACAGTCTGATACCTACATGTTTCAACTCAAGTCTTCGTTGTAATCTTGTGAGGCGTTTAAATAACATTTACACTTACATATTAGACCAAATAGTATAAGGCTTTGTAGTTAATACATCGGAAATTGCACATTAACTTAACACAGAAGTCCAGTGATGAGTCAACTCACTAATCACAAACAAAAACACTAATACACAAAACACAAAAAAATCTGCAAAAATAATAAAGAAACAGCAAATAAAGTAATGTCATGTTCCGAAACTTTAATTTTATAAATATAATTAATTCATGTGCTACCGAAATTCATCAGAAAAAAGTCAATTAATAATTATTTTACGTCATCTCATGCTTATGTAAATTCTCAGAACAATAACTTCTATTCTATGTGTAAATTATCAATTTATCTTTGGTATTTTGTTACAAATACTGGGGCTCTTACTAAAAATAATGCATAAATTAATAATAATATTAATTTGTTAAATTTTCATTTTCCCTATACTATCGTTTGCCTGGAAGAAATTTCTTTGAGGAATAAGAGGAGGACGCCCTTGCCTTCTGTTATTTTATATTCTGTGTTTTTATTTCGATTTTCTGCGCTATAAAGTATTCATTAATTAATCCATTCATCATGAAAAATCGGAACCCAAGGATTAGACGACCACTTTATTATTAAACTATCTTTTGCCCGCGGCTCCGCCCGCATCGAAGATATTTTCGTGGAAATAAGGAAAACAAAATATAATGACCAATCGATTAAGCCCAAACTCGAAGGGTCTGCTGTTGTCCGTTGAGGAGATCCTATACCCATCTTCCAGTCCCATCATCAGACCTTGGTCACCATGTTTTACCTAAGTGCCAAGAAGTGTGTCAGGATCGTTGTAGATGGAAATCTGTAGTCAGATTAAACTCATACAGTTTTCTTGTATGGGAAAAAAATCAGTACATAAACCCGGCTGTAATCACTTTTTCAAGCTAAATATTAGCAAGAGGTGTGTCCGGATCGTTGTAGGTGTAAATTTGTAGTCAAATGAAACTGATATAGTTTTCCCGTATGGGAACAAACCATAGTATTTATTGTATCTATGCTTAAACCTGGCTGTACTTTTTCAAGCTTATTATTAGCAAGAGGTGTGTCAGGATCGTTGTAGATGGAAATATTTAGTCAGACTAAACTGATACAGTTTCCTCGTATGGAAAAACAACCGGTTTCATCACGTATAACTAACCATTTGGTCAAGGAACGCCGATAAAGCAGCTAAGCAGCGTTTTTTCTTCCGACATGGTTCACAAACGTCCCCATACTGCCAAAACCTGGCAAGTGCATGAACTTACAATTTGAGAAAACTGAATTCAAAGGTTTATTTAGTAATCATTCTTTATATACAGGTGATAAGCTAATGTAAAACTATATAAATATATGTGTTATTTATCACTCCTTTGGACAGGAAATAACAAATTAAAAAATGTTCCAAATTTCTTCCTAAATTTAATGTTTTAGTGGGATGGAAGCTTCAGTTACCGGGTTTTACCTGTAGACCGACTTATTTTTTATTTTTTGTTTAAAATGCTTTACAGCAATGCTTTCACAATTTCTAGCTTACTTTACCTTATCTTTTTTTAATTATCTGGATTCGTGAATTTTTTAATGAACATTTTTATATAAAGTTAAAATAACCGCACACCACTAGTAATTTATTAGGTTTTGCCTGTAGAAAAATTATTGGTTAAATTTTAAGTGCACTTAACATTATTTGTTTTTAGTTAAAATGAAGGCGTTTACTCTTCATCACTGTTTCAGATATTAAAAGGGATGCTGGGGGCGTTGTTGAATTACGAGGGCTGACTAAGGTGGCACTGCGTTTTCCCTAACGTCAATATACATAGTGTAAATAAAATAAAAAGTAAAAAGTAGACCGTTTATTGACTAAACCATACAAACAATTAAATTTAATACAATTATTTTTCAATTAATATTATGAATTACTCCTCCTCACTGCTGGTTTCAGCAGCCGCAACGTCAGGTAGACGATCAGCGGTGTTTTCGCAACACAAAGATTGAAACCAGCCGTGATATTCCTCCGGGATAGCACCTTTTTCACACAGACTAAGCAAGTCTTTCTTTTTAGCCGCGCTGATGGGCAGGGGCTTATTATAAAGCTGTTTCAGTGGAGGACATGTGAATCCCTCATCAGAACGTGCAGGTGATTCTGAGCTGGGATTTGCTTTTTGGTTTCTGTGTGTTTTTTTGGTGCGGGGGGCAGACTGGGGCAATATCTGAGGCCTAGTTTCAATATGCAAAAAATCTTCAGACATGTCGTAATTAAACAATATTTTTGTTTCCCCCTTTACGAACTTTAGTCTCTTTATCTTCAGCCAGTTTACTTTATTGCCTTCATTATCCTTGGTTCTATTTTTTATTGTATTTTCTGACAAATTCTTTAGGTCCAAATTTTCATGTGTACATTTAAACTTGCAATTTGAACAATCAATGGCCTTGGGTACCTTTGCAGCTCTCATTTTTTTATTGGTCTCATACGCCAAACCCTCGGCGCGTCTTTTCTTGGCAACATTTCTTTTCCATGTATTTGGCCTTGCAGTACGCTAACGTGCTAAGGGTTTCACTATTTTCCACACTTGATCTCAAATGTCTGTGAGCATGATTGAAGCAACATCAAACGCATTATCAATATTGGGCTCTATACCCTGCTGACTCCTGCTAGGTTTATCAATGTTTGGACCTAATAGGTCCTCTAACGTCAGTAAATCATTTTCATCATCAGTGCTCTGAGTTGTATCACGCACTAGCCCATCTGGTTTGTAAGTGTCATCACCATCCGAAAAATCACCACCGAACAATTCCAATTAACTTTCGGATTCAGATATAGGCCTTGTGGGCTTGTTGATTTTTCTTGTATGCCTTAATGGCCTGTTGATTGGTGGTAAAGGTGAAGTTTGCATTGAATCGAGTATACCTTCATTACGATGCCCGTTAAATGAGACATCTTCGATCATGTGGTGTGTTTTTTCAGCATCAGGTTTAGAAGACTTGATAAATATGAACGATTCCATCTTGCTGTCATTATTATCATCTGAAACATAATGAAACCTCCAATTAATCACAAGAAAACAGTATTTCAGATGATTATTCGTTTCGCCACAAAACTTGTTCTTTGGCTTGTAAAAACACTAACAACATTAATTATAGACTTTTACGACCTCCTCCGCACGTGAATTATTAGTATATATTCCTCCCTACTCACTTAATGATAATGCTTTAATATCAAAAACCAATAATCTAAATAGTTTGCCGGTAGTAGCTGGATGAGGATGGCCAAGGATAGAAAAATGTGGCGTGCCCTTGAAGAGGCCTATGTCCAGCAGTGGACCGATATTGGCTAATGGATTGGATTAGATTGATGTTTTTATACGTTTTCAAACAACATAGACGTTAAAAAAGATAAAGAAAACGAAAATACTTACACTCCTTCAAAGTTTTTTTATCTTCAATTGCAATCTCTTGCATTTGTTCTGCAGGGCAATTTGGTGACTCGTCAAAGTTGGACAACTCCTTAACAAGTATACCTTCATTACTGTTTCCGATAAATGAAACATCTTCGACAATCTGTTGTTTGTTCGGCATCATGTTTAGATGACTTGAACAAGTTGAACGACTCCACCTTGCTGTCATTATTATCATCATCTGAAAATAATATTCTATTATTGTACACAAAAGACATAAAAAGAAAAACAGAATAAAAAAAAAAAATTTTGTACAAAGGCGGACTTATAAACATAAACATAACCTAAATTTTTTAAAAATACTATCGAAATATTGAAACACTCACTTTCTTTAGAAGTGCTGCTGTCTCCAATCAATCAATCGTTTATTTGTAAAAAGCATGTTACATAATAAGTTGGAAAACATGTCACTCTGGCTCAATGCTTTTTGCCACTAAGCATACAAATTATAATTATAAACTAATCTAAAAAATACAGGAATACTACACAATGAGAAAGTTAATACAAATGTCAAGTAAGATGTCAAAACAACAATATAAAATAGATTATACATACAAATTTTATTGTCAAATACCGTTTGAATGTCATAGATAGACACACTCTAGGCTTCATTATGATAAAAAATTAACATCATTTAAATATTCATTTATGTCATAATAACATTTTTGTAACAAAATTTTGAATAAAATCGATTTAAATTTTCCAATAGGTAAAGATTTTATTGAATTTGGAAGCTTGTTATATAGTTTTACAGACATAGCATAGATGCTCTTTCCACGTAGTTTACACTTTGAATAGGGCATTTTTAAGTGTATTCCAACCGCAAGTCTTAGAAGTCTTTTACACCTTGAATCCATATTTTAATCCGATAAACGTTAACGTTACGTTTGCATATGCTTAAGGAAACACACCTAAAACTTCGGCGCTTGAGTCGCAACTGAGCGGAGAAGGGGGAAATGGCTACTGGATGAAACATGTTTGCGAACTTTGTTGGTTTTGCTTGTATGAATTTTAGTTGAGATTGGTAATAACTTTCAAACAAATCCGATTAAACTACGAAAAACTTTTTTGGCTGTTTGAAACTGGGAACTTACCGAATATGTGTCCTATGGCAAAAAAGTGAAAGATTTTATAATTTTTTTTACTTGTTGAAGAAAATATAAAATTTGATTTATCATATACATTGCAGCTTTTGGCAGTCCATGTCACTACAAAATGACACTTAAGTTACTTTAAAATAAAGTCTAAATTAGCAACGGAGTTTCGTATCAAAAAACGGGTTTTATCTGTAGATGAATTGAGAAAAGCACATGTTTATGGTATACTTAACTCATTTTTGGCCAATAGTGCACTTGCCAGGTTTTGGCAGTATGGGGACGAATATTGAATTTTCAAACTAAAAACTTACTTTTATTAATTTAAAATATAGCCTATGTTATCAAATCAAATCAAATCAAAATATTTATTTTTGCAAAATAGATACATTAAGTATACTTTCTACAAGTCAAAGTTAATTTACACAATATAATATGTCTTTAGAATATAAAAAAAATATATAATAATACGGGAAATAAAATATACACCTGCATTAATAAATGATAGTCGTAAGTTTTTAAATAAATAAATAAATAAAAATAAATAAAATAGGGGAATCTAGGAATAAAAATATTATATATACATAATACAATATATATACATAATACAATTACTCAACAACAGTATAGCTTTTTATAAAAGAAAGAATTTTTTGAATCGGTTCAGTAGTTCCAAAGTTTACCTCAAACATACAAACAAACAAACAAAACTTTCCTCTTTATATAATAGTGTAGAAGTGTAGATGTAGAAGTGTAGATGTAGAAGTGTAAATGTAGAAGTGTAGATGTAGATGTAGATGAATCGCTATTTTTGAACTTTTGAACTTTTAACCAATTTTTATTGCTGGAAATGCCGATGTCCTAAACGCTTCGACCAAAAACGTATACATCGATGTGGTCTGTTAATATATTTTATACCAAAAAATGTATGAAAGACCCTGTTACCTGTCTGGTCTTGTCTGGTCTGCACAGGGAGTAACTCGGCTGGGCCCAAAACAAGATTACGCAATACCAGCGGACAGTAACAAGGTTTTTCAGTTGAAAGTTCTAGTAACAAAATGTGACACTCACACAAGTCCAGTGAAATATTGACGGCGCCAAAATACCTCCAGAAGTCCAAAATCTGGGGTCCTCGCTATTCGCTGCTTGTGCCGTTTCGCTGCTCCAGTGCTGGCCGAGCCGGTATTATGGAGGGGAAAGACAAAGGCAGGGAACAGAAGGAATCAAGGAACGGCCGCGGGCATTTGCTACGTGTCACCAAAAAACTGACGCAATCTCTACGGTCTCTTCATGGAATTGTTTGTTTTGGTTTTCAAAGGTCTTTATTTCAAATATAATATAGCTTATTGATAGTTTACAACCCAGTGTACATTAATCCTAGGCTAAACAGACGTAATATAAAAACACGTTAACAGACTATACTAGTCTACAATAACTTATGAAAATGATGAGTATATTAATTAACGGAAGACATGAACATTGAATTAAAATAAAAAAAAAACCTAATAAATGTGTATACTCGTAACACAAAGGATTATGTGCACTTTAGTTAGTGTACATTTTTGACCTCAACATTGAAATATGTAAAAAAGAAATATATATATTAATTTATATATAATACTAGCTAAGAAATGCTAGTTCTGAAAAGCAAAACACATGTTTTAGATAGTACACATTAAATGATAACCACTAAATACATATAACACGAATTAATCTACCTAATTACTTTAATTGTTAAAGTAGGGGGTAGCACTAAATTAATTTCTAACAATGCTCGCCGAGTGCCAAGATAACGACAAGCAAGACAGCAGCGTGAGCGAGCCCCTGGACCTAGCGGTAGCGATGAATCCGCGCGTGACGTCAGTCACCGGACCGGCCACCATCGCCTAGCAGGTAGTGATGTGGTAGCCTTGTAATGTATCGATATCGATTATTTGACTCATGCGGTCGTGTTTTACCTATAGTGGAAATTAAATAATTTGGATGATTGTAATTTGTGATTAGGAAGAATTTTTTCGCAAGTTTTAGAATAAAATCAAATAATCTAGGAAACTTGGTTTTATCATGCAATTTAAACAAATTCGTGCGGAAAGGCGTATTATACGCAATTTTTAGAGCTCTGTTTTGAATTACTTGTAATTTATTATGGTTAGTGATTGAAGTATTGCTCCATACAGGACATCCATAGGTAATACACGGCCTGATCAATGTTTTGTATATATTCAGTTTCGTACAACTGCTCAAAGCAGAACGCCTATTAAGCAGGGGGGTTAAGGCTTTGAAAGCTTTCATTCCTTTGATACGTAGGTTTGAGATATGGTCGTTCCAGTTCAATTTTTGATCTAAGACCAATCCAAGGTATTTCACCGATCTGCTCCAGGGAATGCAGTGACCATCAATTTTCAAAGTTCTCATGGGCATTTGCCTCCCACGAGTAAAAAGGATAGCCTCTGTTTTAGTACTGTTCAACTTAAGCTTCCACTTAGTAAAATATGCCGATAGACCATCGATAGCAAGTTGCAATCTGTCAATTATGAGATCAATATCTATTGAAGATGTTAAACAAGCTGTATCATCTGCAAAACATGCCAAACTAGTTCTTGTTTGTTTGGGAATATCATTTAAATACAAGAGGAATAAATATGGTCCTAAAATTGATCCCTGTGGGACTCCAGCAGGGACAGAGCGTGATTCGGATGCAACATCACCAATTTGCACGTTAAAACTGCGACTCGAAAGATAAGAATCGATCATCTTGACTAAGTGTATAGGAACTTGGCTTAAGACAAGCTTGTGTATGAGCCCTTTGTGCCAGACGGTGTCAAAGGCCTTTTCTATATCTAACAAAAACATGCCTGTTGATTGTCTTAAATTCATTTTGTGCGCAGTATTTTCAGAGACTCTTGCAAGTTGCTGAACTGTGGAATGTGCATTTCGAAACCCAAATTGTTCATCGATTAATTTATGGCCTGTTGCTTTATGTAGACGAGAATTAATTATTTTTTCAAAAAGTTTACCTAATGAGGGGAGTAAACTGATTGGACGGTAGCTAGAAGGGATGGCCTCGTTTTTACCGGGCTCTTTAATAGCAATTACCTTTGCTGTTTTCCATGCAGAAGGAAAATAAGCTAGGGCTAAGCAGGAGTTAAAAATCTTGGTAATTAATACTATAGCTTTTTGTGAAAGATTTCTTAATAAACAGTTGACCAAATTATCTAAACCTGGGGCTTTACGTAGATTAAGTTTACGAATGTGATGCCATATTTCTTTAGGATGAACAGGATTATGGAGGGTTCCAGGTTGGAAGTTTTCAAGAAGCGGTATTGACTGGGAAACTTCGGTGTCAGTTTTATCGTTTTGCCAGTGGTTTGTTAGGTTCATATTGTCATAAAACGCAGACGCTAGTTCATTGCACTGGTCACTGGGAGTAGATGTTTTAGAGCCATTAGCACGCAAAAGAGGCGGAACTACGGAGGTGGAAGGAGTAGCTTTCATGGTCTTAGCGAGACGCCATAAATCAGACCTAGGATTTTCAACTTTTTTAAGTTTGTCGCTCCATATTTTATCATTATGATGTTTAATATTTGTATTTATATTTTTATTTAGGTACTTTATTTGCGTACGTAAGCATTTGCGAGTATCAACATTTGTTTCGTGTTGATCATATCTCCGAAGGCGGTTTCTAAAATTAAGGAGTCGTTTTATTTTGCGGGGTAGGGATTTTGGCGTATGTGAAACTGTAGTTACTGGTACAACGGCATCCCTAGCAAGTAGCATGCTAGACGTAAGATTTTCAATGGCAACATCAATCTCTTCAATTGACTTAAAAACTGTGGAAGAAAGGTCAATACAACCATTAAGGATCGAACGGTAGCGGTTCCAATCAGCTTTAGCGTAGTTGTGACGTTTAATCACTTTACGTTTAAAGTTAGCGATTGTCCTAAAAAAACACGGGTAAGTGATTAGAAGAGAGTGCAGGAATTGTTTGGATACTTGGGTCGTCGATATTATGAATATTCTGGGCTAAAATAAGATCAGGTAATGATTGAGTGAGATTTTCACGATAATGAACTAAGGTTGGACTAGATGGAGAATGAATAGTATAATCACGGTTAAGCATGTGATTAAAAAGAAGATTTCCATTGGTATTTCTAACGCCAGGGAACCAATGCTCATGTTTGGCGTTAAAGTCTCCCATGAGTAGCACCCGACTATCGGTCTCTAGCAGTAGGTCAATATCAACAGTCAAAAATGGTAGGTTTGGAGATTGGTAGATCGAAAAAATAGTATAGTTACAATTACTTATATTAAGTTTTATGCCTATGACTTCTAAGTGTTTAGTTTTTGGAGAAGAAATCAGTGTGTGATCAATGTCAAGTTTAACGAGCAAAGCAACACCTTGACCAATGCCACTAAAGTGTTTATCGTTACGATAGCAAATGTAACCAGGGAAGTTAAGATTAATACGTTCAGTTAGCCTTGTCTCAGAGATGGCTACCACATCCACCGATAAATCACTTAAGAAGCTCATCCTGCTTTTTGTTAATGCCATCTGCGTTCCAGTATACGAAACGTAAGTCATGAGACTCAGACATGCTGGCCTAGGTGAGTTAATATTAGGACTACCTTGTCTAACATCGTTTGGCACTGTAAAAACTGACTCCTAACTTTTTTAATAATACTTAGAATATCAAGCATTTCTTTTGTCACATCATCATGCTCTACTGGCCGTAAAGGAAGATGTGTTGTTTGGTCTTCAGGTTGTTTTGAGCTAACAACGTTTGCCCATGTTTTTCCGTTAGCTGCAGGGGTAGGTCTTTCGCTGACGAGCTTTTTTGCAGTATTCTGGAGTACAGCACGGGTGTCAACGTGTTTTTCTCTATTCCTATTTAGATATTTGACTCTCGCAGCGCATTTAGGATAGTTGGCTGGATGCTCTTCTTGGCAGTTACAGCAGCGAGCAGGAGTAATACGGTCTTTTTTAGGACATTCCTTGGTCTCATGAGCCTCGGTGCATTTAACACATCGAGCTGGCAGGTTGCAATTTCGCGATGCATGTCCAAAGTTTTGGCATCTAAAACATTGAGTGCCATGGGATTTATTTGCCTTGTATCTGCTAATGTCCACAACGCAGTTTCCGATATACTTAATTTGTCGAAATTTCGATATTTCGGATCCTAAGGGAAGTTGGACAAGGAATGGAGGACACTGTACGACCTTTCTTGATGGGGAGATGAGTTTTGTTATAATTGCTCCTTCAAATCCAAGTTCTTTCAGTTCATCTGAAAGTGTGGTTTCAAAGTGGACTGGGAGACCTCTGATCACAACTTTAGACATTTTCTCGTCTTTTCTAGTGAAGGTATGGAAGCGCACATTTTCGGCTCGGAGACCTTCTTTGATGGCTTTATGAGCATCGGGGGAGTAGCATTGGACTGCCACTCTAGCTCTACCTCTGTACTGAAGATGGAAGTTCTTCTCGAATTTTTCAATGATACTCTTGATATTTCCGTGGGTCCAGTTCTCCTCGGTCTGGATAATAATAAGAGGAACCCGATTTGGATTTTTTCTTGTTGTTACAGCATTACGCAGGAGTTCAGACAACTGGTTGCTTGGGTCTACGGATAAATTACTGAAGCGGTTTGGAGTAATGAACTTAGGCTTGTCAGTGGTCGTTTTTGGGACCGCCGTGCGTTTCGGCCGCTGCCAATCATCTGCGAATTCTTCATCTCTGTTCCGCTTGTTACTTAGGCTGGAATTCGATGAACTTCTGCTCAGAAATTTATCCATGTTTTTTGCAGTCAGCAGGAGTATCGATGCTGCCAACTATCGATACTTTGCCCCATCGTTCAATGCGACGAACAAAAGAAAAACTGGTTACTCAATGACGCACGGGAGACAGAGTCGTGATACGTGTACACGAAACGAAGACTCGGCTTCTACGAGAACAATTCCCCAATAAGGTTTTACACTAGAAGACCTTTATTTCACGCACAGATGGCCCTAAAGCAAGCTATTAATCTTTTTAGGCACCATTTTTCTCACAAACAGAAACGGAAGAGAGAAAAGCACCACGTCATAGGTATTATAAGCAAAATTATTGTTGTAATAAGCTAGATAGGTATTATAAGCAAAATTATTGTTGTATGTACCGAGTATTGTATAACAAGGCAGCTTAAACGTAATACGAGTCGAGTTATTATACGACCGAAGTTAATTATATTTCTAAACATGTCTTTCAGTGTCGCCTGTGTGGTTTGCTTTATTGATTTGTCTATTGATATTTTTTGGCTTGTGTTTAAATGCCTACCAAAAATGCACATATACTACTTCCAAAACGGATAAATGCTCACCAAATTGTGTTTCATGAAGTAACTTTAATTTTAATAATCTTTGTATAGATTGTTGCGCTCCGCTTCGCTCGGCTCCTTATGTCTATTAACATGTTAATATAACACGCTACTCCTCGCTTCGCTCGTCATCGCTACCTATTTTCGGACTTTAACCGACTTGGGCCTTTGACTTTTGACCATATTTGGTGAGCATTTATCCGTTTTGGTGAGCACTTAATATAACTTAATAGTACCCATATTTTTTACTATATTGTATATTGTATTGTCTAGTGATTGGGACGTGTCGACAATTAATCCAGAGGTTGCGGGTTCGAATCTCGTAGGGGTACATTTATTGTGTTCTGTCTACGTGCTTTTGTCAGACTTTATTTCTGCCCGAAGTATGGCGATAGATCACAGTCGTGACGAGGTATTTATGTTCTCAGTGTACGGCTCTTTCTCTTGCAACTGCTTCCTGGAGTGTAGCGATAAGAAGTATATCTGCAGAGAGGATATTATACCGCTTTCTGTCAGAGACTTGCCAAAAAATTCCAAGTAAGTACTTATCGTTAAAGTGAAGTCAGCGAGAGATAGAACCTATGACATTTAAATGTCTACCAAGTTATAAATACTTACAAATAATAAAATAAGTAGGTAGTAAAAAAGTCGTGTCTGTATACTCGTATTGTATATTTTTCTGATCGAGTGGTTCTTGACTTAAAACAGAAAACACATACATGCATACATAAACAGACTAAATTCTAAAAATTGTTGTTTTATCTCACTACAATAACAATAATCCATTTTATTCAAAATTTCGTTAATATACGAGGGGCATGCCAAAAGAAGTTAGATACTCTTTACTCATTGGTTTGTCACTGGCACGTTAGAACTTTACGTATAGGCCGGTTATCAGCATTAATGAATGTAGAACATTCGTTAATTGATTTTTTTTTTTTTTTGCTTGTGTTTGGCGAGAATTCGTTCGTAGCAATGGAGCTCACTCGAAGAGATTTTCGGACAATGATTGAAAGCCTCAAGAATGTTTTGAACTTTTGGTTACTACTTTTGATGAATCTGCTTGTTCACGCGCAACAGTTTATAATTGGTTTGGTGAATTTAGAAGAGGACGCAAAAGCTTTGAAGATGAGGCGAAGACTGGTCGGCCACCAACAGCGGTCACTCAAGAATTACATATATTATGTAAAGCTCGAGCGAGAAGCGGGCAGTGGATCAGCAGCAATGCAGACCATCATACACGACCATCTTTCTTTCCGTAAGCGTTGTTCGAAATGTGTGCCGCACAAACTCACCAATGAGCAGAAAGAGCGTCGCGTGGATTGGTGTAAATTTATGATAGATAAATTCAACGGCGGCAAGAAAAACAACGTTTGTGATATACTGACTGGTGATGAATGAAACATGGCTATATAACTACGACCTTGAAACAAAGCGCCAGTCGACGGTATGGTTCTTTGATGATGAGCCAACTCCCACTAAATGTTGGCGTGCACGAAGCATGCAGAAACAAAGGGTCGCCTCATTTTTCTGCAAGACATATTGCTACTGTGGTGTAAGAGGGTCAAAGAACCGTTAACTCTGAATGGTACGTAACAGTTTGCGCCCCAAAGGTACTGTCAGCTTGGAGTGACAAGTGGCCGAAGTCAGGAAACCAGCAGCTTCTCTGGCATCACGACAATGCCTCGGCCCACACGTCTGCCAGAACACTCGACTTTTTCAATACGAAAAATGTGCCTATCCCAACTCACTCGCCATATTCCCCTGACCTAGCACCTTGCGATTCTTACCTGTTTCCAAAAATTAAAGAAAAATTAAAAGGCAAGAATTTTGAAAGCAAAGAAGATGCACTCGCTGCATATAATTTCGAGATTTCAGTGGTGTCTAGAGAAGAGTGGGCAGAGGTATTTTCTAAATGGTTAAGACTATGGAAAAGTGTATACGTGGTCAAGGTGAATACTTTAAGAAGTCTAAAATCTACAATAAAGAATAAATAATATAGTTTTTGAATATCTAGTTTTATTTGGCATAACCCTCGTATTCAACATAAAAATACAGATACTAAATATAATACATAAAATTATTAATATAAAAATTATGTGAATTCAAAAGTTGTGCTGAATCACGTCACAGATACACCTTGTTAATTGTCATTGCATCATCCAATGCATTGCATATCATCTTTAAAATTACCTTATTTTATTTTATTATTTCAGATATCAGTTCAACATGACTGAGCTGACGGCCATTAAAGTATTCTTCGATAAGGCAACTTGCACCTGCTACAAGAGGACTCTGCTGATGGGCCTTGATAGAATTATTGGTCTGTTTTATTTGAGTACTTTCAAAGTAGGTAGTGGTGTAAATGTAATCCCAGCCAATCATATATTTTTGGTTATTGATTACTGACATACGGCCTGAAAAAAAGATGTAGTGACTAGAATAGGGAAAGGAATGATCAGTGGTTTAAGCATATAGAGAGGATGCATGAAAGTAGAGTGGCCAAAGAAATGTTTGATGCGCAAGTGGAAGGTAAAGCACGACTTTCTAAAGCTAGAAGGACGTATGCCGACATATTGAAGAAGGGCAAAGTAAAAAGTACCTCTAATAGAAGAGTTTGCATGACTATATTGATGGATGTCGAAGAAGCAAGAGTTGTGTCAGGATCGTAGAAGATGGAAATCTGTAGTCTCTGCCTACCCATCTGGGAGACAAGTGAGTCTACGCATGTATGCATGTAAATTGACTGTGGTCTAGTGGAATGTCTACCGTTATTCGGAGACCGGGGATTCAGGACCTGTAAGGACACATTTGTTTCGGCCTGCGGGTGTTAGTGGGTACTTCAAACTGTGGGTCCACATTCGTGCCTGAAGTATTGAGATAGAGCTCACGAACGACAACGCTGGGATTAACATCGCGTCGGTATACGAATGTGGGCAACTAGTGACAGCTCTTGCGTGACCTTGATGCGTGCGTCTCATTTTCTCACATGACTCGTCCCATATTGATCTCTCTGTCGTTGTATGGGGGATTGAACGAACGCGCCTAAATTTAGCTAAATAAATAAATAATTTAAATTGTCATAGCTTATATTCTTCAAAAATAATCAAGACATATATCATTTTTAGTTACAGTATCTTTAATTAAAGTTTAGATTGGTTTCTTTTCATGGCTATTAATTTAATCGGATCTTAGTCTTAATATCTTTGTTTTATCAACGGTCTAGGTAAGTACCTCGGTGGCTCAATTGGTAGCGCGCTTGTCTTGGAAACAAGAGGTCGCAGGTTCGAATCCAGGCCCGAGGAATTTTTTTAAATTCTTGTCTTTACATTTGTTTCTAATTTATATTTTCTGGTTTGTAATGCACTCTAATAATAATATCTTTATTTTGTTTTGTATTTATTTAGTTAAAGACAATAACGCGCCTTTTGAAGGTCACCAGGAGGCCTACCATGAGTTCTGCACACGATACTCGTTAACGTTAGCGTAAAATATTTTGTATTGGAATCTCTGGTTCCTCTCGTAAACCGCTAGGGGCGCTGCACCTTTCCTCATTATAATATACGCTAACGGTAACGGGTATCGTGTGCATAACTCATGGTAGGCCTACAGAAGTAAATTAAATTTATATAATTGCGGTAAAGAAAATCAGAAAAGTAAATCTGGACGTGAGGAGCTCTGAACCGGGATTCGAACCCGGGACCTCTTAGTTACCGGGCGATTTCTTTACCAACTAACCTATCCAGGTGCCGGGTTCGAATATCACATCCAGATTTACTTTTCTGATTTTATACACCGCAATTATACACATTTAATTTGTTATCTCCTTGCGATGGAAAAATCACCAAGTGTTTAAAATAAAGAAATTTATTTTTATCATAGTTTCACTAGTAGAAGAAGTAGTAGAAGTTTGCTATTTTGCGACGAAGAGCTTAGTTGGGTTTTCTTTTTTTGTTTTCAGGTACTTATGGCGGAGTGTTCTCATTGAGCGCTGGAGGATCTATTCTCACGATTTTCGAGATATTGTATTTGCTTTCATCGTCTTTGATATCGATGTTATGGAAACAATCTACTACGAAAGATGAAAGAAAACATTAAATAAAATTCTCTTTTGGATGTTTCTTAGAATAAAATGATGCACAATTTAGTTTGACTCACGACATCCTGTTGAAAAAACTTAGCACTATTGGCTTTGGCCCAGGACTTTTCCGGCTACTTGCAGAATACCTACGTGATTGGCAGCAGTATGTCAGACTTAGTAAGACGAATCGAGTTCCTATCATGCGTCCCATCCAGGACGGCTATTCTGCTATTATTTTCCACTCGTAATATCAGACGTTCGACTTTTGTTTACATATAATTAATGCCATGCAATGTAAAGTGACCATATCTCATAAAATAAAAGTAATACTGTCTATGGATTTTTAATAACAAAACAGATAAATCTCCGTAGAAAATTCCTTTTAAAAGCACTCGAGATCTACCTTAGCAATTTTTCCGCACGTACAAGAAGTACAAGAATAGCCGGCCTGTATGCCAAATCCGAACTGTGATTTGTTTGCTGATAGGTAACAGAAAATATTGTCACAGTGTTCGTGTTTTTCACTCGTTGGAGGGATGTAGAACTATTTGTGATTTTATGTATTATTCTTAATTGTGTTTAATTCACCACGCCGCTTTGTGCTATATATTCACTGTCTTTTATTATTATTATAGAGTAAAACTAAATAAATAATAATTAAACAATTGCCAATTTAATGGGTTTTGAATTTCTTTATTAATAGGGTTTGTACCTAAAATAATAGCAAATGTATTCACTGAACTTTAAAAGATTCCTTAATTAATAATTGATGAATAATCATCGGAATATATTGTAAGTAAGTAAGTAAGTAATTTATTTATTTGCATAAGAATTTGGTTACAAACATGACATAAAAAACATTTCCAGCAAATTCAACCATAACATGGTGTGCAAATATTCAATAGAGCATTTATATCGTTACAAAACAAAAAGAACAGCGTGCACAATTAAAAAAAGTTTGAACACAAAAAAGAAAATATTACAATGCAATGTCAAAAAAAACAAAAACTTTATCATTGTACGTACAAATTAATCATTATATGTCAAAATTAACCTATGCTAACAAAATTTATATGTCAAGATATGCTTGTACAGAGTAGAAACAATGAGTACACAAATATTCTTTAGTTTTTTTCTTAAATAAGTTGAAGGGTAATTTTTTGATCTCGTCTGATAACTTATTATAAATCTTTACACACATAGAGTATACATTCTTATCAAATAAACTGAGATTAGATCTTGGTAGATATAATATATTGTCACGACGACGAGTGGATTTGTATTGCATATCACTTCTATTTTTAAATAAATGTAGATTTTTTTAACAAATATACAGATTTCATGTAAATAAATACACGGTAGAGGTAAAATATTAAGTTTCTTAAAAATAGGTTTACAAGGGTCTCTATAGCCTGCATAACAAAGAACTCTTACACATTTTTTTTGTTTTTTAAACGCCTTTTCCGTATCGACTGAGTTACCCCACATTACGACTCCATATCTAAGAATTGATTCCACGTGTCCATAGTAAACCTTCATTGCAGCATCAAGTGAAACGATCTGTCTTATCCTTTTTAAAGCAAATATAAACCTATTAATTCTTTTACACACATATTCAATATGTGGCTTCCAGCTACAGTTTTTGTCGATATTGATTCCTAAAAAATTTGTGGCATCTACCTCTTCCAAGCACCAAGCACCTAACTAATAAAAATATCATTATTACAGGGGAAGAATCGCTTACCGTCGTTAGTTTAATCGTAACCCTGCCTGTAATATTTTCTACTATAGAAAATGAAAATGAAAATTATTTATTGCACAACAAAAGATTTGTAAACATATGTTTAGTGGCGAGGGCCTCCTGTACCTGTTCCTGTTCAAGGGGACATCTGTGTTAGGAGACCAGCCCTCTGATTTCGTATTGTAAAATCAGTTGCCAAACTGAGTGCCTATCGTCAAAAACATACATATCCTCTTATCTCAGGATACGTTCGCACTTGAAATGACGTCACAATTCGTAAATAGCTCAATACCCATTGAGGATTATTTGGGAAGTTAATTTTTCATCTGTTTACGGTGAATAGCCACCACAGATTGCAACCGATACTGAGATACATGATAGGCCCGCTGCTCTTGCATAGGACCATCTACAATGTTAAGTTGCGCTCATAACATAAAGTATAAATTTGTACAAAAGTTACTAATTAAGAGTGTGTGTATGAGGGAGGGTGTGAAGGTCTGTTTGAGTGTGATGTATCTTAATATTACCTATCTTTTACATTCCAAGTAGTTTTTCAACCTCATTAGGTATATAGCAAAGGAACCATTCCGATACTGCATTTTCGCAATTAAAACTAGTCATAGGGTATATATGTCGATTTTCCTGTTAATTTTATTATACAGATGGCACGACAATTTATCATATTGAGAATTATAAAAATCAGTTTTCATAACATCAGCACAGGCAACGTGATGAAATGTTGTGAACGCAAATGCGCCTGGTTACTTGTTTTTAGCAATGTTGACTGCTATAATATTATTACAACTAATATATGTAAGGCGCACTTCTGTCTGTCTACTTTTAGAGTGAAAAGTCAAGTCACGCTCTGAATACTTTTTCTAATATATATTATTATATCAATCGTAAAGCATCCCAGTGTTTCTATTTATCATCACATTTCAATGAATTTCATTCAATCATAAATAAAGTATTCATTTTGATGAAATGTTGTGAACGCAAATGCGCCTGGTTACTTGTTTTTAGCAATGTTGACTGCTATAATATTATTACAACTAATATATGTAAGGCGCACTTCTGTCTGTCTACTTTTTAGTGTGAAAAGTCAAGTCACGCTCTGAATACTTTTTCTAATATATATTATTATATCAATCGTAAAGCATCCCAGTGTTTCTATTTATCATCACATTTCAATGAATTTCATTCAATCATAAATAAAGTATTCATTTTGATGAAATGTTGTGAACGCAAATGCGCCTGGTTACTTGTTTTTAGCAATGTTGACTGCTATAATATTATTACAACTAATATATGTAAGGCGCACTTCTGTCTGTCTACTTTTTAGTGTGAAAAGTCAAGTCACGCTCTGAATACTTTTTCTAATATATATTATTATATCAATCGTAAAGCATCCCAGTGTTTCTATTTATCATCACATTTCAATGAATTTCATTCAATCATAAATAAAGTATTCATTTTGATGAAATGTTGTGAACGCAAATGCGCCTGGTTACTTGTTTTTAGCAATGTTGACTGCTATAATATTATTACAACTAATATATGTAAGGCGCACTTCTGTCTGTCTACTTTTTAGTGTGAAAAGTCAAGTCACGCTCTGAATACTTTTTCTAATATATATTATTATATCAATCGTAAAGCATCCCAGTGTTTCTATTTATCATCACATTTCAATGAATTTCATTCAATCATAAATAAAGTATTCATTTTGATGAAATGTTGTGAACGCAAATGCGCCTGGTTACTTGTTTTTAGCAATGTTGACTGCTATAATATTATTACAACTAATATATGTAAGGCGCACTTCTGTCTGTCTACTTTTTAGTGTGAAAAGTCAAGTCACGCTCTGAATACTTTTTCTAATATATATTATTATATCAATCGTAAAGCATCCCAGTGTTTCTATTTATCATCACATTTCAATGAATTTCATTCAATCATAAATAAAGTATTCATTTTGATGAAATGTTGTGAACGCAAATGCGCCTGGTTACTTGTTTTTAGCAATGTTGACTGCTATAATATTATTACAACTAATATATGTAAGGCGCACTTCTGTCTGTCTACTTTGAGTGTGAAAAGTCAAGTCACGCTCTGAATACTTTTTCTAATATATATTATTATATCAATCGTAAAGCATCCCAGTGTTTCTATTTATCATCACATTTCAATGAATTTCATTCAATCATAAATAAAGTATTCATTTTGATGAAATGTTGTGAACGCAAATGCGCCTGGTTACTTGTTTTTAGCAATGTTGACTGCTATAATATTATTACAACTAATATATGTAAGGCGCACTTCTGTCTGTCTACTTTGAGTGTGAAAAGTCAAGTCACGCTCTGAATACTTTTTCTAATATATATTATTATATCAATCGTAAAGCATCCCAGTGTTTCTATTTATCATCACAACGATATCTTTTCTTCTTTTATTTCTTAGATTAGGGTCATAGCCAAGAGATTTGTGCTTTTTAACAATCACAAGAACAATACACAATTTTCTAAGAGATAGCAAGTTACAAAGTGTATAAAGATCCACGGTAGGGAATCTATAGGGTTTTAAAATACATAACTTTAATAAGCGAACGTTGAGCTTTTTCAACGTCGAGAAAATTTGTTTTCAAAGCGCCACCCCATAATGTGATGCAATATGATAATATGAGTTTACAAGTGAAGTAAAGCTTGCTTGTATTTAAGGTAAATAGGTTACCACCGAGCCATTCAGAAACCTGAGCCAAACCCTCCTCCGCATCCATAGCAATATTTTACATAATATATTTTCAACTTTTAACTTTTTCTTTCCATACTACTACATAAATTCCAAGAAAATAAGTTAGATTAGATCATATGTAAAACCTTAGTGTCAGTTCGTCCGTCATTAGAATGACGGTAACATAACTCTAACATACTATAATTACCTATACTGTGTCTGCACATAGGCTATGACGGGTGATCATAAAATAACGCCCAAGCCAAAAACGTATTAAATAAAGGAACTCAAAAAAATCCTTTTTTTTATTCACCAAGACAACCCTATTGCTACTTGAATAATCGAGCCGGTACATCGCGCATTGTGCGAATTAATAACAACGCTAAGTCAAGCGTCTTCGACAGATTTTTGCATGTATATTCTGACAGTGTTAAATAAGCGTCGGTATTTTCGTTATACAAGGGAATGGTGTATCTGTCACGTTGTATTCTAATAATCTGTGCCACTACCCTTACATCTTTTTAATTCCAATAAATGTAAATGAGAACGAGAATGTGACATATTTTCGTACCTTACAATCTTCATAAAATGAATAATGTATATATGTTAATTTACTTCGCAAGTGTTTTTTCACATTATACTTCAATAAGTTCGCACTGAGAAAGAGCGTGGGAATCGATATCTTTTCGGAAATAATCTTTAATTGAAATGATCTATCGTCCATTTTAGACACAAAAATACTCCAGTAATCAATACTTAGAATAAAAAAGTCTTCATTACGTTGGAAACTTTACTATCGTATTAGTAGTTAAGTACCTGGGAGTGTATTTTTTAATCATTCGAGTTTCAATTCGCATACGAATCCGCATGATTCGCATACGAATACAATACTAATTTCAAGTTTTCGTATGCGAATCATGCGGATTCATATGCGAATTGAAATTCGAATGATTCAAAAATACACTCCTTGGCTATTCCCGTGGATTAAACAAGTGAATTATCATACCTACATTAAGAGCATAATCTTGTTAAATAAAAAAACCGGTCAAGCGCGAGTAAAACTCGCACCTGAGGCATAGTTTACTATGCCTAAGGGTTCCATCCATCCATCAGCCTGTTTCGTCCACTGCTGGACG
Source organism: Ypsolopha scabrella (assembly GCA_910592155.1). Taxonomy (NCBI): domain Eukaryota; kingdom Metazoa; phylum Arthropoda; class Insecta; order Lepidoptera; family Ypsolophidae; genus Ypsolopha; species Ypsolopha scabrella. The sequence goes on from OU342964.1 coordinate 1,757,847, forward strand.
TAGGCCTTTCCAGGGTTTCGCCACTCTTGGGCGGTCCTCCTGGAAGAAATGCCCATACTCACACATGCTGGGCAGGCAGGTTGGTGAGCGCGGTGCCGAAACCCTTGTACCAGTGACGCCGCTGCCCGTCACCAGTTTGTTGTTTTATATAAGTCCCGGCAATTGGGGATGGACAATGCAATGGTGGGCCACCTGGTTTTAATTGGGTAATGCCATCGATAGTACCGATACTATCGATTATATGTTAGCAATACTATCGATAGTATTATTTACTTTAATCAATGAAACTATCGATTGTATCGATACTAGTGAAAGTATCAATTATATCGATACTATTGAAAGTATCGATTGTTTTGGTCCATCGATAGTCCATTAAATTTCGATAGTATTAGGGACTTAAAAGGAACACCTTAAATGGTAGATAAATATCATGTATTACATCGTGATTTGATAATCCACTTTTAAAATTCACAATATAGATACGCACAATGATTAACAATTTTTTCAAACAAACCTTCACTCGATCTAGGCTTACAGAGTTGCCAGATTACAGTTCTCAAAATCTTCCTTTTTTGTTACGAAACCGATTAAATTTTAATAAGACCTAAATATTATTATGCTTACCGCGTTGACAAAAAAAGCAATTGGACAAAGCAATAGTGTTGCATTTTCATGAACTTTTGATGAAGCAAAACAATCGATACTTTTATTTTTCAAATTTCATTCCAATTGCCAATTTTTTTTGTCGGTATTATAAGGTCTAGTTTCACCCCTTTTCGGATGTGCACTCTTACGAGGGACACACTGTATATAATCATTAATTACATTAAATAAATAAATATTACCCTTACTTTGCCCACCGCCAATTCGAATAGTTTTGTATTCGAACAAGGGCATGAAACTTAGTAAGATAATGTCTTTCTTTCTTTTTAGGATTCCGTAACCGAATACCGTAACCTTATTATTTAAGCCAAGTTCGCAGCGATGTTTAGAGTGATGATCTGTGTCGAGGTCTCGCATTACATGAAACACAAGCTGCAAATTGTGCGTACTTAGTAAGATAATGTCTTTCTTTCTTTTTAGGATTCCGTAACCGAATACCGTAACCTTATTATTTAAGCCAAGTTCGCAGCGATGTTTAGAGTGATGATCTGTGTCGAGGTCTCGCATTACATGAAACACAAGCTGCAAATTGTGCGTACTTAGGAAGATAATGTCTTTCTTTCTTTTTAGGATTCCGTAACCGAATACCGTAACCTTATTATTTAAGCCAAGTTCGCAGCGATGTTTAGAGTGATGATCTGTGTCGAGGTCTCGCATTACATGAAACACAAGCTGCAAATTGTGCGTACTTAGTAAGATAATGTCTTTCTTTCTTTTTAGGATTCCGTAACCGAATACCGTAACCTTATTATTTAAGCCAAGTTCGCAGCGATGTTTAGAGTGATGATCTGTGGCGAGGTCTCGCATTACATGAAACACAAGCTGCAAATTGTGCGTACTTAGTAAGATAATGTCTTTCTTTCTTTTTAGGATTCCGTAACCGAATACCGTAACCTTATTATTTAAGCCAAGTTCGCAGCGATGTTTAGAGTGATGATCTGTGTCGAGGTCTCGCATTACATGAAACACAAGCTGCAAATTGTGCGTACTTAGTAAGATAATGTCTTTCTTTCTTTTTAGGATTCCGTAACCGAATACCGTAACCTTATTATTTAAGCCAAGTTCGCAGCGATGTTTAGAGTGATGATCTGTGGCGAGGTCTCGCATTACATGAAACACAAGCTGCAAATTGTGCGTACTTAGTAAGATAATGTCTTTCTTTCTTTTTAGGATTCCGTAACCGAATACCGTAACCTTATTATTTAAGCCAAGTTCGCAGCGATGTTTAGAGTGATGATCTGTGGCGAGGTCTCGCATTACATGAAACACAAGCTGCAAATTGTGCGTACTTAGTAAGATAATGTCTTTCTTTCTTTTTAGGATCCCGTAACCGAATACCGTAACCTTATTATTTAAGCCAAGTTCGCAGCGATGTTTAGAGTGATGATCTGTGGCGAGGTCTCGCATTACATGAAACACAAGCTGCAAATTGTGCGTACTTAGTAAGATAATGTCTTTCTTTCTTTTTAGGATTCCGTAACCGAATACCGTAACCTTATTATTTAAGCCAAGTTCGCAGCGATGTTTAGAGTGATGATCTGTGGCGAGGTCTCGCATTACATGAAACACAAGCTGCAAATTGTGCGTCCTTAGAAGAGATTCCTTTGGCATCTCACTTAAAGCTGCGATCTAGAGAAAAAACTGGTCTCGTACGAGCAAAGATTGAGTATTTCAATATTAGTGGCCTAACTGAGCGACGAAATATATTATTTTAGACTTTTAATTTTTGTACAGTATCACAGTAAAATCTTTATGATATATATCGTCACGACATTAATCCCCGAGGGGGTGCCAGATGTGTTCCAAGTCACAGTCCACATTCGGTTCACCCGCGTTTCACCGACGATTATTACGTCCCAACGTGATGGGTTGTAAGCCCTATCATCGCCGTTCTTCGGGCACAAATACACACTTTTTAGGGCATGCAGGTTTACTCACTATGTTTTTCTTCACCGTAAAAAAGTGTAAAAAAGCCCTATCTAAAGAAAGTTAAATGTTTAATTTAATTTTAATTGTCATAATTTGATATTAAAGTAAAATTTAAAATATGTAAATTATTAATATAATTTTATTAATCAAGAAATAAAGATATATACTTACATGTTATACCTCAATACGTAAATTTTACAATATAAATTTCAACCGTATCGTATCTGGAGGAGCCCAAACTTGGTATGTTTTGAAAATGATTTTCATTTTAATTTAAAACAGGTGAATGCAATGTAATGATGTGATATATTTTTAGAATGGGCTCAGAAAGCCCTTCCATTTGATACACATGATAGGTTCCGGAACAATTCTTTTTTCTGTACATAATAAAGAAGACGACATCATAACACCCCTAATTTTTTTTCATGCTACGGGTCAAATTAAGTCGTTCCAATTTTCATTACTCTAACACCATTTGCAGCTATTTACTGAATTTCGGTTTGTACCGCTAGCACTATTAGCAGTTATTTATGTTCAATTTGAATTATTAAAATTAGGTTACTACTAACTAATGGTTTTTATAATAAATAAAAAGCCTCCGCTGTCCATCCGTCGGTCACAGGGGTCTACAGCTTCAGCCGTTGTAGGTACTAGCCAGTTGATATAAAAAAAAGTGTTACTATGGCTTCTACCATGGCAAATAATAAAAATTAATGTAACAGAAATCCAATCAAATATGTTATTTGTTTCAGTTGTACCTTATAGACGGTAACACATACAAGTTTTAAATTGGATCAGATTGTAGTTGCTCTGAAGTAAAACAATAGTAAATAAGAAAAATTTGGGTTCCATGCTCAGAAAGTGCCAAACCGTTTGTCTGGCGCTACCATTTTAGCTCCTTTCTTTTTCGCATTAATATTGCTATGGCATTTAACTAAAGGTAAATTATTGTTTGCGTTACGCAATATTTTATGGTTCCGTACCCGTTTCTGTGGTGGTACGGAACCCTTTGTGCACACGATCGACTCGCATTTGGCCAAATTATTTTTACACGTAGGTGCATTTACTTTACTTGATTATGTTAAATAAACGGATAAAAAATAAAAGATCGGTATGTATGTATATTTTTAATTTTAATTACACAACGTCACTTATTTTATAGTCCTGTTCTTATTCTTTATTGTACACAGAAACACTAATACAAACAGTAACAGTAAAAAGGTATATACAATATCTTTTATTATTATTATTATAAGCTTATCTCTAAAAAGAGATTCCTTACATAATGACTAAAAAAAAATATAACAAAAGAGTAATCATACACGTGTACAAAAAAAGTTAATAATAAAAAGAAATGCCTAATATACAAAAAGGTAAAACTAAACATAAAATACTAAAATATCAATACTAACTATTACATACTATATTACATAATACTGTTAAGTGATATACATACTATATAATAAAGTACATAAATATACATATATATATAATATTTTGTAATCTGAAAGCGAGAGGTAGTGAGTCTAGGGATTAAAAATTCAAAACGCTCACGAGGATAAGCGGGGGAAAGTGGATTCTTGACTATGTTAAAGAGATAGCACAAAATATGAAAATTTCGGCGAAGACGGATTGGCAACCATTTTAAATCCTTACGAAAATGAGAGACGTGATCAAATTTACGAAGACCAAAGATAAATCGGACAGCTAAGTTCTGAAGACGTTCAAGTTTATTTAACAATTCCTCACTGAGATCAAGAAAACAAACATCACTATAGTCAATAATTGGAAGAAGAAGCGATTTAACACGCATGATTTTGGTTTTAAAGGGTAGAAAGTTCTGGAGTTTCTTTAGGGAGTGGAAGGCACCGTGAACTCTTCTGCTGGTGTCATTCACATGCTTCACCCAAGACAGATTACTATCAATTATAATACCCAATTTTTTTGCTTTGTCTGAGAAGACAATTGGAGAATTACCGGGGAATTATAACATTGCTAAGAACCCCCAGCCAGTATCTACTACCTATCAACACGGCCTGTGATTTCTTCGGATTTACAAGGAGATCGAATAAAGGTCATGATTCATCCCTTGAATTGGTGCGTGTACATCCTTTACATGAAAATGGCGATAGAGTTGCAAATCGTCTGCATAGTGATGGTAAGGAGAAGATAACGTTTCGGTGATAGAATTAATAAAAATTGAAAATAGGAGAGGTGAAAGGACACCACCTTGTGGAATACCAGCAGTAATGTAGTATATATTATTTACAGTATATATATTATTACTAAAAATTAGAACATTAAATTATAATTATATTAAACATTACACCTATCTATCTATAAGTAAAATCAGGCAAATAGTTTTGTAAGTAGGCCATAGGGTGACGGATATATAGGTATACTGAAGCTAAAATAAGATCATTTTTCAAAAATCTTTTTTACATTGATGACAAGAGTTCTTTGAGCCAATGTGATTTATGGCACTACGCAAGAATAGTGTCAATTGGGCTTTTCCAGCAGTGTTGTGTTATCTTATGCATTACCTACCTTGTAATCGGGATTGTCTGACTACAAACGATCTCGACAATAAAAACAATAAAACCCTCAAACTGTGGCCCCATGAGACAGTTACAAAGGCTTCCGTTTGCAATCATACGGTTACCAATCTAAACTTAAAGCTAAAATGTATTGGATCTCATACTCCTCCTGCACTGCTAATGTCACTCGGCCCAGCCGCCAGACCAGTCTCCGAAGCCAGCAGTCGATTTGCACGTCCAAAGCAGCTGGTGCCACGGTGACCTTTCAATGCTAGGTAATCCTAAAGTTTTACCGCCTAACCCTTTGAATATAGGGTGAAATTAAATCAACCGACCAAATTCATACTGGAGAGTCGGTTAGTTATCAGGGACTAGGTTCAGTAATCCTATTGGCCAAATTCGAAAAATATATTTTTTTGCTTCCTTAATGGTTGGACAAGTTTAAGTACGATTCCTAGTCTAGGCAGTAAGGAAGCAAAAAATATATTTTTTTGAATTTCACCAAAAGGGTAATTGAAGCTTGTTTCTGATCACTAACCGAGTCTCCAGTATGGATTTGGTCGCTTGATTTAATTTCACCTTGTATACTAAAATGTAGTGAGAACGACATATATACTCCTTGGTAAGAAAAAAATAAATACTGGCAGGCATAGCTCAGATATTTGTTATATTAATAAAGAATAAAATATATATTATTGTTTGGATTATCCCCGTACGTAAAATTCATTTAGTTATTTATTAAACGTAAATTACGAGTCAGAAGTGCGTTGCGTACAAAAAAAAAACAAAACCATTATCCATTAAAACGCTTGATAAAATTAATTCGATTCGTGCTGGTCAAACGCTGGGTTATTTCTAATACAAAAACATCCATACTAAGCATTGTCTCCTTTATATCTGTTATAGGTAACCCATTCTAAATTCGTTACGGGGGCGATGAGTCCTGCACTGACTCTCCGTGATAGTGAGTATTGTGCACTTCCCCCCGGTCGGCTATTCTAGCCAGGACAACTCCTTGAAATAGAGCCGAACGGCTTCAACCCACCGGTACAAAATCTGGTCCAGAGAAGGGGAGATGAAGCTCGTTACAATCCCTGCTTTACGTCTCATTTCATCGGTGGCGGGGCACTGAAGCATCACATGCTCCACCGTCTCATCTGCGTCTAAGCACCCTCGACATAGGGGGCTGTCAGTCACGCCTGCAGTGAAAAGGTGTTTGTTCAGGTTGCAATATCCGCTAATGATACTTACCATATCCCGGAGATCAGGCCTTTTAAGATTTATAAGGTACCTTGTTAATTTGCTGTTTGTTTGCGGCACCATTAGTCTTGACAGCTGGCAGTCAGTCCGTGCTGTCCACCTCCTGTTCTGCTCGGTGAGAGTGTATCTCCTAAGCTCTCCCTTGATAGCGTTTGCTGATGGTCGATATATACTGTTTTCCTGCAGACTGCAACAAGCAGACTCCATTGCCAAACTAGCAACTAGCATGAAGGTAATGAACCTTGCTGAAAGTAATAAGACCGTGCTCTGGTCCATGATAACTTTACCTTGCACATTGTTGATAGGCTCTGCAGTTCTGCATGGCAATTTGCTACGATTTTAGATCTACTTACAGGTTTGCTTAGCGATGAGAGCAAAGCTGCACTGTCTTTTATTATCATAATCTCTAGTATGTCGCAAGGTCTACTTATGCAAATAGCATTAGCTTCCTTGGCCGCTAGGAGTATACTACCAGCTTGGTTTGAAAAGCCGTTGTTATGATTTTAAGAGGCATTGATTTACTGAGTACTTACTCTGGAGAGATGTAATTCTTCTTTTTTTTTGATCCGTCTGTATACAAAGGTTACTGACTTTTGGTTATAGGTTTTATTTTTTTCTAAAGATATGTCATACCTCCTATATAATAAATAGATTTTCGGTGTTCTTTAGGCGCCTCTGGTACGACTTCAAGAGCTCAATCAAGGATGCGGCAGTGGTTGTTTTTTAAAATGTTACCTTTCCATTATTGGCCTGTATATTTTACCCTGTTGTTGTATGTGCAAGTGTGGAAATGTAAGCACGAGCAGGATGTCCAGCGCCACTGAGGGTGTTGATCTCATACATCCACTAATCAGAGGGCACGCTAGTCTTTGGATTTGTTGGAGTTAAATTTCTACCGTGGCCAGCTCCGTCCTTGGCCGCCACACCAAGGCACCATACGTTAGCACCGGTCTTACCACCACAGTGTAGAGTCATTTGCAGAGCTTAGGTTTGAGTCCCCAGTCCTTACCCACACGTCCTTCTCTTTTTAGAAAATATTGGTTAAAACGTGCTGCTTTTTTGTGGGTTATTACCACTAGAGATCGCTGGCTGCCCAGACGCGAGTTGATGAAAGAAAACGATAACAGTTTGAATAAGCGAGAGATCGCTATGTTTCGCACTTTCGTTGCCTATTATGTAGCAAACTTCCAGTTTAGTTTGAGCCATCGCGTGTATGACATTTTTAGGGTTCTAAGCTGTTGGAACATAAGCAAATTTTCGGTAGTGCAAGTGCCACTGCGTGTGTATTGTGTGTCGGAGAACAACTTTACGCACACAAGTTTAAAGCGTGACTAGTATTTTGACGTGTAAGGCAAATCTAATGATTTAAAGCTCTGGTTGTCAAGTACCTACAAAAATATTATGTTTTACTTGCTTGCTTTTCTGAGTAGGGTAATTTTTTTGTTCGGCTGCCCTTTTTATAATGTTCACCCTTTGCCACTATACTCAGACTAACTTTACTTCTATTTCTCGTAATGTAAATACATAAACTATCTTATCTATATATTTATTTTCATAATATTTTTATAAAACTTATGTTATCTTATCTATTTATGTATGTACAAAATCAGTCTTATTTCTGTTCGTTCTGCACACTAATCAACGATTTTGTAATGGCACAAATAAAATCTATTTTGTAATCATTTCTTTTTGCCAATTTTTAAAGGAAGTCATCAGTACTAATCATCACTCTCTCCATTAAAAATACAGGTAAGTATTCAATAAAAAAACCGGCGACCTAAATTAGAACAAATAATAATATTTCTCGAAAAAATGTGTTCCTTGACATTGTACAATTTCTGTGACTATTATTTATACTTCAATTCAAAGTACAGGCGGTTTATTTTCTTTTGATCGTTATTTCATAATTAAACACATTCCTAGTAGATTATTAAAAACATTAATAACATTATATGTATAGCAAGCCGTGCTGGTACAAATTATTTGTCAATTCTTTAATTTATCTCGATTACTTTTCATTCGATTGTTTATTTTTGCATGGTTGCATAGAAGTCAAAGACCAGAGATCGTTTTAACGATTACCGTTGTAGTAACTCCACTTGTAACAAGGCATTTAGTGCCTGGAGTCGATAACTCCGTGCCTCATCATGACATGTTGCGACAGGGTGTGCGCTGGCGCTGCGCAGCGGCACGGGCGCGCCACGTGACTCAGCTGTGAGCTGCGCGCGCGCAACTCGATGCCGTGGTGGGGCTGCGCAGGTGCGTGGACTTGCGCAGTGTGGTTGGCATGAAGATGATGCATCTAAGAGAGACAATAGAAAAGCTCATCATCACGACAGGAATCCCTGGGGGGTGTGAGAGGTGTTTCCGAGTGTAGACTGTAGAATGCAAGTAAATTCTTCTTGTTTCTTAGAGTTCAAATAATATAAATAGGATAAAATAAGCAGCATAAAATAATATTATTTATAGCACACCGTGCGTAAAATGACCACTTTACGCACGCTGCGCTTGCGTAAAGTCGGCATTTTCCGCACTTTTGCTATAAAATATTAAGTATACGATACTCGTGCGAGAAACTTTTTCTCGACTTGTGTGATTACAGCACTCACCTTCGGCTCGTGCCGCAAACTCACACTCGTCAGAAAACGTTTCATCGCTCTCGTATCGTAATGTACTATTACATGTATATTTCCTAAATGTCATAAATAATCCCTACAATTTGGGATATTTATGTAGTTTTTTTCGTGCCAGTAATTATATTACTATACTAGCTTTTGCCTGCGACTTCGTTCGCGTGGGTTTCGGATATAAATTTGAATCAGATTTCCTATAGATCTATGTAACAATAGCCTTTTCCGTTTGCGTTTATTCAATCTCTGCCCCAGTTTTGGCATGGGCGTTATTTTATGAACGCCCCTTGTAGTCTATGTGTTGACCGGGTCACTACGATGATAATAAAAAACCGCATCCTAATCCATTCAGTAGTTCTCGAGTTAAAACGGTACAGACAGACAGATAGACAAATATTCTAAAAATTGTTGTTTCGGCCTTAATACCAATAAAATTCCTTTAAAATTTCGGGAAAATATTCAATCTACAGACACGACCGTTTTACTACTTTGTTATTAGTATATATAAATTATCATCAAAGTGAACAATAACACATTACTTCCACGAAATTAATAAACCTTGCAATGTTTGTCTATAGATTATGTCGGGTTATTCGCTGGTAGCTGCAAATGCCTAAATGAAATGAAATGAATACTTTATTTTTGCTATGTAGGTACATAAATGCACTTATCTCACGTTGGAATATATTAAATAAGTAAAATTGTTAAATTTAAAAGAGGAAAATACAATATATTAGAATTAGGATTAGGGTAGGTACATATACTTAATAAGTTAATACACGTACATAAACTACATTAAAGGTATATTTAATGTATACAATAATATAATATATATATACCTACTATATGATAATGATAGCTAACCATATACTTAATACTAATACGTTACATATATAAATATATGCCTAACTCCGCCCATTTGATTAGTCTTGCGATCATGTCTTTTTTTTTCGATCATCAGAGATAGAAAGGACAGGACAAGAGAAAGTCGGATAATCAGGCCAAAACTTTAGTAACTTAATATAAAAAAAAACAAAATGAAATTATTCGATCATCTCTTTATCCTCCTATTCTATCAGTCTTACCATCTTTTTACAGTCAGAATAAATTTTATACATTTATCTATAAAATATCATATCGATAACAATATAATGTGAATTTTTGTATTGCAACAACCCAATATAAATAATATTGAAATAATTTAAGTACAAAGGTTTGAGTTGAATTAGCAACATGCATTTTTATCTTCCAAATATTCACTAATACTATAGTAAACTTTCTTATAAAGACTTTTCTTAACATGGTTTTTAAATTTATTTTCTGAAAGATCAAGTATTTGCTTTGGTATTTTGTTATAAAAACGAATACTATAACCAACAAAGGAAATACTTGTTTTGTGACATATTATGAGATATCATATATACCTATATATTTATGAGATATTTATGTTCAGTCTGTGGATGCTTGTATTAAATATAGCTTTTGCCCGCGGCTCCGCCCGCGTCGAATGGATTTTCGTGGAAATAAGGAAAACAAAAGAATATGATTTTTCGAACGACAATATGCAACGGTCACCATGTTTTTACCAAAGTGCTAATAAATACCAATCAAATAAGCCCAAACTCAAAGGGTCTGCTGTTGTCCGTTGAGGATATCCCGTACCCACCTTCCAGTCCCATGAATGAATGAATAAACACTTTATTGCACACAGAACAAGATATTTACAAATATAAAAAGAACAGACAGAAGGCAAGGGCGGACTTATTCCTAAAAGGAATTTCTTCCAGTCAACCTTGGGAAAATATGAAACATTTTTATTGTAGAAACTCACATCAGTGCATAGGTACATTATGAGTTAATTCTAAATCTATAATCTAATTATAAATGTACTACATACAAATACATACTTAAATACACAAATACATACATACAAAAAAACAAGTAGCTTAGCCAGTAAGTCATTCAGAGAGAAGAGAGGTAAAATTTTTTCAAGTTATATTAAGAGGACACAGAAGGAAGATCTTTGAGATTTTGCGGAAGTTCATTCCAAAGCCGAACAGCATTGACCGTAAAAGATTTGGAGAAACGATCAGTGGTATGCGGAGGCATCGCCAGATCGTGGTGGTGACAGGAGCGAAGCGTTCTGTTACTACGGTCAATGCGAAGGACAACTCTTTCTTTTAAATAATTGGGGTAGAGGGGATTGTGAAGAACATTATATAAAAGGGAAAGGATATGCAATTTCCTGCGAAGATGGATAGGGAGCCACTTTAACCTGCATCGAAACTCGGAGACGTGATCATACTTGCGCAGTCCGAATATGAATCGAATGCACAAATTCTGAAGACGCTCCAGCTTATCAAGCAGCTCTTCAGTGGGATCTAGATAAGCAACATCGGCATAATCCAGAAGAGGAAGAAGAAGAGATTGAGCTAACGTTATTTTCGTATCCAGTGGCAGGAATTTCTGTACGCGCTTAAGCGAGTGATATGAGCCGAAAACTTTACGACTTACTTCATTGATATGTGGAGACCAAGACAGAGTTTGGTCCATCCACAAACCCAAATTCCTCACTGTCGTACAGTAAGGCACTACTTCCCCATCAAAAATCACATCTGAAACGTTGAAAATGTCCAAGCGGGAGACATAATAGTTACTACCAATGAGGATAGCCTGTGACTTCTTCGGGTTGACCTGCAAACCAAAACGTTGCGTCCAATCTCTAATGGCAATAAGATCAGAGTTAATGGTGTCTACAGCCCTGTTTATGTCGTCTAGCGGTGCTGCTGCGTACAACTGCAAGTCGTCAGCATATAGATGAAAGGAGGAAGACAGGGAGGTAGTAATAGAATTGATAAAGATCGAGAAAAGGAGAGAAGAAAGAACGCCACCCTGTGGGACGCCGGCAGTAAGGTTACACCATTCGGATTTGAAGGTATCGATTTTAACCATCTGCTGTCTACCGCGGAGATAGGAATTGAACCATGAAATTACCACTGGAGATATAAGTCGACAGTATTGAAGGCGTTGCTGAAGTCTAGGAGCGTTAGGACCGTAAGATTCTTCTGTTCAATGTTTAACCTTAAATCATCTGTTACATTGACGAGAGCTGTAACAGTGCTGTGTCCTGGACGAAAACCAGATTGGTAAGGATTAAGGAGATGGTTATGGGACAGTTGGTTATGTATCCCATCTTCAGACCCTGGTTACCATGTTTTATCAAAGTGCTAATAAAGACCAATCGAATTTGCCCAAACTCGAAGGGTCTGCTGTTGTCCGTTGAGGAGATCCCGTACCCACCTTCCAGTCCCATCATCAGACCCTGGTCTCCATGTTTTACTAAGGTGCTAATAAAAAACAATCAAATAAGCCCAAACTCGAACTCTGTATCCGTTGAGGAGATCCCGTACCATAACTTCTAATTACTACCAGTAGAAAAGTATATTCCTAAAATCTTTAAATGACGATAACTTTTTTCCCGGGATCCGATTTAATTGAAACAAGCCTTAATTCTATTCCAAATTAAGTTCTGTACTGCTGTGAAACTTACATGAACATCAGTTCGGTAGTTTTAGACATGTGCGTGAACAAACAGACAGACAGAAAAGAATTCTTTAAATTGTTGATTTGTGTTCTATTACTTTTTTACAGTGTACAGACACAGTGGTTTCTACTGTTTTATTAATGAATATATATAATATATGTATTGATATATTGATGATGATGATTGATGTGATTGCGCGCTTGAGTCCTTGTACAAGTCCCCTATGTAGTACAATTCAAAGAACCCAGCCTGGTAACCACGACAACTGTGCTAAGAGTCATATTTAGCCTTTTTGAAAACTCAGGGTCTAAAAACTGATCGTGACCCTTGATTACCTTAATTTGAATGCTGACCCAACAGCAAATGACGCAGTTCGTGAGTACGAACATGATAATGAGCGCAAATGCTGACACACAATTTAATCAACACAGAACAAGTTAAGCTGGATTGAAATCGTATACCGCTTCATTAGCACTGAAACCAGCGTACCCAAATTACCATATCTACAGGATTTTTTATTACACTAACACAGCCTTTGTGTGATTGGTACTTAGTTTACTTTTGTTTTAAAATAGCCAATAAGTCAGAATATTGGGTATTTAAACAAACGCGTTGCACCTTCATGCAATCCTTCAAATAAATTACCTACCATGGGTAATTTTCGTCACTTTTACTGTTTTAGTTGAAAATCCAAGAAATTCTTTTACGTTATGGCAGGAAATTTGTTTCGAATTGGTGGGTAAAGGTTGGAGAAAATAAGTTCATTTTGTGGAAGGAAATGCAGTTCGAAGGATAATAAACTCAGAAGAAAAGTCAAGAAATTTATTTAAGTGTGATTATAATGTATAAAATTATGCGGGCTAGGCAAAAAGTAATCTGGCAATCCAGTATTTTCTCACCACCCACGTTGACGCGAATAGCAACGGATTACGGGTTCTTACAGACTTCACAAAAATATGCAACAGTTCATATTTTATTCATTTATTTATACATATAGAAAAAACATATGTGTCACAACCTCACAACACACATAAAAATAAAATTTTAACTGGTATGTAATATCTATCTATCTATGTATCAGATCAGCTGCTTGGTTTGCCCACTGCTGGACATAGGCCTTTCGAAGGTTTCGCCACTCACGCTGGGCAGGCCAGATAGGTTGGTTGAGCGCTGTGCCGAAACCCTCGCATTGGGACACCACTGCCTGTCACCAGCCTCTTTCTAATTTTCCGGCTCGCACTTGGCTGGTTTTATTTAACGGGGCGTTTCGCAAATAAAAATACTGATAAAAATTTTCGCATTTTACAATAAAAGTGGGCTTAGAGAGGTTACGGCCCAATAAAGTCTATTGATTTGTGAATCTCATTAGTCAGTTTCTCTTTTCATCGATAAAAACGAAAATAATCCTGGGATATCTTTTGCGGGAATGTTAGAATTTTTTATTAAGAATTACCATTTATTATAGGTCTTCACTTTTTTGAGTATGGAGATGAACATATTCAATCAATACATATAATATATTATATTGAAACAGTGACAAGCCCGTGTCTGTACATCAGATATTTTTTGAAAACTGTACCTAATTGAAGTGAAGATAGTTTTCGAATTAGATACCATAAAACACATTTTTGAAATGTTTGTCTGTCACGCAAAATCCACTGGATAGGTTTTGATTAAATTTTTGTGATATCTTAGTATCTGGGTCAACATTTAAGATAATAATATACTTTTTTCTTCAGAATATTGTCTCTCTCTTTGTTTGTTTGTCCGGGCTAATACTTATAGTTGGAAGCCAACATGTAACCTATTTTTTGATAACTTTACATGTTTTTATCACAGACATTCAGTACTCAGTACCTACAGGAATTAAAAGTGTGATTTTTATACTTCGCGAAGATTTGTTAATTTTCAAATATAATTAATCGAAAACAATAACCACCACGTTTTATATATTATGTTCTAAAGTTTTATCAAATAATGTGTCTTTTATACGAAATAAATGTATTTATTTATAAAACTATGATATAAATAAATTTCAATATTTCAAACGCGTAGTGATTTATCCATGGCAAGGATGTACAAATTAACATTATATAGTACATTACGATACGAGAGCGATGAAACGTTTTCTGACGAGTGTGAGTTTGCGGCACGAGCCGAAGGTGAGTGCTGCAATCACACGAGTCGAGAAAAAGTTTCTCGCACGAGTTTCGTATAATATTTTATAGCAAAAGTGCGGAAAATGCCGACTTTACGCAAGCGCAGCGTGCGTAAAGTGGTCATTTTACTCACGGTGTGCTATAAATATCATTGCGGTATAGAAACGTAGAAGAAAAATAAATCAGGATGTGAGGTTAATGCAGAGCTCCCCATATTCAGATTTACTTTGTTAATTTACTATAACTTATCTAGGTCCAATTTCTGAACGGGTTGCGAAGATTTTTCGTCGTTGTGGTGTTCGCGTTGCATTCAGAACCAAAAATAAGATAAAGCGTATTTGCAATGGTAAGGACAAATTAGATAAAAAACAACAGTCTGGTATTTACTAATTGTCTTGCAATGATTGTAACGGTATGTAGGTCAAACAGGTCGCAGTTTTGAAACTAGGTACAAAGAACATATCTCAGCCCATAGTAATGAGCATCCTGAAAAATCACACTTTGCAAAACATCTACATATTAGAGTCCGGTCACAGTTTGACTGAAAAACATATTTGTAAAAAAGGTTTGAGAATATGTGTGTTAGAACAATTAGAAATTCTAAAAAACAAGAACAACCCTGATTTACTAAACGAACAAACTAACTTTACCACTACCCCATTGTTACGCATGTTTTCGTCTCCCCATTTTCCCCACCAAACAATTAGTCAGGCCGGTGTATAAAAGGTGAGTTTTGGTCGGCGGCTCGTCACTAGCTGCTGAGCTGTCCGGCGAACAACATCAGTTGCTGCGGAGCGGCTGGGCGAGCAACACATCAGTTGCTGCGGAGAAGCCGAGCTAGCAACACTTCCCGAGGATGCCTCGTTCAGAGGCGAAACACGTGTCGATAAGTTTTCTTGCTTGTTATTCAAGATTGCTTTGCTTTTATGTTCGTATTGCCTGCTTGTTGAATGTTTTATGCAGGTGGGTGGGCGGTGCACGAGTCTGCATTTTGAATAGCATGACAAAAATTGTCAGCCAGGACTTCTTATGTGAAAAATACTATAACCCAACTTAAATATAGATTTGTTATTTGTAATTTTTTCCCCTTTTATTTTTCACACCGTTTAGAAAATACCTATCCCTCGAACAAGATCTGTTAAAAAATATTAACTCTGTCCATTTTGTCAACTATTGCGCAAAGACAACTTGAAAGAGCCCAGGTATCGCAAAACGCAACTAAATTACGTATTTTGTCAGCACCATAGGGCGGTAGATTTTTATAGTTTATAGATTCAACTTGATAATCTTTCAGGGGGGAAAAACTATCTTGGACAGACAGATGGACAAAGTGGTCCTATAAGAACTCGGTTTCTTCCATTTTGAGGCAAGGAACTCATAAAAATGTACCTATCAAAAACGAATTAAATTAACAAATTAATTGATTGAATGAGGCGTTACCTTGCGGGAGGCCATCACGAAGTTATAGATATATGAATATAATTTGCAATATTATATATAATATGGGCTCTTTCAAGTTGTCTTTGCGAAATAGTTGACAAAATGGACAGAGTTAATATTTTTTAACAGATCTTGGTCGAGGGATAGATTTAAGTTGGGTTATAGTATTTTTCACATAAGAAGTCCTGGCTGACATGTCTAAAGAAAGTAAGGGTGTATATTCATTGTAAATTAGCAACATGATACAACTATGGTTTTTCAGTTCCTAATAATACTTTGAAGACTTCATCCAATACTCAGACCAAATAAAAAGTCAAGACGTAGTTTACTCTATGTGACGGGTGAAGCAGGCCAAAAGTGAGACAGTCTCGTGTTCGTACACGGCTTGAAACTCACACATGCGCAATCTGTCTCAGTTTTTACTTGGCGGCAATACTCACTAAGTGCAAACATGCTTACGAAACTGGCTTCACGTCAATGAGACCTATTCTGAAGCAACACGTCCTAATCTGACGTTTATAAAAAGTGCTCTAAAATGAGTTAGCGCGACCTAAAATTTTTTGGTATTCTGAAGCTGGCGTTTACGAACGTCAAATTAAGGTTGTTACTAAATTTACGACACATTTACGATGACAGCTCTAAAGCATTCAACTTGGGTTTTTTGGTATTCTGGAGCAATTTAGAGTTTAACAGCTCTAATTTTAGAGATTCTTAGAGAATTTTAGGGCACACCTATTTAGGTGCGCCCTAAAATTCTCTAAGTATAAATGCGAGTTTTTTCCACCTTTTTCCCAGTATTAGTAACTTTTATTTGGTTCCTACGTGGAACTGAATAATCACAGGTGTGTTCTAGTACCTTACCTAATTTCATAATCCAGCAGTTAAGTTGAAATATGTGTGAAAACACTGCTATGATTTCAAGAGAATTTTGTTTGTACTACTGCTATTTGTCATATATTATTTGATGATTCTTTCATGTGTCGATCAACCATCAGCAGTAAATAGGTAAGTAGGTAATACAAAAGGGAAAGTTTCTAGATTAACTTATTATTAAAATTTTACAAAATGATGACTTTTCTTCGTTACTTATTCTTTAAAGGATTTATTTTTGGGGGGGCCCAAATGCCAAATAGGGTAGCGTTCCAAATCACTTTTTTTCAAGAGTAAAATATTGCTCGCTGTCAGACAAAAGTAGCTCGATGCTGGTTCCAAAACATCTACTTTTAGGTTTTGGAACCAGCATCGAGCTACTTTTATCTGACAGCCAACAATATTTTAATCTTGAAAAAGTGATTTGGAACGCTACCTAGGTATAGATATAGAGTGTCCCGCATAGGACTATATGTTTTGGTCCTACTGGTAAGCCAATAATGCTGCAACGGTAGTAAATAGTATGACACAAAAATAAACTAATATTGTTAAAGGATTAAAGTGTTAATCTCCCAACCCTTTGCTTTATTTGAAGAAATACAGCATTGAGCTTAGCTCTCTGAGGATGTTCTGACAGCAAACCAATTGAGCATTGAGAGTGCTATTTACGACAAATCATTAATCATTGTATTTGCTGTAAATACAAAAATACCTTGATATAATTTTACAAGTTTAATATTTACTAGATGTGCCCATGGGTCTGCCTGCCTTAAAAATATAAAAGATGCTTACAAACAAATATAATATTAAATTTAATATTAAATTCAAAAACAACATGAATCGTTTTAAATGAAAATTTAATATCTTACTGTAGTTCAGGAAAAAAAATTACCTAATTAATATTGCAATTAATATGTAAGGCACCTCAAAACGATAATTTATAAATCTGAAGGCCTTCAGAACAAAACCACAGTCTCTACTTCTTCTGAGGTCTCATTTGCGGGGTGGGTGCAGGGACAGGACAGATGTAGGTAAGGGATACTCTTCAATACAACTCTCCCCGACCAAAGTATAAGTATAACTTTATTACAATACACCAAAATATTTAGACCCATCATTTCACTACTATTGTTGCTAGCCATGGTCCTACTTAAGGAAAAAGAAACACCATAAAGGATTTATGTGTTTATTACAAAATTTTAGTTTCGTTTTAACATTTTCAATGGTATATTACATTAACAAAGGAAAAAAATCACGTCTACCCAGAAATCCTTAATTGAGCCCGTAGATTAGGTTAGGTATGGCAAGTCCGGGACCGTAGCAAAGTTTTATTATATCCTTCAGCGCCAAAGCGGTAGGCTAATTTGTAATCTTAGATATTCTTCTAAATTCGTAGTGCTAGACCAGCCCTGCGAGGACATCTCCTTGAAATAGAGCTGAACGGCTTCTGCTTGCTGACCCAAAATCTGGCCCAGAAAGGTGAGGTGGACCTTGTTGCGATCCCTGCTTTATGTCTCATAGCATCGGTGGCAGCACAGTGAAGCAGCACATGTTCCACTATGTCTTCCTCGTTTAAGCACCCTATACATAGGGATTGTGAAGAGGTATTATATTCAGTCTGTTTAAGCTATAAGTAGATACTTTGTTGGATTGCTGTTTGTTTTCGGTACCATTAATCTTGACAGCTGACGGTCATTCCTGTGCTATGTATTTTTTGTTCTGCTCGGTAAGAGACCCCACTGATGAATGTTCAGTCGAAATAATGTAATACTTAAACAGATTTGGAATAAAAATTTATCCAAGGTAAATAACCTCAAAATCCAAAAGCTTGTGTTTTTTGTTTTTTTATTTTACTATCCTGGGACTACAATCATTAAGATAAATTGTAAAATTTTAAAAGAACAACTCCAAATTGGAATTTTTATTAATAATGAGCCACATAAAAGTTAATTATTATTGTTTTCATAGTTAAAAATCATTTAAACTAAACATTTCTAGGCCAAAAGGTTTTTTTATTCATAAATCGGTAATTATCGATGAAAGTTCAGCTCTAGTCGCCACAGATACAAAAAAAAATTATTAATTATTTTTTCTGTGAATTCAACTTAGAGCATCTTAGGAACCTCTAAAAAGTGACTTAAATTTAGGGCTGGTTGCTACTCAGAATACCAATTTGTTAAGGTGTGTCCTAAAATTGTGACTTTTTAGGGCGCTCTAAATTTAGGTGTGTGCCACACAGAATAGGTGTCAATGTTGACAGACATAACACATAAGACATTTTATTGGTAAATATTATTACACGTCACGAACTTAAAAAATGTAGGTAAATACTTAATTTTATACATTCGTCTTAGATATATTCTTAAAATAATAATAATTCAGTCAAGTCAAAAATGGAAAAATGAATAAATTGTGATTACAAATTGTTTTCGGACAGCAAAGCGTAGTTTAGGACGACCTTGTGCCCTCTGGACCGACGACCTGAAGGACGTTGCGGGGGGCGGCTGGATGAGGAGGACGGAGGACCGACATGAGTGGCGAAATTTGGGAAAGGCCTATGTCCAGCAGTGGACGAACACGGGCTGATGGATGGATGGATGGACAAATTGTTTATTTAATTTTGAATATGCCTCGGGTAATTGGTGTAAAGTCCTCAAAGTCATATAAAGTTTTCTCTATAAGCCACTGCTTTAATTTTTTTTTTATGATTCTAGGCTTGGGGCAATTGTGACATGATCTCGGAGTCTATTATGCACTCTCGGACCCATTATGTATGTGGTTTTTCCTCGTTTCACTAGCCTTAGCCACCAATTTATTTCCGTTTCTTGTGTTGTAATTATGAGAATCCGAGTTTTTGCTATACATATAATGTTTAATTTCTTCTGACATAATTGCAAGTTGGTAAATTACGATGGCTGGCAACGTCATTATTCCCAAAGATTTAAAATATGGTTTGGCGGAGGTAAATTGTGACACTCGAACTATTGCTCGTTATAACTTACCAGCATGCCTTTGTTTAGTTTTAATTAGACTTTTATTTATATTAAGTTTATCTTGTATCACAAACAAACACTCACACACTCACACAACATTTCCTACCCTTCCCTTACCTAAAAGGATGTCTAAAATCAAAATCTATTATCACTTTCCTTCTTTTTGTATATCCAGCCAACAGAGTAAACCAAAAATCAAGTCTTACTGCTGCAGTATGAGCTACCCAAAATTTTGGTCCCTGCGAAACATTTTATCCGAAAATGAATAAGTCACTCATAGAAGATATTGATGATACTGAAATCATCGATAGTATTTTAATTAATAGCCCAGAAGATTGCTTTAATAAATCAGGGGACGCTAACAAGAAATTTACTATAATATCCCAGAACATAAGAAGTTGCGATAAAAACTTTACAAATTTCATGGTATTTTTGTCTAGACTCACTTTCAAACCGGATGTTATTATTCTAACAGAATGTTTTTTGCAAAATAAGCCCTCGCATATCTTTCTTAATGAATACGATTACCATTGCTCCAAACACTACTACAATAAAAATGATGGCGTGATTGTTTTATGCAAGACTAGCTTACAAGCCACTGTTATGGAACCACCAATGATAGATGCTAGTTGCCTCCTAATAAACGTTGGAAAAGAAGTAACTATTGCAGCGATCTACAGATCTCCATCTTTCAAAAAAAAATGTAATTTTACCAATTTCAATAACTCCCTAGATAGAATCCTTCCAATGTGCACAGGCGAGTCTGGCGTCATCGTGGGTGACATCAACATCGATATTAAACATGGCACAGTAAACCCACATGCTGAAAACTATTTAGAAACATGTGCTCTCCATGGCTTTACTTCAGGCCATTTCTTTCCTACGCACGAACAAAACTGTATAGATCATTGTCTTGTCAAATCCAACCAATATACTCAAGTTATTGTATGCACTAGTGGCATAACTGACCATGACACAGTAATATGTGGAATCGCAAAGACACAGAAAAATTACACTAAAACTGAAAACCAGCATATCAGAATTAATTATGAAGGACTCAACCAGGATCTTCAAAAAACATCGTGGGATGCATTTTATAAGCATACGGACGTTGACTTGGCCATTAACGAGTTAATTAGCGAGTTAAGTCACAAAATTGAAAAGCATAAAACTATACACAAGTCACGCTCCTCAAAGATAATTACTAAGCCCTGGATAACGCCCGGGCTATTAAAGTGTATCCGACGGAGAGATTTGTTTCATTTAAAGGCAAGAAAATACACTAATAATTTACTCCTACAGGATGAGTATAAAAAATACAGAAACATCTGTAATAATATCCTGCAAAATTTAAAAAATGAATACGATAAAGAACTTCTGAGAAAAGGCCAAGGAGACTCTAAAAGAACTTGGAAAACTATTAAAGGGATATGTGGTATCAACAAAAATAAAACCAGTAACATTGAACTGATCCAATGTAAAGACAAAAAAAAGTCACTAAACGAAGCCAACAACTACTTTGCTAACGTTGGACAGGAACTTGCGAAAAACATCCTGTGCAAACTAAACAAAACTGAAAAAGAATTAACCAACGACTTAGACAAAAGCCTAATACTCAACCAACCATTGAACTCCTTTTACTTGACGCCAACTGACAACTATGAGGTATCAAAAATAATTAGTAATTTACGAACAGTTTCAGCACCAGGTTGGGATAAAATTGGTAATAAAATACTTAAGTCCTGTAAGATCGTTCTGGTTCCTTTGATTACTTTTATTTGTAACCTGAGCATGTCAACGAGTACAATGCCGGAGTGGCTAAAGTTTGCTGACATTTGTCCTATCTTTAAGGCAGGTGACAAAAAGTCCATATCGAACTACAGGCCAATATCCTTGTTGACTTCCCTTTCCAAGATACTCGAGAAACTTGTTAATTATAGACTTTTGAAGTTCCTTGAGAAAGAAAACCTTCT
Source organism: Ypsolopha scabrella (assembly GCA_910592155.1). Classification (NCBI taxonomy): domain Eukaryota; kingdom Metazoa; phylum Arthropoda; class Insecta; order Lepidoptera; family Ypsolophidae; genus Ypsolopha; species Ypsolopha scabrella. The sequence continues at coordinate 1,779,845 of OU342964.1, forward strand.
CTCCGAAAATCAATTTGGATTTCGCCATAACAGGTCTACCGACGATGCTGTATCAAACCTTATAGACCATGTGAAAGTAGAGTTAGACAAAGGCCAAAAGTGTGCTGGGGTCTTCTTAGACCTCGCAAAGGCCTTCGACACAGTGTCACAAACGATACTATTAAAAAAATTGGAACGTATGGGTGTTAGAGGAACTGCACTTCAATGGTTCAATTCATATCTAATGGGACGAAAACAACGTGTTTTTATTGATGGTATATGCAGTGATTACTCTGAGAACCACTTCGGTGTACCTCAGGGTAGCGTCTTGGGACCAACGCTTTTTCTGATTTACATCAACGACCTTAGTGACATGAGTCTCACTCAAGCTAGGGTTTTCACTTTTGCTGATGACACAGCGTTAATATTTAGTGGAAAATCGTGGGACGAAGTCGTTGATGTGGCTCAGAGCGGGCTGAGTTTGGTTTCCGACTGGCTAAATTTGAACCTTCTTACGCTGAATATTAATAAAACAAACTTTGCCTGTTTCCACATCCGCGATCATACATCTATTAATATTCCTACACATCTCATTCTTCACTCCTGCGGTGATCGTGGGGGCATCTGCAATTGTCAAACAATTAATAGAGTTAGTTGCATTAAGTACCTAGGTGTTTATATTGATGAAAAGCTCACATGGAGACAGCAAATTGACTCGGTTAGCAATCGCCTTCGCAAAATGCTGCATATATTCAAGAAACTTAGAAATTTTGCTGACGACAATACGATAAAAATGGTGTACTATGCGCTCTGCCAGTCTGTCCTTAACTATTGCATCATAGCCTGGGGAAGTGCATGTAAAACTATCTTGATTAAGGCTGAAAGAGCCCAAAGAGCCGTTCTTAAAGTTGCATACAAGAGACCGTTTCGCTACCCTACGGATGTCTTATTTGAAGAGTGTAAGGTTCTTCGAGTCAGACAGCTCTTTGTTTTATCGAATATTCTAAGGTTCCACAAAACAGCTTACAATAATCAAAAAGAAACAACAAGATCTCAAAGACGATTCACCTGGCTTGTTCCACAACTGCGAACAAATTTTGCACAAAAAAGCTACTTCTATCTTGGTCCATATTTGTACAACAAAATTAACTTATGTCTTAACATTAGTCGAGCTACTAGATTCACTTGTAGAAAACAAGTAACTCTGTGGCTACTCCAGGTAAGCTACGATAAGACTGAGGACATTCTGTGTATTCACGAATAAAGACTACCTGCAATACTACTTCGATCATAATTACAAATCTTTTCTTTAAACATTTGTACCCACCCACACTCATAAATTTTTACCCACATTTCCCAATTTATACATCCTACAAAAATCACCTACATACACTCACACACCCCCTCCCACCTTTTCCTTTCCACCACTCGTAATACATACACACTAGCATAAGTTATTACACACATAAGTTATAATTGTAAATAAGTATCCCGTTTGTTTGTTTGTTATATTAACATTAATTTATATTCAATTTCAAATAGTTAACATTAAATTAGTTTTATCTAAAAATTCTAAATTGTATTAAATTTAAAATTTTATTAAATTATACATAAATATATAAATCATAGCAGAGCGTTAGAGACTAGTTACCTACAACCTAAAGGGAATCCTAGTGTAGGGACTAGAGAACACTATTAAAAATGTATGTACATGGTTTATTTCAATAAAGATAAAGAAGAAGAAAGAAGAATTTCTTCTGACATAATTGCAAGTTGGTAAATTACGATGGCTGGCAACGTCATTATTCCCAAAGATTTAAAATATGGTTTGGCGGAGGTAAATTGTGACACTCGAACTATTGCTCGTACGGCTCGCTTTTGCATTTTGAAGACGCGCTCCGTCTTGAGTTTTTATTTGGTCTGAGATCCAATACACCATTTCAAAATTGTTTTATTATTACAATAAATTTATTGCGTTTACTAATACATAGGTTTTTGAATAAAACATTGCTACATTATATTATTTCAACTTAAGTTACCGTTACCGTTATGCACAAGGCCCATTCTTTCGTAGTGACGAGACAAAGAACCGTTTAAATAATCGTTAAGCGGCTGATCAATCGATATGGCGAGTGAATTTTTATGCAAAACGACCGACGCGTAGCCGTTAGACTGATGCGAACGACACTTCAGCTATTTCGTTTAAAGGGTTCCATACCCAAACGGAGCCGATGAAACCCTTTTACTGAGCCTACGACGACTGTCGGTAAGGTAAGGTAAAACGGTAAGATTAGCCAGTTTTTTGTGTGTATGTAGGTATATGAGATAGACGGCCTACATGCTTTGATGAAAGTGTTTATGGTATGAATGCCATGTTGATATCTGTCTTTTTATTTCTGCAACATAACAAAGTAGTTCTTTTCACAAAAGAATAAATATGAAAATGCGTTAATCTGTAGAAGTTGTTTCTTAAGGAAAGACCTTCTACAGAAACTTTTTTAACTTTGAGCTAGGATGAAAGATGCGTATTTTGAGATTATTTGAGTTAAATGGTTATTCCTTGTGTTTTTTTTGTTATTAAATTGGTCGATCGATACCACTAAAAAGGTCGTGCTGCATAGACAAGCGCGTGAGTTTGTTGTGCGTCTACGGAACTATTCCGAATGGAAGTCCCTGAATAACGGACCGTTGTAACCACTATCTCAAGTGTGTGAACGAGTATCTGTTGCTCTTCATCTCAACCGAAAAATGGTCTCCCACATAGCAAAAAAAATTTGGAAAAGATAAACATATTAAAATCGCCATCGAAGAAGAGGATTAAAAGGCCAATAGTTCGTCAAGTGGACAGTTTCGATGCTGATGCCATTACATTAGAAACCATATTAATGGTTACTACAGCATGAACGAACTTCCAACTCTCCACAAATTAAAGCACAGTTTACTAGAAGCCGAATTATTTCACGGTAGCACGACTTCTTATGAAGAGTATTAAGAACATTGGCTTTCTTAACAAAAAATAACGATGACGTTGCCACACTCCACCAAATTACGTGAGTTTTAAGATATACGCTGAGTTCGTTCCGAGTCACTGTTAGCCCGATATTATTTTGTATCTCCAAATCTCAATAGTTTCCAATATTCTATATGGTTCAAGTCGATTTTAATTTGTTCGTAAAACTAATTGAAAATCGACGGAGTATAATAGTCTCGATTCAAAATGTCTCTTCACTAATGCTCAGTTCTGAGAAGTGTCAGCCGGGACTTCTTGAATGAAAAAGACTATAAATTATACACCTGCATAAAATCCCACTCATATTATAAATGCGAAAGTTTGGATGTATGGATGGATTTCAATAGTTTCCAATATTCGATATGGTTTGAGTCGCTTTTAATTTGTTCGTAAGAGTAATTGAAAATCGACGGAGTATAGTCTCGATTCAAAATGTCTCTTCACTAATGCTCAGTTCTGAGAAGTGTCAGCCGGGACTTCTTGAATGAAAAAGACTATAATAGAATTATACACCTGCATAAAATCCCACTCATATTATAAATGCGAAAGTTTGGATATATGGATAGATCTCAATAGTTTCCAATATTCGATATGGTTCGAGTCGATTTTAATTTGTTCGTAAAAGTAATTGAAAATCGACGGAGTATAGTCTCGATTTAAAATGTCTCTTCACTAATTCTCAGTTCTGAGAAGTGTCAGCCGGGACTTCTTGAATGAAAATGGTGGATGGATGGATGGACGGATGGATGTTTGTTACTCTTTCGCGCCGTAGCTACTGAACCGATTGGGCTGAAATTTTGCATTTAAGTAGTTCTAGACCTGAAATAGGACATAGGCTACTTTTTATTCCATAAATCAGTTCCCATGGGATGAAAATGTGGTTTCAAGTTTCTATAGAAAAGTGATGTGTCACCCTTTCAAGCCGTACCCATTGAACTGATTGGGCTGAAACTTGCACAAATAAAGTTCTAGCTCTAGAATAGGGCAAAACTACTTTTTATCCCATAAATCAGTTCCCATGGAAAAGCCATATGCCATCAAAAACAAAACTTGTAAAAAAACAAGTCTCGCAACTTAGTTCTTCTACCGTAAAAATATATGAGATTCATGTAAATCCAAGTCTGTTAATTTATGCAGTCCCTACTACAGGGACCTTCTGTCTTAAGTTATTACATAATTGAGGAGTGAGGAGGTTAGGAACAAAAAGTGTTATTTACACTTTTCCTTTTTATGAGTAAATTGAGCAAATAAATATTCATCTTGATCTATGCAATTATTTTGTAATTTTGTTATCCATATGTCGAATTGAGATGTGTGGCGCCACCAGTCGACAGCGAATATTTTAGAACGAGCTAAGAATCGGTTTGATCGAATGAGTAACCGAACGAAAACATTATCTATGGTCGGTTCTCTCTTCTTTTGATTTACAATCGTTGCCGACAGATGGCGCTATACGCCAATAGAAATTAAGTGGGTCTGTGGTGATTTATTTCTTTACTCTGTTCTAAATATTTTGATTTGTAATGTTGGATGAACTGATTAAATTGCCCAACCACATTTGAAAGAATTGTTGTGTTAAGTTGGTAGATTGTCTGTACCATAGACCTAGGAGTCTGTACGATGTTCTGTTTGATTGTAAGGTTGGCAGGACTGATTATGTTATCCAATCAGATCTGAAGTATTTGTTTTCTTTGGTACCTAATTTTATTTTATTGGTGGAAACGCAAGCGCCTAGTTTTACCGCGCTTGGACATGGCTCTTGGCGGGGGTTACGTACGACTTCCGAGGAAAAAGACAATTTTCGGGGGACTTATTTTCGGAAAGGGGTCGAGGTAACTCATGTGCCAAGAGACTTGTCCGTTCCCGCCACGTAGTTTTATTCCTTGTAATTAAAAGTGCTGTAAGACTGTTTTTGATCACAATAAAAGTTGTATTGTTCGTCTACGCGTGTTCATCATGTCCAATACCCACGGTAGCCCTCCTATTGCCGTTCCTGACGTTCCCTTTTTTGACACATATATGTGTCAGTTAGTAGCTAGATTTTAACGAATAAAAAAGTATTTATGTTGACGTTTAAATAAAGCCAATATTTAATAAAGTAATTCTCAAATCACACCTTTTGATCCTACACTAAGTGAATGTTACCATTTGATTCAATAGAGTTGTAAAATGTCACCTTTTGAAATTCACAGAATAAAAAATGTTACCTTATGAAACAAACTAGGTAGGAAAAAAAGAAACAGATTTATTTAAAATGTGTTGTGTGTAATTCTCCACAATCAGGTTCTAGACGATCACAGTCACAGGCAGCATTTGCAATATCTTCATCATCATTTTCAGTACTGTTGTTTTCATATAAAATGTCACAATACCATTTCAAGGAGGGTTCATTTTGCCAATCTGATCCAAATTGTTTAATTAGTAAATTTTCAACATCCCTTTTCTTTGCACCTTTGATGAAGTGGCCTAATTCTTTCTCCTCCAAATTGACATTGGTCAAGTTGGTATTTTCTATAAGCTCGAGAAAATTCCATACGCCAACAGACAGAATATGAATGAATGAAACGTCACACAACAACAAAAAAAACAAGTCTATGGATTTAGTGTTGACCACAATGCTTTATCGATTTTTGATCGATTTAACTATTTAATCAACACACACAATCGAAGAATACAAAATTGATAAATTTTGTCAGCAAATGTACCCATTTGATACGACTTTAATAACGCCGGATGTATTTACTAAGAAAATGTCACTTTTTGATAATAAAGTCTTGACCACTGCTGTGGTTGAATAGAAATGTCACTTTTTGATAATAAAGTCTTGACCACTGCTGTGGTTGAATAGAAATGTCACTTTTTGATAATAAAGTCTTGACCACTGCTGTGGTTGAATAGAAATGACACTTTTTGTACCGGAAGCAGCTTTTCAGGTTAATTTTTCTACGAAATTTGTTGCCTTTTGAAACTGATCATTGCGTATAATGATAAAATTCAGGGTTTTGAGTTGGATAGCAAAAAATAAACGAAAAAAGCCAAATACGCAAATGACACCCTTTGTTCTTAACCTCCTCAATTAGCTAACCAAATAACATCTTATAGTGACCATATCAATATTAAAAATCTTTTATGTTTTAAATACATAGTGTAGTGTGGTAGGTAGGTATAGAAACTTAGCAAGATCATGTCTTATTTAGGGTTCCTTATAGCTTGCCATGTCCGTCTGTCCGTCCACCTGTCTGTTCGTCCGTCTGTCCGCGGGGGTATACATATTAATCACGTTGATAAAACGGTGAAAAAAATCTCGGAAAACAAGTCTTATACACGTAAATTGGGGATGATTTTTTTTTCTCGTCTATTGCCCAGTCCGGGGTATCATTGGATACCCCCCTGCCCTGCTGGCTAAACGATATTTTTTATGAATATGAAAAAAACAAAAATTATTATTTATAATTTAAAGGAAAACTATCGCGGCTAAGTAGGCTTTACAGGTTTACGAGTACAGGTCGCGCCAAACTTTTAGTACCCTCTAAACACGATAATGTACGGGCCGTTCTTCGAGAGAGCAAATTCCGAGCGGACTAGTAAGTTTGGCGCGATCTGTATTAGTAGACCAACTTATAAAATGTACTGGGCAATTACGGAACCCTACACTGCGCGTGTCCTGATACGCACTTGGCCGGTATTTTATTATTTTTCCTTTTATATATCATGGCTTATGCTATCACTATATTTTAAACTCTACATGAGTTATTGTACTAATAGAGGTAAGTATTTAGTTTAAGTTAAGGAATAAAAAATAACAAGACAGCAGGAAATTATGTCATTAGGAAAAAATATATATCTTAGTCTACTCGTCTTATGAGGTAGAAGGTTAAAATACTAAGCAAAACATCATCTATCTGTCTCATTATAATATATATAGTTTATGAGTTTTTACAGTCAAATTATCTACTGATAAACGTTAAGTTATAAAATGTGTTTGTCAATATGTAAAAAGAAATGTCAAAATAATAAAAACGAAATATATATTATATATTATATTATACAAAATACAAAATATATATTATATTAGAGCAAACGATATAAAAAACACATACCATAAGTCAGTTAGAAAATAAACTATTATGGTCAAGATCAATATTCCATGACACCACACCACCCGTCACAATCGTCCAAATATGTGTAGTCATTGATTTTATAAATGCTTTTCTCAAAAGTCCCTGCATAATTTAAACTTGTATTGTGGAAAACTAAGGTCTTCCTTTGGAAGTTTATAGTCAATAAATATTATTGAATTACAAAGATCTTATTTTTAAAAGGCCCAGCAGTTTTGGATGAATATACCGGGACCAATCGGTCCCAGGAAATAGTGGGCCACCTGGTTGTGCCTGTCTGCGAGCTGTCCTCTTACTCTCCTCCGAATAACTTCGGGAGGGTTTGCAAGTAAGATGGTGATACCTTCACAGTCGAGCCTAGCACCTGTATGAATCTACTCACCTTCACTCTTAAAATATGCTTTATTAGCGTCTTTGAACATAATTATGTGCAAACATTTGCAAAAGTGATTCATCTTTTTTAGGGTTCCATAGTACCTGAAAGGTAAAAGGAACCTTTGTGGTGAGACTCCGTTACGTTGTCTGTCCGTCCGTCTGTCCGTCCGTATGTTACAGCCTCATAACTTTAGCACCGTTAAAGATAAAGACCTGAAATTTTCCACAAAAATAGAATTCAACTCCCTTACATGAAATTATTCAAAATATTTCCAATACAAAAGTGAAAAAAATACATAAAAAACATTTTAGGAATACAAAATGGGAATCAAATTGTAGATATTAAAGAGATAATTATAAAAATATTTACTTTTACCATATTTAGTAGCACCGATTTCGAGAAATCTTTGAAAAACCACAAAAAATGCATGGGGGACATGCATTTTTTTGTGGTTTTTCAAAGATTTCAACTCGCTTACATGAAATTATTCAAAATATTTCCAATACAAAAGTGAAAAAAATAATTTTTAGAAATACAATATGGGAATCAAATTGTAGAAATTAAAGAGATAATTATAAAAATATTTACTTTACCATATTTACTGGCACCGATTTCGAGAAATCTTTGAAAAACCACAAAAAAAGCATGTCCAGGGGGGACATTTTTTACCGAAACTAATGAACCGAGAAATATGGAAAAAATCATGGTAATTTAAAATTATGTAAAGATTACAGGAAAAATATAGCGGGTGAGAAATTCACGATACCAAAAATTTTTCATCCACGAGTTTTATTTCGAGTTTCAATCAATTCTTTTTAGTTATCATAAACAGTTATCGCCAAGATTTTTAATATCTTCTTGTTTACTGTTCTCAAAATTGTTCAATTACGGAACCCGAGGTATGCGAGTAAGACACAGTTTTTTACCATTAAGTTGTTCACGCCTGGTGTATATCGAGTTCTTGACCAATTATATTTTGTAAGTGGGTTATCTTTGAGTATTATATCGATAAATCGTACGCGGTGTCGCGGAAGTTTGGTCTATAATATGGTGGTTATACCTGTAAGTAGCACTTCTTGTGAGGCTCGTGGTAGAGTTCATAGTCGCTGGATGAACGGTCAGGCTTTTGCGGGTAACACTGGAATAAATTATAGACGATTACAGTTCTTAGGAGTTAAAATTTCATTTCAAAATACGCAGGAAAAAAGTTTAACAAATAATCTTAGTTAAAGCTATACATGCAAAAAAATCATTACTAAATTATCAAAATAAACTAGTAGTTCGCCCCGAACTGTGAACTCGCGCTCGTCCAATTCGCGCTTGACCGATTTGGCTCAGGTTTGAATTTAAAAAAATGTTTTTCTTTATTTTCTCGCCTGCCAAATTTCATGACATTCCGATCAACGATACTCGAGTTATCGTCGAACAAACATTCATACATACATACAAACGTCTGATTTTTCTAGTAGACTCGGAGAACTAGCTCGCTTCGCTCACTCGCTCAATAAAAAATGCTGGCCAGATTACCGCCATTGTTACTGAGATGGCTAGCAGCATTGCCCCGCCGAATCGCGACCCTGATCTTATTCTTAAAAGACAGGAGATTGGCCTGTTCTTTTTTTCGCCAATATTAACGATTTGAAAACCGTTTCGAGGAATAGCTTTCCTTAACTCTTCTTAGTTGAGAGATTTTAAAATAAGCGTACATAATCTTTATTAAATGAAAAAAAAAAATATTGTCTTTCATTTGACCTCCACTACACATTTTTAAGCATATTTAATTTTCTTGAACGCATGCTAAAGTCTCAAGCAGCTGACCGTTTTCACCCGATAGGATGACGTCACTTCCTGTTAATACTATAAATACTTACAGATCGGTTTAAATGCTATAAAAAATGTATAATTGAATTTACATCCCTAAATTTGATCAATTTATTTCAAAAAGCGGAGAACAATAGCACATTCACGTTTATACAACGATCGAATTACAAGTCTGCGCGCAAACTCCGATGAATCTTTAGGATTGTTCAATTTTAAAATGAATTAATATTGTTGTTTAAAATTTGTCGAGTTTTCGGTCCACTGGGAGATAGCGAGGAATGAAGCAACAGTCGGAAAAATTATAAACATCTAAGTATTTAACAGTCCTCTGAGCTAGCGCGTGGACTTCTTCAAACTTCATCATGATGCAACAAACATTAAATATTGTTCTCAGGCTTAGCTTTATTTATAACATTTTCAATCCTGTTTTATTCTGAGCAGCGGTATTTTAGCTGGAAATAGGAAACTGAACTCTCAACCTTGAGAACCATTCTCGAGTTGAAACGGAACATAATTCTTAAAATTGTGGTATTATGGCGAAAATATTCGATGTTAAGGACACGACCATTTTATTAATTTAAAAATAGTATAGATTTAAATAGACATTAATAATATGTGGTTATTAATAGGTGGTAGAGCTGATGCCGGGCTTGACTGTGGAGGTACCACCATCTTACTCGCAAATCCTCCCGAAGTTATTTGGGAGAGAGTAAGAGAACAGCTCTTAGGCAAAACCAGGCGGTCCACCATTGCCTGGGACCGATGGATGGCGGTTTATCCATCCCCAATTCTCGAGCCTAATATAAAAGAGACTGGTGACGGGCAGCGGCGTCACTGATGCAAGGGTTTCGGCACCGCGCTCACCAACCCGCCTGCCCAGTGTGTGTGAGTATGGGCATTTCTTCCAGGAGGACCGCCAAGATTGGCGAAATCCTGGAAAGGCCTATGTCCAGCAGTGGACGAAACAGGCTGATGAATGGATGGATGGATGTTTTCTCTGTTTCTTTTACGTTTGCATAACATTATTATTATTACAGTCCTTGTTTTCAATTTCCATGCAACACTAGTCTTATTTGTTTTGTATTTTTCTTATGTGTGATGTGAGGGTAATTAAACATTATTCTCTCTTTTCCCAAAATACCCCCAGATTGACAAATGAGCGAATTTTAACCCCTCCCTTCTTTATATTGTTAGGTTAAGTTTTATTTTAATTTTTGTATTTGTTTTGTAATCTTTCTCTTTTTAAGAACTCTAAATTATTCAAAATAGAAATCTGTTATTGGCCTTAATATTTAGTAGGCAATTTGTTATCTGTTATATATTTATTATGTATCGCTGTTGATTTGTATTTATAAATAAAAAAATAAAATAAGCACTTATTTCATAAATATGAGTGTCATTACAAACGTTGGAATAAAAATAAAGAATTATAATAAAAGCAAACAAAATGTTAAATCATATGTTAGGCAGGCTGTTCTGCGAGGAAAAATCCACCAATAGGATAACTACCTATACATTTTTCTAGCCTCGCACAGCACATCTAATGGAAAAGAGCTTAGCGGATCGAGGTATTTGCACATACCTACAATGCAAGCAAGAGCTGTGTGTCAGGAATGTGTGCAAGGAATGTGGCTTACTCTCACTGGACCGATTTTAAAGTAAAATCGAATCGAAAATGTACTCGAAGCAGATTTAATAATATATGTTATAATGTACATATAGGTACCATGATGTGACCACTTTTGTAGTGTAATGGTTCAAACGAATCGACATACAATCATGGAGGTCATGGCTTTGTATCCAACGGGAGCACATTTTGTTTTCGGTCGGCGCGGCGTGCATCGGAAGGCACCCAGTGCTTAAAGTACAGCGGTAGGGGTACCCATCGCACTAGGACGTATTAATCGTCGGTGAAACGACTAATTCTCGGTAAGACTGTGGACCGTGACGTGCATTTCACACCTTTACTTAAAAAGACTTCTGATGATAACCCCAATGTCAATACATCGTCAGTATTTATTTCTATTACAGTGATTTTTAGGGTTCCGTACCCAAAGCGTAACCAATGGGACCCTATTACTAAGACTCCGCTGTCCATCCGTCTGTCCGTCCGTCCGTCCGTCCGTCCGTCTGTCACCAGGCTGTATCTCATGAAAATGTATTTCTGTTGCCACCATAACAAGAAATACTAAAACCAGCCAAGTGCGAGTCAGATCCGCGCACTCCCATAAAACAGACATGATTTTTTTGCCGTTTTTATAGATAGTGGTACGGAACCCTCCGTGCGCGAGTCCGACTCGCACTTGACCGGTTTTTACTTATATTTTTATACCATGGTGGTGGCTCGTCGACAAACGCCTTTTCCACAGAGAAACTTCTTTGCTGACCTCTGGATGGTCCTCGTCATGAAGCAGTAGACAATAGGGTTAATGGCGGAGTTGGCGTGACCTGCAACAGTATTAATACAGTCTAGTCATCGAAAAATGACACTGGAAAAACGCAGCTAATTCAAAAATACACACATACTCGTGCATATATACATGTACTCATGCTTGTCTCCCAGAGGGGCAAGCAGACACTTTAAATTTCCATCTGCTACGACCCTGACACACCTCCTTTGCTTCTTCTACATTCATCCATATAGTCATACAAGCTCTTCTATTCCGGATATAGGTAGTGTATGTTGCCTATTTAATCCCCATGCGTCCTAGGGCGGTCCGGTCGGGCTTTACCTTCCACTTGTGCAGCATAAATTTCTTTCGTCACTCTACTTTCATCCTCTCCATATGCCTAAACCACCAAAGCATTCTTTTTTCTATTCTAGTCAGTACATCTTCTTTCAGGCCGCAACGATCCCTTATGTCAATATTTTTCACTTTATCAATCAATGTCAAACCACACATACTCAGTAAGGAACACATTTCCCCTGCATTCACTTTACTTTGATGCTCATCTTGCCAAACCCAACATTCACTACCATACATAGGCGTAGGAGCCAACTCTCCATTATGAACCACCAATTGTGCCTTTGCAGTCACACTTTGGCTGCCCATAAACGAGTGCAGGGCTTCATTTACTTTGTTTCCGACATTCAGTCTTCTTTCAATATCACCGTCATACCTACTTACCATCGCGTGTAAATAGATAACCCAGATAGACAAATTCTTTAACCTGTTCCAATTCCTCGTCTTTAATCTTAACCTTACATTCAGTCACCGGTTCACCCCTCTCTAGCACAATAACTATTGTTTTTCCTTCATTTATTTTCATTCCTTTCCATTTAAAGGCATCATTCATTATTGATATCATCTTTTGCAGCTCATCCGCCGATGAAGCAAGGAGAACTTGGTCATCGGCGTATAAGAGGCATTTGATAAGTAACTCCCCTAACTTCAGCCCAAATTGATGCTCTTTCAAATCATTACACAACTGTCCATGAATAGATTTAACAGCCACGGTGACGCTATACATCCCTGTCTAACTGTCCCTGTCCAATATACAATTTTGTGCAAGGTGATCGTTTCTTTTTATTATTACGAGTATCCAGTATTAATTTGTATGTTTATCTACAAATATAACCAAAAAAACTGCAAAGTAAGCTTATCACCAACTCACCCAAAAACAAAGCATATGGCAAAATAAAACTTAAGCTGTTCGTTTCCACCAGCTCAATATCTAGAAGAAGCAGAATGATGTTGTATGGAAGCCAGCAAAGAGCGAACAGGACAGCTAGCAGCAATAAGAGCCACGCCACTCGCCTCCTCTCCTTTATGAGCCTTTGACCCTGAAAACGAACATCTGTTGTAGTTTTACATATTTCAGTATAAGTAACTGAAAAATTTCACAAAGGTGAAACCGGTCAGAAAATTAGTTAGTTGTGAAAACGACCAACTGTTTCATTAATAGAATTTAAACTATTTACTTATTTATTTTTTATCACTAATGCTCTAAAAGTACTTAAGTACTCTTTAACTCGAAATTCGGGATTTAAGTTCGATTTACAGGCCTAGAGAAGTAAGTAAATTTAAAAATCGAACGAGGCCCCTTAATATTCACTGATAACTGGATAGTCGTTCGAAATAGTAGATTGTTATCTAAGGGAGGTAACCGTGTGTAATACTCTACTTTTCATCACTAATGCGAGGAAATAATAAAAACATACAAAATTAATGATTAACTGCACCTATACCTACTTGTTTGTTTCACAGTAATTATATTAATCCCAACCGGTTTCGGTTTTACACTATATTTACACATTCAACAAGATAATTTTACCGCCGCCATTTAATTTTCATGGGACTTTTTCTTTTTTTTATGCAATCGCGTCTTACTGGCCAGTGTGATTGTTTAAAGAATAAAACTAATTTAGTTGATAGTTAAAACAAACACAACGGCCAGTAAGACGTGATTTCACACAAAAAAAAAGAAAAAGGTCACATGAAAATAACATGGCGGCGCAGTAAAATTACCTTGTTGAAAACGTTATTGCAAACATAATTTCATAATTGATTAACGACATCTTTCATTGATTGCACGTCGAATTAATTTTTATATCCTGCAAAAAAGGGTACTAGTTATTTAACAGACCCTTGACCCTTTAGTGTTAAACCGAAACCGGTTGGGATAAATATAATTACTGTGAAACAAACAAGTAGGCTATAATTTTGTTAGTTTTTTTTCATTTCCTCGCAGAAGTAGAGTATTACACATGGGTATAAATGATCAATTGTACCCTCGAACTATATGCACCCTCGCTCGCTTCGCTCGCTCGTTCGCCTAACTATCTCAGGTGAAATTGATCGCTTACCTCCCTTGGATAACAATCTACTATTCTTCTAATCCCTTTTTATTTTGTTATTCTGTATTTATAACGTACGTTAAACGTGGTGGCGGAGAGAATAGATTTGTTTTGCTGCTCACTGAGTGAGTTCACGGAGGCCACGGAGGCCACTCTTTATGTATTATGCTATATACCTATACGTATAAGGTCCTACAATTCAAAGTGAAAAAAATTTAAGAGATGATCGAGTATCCCTAATGTACCACTTTCCAACGAAAATTAATTTCATCGCGTGAACTTTGTTTTTCACCTTTCCATAGAAACTGAGTCACCAAATTGAACCACTTTGTACTGGGAAGTGAAAAAATTAATTGAACAAAAAAATTTTTTTTTCTTTGTTGTATTCAGTTAATGATACATAATCTACCCTAGAATTATTTTCTCTTATTATTGTAGGACGTAATATAATTGAGCTGAATAGTATTAAGTTAGTATCTCTTTTGTAACTTCGCTGTCGCATTAGGTAAATTACCTGTAACGATAGTAGTAAGTGGATTTGATAAATAAAAATAAATAAATAATTTTGTGTATTATACTATTATTATTTATAAATTATTCCACCCTTCCATCCATCAGCCTGTGTTCGTCCACTACTGGATGTAAGCCTTTCCCAAAATGTGCCACTCTTGGCTGTCCTCCATACTCCTCATACAGCCGCCACCCGCAAAATTCTTCAGATCATCGGTCCAGCGGGCATGAGGTTGGCCTACGCTACGCTTTGCCGTACGTGGTCTCCATTCTAACGCCTTTCGGCCCTAACGGCCATCATGTCAACGACAAATATGGTCTGCCCACTGCCACTTCAATTTACTGATTCAACAGGCTATGTCGGTAACCTTCGATCTCCGACGGATGTCCTTGTTTCGGATTCCATCCATCAGAGATACCCCAAGCATAGCCCGCCCCATAGCTCGTTGAGCAAACTTAAATCGGTGGATCAGGCCCTTTGTAAGAGACCACGTCTCAGCGCTATACGTCATCACAGGAAGGTCGCACGGTTATACATCTTAGCCTTTAAGCACTGCTGTATTGACGACGTAAATATGTGACGCATTTTAGGGAATGCTGCCCATCCATCAATCCATCAGCATGTTTCATCCACTGCTGGACATATGCCTTTCCAGGATTTCACCACTCTTGGAGGTTTTCCTGGAAGAATTGCCCATACTCACACACGCTGGGCAGGCGGGTTGGTGAGAGCGGTGCCGAAACCCTTGCACCAGTGATGCCGCTGCCCGTCACCGGTCTGTTTTATATAAGGCTCGGCAATTGGGGATGGATAAACCGCCATCCATCGGTCCCAGGCAATGGTGGACCGCCTGGTTTTGCCTCAGAGCTGTTCTCTTACTCTCCCCCGAATAACTTCGGGAGGATTTGCGAGTAAGATGGTGGTATCTCCACAGTCGAGCCCGGCATTAGCTCTACCACCTAAATGCGAATGCTGCCCGACCCAAGCATATTCTTCTGTCAATCGTCGAAGTTGTTTTTACCCAGCTGTATTAGCTTAACCCAGATAAACATATTTCTGAACAGCTGGAGATGACTTTAGTCATGACCTCTTCGGGATGAATTGCTTAGGGCAGTATTTTCTCAAGTTTCTTTTAACGCGTTTGTTAGGGGTAATCTGCAGAAAGCAAAAACATTTCCCGTCTCTGCCTCATCAGGTCCAAAGTTACACTCGAAATTTTGGACTCCTTGGTTGCGCACGACATTCGTGAAATTTTTAGCAAGTTGGTCAACGTCCTTTGTGGTTTCCAATAGGCCAAATCCGTTCTGAAGTTCCAATTGGAGAAGGACGGAACGAGTACTATCACCAGTTTTGGTTACCAAAGTCACTTAAATTTCACGTTGTATAATCAGTATTATGAAAATAAAATGGAAACCATAACAATAAAAAAACTGGCCCTAAGCATGTCGGGACACGCGTGGAGTCGGGTTCCCGAGTTGCCCGTCATAATATGCGGACTAAGAAGGGGGCTTTTTGTTTGAGACTACAAACATATTCTTGAGTTGACGGTTTAAGAGGCCTTTAGTCGGCGGCTTGAAGTCATTCGCGCACGGGGTCCCTATGCTTGCTATTTCATTCTACATTCAACTTCGGATTATACAGCACTGACTGACTGTTATTGGTTGGCCCGAACGTTCATTTCCCGAGCTCGTACGGAACTAACCGAACACTAAGCTAACGCGAGACAAAATTCATGTCTTGAAAAAACTCGTTTTGGGTATTTCTATGATTTCAGGAGAAATATCCCAAAAATCGAAATAAAACAAAATTATAATAAATATTTTAAAATAGTATAAAATATACTATGCTGTGAACCTAAAATTATTTGATTTATTGTATCGCTTCTAGGACATAACGGTACATAAACGTTCACTTTATACACTTGTAACTTGTAACTTGTAACTTTTGTATGTATTTGATTTAAATCAATGTTTTAGGTTCAAGTCATGGAAATTGTATGGGATATTGTAGCAATCGCTACATTATTCAACCTTTTTTATACAGGTTTGTTTATGTTTATCGTTGGACCTTTCAGAAAATTTAAAATTTTGGGTATTCCATGACTGCTGCCGCAGATTTTTTGTTATTTTTGTCACATCTTGGAGTATTGTCGTCGGAACAAGGTAAAAACTTGGTAAAAAAGTCAGTAAACATTGGATTTCTTATCCCAGGAACGTTTTGGGATTTATAAAACCGGCCACAATTGTGCCGGAGTTGATTGAACCTATTTATTTTCATTTTCCTGGTAAGTTTTACGTATTTCTAGTTTCATTCCCTGAAAATTCCTTTTCTTTCCTCTCCAATACGCTATTTTCCTTGCCCGGTTTTGTAGGCATGTTTTTGACGCTGTTATTTTGTTTTTTTGCAGCGAACCTTCAGGCATTTTTCTTTTAATGGTTTTTCCCATTTTTCAATTTTTCATCTTCCACCTTTTCCGGGAAAATGTTTGGATTCGGGTTGAAACCGCAGTAACAGCCACGGATCTACCTGCGACACCGTAGAGAAGAATTCCAGCTCCGACGTCAGGAAGACGCTTCTACCAGGTTTATATATCGGTAGCCTAAGATTCAGTAAATTCTAAATCAATCATTTTCTTCCTTAATGTAAAGCTAGATAACGACTGCTTTTAATACCTTTACAGATTTAAGTTATATTTTCTCTCGATTAAGGGCTATTATTGCCTTCGCGTAATGCTAGTTTCTGGGATCTCATAAATTCTTCGCAACGCTCAATTTGGAATCGATAAAATCGTAAGCGAATAGCGTCGTTAGAGCTATAATAGAAAGACAAAATCCTAAAAGTAATATAGAAAGTAGGTAATTATTTTTGAAATTCCGACTCCGACGCAATACTCTTTTACAAATATATAAATATATGTTTTATACCTTTTCTACATCAGGATTGTTAATTTTAAATTCAATTATTGAAATTATATAGTGTTTTTACCCAGCTTTATCCTTTTTTAAACTCCCTCCAGGCTTGCCTGGTGACAGTCTAGATGTGCACCAAATCTCCACAAGTAAGTGTTACACTATAATATGTTGGAAAAGAAAAAATAATAAGCAAGTACCTATCAATAAGGATATTATCAGCGAACGGCGCTAGTATGAGAGCTAAGGCGAATAGAGTCACCTTAAAGGCTAATAACCTTTAAGAACGGGCCTACTATTACTCATTAACATGTAAATCCTACATAGCTGTGACAGTTTTCTTTAACTTCGTTATAAATACAACGGCCGTGAATTTTTTTACAAACCCAAAAACAACCGTTTAGTTTACTTGACTAAAAGAGGTACATTTCGCAAACGGAGACCTGAATCGAAAAATGGTTCTTACACACCCACAATATTTTTGAATGACCTATTTAATCACATCCCACACCATGGGGTAGAAGAGAAAAAAATCATCCCCACTTTACGTGTAGACGAGGCACAAATTTTCTCTTTCTTTATTTTCTTTTACCTGTATGTCAGCGTGGTTAAATTATGTATTTATACCTATTCCAAATTACAGCTTTCTAGTATTAAGAGTCTCTGAGCTAAGCTGCGGACAGACATACAGAAAGACAGATCGACATGAAGAAACTATAAGGGTTCCTAGTTAATTGCGGAACCCTAAAAATCAAATTACACTAGAGATAAATGTCCTTATATGTCCAAATAAAAACTTAAATGTATCACTTTTTTGAGAGTGTTTACTACCATTTGACTGAGAAACTGTTCACAATTAGATATTAAAACGCACGTCTAGAAAAAGTCTGAATATTACCTATATGTAATGAAAGATGAAATAAATAAAGAAAAAACTACGATGGAAATAAATTTCCATATTTTAACACTTGCCAATTAATCCATCGCAAGGAAATAACAAATTAACATTATATCATTGCGATCAAATTGCGATATAGAAAAGCAGAAAAGTAAATCTGGATGTGAGGAGCTCTGAGCCAGGATTCGAACCGGGGATCTATCACTAACCGGGTGTGCTCTACGATAATAGTCTCAGAATCGTCTTGGATACACTAGCGTGCTCTAGAGTCTAGATGCCAAGGGGCCTACTATTAAGTGAGTATATATAGATATCGTTGCGGTATGGGAAAGCACATGCCTAAATTCGCAGGTTGTATTGAGAATCAGCTTGTCGCTGTTCAGTAGCTTTATATTGAAAGGTCCGCTTTGAGTCACTACAAAAATATGATGAAAAGTCCAAATTTTAGTAGCATATTGAAAAAAAACATGCTTTAAATCGAGTTTTTCCTCTGTAAAGACATCGTTCGCCCGTCGCTGCGTTTTACCCATTTTTCATTCCCTCACATTTTTAACTCTTGTTAATAAATATTATGTTACTTAATATCTTGTTATTTTACCAACCCGCCTGCCCAGCGTGTGTGAGTATGGGCATTTCTTCCAGGAGGACCGCCAAGAGTGGCGAAATCCTGGAAAGGCCTATGTCCAGTAGTGGACGAAACAGGCTGATGGATGGATGGATGGATAATAAATATTGCAACCTTAAACTCCTTTCAGTCTTTGAAGCAAGAACCAAAGTTTTTAGATGGTTATGTAATCTCTCGACGAAGAAGAACCCAAATCGCTAATTGAAAATCAAACCTAAAGATATCCTTAAGAAAGGAATTATATAAATAGTTAATTTTAAGAGTTTGTTCAAAATAACGTTAATATTTTCTTACTAGCTTTTGCCCGCGGCTCCGCCCGCGTGTTGTTCGGTTTGACGACATGATTTTTTCCGGGATAAAAAGTAACCTATGTGTTAAGTTGTGTATTTAAGCTATGTACGAGCTAACGCACACTTGTACATATTACTCAATAATCATTTACCTAATTAATACATTTTGTCAGCTTGCACTTTTGTACTTAGCAACTTGGTGAAAACGATACGAATAAAGCAGTGTACGATCATCACTCGTGGGGTTTGGTTCTTAGCTCTCTTCGGAGTCACCATCCCTTAGCAGCAACCCTAGCGTTAGCACCCCAGTTTTACTGGTGTATGAAGCTCATCATACATCAAATGGTCCTTCGAGCTTTCGGAACTAGCGGGACCTTACGCGAGTGAACATTCCCCTAGTCCTATGAACTTTGAGCGATCGTTTAGCAATCGTTTTGCGTGTCACTACCTAGTGTTTGGTTTGTGAGCAGTGCACCCGCACTTAATAACTTTAGTGACTTTGACCATATTAGAGCAAACTTGTGAACATTATATAAATTCTGCGTTTTCATGGGTCGAGAGACTCAATCAGCATACAGCAGCCTTTCTTCCCGTGGGTCAGAAGACTCACACAGCATCAACAACCAGCAGCTTTTCTTCTCGTGAGTCAGGAGATTCACTCAGCAACCAGCAGTACTTTTCGTGAGTCAGAAGACTCGCCTAGCAGCAGCATTCAAGTAAGATCGTTTATATTTTACTTGCTTAACCAGCTACGATGACGGACTTCGAGGCAATATTCAAACGCCAAGGGGAACTCGTCAACGAAATCCAGCGTCTCGGTTCTAACTTTGACAAGGACTCTGCACATCGCAAGACATCGGAGTATTTACAACTACGGTTAGAAACTTTAGACAGCCTCCGGGGAGAGTTCTTGAGAAATCATCAAAAACTTCAAGAGGTAGAGATTAAATCGCAAAGGTATTTTACCGAAACTATTTTCGAGCGAACCAAGACATATTATACGGACATTCGTGCTAAGATTTCGTCTTCCGCACTGAAATATTCGGTTTTAGGTAGTACAGGTTTAGGTAAAGGCCTAGAGAGCGCCACAGCTAGCAGCAGCAAGATCGACGAGCTTTTGTCCCTTCAAAGGACTAATTTTCGAGCTTTTAGGCGACTGATAGCAAGCATCGAGGTGAACGAAATCAGTGAGAAGTGGGAGCTAGAAGATGAGCTACGCAGCATCCAATCCAGGTGGAGCACTATCGACAAGCTTCACCTACAAGTAGACAATATTCTGGAAGGTGAAGATGAGGATTATCAAGATGAGTTTGCAAAACAAGAAATAGCATTTAAGAAGATGAAAAGGGCGCTAAACCAAAAATTATCTGCCACCTCACACATTCAGCTAGCTACACCCATACTAGAAATACCAATTTTTACCGGGAAATACACTCATTGGCCTACGTTCTTCGATTTATACTCCAAATCGATACACGACAATAAATTTTTATCAAATGGGCAAAAAATGCAGCATCTTAAGGGTAAAGTGAGAGGAGAGGCCGAACGTTTAATCCAGCATTTAAACATCTCTGATTGTAATTACGATATAGCGTGGGAAATACTGACACATCGATATAATAACCCGCAAGTACTATTCACCACCTACATTGAAACCTTCTTAAATCAGCCCAGCATCAGTAAGCAGACGTCGTACGAGATCAAACGTCTGTACGACACCACTACGGAATGTATCCATGCCATTCATAACCTGGGTTTGGATACCAGCACCTGGGATCCGTTATTGGTTCATCTATTAACCAAGAAGCTGGACAGCGACACCTACAGCGCCTACAAAGAAACACGAAAGTCTCCAAGAGATTTAGCCTCTCTTGATGAGCTAATGACGTTTCTCGAGAGTAAATTTATCGCTTTAGAGCCGACGCATAAGCGAGAAAAAGAAAGTTCTACGTCAATAAAGCCAGCTACAGCCCAGCAGCATTCTAAGGCTCACTACAAGCCAACCTATAACTATAGGTACACACAAAAGGGGTATCAAGCAGCATCTACATCCACTTATAAGTGTCCCCTATGCAATTTTAATCACGAGTTCTATAGGTGCCAAAAGTTTCTAAACATGCCAGCGGAATTAACTGCTCTGGGAGTAAGTTTTTGTTTTTAACTAAATGTACGGAATCCTCAGGACACGAGTCCTACTCGCACTTGAGCAGTTTGAGCGTTTTACCACTCGTCCAGAAAGGTAAATTACTTTAGTTCCTAACTAACCCCCTGCTATTTTTCTCTTCCAAACACACATCGCTTGCATAAACCCACAAAAATTTCTCTCCGCATAGTTTCTCGCGTAAGCATGCAATCAGGTATGTGTGATATGTTCGAGACCTATATGTAATATAGAGTTTTAATAATAGTTTTAGTTATTTAAATTTAACGCGCATTTTCCTACTCTCAGTAATACGATTGTGTTAAAAATAAAACTAACTAAAAATATAAAAATAAGAGGAATTTATTGAATATATTTATTTAAATGTCTTTTAAACATATAATTTGGCATATTTTCACTTATTTTATAGGAAGTCACATTTTTCCATATTGTTAAGAGAAACAAAATATAGAATTTATACTAATAATAAGGTAATAAATAAATCGTGTCTGTACATTGAATATTTTCGCGAAATTTTAATTAAAATGGTTTATTAGTGTTGGCCAAAATCACAATTATTTTAATTTGTGTCTGTCTATCTGTCTGTATGTATGTTCAGTTTTAGCTCAAGACCCACTTATCGGATTCGGATGCGGTTCTTTTTATTATAATCGTAGTGACAAATGCGGGCGGAGCCGCGGGCAAAGGCTAGTAACATAATAATATGACATTTGACGGAACAGATATTTTTCATTGCCATTTAGCTAGACGAGTGGCTTACCACTTCGAAATGTTATTGAGTCTTATTCATTATTAAATTTACGTCTGTAAATAAAATTTTCATTCTGCATTTCGAGTCAAATACGATTTACTTTCAGAGCATTAATGATGAAAAATATAATACTAAATTCAAACGATACAACTAAACTCTGGCGAGCATAAGTGCTCGAGGAAAGATTAAGCAGATCCACTTTTCGCGTCTAAAAATTAGGTCAAAGCAATTTTCTCTGCTACTAAGTTTGAATAGAATAGAATAGAATAGAATAGAATAGAATAGAATATCATTTATTGCTGAGTCATAGGTAGGTAGGTAAATCTTAAGCTTATAATGTGCCGTATGCTCTGCCGTTAGGCGTACAATTCTTTATCATAAAATGATTTTATATATTTACAAAATACACAAATTGATCACTTATAAATTATTAATAACTAAATACTATTACATTACTGATTTAATGTCAGAATAAATTTTAAATTCAATCGCTTGTCAGTTAGGTCAATTACCTTAAATTTAAATTACACTATAAATTACATGTCAACTATTTCATTTCATTACATACGAGTACCTATTATTCATTATCATTTTCTAAAAATTCGGTCAACGAGTAGTAGGATTTTCTGGTCAGAAAATTTTGTAATTTAAATTTATACAATACAATGTTATCTATTTCTCTGATGGAGTTTGGAAGCTTATTATAAATTTTGTTACACATACCAAAAACACTCTGATTAAAAAATTCTGTCTTGCGAGAGGCGGCCTTTACCTTATTGCGGTGTCTTCTACCAGTGTAAGAATCAAATAGGTGGATGTTAGATTTAACAAAAATTGCTATTTCCAGTACGTAAATGGAAGGAAATGTTAATAATTTGTGCTCTTGAAAATAAGGCTTACAAGTGTCCCTGGGCTTTGAGCAAAAAATTGCTCGTATGCATTTTTTTTGTGCTTTGAAAACACGGAGTTTATCTTTGGAGTTTGCCGACGTTTGCGTGATGAACATGGCCTAAGGGCGAGCGAATGAATGCTACGCGTAGCGTGCTACCACAGACCACAGACCAGTTACCCAGGGTGCTACGTGCTACACATGATACTACGCGCAAACGCGTGACATGACGGTATGCTGTCTTGCGTAATGTTGTGTCGCTTTGTATGATTTGCCTACAATAACCCTCTGACACTCAATACAACCAAACTGATGGGTTTTTACATTTTTAGTCGATGATCAATACCGGACTTAATCAATCACGAATGGCGGGGAGAATTCCGTGTGTGCTATTGAATTGTTCCCAGTTCTACAGATTTCTTTTACAGAATTCCATGTCTACTGTAGATTTCTATTTCAACACATTCCTAAGTGTACAGATTACAGATTTCTATGTGTACATAATTCCAACTCTACAGATATCTATGTCTACATATTCCCAGTTCTACAGTTTCTCATGTCAACACATTCCTAAAACTACAGACTTTCATGTCTACAGGTCTACAATTAGTAAAAATGTGATTAGGAATCCCTAATCACCGTCATTTCAAGTGCGAACGTATCCTTGGATAAGCGGATATGTATGTTTTTGACGATAGCCACTCCGTTTGGCAATTAATTTTACGATACAGAATCAGGGGCATGGTCTATGGTTTTTTATGTAATTTTAAAGAAAAAGGTATGTTTTATAAACATAACTATGTAAAATAACTTCCTTTTCCCTCGTACTCGTTCCATTATCTTGTGATTATTAAAGCGAGTGCACGCACCATGAGGGCTGACAAGCGACTAATCATGACAGTTATCACGCTAACTTACTTTTTCCGTGTCTAACTGACACACTGACTAGTTTAGGGCAGTCAGCGTCAACTCAGTTAGTTAGAGTCATTTCAACAACATTATGTTTATATGTAAGTAAACCCATTGCCTTAGTCGTATTTTTTTATGAAATAAATCTTTTTAAAGCATCAGAAAATATCCATTACTTTGAGAGATATTTACATTAACAGCCGGTGAGATGCACTCAAGGTCACGTGGCCGATGTGACGTCACTACAGTTGAATCACTGTTAGCCTGTGAAGGCGTTATACGGATTAAGCGTTGTTTTTCTGGTTTATCATAGTGTTTTTACTTTTAAATTTTTATGAAGTGAATACATAGTAGCTATGCACTTTTAACCCCAATTAAAATGACCGAAGCGGGCTTTAGTAAGGGCCAACCTGACAATAGATGAATGAATGAAGAATAGATGGCATAATGATGGTAGAATATTTTTCTACCAACACAAGATTCTTCAGTGCTGAAAATTAAATCAGGAGTGTTAAAGCAGAGAGGTAAGCAAACGTTTTATAAACCTACTTACTCATATTTATGCTATAGATACGTAATACGAAAAAGATATTATTAATTAATGTGTGGCTGGGCTTAATTGTGTAAGTAATCGCAAACGTGGTCGAAATTAATTATTCGAAGAAAAGTAACGAAACAGCTCTTCGGCTTAAAACCAGGTAAATACTTCCGAGTGTAGAAGGGCATTAGATTATTTCCACACGACTTAAGGGGGGGCGGGGGGAGAGTACCCCTCTTGGTACCCCCCCCCCCCCCCACTTGCGAAGATTAACCGTTTTTAAATTACCAAAGTAATTAGACACCCAGCCCAAAGAATTTTGTTCCTAGTCGTGGTCTAACGAATGTGGTTAAATTTTATGAATAATAATTGTCATGGCCCTTTTTGTTTTGGTGGGTTATCAATACTGGTAACTTTTATGACACAAATTCACTTCTGCATTGGCTACGGCGCTGCGGGAAGAGCAGCCCCTTCGCCCTTGCGTAACAAAGCACAGGCACCCATGTGAGCCGTAGCGCCTGAGGCTGGCCGCCGAAACTTTGAGCTTTGTTACAGCGGGCGGGGGCTGCCTTCCCTCCGCGCCTTCGGCTTTTTATATACACTCTAGGGCATGGATGCACAGACCACGGCCCGCCGGTCGAATACTGGTGGCCCGCCGCGCCGACAGCAAAAACCAAAAAAAATATGTTCGAAAAGTAATTTGAATCTCTTAAGTGCGCTTATCGGTGCGCCGTGCATGGCACGATGGCAGCGCGGTGGCGGCTTATCCACGGGTTATATTGTTAGAGCAAGCGAGATAGCAATAGTCCCGAATTCCCGATTGCTCGCGTAGGTAGATACACGTAGCTTCCAGAGGCGGTTTCGAGATTTCTCCAGACAGTTTTCGACTCTATATGCGCGGTGTAAAAGCCACGCTAACCGCAGCAACCGACAGTTCGGTTTTAATTTGAGTGAAGTGTCAATAGTTCTAGTGTAGATTTTAACTCGACTAGCCGGTGTCATATATTTTGATCCACATTCAACGTAAATTTCCCGTCAAGTGCCGTGTATAATTGTGTTGTGAAATCGTTAGTAAAACTCTGTTATTGATAAGTGTTTCCCTACATATTTAATCAATTATTTTTGTTAATTTAAAAAAGGATGGGTAATTTAAGTAGGTACTGTAATTGTTTTTAGGTGCTGTCTTAATCCTAGCCAGGATTAGAACGCAAAATGTATAAGCCAGGGCCTAGTAGAAAACGTAAGGTTAAAGATGAAAATCGGCAGTTTCAAGAAATTTGGACTGATAAATACTTTTTTGTATGGTCGCATAACAAAGTCGTTTGTTTAATTTGCAAGAATTCTGTTGCGATTGCAAAGGAATATAATGTAAAAAGGCACTATGAAACGCAGCATCCTACTTTTACCATGTTTACAGGCGAATTAAGAAAGCAAAAAATGTTGTCTTTAAAACGGGAGCTTATTGGTCAGCAAGTTATGTTTACAAAACCCATTCAAGATTCAGAAACAGCTACAGAAGTTAGTTATGACATTTCTCGAATGATAGCAAAGCGAAGTCGCCCCTTCAATGATGGGAATTTTGTAAAAGTATGCATAGAAATTGCCGCTAAGAAAATGTGTCCAGAAGCAGCAAAAAGTTTGAGAAAATTCAACTGAATCGTATGACTATCCAAAGACGAATTGTGTCTTTGTCAGGTAATATTGCGGAACAATTAAATGAAAAAACTAAGATCATTGAACTTTTTTCATTAGCTCTCGACGAATCCACTGATATTAGTTCCACAGCTCAACTTCTCATATTCATACGAGGTGTTACTCAAGATTTTGAAGTCTTAGAAGAGTTATTAGGAATGTGTTCATTGAAAGGTCAAACCAGAGGAGTTGATATACTCAATGTACTTTTGGATGAGTGTTCAAAAACTGATTTGGACTTATCAAAATTATCGGGAGTTGCGACTGACGGTGCTCCTTCGATGATTGGTGTCAATTCTGGGCTAGTTACTTTGCTGAAAAAGCATCTGCAAGAAAAAAACATAAACGCTGAAGATCTCATGCAGTTTCACTGCATTATACACCAAGAAGCCCTCTGTTCTAAAAAAATTGAATTTCAAAATGTCATGAAAGTGGTAGTTTCGACTGTAAATTTCATAAAATCACGAGGACTCAATCACATGCAATCCAAACAATTCCTTGATGACATCGAAAGCGAATATGGAGATTTACTGTATTATACAGAAGTAAGGTGGCTAAGTCGTGAATTGACACTGGAACGATTTATAAATTTAATAGAAGAAATTGGAATATTTCTGGCGGAAAAGGAAAAGGATGTCCCGGAACTTAAAAATCCTGATTGGTTGTGTGATTTGGCTTTTTTAGTTGACATTACAAATCATTTGAATGTCTTGAACACACGGCTTCAAGGCAAAAATCAACTGATATCCCAGCTCTACGCTCATGTATCATCCTTTCAATGCAAACTGACACTTTTCAGATCGCAATTGAATTCTGGAAATTACAATCATTTTCCGAATTATAAGAAAATGGCTGAAACATTCAACAAAACTGCGATTAATTTCAGTTATGTAGAAAAGCTAGATATTTCAATTCAATCTTTTCAAGACAGATTTTCGGAGTTTAAAAAAGTGAAACCTCTGTTGGACATATTCAGCAATCCTTTCACGATTTCAGTTGAAAATGCGCCAGAGTCAATGCAGTTAAAAATTATCGACATTCAAAACGACCAAGATTTACGCAACAAATTCAACGAATGAGACTTGCTGAACTTTTACTGCTGCATTGATAAAAATACGTACAAAGAGTTGCGCATAAATGCTCTGAAATGTGCCAGCTTATTTGGTTCTACCTATATATGTGAACAAACCTTTTTAATAATAAAACAAAAAATCGAAACCGCCTTGCAAACGAAAGTTTGGAAGCAGTTTTACGTGTTGCTACAAGTAAATTTGAGCCAAATATAAAAAAGATTGTAAGCACTATGCAGTGCCACGCTTCCAATTAATAAATTCTTTTTCAATTTTAATACATCTTTATTGTCTTTAATTACCTATACTTCTGGCGGCCCGCCATCAGTTCATAATTTGCCCGAGTGGCCCCTAGTCTTAATAAGTCTGTGCATCCCTGCCTAGGGGTAGTAACTACAAGACTGTATAGAGTCGGGGTGTACTGAGTCGGTTTATGAACAAATATTGGATGGATTCGATTGATGGTTCTTGGTGGAATATCATCTTGAATAAATTATACACAAATTCTTGTACTTTTATTCCACATATATTTATTTTTATTCTAACTTAGGCTACCGGTTTCGTATTACACATCATCGGGCATCATATAATTTGTTGGCCCGGTTTATGAACAGTTTTAACCTACCTGTGCAGAAGTCGGTTCTTAGACCAAGATACTAAACTTTTTTGCGCAGTGTGCGTCTTACTGACATTTGTAACTGCGATGAATGGAGCGTAATGCCGTTTTGACACTTCATTAGCGTGTTTTCTATGCAAATAATGCAATAAAAATTTAAAAACTATCGGTTTCCGCAAGTTGAAATTATAGGATAATGTCTTTAATAACAAGGCCAACCTACCATAAAAATATGAAGAACTAATGATGAGCCCCGAGGGAAATAATACTAAGAAGGTATAATAGTTTAAAGAAAAAAAAATCGGACTAAACATTATGTGATTCGGGGTTTATGTCCAGACTTTTATAAATTTGTCATGGTCACCCTATTGGTTACTTCCTTGTTCATATTACAAACACATTTTGTGTTGTGTCTAAATATTCTTCGTCTTTTTTAACTAGGTATCGATGAAAAGGACATTTTAATTCCAAGAAAACGTACCTATACCTACATAGAAATTCAAGTTTTTTGGCAAAATGACTAACCTAAAATCCTTATGAGCATGTATGCATCGCACGAAGTCAAATACCTAGTTGGCATGGGTGTGTTTTACGCATTTTACGGGCAAATAAGATGGCATGAGCAGTATAGGTTTGAATAAAATAAACACTTACGTCAAAATGATCCCCACAGCAGTAAGCTGATGTTTTTGGAGACAACTCTTCCCTTTTTATCACTTTCAGCCATTTATTTCGGAGTTTTTATTCCTTAGGAACCATTATAACAGTTTTATCCGGTGAAGAAATGGTTGTGGATTTACATTTTGCCACGATACAGTATTTAGACGGTTGTTGCTTAGTTGTAGACATTTTAAATAACCGTTTACTTCGCGCGCTCAAGCAATTTGCCTATAGTTCAAACTTGACTCGCTGTTTGTGACGTCACTGCGGGTCGTCGATCTCGCTCCACGTTAAACCCTCATTTTGTCAATTGTTATCATAAAACAATAAAAAGTATACCAGCATTTACGTAAAGGGCAGCTCCTTTGAGAAAAGTAGTTTACTTCAGTTACTGAGTATGGTCTATTTTGCGAGTCTAACAGCTATTAAATTACCTATGATAATTACTCATTTGCTAGACTAAGTTGTTGGGTGGCGTGCATCTTACCTGCTGCATACTGACGAGACCCTCATCAATGTCAAATGGAGGTCGCACAAAGCAAAGCGTGCGCCCCATTAACGCATACGCTAATATTGTAATTGTACCTGGAACAAACGATACTTAGTACATTTAATGTATAAGATAATAATTTAAATATTAAATAGATTTTAGAAAGTCTGTTTTTTTGCATGAAGGAGGAAGCTGACAGTTCGTGATAGTGGGAAATGCGCTTTTAATTCCTATGGTGTATGAGCCATTGTCGCTAACTTTTGAATGTTGCAATGTGAAATAGCTCATGCATCATAGAAGTTAAAAGCGAATTTCCCACTACCGAGAACTATCACTTTCCTCCTTTATGCAAGAAAAACCGGACAAGTGCGAGTCGGACTCGCCCACCGAGGGTTCCGTTAAAGACTATTATTCTTTATGATTTAATTACAAATGTATGGTTTTTAGATTTTTCCCTATACTTGTAGTATAAGACGGTACTACTTGCCTAATTTCATAGTTCTCTAGGTCAACGGAAAAGAACCTATAAATTTTGATTCCCTTGAGAGTATCGAAATATTCGGTTTTTGCGGCATAAGCAGCCATATCTTTTTTTTGCATTAACTAGCAAGTTTAATTTTTCCCAGCTTCAAGAGACTGTAGACTTGAGTATATGGTTTTAATTTCAATACGATACCTCCACGCGTTCCGGAGATAAAGGGTCTTGGCAGACAGACAGACGGACAGACGGACAACAAAGTGATCCTATAAGGTCTCCGTTTTTTCCTCTTGAGGTACGGAACCCAAAAAACAGACTCTATATTATATATATTATTATGAGCTCACGCTAAAGGAGGGATTACGTGGCAAAGCCTTCTTTCGCTGCGCGTATTATATGATGTGGTTCTAATTCTAATTTTATTTTAACATACACAATCCACATACTGTGATCCTATGGACACACACGGACCGACAAAATAATCTAACTTTAATGTTTCCTTTCTACTCTTTGAGTACTAAATCCTGAGAACATCCCAATTCTTACGGAGGCGGAGCAGAGACCGAGGAAATGTTATTATTATTATTTTAAACTTATAAAATATTAAAATTATGTTTGATAGTTGAGATTGTCGGCACTTGGTGGAATTTATCAAACATTGTTGTGATAAAAAACACTTGTACTTTTCCACAGATAATATTTAATTCTACACTACCCAACCGGTTTCACTATATAAGCATCATCAGGGGCTTTTTAATTACATAATTTTATATATAATTATTTATTTAAACAATCTTTCTGTTGCTAGATGTCCGTGGATTGCACGTGGATTGCACGGACATCTAGCAACAGAAAGATTGTTTAAATAAATAATTATATATAAAATGATGTAATTAAAAAGCCCCTGATGATGCTTATATAGTGAAACCGGTTGGGTAGTGTAGAATTAAATATTATCTGTGGAAAAGTACAAGTGTTTTTTATCACAACAATATTAAAATTATATTTAGAAAACAAGTTCTTTGAACCTTGGTCCTGACCACTTACAGAGTCTCCACTATGAATTTGGCTACACTCAAAGAAATTTCCTGACTTTTCTTCTGAGTTTATCCTTCTGTGTTTTCTCCAAAAAAAAATAACTTTTATACAACATCTGCTTGGAAAGTTCCTTCTTACTTTTTCGAAAATGATGGAGAATATACGCCATTGCTGTCATACCAATATGCGGGCGGAAAAAATGTATGAAAATCCATTGTTAACGTGCCGAGCGGGCAGAAAAAGTATATGAAAATCCATCGTTAACGTGCTGAGCGGGCAGAAAAAGTATATGAAAATGCATTGTTAACGTGCTGTTTTTTTTTATTTGTTGACAACATCCGTACGATAAGCATAAATGTTACAATAAAAAGGGTATAAACTTCTTGGTACATAACCTAGCTTAAACAATAATGCCAAAAGACAAAAAGTTTTTATGTCTTAGTTTGCAAAATAATACTGGTCACTTGCTATTTATGATCATAAAAAAATGAAAAAAGTGAAAGTCAAAAATCAATTATCTCTTCTGCTTTGTCTCAAACGTTCCAAACCAAAACTAATCTCCCTGGGAAAAGTATAACACTGGGTTTCAATAACTGTTATAATTTTAATATAAACTTTAATTAAAGATTTTGTCTTTTATTTTCCTCGCAGGTGTAGTATAAAGCACTATGTATCACTCGGGAGAAAGTAATCGGCCTCTTTCTCCACTCGGTGAACAATGTACTATTTCCTTCCAACCTTTTCCTACCAATTCGGAAGACGGCAGATTTCTTGCCAAAATAGAGGAGGATTTCTTGGATTTTCAATTAAGACAGACGAAAATTTTCGAAGGAAATGTTGCTTATTGATGGGATGATCTTCTACATTAATATTCCCTCTAACAATTTCTCACCAAAATCCATCATAATATATAATTCTGAGTCAAAAGGGATGGATTGGTCTTCTATTTTTTAGAAGATTATTTTTTTCAGTGTATATAAACGATTTTCTTCCAATTCCATAATATCTCCTTATTTTTGTAGAATTTGTAAATTATTTTGAACTAGCTTTTGCACGCGGCTTCTCTGACATGGGGGTGTCTTTCAATCAATGTATATTTTCGAAATTATCAACATATTTGGGCTTGTGTATTATTTAATCAACACCTATATATTGACCAAGTGACATACAATGATGATAAAGAAATCCGCATCCAAATCCGTTGAGTGGTTCTCGAGTTAAAACGGAACATACAGACAGACAAAAATTCTAAAAATTGTTGTTTCGGCCTCAGTACAAAACCAGTAACCCATTTCATTTAAACACTAAGACAAAAAATTCTTTCGGTCATATAGGTACTATAAAATAAACGGTCAGAAAAATATGAACAGATTTTATATGAGTACACAGAAACCAATTCAGCGCGGGCTAAGCCGCGGGCAAAAGCTAGTAGTGAATAAAATACCATCCCTAGTACAACCACATCAGCACTGTTTCTTAACAGATTCAAAACAAGTATCCGACTTTGTGCTTTTTACTACAAATATTTATTTTAACTAAAACTTAGGCTACCGGTTTCGTATTGCACATCATTGGGCCAATCAAGTTAGTTATAAATTTTTATGACTATTTAATATATAAAAAGAAAACATTTTAACCAAGCATTTATAAAGTAAACAGAGGCGAATGACCTAAAAATAAGTTTTAGTAAAAATAAATATTTGTGGAATAATAAGAACAATATTTCGTGTATATGTTATCAAAGATATTTAATATGTCGTTCATGTAAATGACAAAAAAGTTAGGTTCCAATAGGCTACTAAGTCGATAAAACACCTATATGCAGGCTTCACCGTTGTCTGAAGCTGAGCTGACTGTTTCAAGTAGCACTGTCACAGCATATTCTTCAGTGTATTGTCTCCTCTGGAAGCCAAACTGTCGCTTAGATATTATTATAATACTGGTCAAGATACCTCGTGTCGTTCGTTAACAATTCCCTCTAGAATCTTTGAAAATATACTTAGTAATTATATTGGTCTGTAGTAGCTGCATTGATATTTAGACGCATCCTTGTGGGTGGGCACTATGGCAGCCTCCTTCCAGCAGTCAGGAAAATGGCCTGTCAATAAGCTGCAGTTGATACCTAATATGAGTGAAGGGTTCCATTATGCTCTGGCATATGTTTTTTAATATTTTGGAGGCTGGGTCGTCTAATTCTGGAGAACAATAATTTTTTAGTTGTTGAATGGTCGAGGAGACCTCTGTTTCATCGCTTGGATTTAGAAAAACCTCGTTTGGAAATTCAACGCTCGTGGTGTTTATGATGTGTCTATGGTGTTTAGTAGTCAAATCCGTCTCCGTCGTATTTTGTCTGTATTTTTCGTTTTAACTCGAGAAGAACTCAACGGATTTGGATGCGGTTTTTTTATTATCATTGTAGTGACCCTAGTCATCACATAGGCTATAAGGGTTGTTCATGAAGTAACGCCCAAGCCGGAAACGGGGAAAATATTGAATAAACGCTTTTATTACTCTAGAACCACTCAACGAACTTGGATGCGGTTTTTTTTATTATCAGATTAGTACACGTGTTCAACACATTGGCTATTAAGAGTGTTCATAAAATAACGTCCGAACGGAAAACGGGGCAAAGATTAAATAAACGCTTTAACTCTGGAACCACTCAACGGGTTTGGTTGTAGTTTTTTTTTTATTATCATTGTAGTGACCCTGGTCAACACCTAAGCTAAAGGTAGTGTTCATAAAATTACGCCTAAGCCAAAAACGGGGCAAAGATTCACTGAACGCGGGCGAAGCTGCGGGCAAAGGCTTGTAAACTAATAAAATCGCACAAATACTCACTGAACGAACAGACTAAGATGTTAGTGCGTAAAATATTATAGTAGGTATGTACCCAATTAGATTTTACTTATAAAGTAGAATAGGTATTAATAAAAACAGAAACAAACGCTTTTTTCTACATTTACTTACTTATAACTTGCAAATATTAGTTCATAGTAATATCAGCTACATATTACAGAAAAACCTCTACCTCAGAAAATCCTACCTACTAATAGAAGAGCGCGGTTGGCGTGCTCCCCCGCACGCCCTGTGCCATCTTGCGCGCCGTCCGCCCATCTAACATGCCGTCTAGAATTTTCAAAACCCTATTAATTTCAATTGAAGAGTATGTGTACCAATATTTGAGTCAATTGACCCAGAGAATAAAAAGTTTCACAAAAATGTCAACTCCCCATTTCACCCTCTTAGGGGTAGAATTTCGAAAAACCCTTTCTTAGTTGATACCTACACTTCACAAAGAACACACCCTACAAATTTCATGTCTCTAGGATCAACGGTTTAGTCTGTGGCTTGATTATCAGTCAGTTAGTCAGGACTTTGAATTTTATAGGTTTGGGGCAGAATTTCGAAGAACCCTTTTTTAGTGGATACTTACACTTTACAAAGAACACACCCTCCAAATTTCATGTCTCTAGGACCAACGGTTTTGTCTGTGGCTTGATTATGAGTTAGTTATAGTGCGACCAACTTATCTGTTCAGTAAAATCATTCGCCGTCTCTTTCTAAATATACTCTTTTCTACCGCACTAGAAAGAGATGGGTGGATAATCCAACTGAACAGATAAGTTGGTCGCACTGTAGTCAGGACTTTGAATTTTATATCTTAGGGGTAGAATCGACAACATTTCATTTTAGGTAACCGTTTGTTTTTAGTATTTATATTGAAAGTCTGCGTAAAAGAAAAGCTTGTGTATTTTTTTATTTTGTTTCATTTTATGTTTTTCCTGCATGATTTAATGTTTTCATAAACACTCATTCTAAAAGGACGTAAGTTGCATCTGAGGATTTCAAAAGTCAATGCTTATTGCCAATGGATTATTGAAAAAAAAGCTTGGCATGTTTATGTCTGCTGTCACATGGCATGACAGTTGATTTTTTTAAACAAAATGAACTTAAAAGCTAAGGAAATTGTTTTCAAAATCCTGTGTTGACCATGTTTTTAGTTTTTTGAAAATATCTCTTTATTAAATCAGGATTTAATTCTGCAAAAAATAATATGATGCTGAAAAGCCCATATCTCGAAATGGTTTTTACTTTTGCATCAATTTTATATTAATTTGTAATGTTGTCGGTTCCGAAAAACCCTTTCTTAGTGGATACCTACACTTCACATAGAACACACCCTCCAAATTTCATGTCTCTAGGACCAGCGGTTTAGTCTGTGGCTTGATTATCAGTCAGTCAGTCAAGACTTTGAATTATATATAGGTATATAGATGTCAGTCTCAGCTTTCATATCGTATCTCAGTTTGTGGTAGCGTGGCTAAAACCAGAATGATCACTTTAGAACGAGCTCAACTTTCAGATTTGAAAGTAATGCATAGGAAGCCTTTTAGACATCCCACGGATCAATTATATAAAGACTGTAAATTTCTACACTGGTACATAAAAAGGTTATTAAAAACACGAGTGTCAGTTTAAAAAACGAGCCGAAGGCGACCTTTTTAATAGAACACGAGTGTTTTAATACCTAGTTATGTATAGTTTCATACACTAATTTATCTAAACTCAGGCCTACTAACCTGTTTTCATAATTTTTGTAAATTTGTCATCAGCCATTTTTGATTATTCTTGTAAAAGCTTGTTCTGAAAGTGTTCGTAATTTCCGTCGTTTTTTCCAGAATGTCAGGTGAAGTTAAATATCATTCATCACCACCCCTGCTGTCAGTAATTTTAGGGCAAAATAATCATTTTGACCCATAAAACCACTGTAAGTACTATACGTACGTATTTCCTCGAAAACTATGGGCCATTGACAGATCGAGTCCAACGCGCCGTAAGCCATAGACAATACCTGGCCAAAAATATATTAGAACTGTAACCTCGTTTCTATTTTGTAAGTATCAGAGAACATTATTATATAAAAACCTCACTGGTATTTGGTATTAAACCCCAGACATGGCTGTATAGGCTAAGTTCCCTTTGCCTTCCTAGTTAGTATCACATGTACTGTAATCTCAGAAAAAGTTTTTTATAGCATTATGTTGTTCGGAGACCTATACTATAACTTTATTTTTTATTTTTTTTAGAGACGTTCATGAAAAATATTGTTCATCAAGCCAGTAGTTTTGAGTACGTAATGAGGATTTTACGATATGAGGTTAGATAAAGTCATATTATATCACAGTAACAGTGTTCTGATTGCTTAACACTATAAAGAACCTGAAAAGAGTTTCTTGGGCTGAAATAACTCTTGTTGAAACTTATTTTGCGCAATGTTTTAGCTATTTTTCTTTTCCCCATATTTTTAGTTCTGTCAATAAGATTTTTAGCCTTAAAAATCTCTCGGTACCTGAAGCAAAGAACAGAATTCTCAGTTTCCTTGTCAGAATTACATATGACGAAATGGATTCCCTTCTTGGTACTCAACCAAAAGTTTATTCTCAATCATTGTAAAATACGAAATTGCGACATCAAAATTTACCATTCAATTATCCGTTGTTTTATTATTATTTTTACTTTGACATTTCTTTGTTTTTTATCATTTAAATGTTGCTCAAGTATGTTTGTAAAAAAATATAATGTATATTTCTGATGCTTTTTATGCCATTAATTAAAGTTCATTCGAATGTTATGTCTAACTATGTTGTTGCATGTCATTATAGCATATAAGTACTAGATTCTTTTGAGAGACTATTATTCGATTCTGTAAATCGTAATAGGGCCCTCTTGAAACAAGTGTTATTACCTAGTGCGAGGACCACAATTTAATGTATTCATTTTTAGTTCTTTTTGGTAACTTAAATGTATTATCATTATTATTATTATATGTCGCCATACTTAAGACACAATAAAGAACCCACAGCTTAACGTTCTTTTCGAAACACACAGACTGAAAACAACCCGTGTGAGATTTCACCTGTGATCTCGAGACATTCGACCCATCAACTAACTAGACCACAGAAGCGGTCTTTGAGTAAAAATAAGCAAAATATATGCAAAATATAACGAAAATATACCACACTCGTCGAAGTTATTGTGAATTTACGCTTTACGCCGATATTAACTTCACCGCATAACATCCATTCCTGCCATTGCTTGCTCGCAAAAATGTTTTTTATTAACGTTTTCCATGTTTATTCTCTGACAGTTATTTCAGTTATATGGTTGCCATTTTAAATTAATGCTTGTTTAAAGTTACAATAGTCTGCTTGTTGCTTTTAAAAGGCTTCTTGGAAATTTAATACTTCCTTAAAAAAAGATACTTGGCACAGTTTCCATAGAACAAGAAAGATTTTTTACAAAACTTATGAAGGGAAAAATTGTAGGGCACTCACTGAATTACATTGTTTTATAATTTATGTAAATTGAAATGTAATTAAAATTTTCAATTAACATAATATAATAACTTAAAAACTACAAAAAATAAATAAGAAAATCTAAATTAAAAGAATAATAAAAATGGTTTAACTTGTATCTGTTAAATTTATTAAAAATGAAGTACCTACTTCATAAGGTAATTTTACAAAATGCCAATACCGTCGGGAATAAACTCATTAAGTAGTATTAAAAAGTTGGATACTTTTGTTCGAGGGACCGAACGAACAATGTAGGGTAGCGTGGGTCTCGGTCGTAGACGATTTTCCCAAAAAGCAATCAATCCATTACTTAGAAACCAGTCATTAGTGACTTAGGTATTCATTAAATTTTTTGTGAATCGTTGAAGTCAAAGCAAACTTTCAAAAACTCGGACTGCGCCTCCGGACATGGGATCAATAATGGTGAAAATAATAAAAGAAAGTTTTAGCAGTATGCAGTTTGGTCAGCACAAAAATAGCAGGTGAGTGAATAGCTCCAGATAAAGCTTTGATAAATTTGTGTGATATTTTAATTGTGAACATATCGATTTCGAATGTATGTATATGTCAACGTGACACATTGTAAAATTCAACAGTTTATATTTTCACTAGGTTAGGTAAGTTTGTAAACAACCTAAAAAAAACCTACCGTGAAATTATGTATAATCTCACTAGTCAAATTATAAACTACCAGGTTTTACAGTCTTACGGTGACATAAACATGTATTTTCTATATTTTTATTATTTTTTATATTAAAATATTTGTGTGTCTTCTACTGGTGAAATATGCTGAGCTAATATTGAAATTTTATACCTTTTGTAACCTTGTTTGAGACAAATAAATATTTCTAATTCTATTTCTTAAAAATAGCAACTATTGATTTGAGTTTATGACTCAACAATTCTTATATAAATTCCTAATTTAATCATACATTATTAATCAAGTTAATCATAGAACACGGGCTTCTAAAATATGTTCACATGAAATATTCAGTAGAAAACACAACTATAGATACATAGAGGTACGTGTACATGCGAGAAATATACGACAAGTTTATTCAACCGAGCCGAACCGGGAGGGTGGCTTGCACGAAGTAGATCTGCTTTGTGGTGGCTCGGCTTCAGCACCGGTCACTGAGTGAGCAGTTTAAGATAGTCACTAACGTTTGGCGGAGAATATTATCAAACATTCTGAGGTAGACGTCAAATTTCCAAAGAGGGTAGCAGCGCGAGACGCAAGTTAATTTTGGGACAAAATATCATAAAATAAAGAAGGCAAGGTAAGGATTGATGCTCGTTAAACGGTCAGAAATAGCTGTGAATTTGACTACCTGCTCATTCTCGTAGCCGGGGATAGATTCGTTTAGAACTACGGCTCCAAGGAGGCGCAAAGACTCGTGATCGACAATTTTAATTATAGGAGCAATACTATTAAATATTGAAATTATATCAAATTTATCTAAAGGGTTGACGAAATTTTAAACAAATAGTTCAAGAGCTACACATTTAAATTCCTCAATTAAAAGTTCAAGGTCAGTAAGAAGGGTCGTGGCATCGCCTCCAATGGAACCGTCGCGTCGTCCAAGTACCAAACATTAAATTTTGAATTTAGGGATTTAATTATCGGATTGATACATGATTATATGCTTAGATTAAATTGAGAATTTCATTTTAATCTCAATTGTAGATATGGCATTCCGCTTTTTCTGGCCTAAATACGTAGGTACGTCACAGGTTACATGAATTTATTTGTGGTATTAGAATTATTAAAATAGCCTTCATTTCTAAGAACATACACATACACAATTACCTCATAAATGTTTTGTGAACTAACCGTTAGAATAGGTACCAATTATATTATTCCCACTTGGCGTGGTTTCTAGATAGCATTGAACAACAAAACTCCGGACAATGATCCTTTGTAGAACCAGCCATAACTAAGCTCTTGAAACATATTGATTTGAAGAAATGGTGGACATACGAGTACATCATTGAAGAAAAATTTGAAATTTGCGGATTGAAAAGAAAACCAGCTGGTTATTAGTATGGTGCAATTAACCCCAGATTCAACATCCAAAGTAAATATCATTCCAGCTCCAAATTGTTCAATATAGTACACATATTGTTGGGTAAAAAGTTACACAAATTTTAGCGTCGGGTTTGGAGGCGAGGGGGGGGGGGGGCGAAGTCGGGTTTTTCAGTTTTTATTAAATATTTCGAAAACTATGCGGTTTAACGCAAAAGTGTCGAGGACAAAATTGATCTCCATTAAATTGAAAACAAAAAAATTCACAGCATAATCTTGCCAAAGTGAACGGTTCCAGAGTTGCGGAGGGTGTAATGTAGTAAATTGTTCAGTTTTTTTAGACTTTTGGAAAAAATTATCACAAGGAAACTATTTTTTTATACAAATTATGTTTTGTCAAAACAAATTGCGATTTTAGTGGCCGGTGGTATGTTAGTGATAAGCCCTTGAAGGAACCACCACCTCACCACACTCTGAAGGGGCGCTACTTTTTAAGGGAAAAGAGGCTTCCAAAGGCCTATGCCTTATAAACCTGTGGTATGGAGAACCCACTCTGAATATCGAATGTTAAATGCGACCTTATTTTAATGTAAATCATCATCAATCGTCATCAGTATTCAGTCCTCTTCAAACATAACACCCTCTTCTTCTAAATCTTCGTCTATGATGTTCAAGTCCCTGTTATCACATCCTAGCCCTGAGCAATTGCCGCATATGCTTGAGCAGTTTAGATCACTCTTTCTGCACTCACAGTTACGGACGCATTGCAGGTACAGCAGTGGCTGAATGAAAAGAAGAATCCACTCGAGGGGGAAGGAAGAAGATTGGCGAACACCTGAGACCAATTACAACAGCACGTCCTGCAGCTCTCCAGGAATTACTTTCCCTCATAGTGTGCGCTTGCAAAGACGAATGGGTCCGAATGTTTGAAGAGTACTGAATACTGATGACGATTGATGATGATTTACATTTATAATAGGTTTAATTGACGGTATCGACCAAATGTTTGTAAAGTAAATGGTATTGAAGGCAACAATTGTGTGTAAAACTCTCCAAAAGAGATCCTTTCTGCATTTGCTGCTGGTTAGTATGTAAGATGGATCCGAGTCACAATCTGGACTACGATCTATTGTTTTGCTATTGATTTAGCTATGATGGGAATTAATATGGTGAACGATGTCGTCTATTTATATTATAATCAAGACTTTGATTCATAGCGCATGCCTCAAGCATCATGATCTCCAATATCAGTAATGCATTCTCTGCTAATCGCGAGGTTCCACAGAACTCGTGTTTGAGAATGCCAGGCAAGCCTTATAAACTCAAATCTATTGCAAACTCTCTATCTATGTAATTTTTTTATTGTAGTTTATTTTCAAGATTGGATAAAAAGAATAGCGTATTCTTCTATCATTTGCATTTGTAAGAAACACGGATTAAATTGATTAAACACAAAAGAAACATTTCGCTGGCGAACGCCTTTCAACGCTTCTTTGTTGACTTAAAACTTTAATGTAGAACGTTCCACCTGTAACATATAATCGATATATTTTAGCAAATTTTTAACAGTATTTTAATTTTTATTGTTTTACGAATTTTTGTTGTATTATTTACTTGTAATGCTATTTTAATGTATCTTTCAAATTTTAATTCAAATTACAAAAGCTTTTTTGTGCAGCATAGGTAAAAATAAAACCAGCCAAGTGTGTGTCGCGCTACGCACAGTGTAGGGCTCCGTGGTTGCCCAGGACGGCAATTCTCGCACATGCGCCGGTTTGCGAAGGCCGAAAGCGGGTGATTTTACAAGCTCTTTATGAAGAAACGTATGAAGTTTCTAAAATATAAACCTTTTGTCCATATTCATGACATGTGCTACGTGCCTTTTTAGGAGTTATACTCAATAGAATTATCATCACACGGCATTTGTGACGCGATAAACAAAAGCGTATGAAATGCAAAGCGTGTGAAAAACAACAAAATAACAGTGTATTTGAACGACCTGTCCAACTATACCCCAAACTATGGGATAGACGGGAAAAAAACAATTAAGTAACAATTTCTGTACGTGTATGGGAGACAGATAACACAAAAAAATGTGATTAATGGGTGTACCCATACCAAATTACAGCTTTCTAGTACTAATAGTCTCTGAACTAAGCCGCGGACAGGCGGACGGACAGACGGACATAGCGAAACTACAAGAGTTCCCCGTCGGACTACGGAACCCTAAAAATGGTAGGTATACAATTTCGGTACTTGCCATGACGAGCCACAAAGGCATATAAATATTAAACACACATACAGCAATGTCACAGAAAATTGAGTAAAATAAACTAACAAAATTACTATAACACAATGTCATATACGAAATAGAAAATGAACAATTTATAATTGTTACCAGAAATCAAACCAAAAATAAACACAAAAAAAAATATTTCTGAATAAAATAATTTTCTTTGTCCGTTAAATATTCCTCCATTTTATAATAGTCCTTTGCAATTTGAATCTTTTTCAGAGACAACTTGAAACTACCAATATTATTGGTTTCACGGAGTAAAGCTGGTGGTTTATTAAAACTCGATTTTTATGTCCCTTGTCTTCAAAAACCCATTTTCATGTCTTAATCACGTATACAGAATTATTTTTGAAGTGAGTGTGGATGGCGAAATAAAAAAACAATAGGTATAAAAGGAATAGCGAAAAATTATTAAAGGAGTCCCGGCCGCCATCTACACTATAAGTTTCCGGAATGAATATGAAAAAATACTATTAAAGGTACAAAATTAATTTATTGTTTTTCAAAATAATCTCCCTTGGCGTCTATGCACTTTTTCATTCGATCAAACCAGTTTTGAAAACTTTTGTGCCACTCCCCTGTGGTGACCTCTGAAACGTGTTTTTCATACTCCTCGACAGCCTCTTCTGGTGATGAAAATCGTTGACCGCGTAATTGGTTCTTAATTTTTGGGAACAGAAAAAAGTCACAAGGTGCCAGGTCGGGACTGTATGCAGGATGACTCATGAGTTCTACATTTTTCGTCTTCAAAAAGTCGTTTGTCTGTCTGGCCGTGTGAGAACTAGCATTGTCGTGGTGCAGGACGATACGGCGTTTACGGTTATTTTTACGGAGTTCGTCAATAACTTCCGGCAAACAAATGGTCGTGTACCAGTCACTATTCACGGTACGACGATTCTCTAAAGCAACAGTAGCCACGTGTCCAGTTTTATTAAAAAAAGAAGCAATCATCCGCTTAGATGCACTTTTCACGCGCGCCACTTTGGTTGGTTTCGGCTCATCTTGAAAGACCCATACGCTCGATTGCTGCTATGTTTTGGGATCGTAGCAATAAATCCATGTTTCGTCACCTGTTACTATGTCCCACACCAAATTTGACGCACCTTCGTTGAATCTGATAAGCATGGCACTGCACCAAGTGACGCGGTCCGTTTTTTGAGCCTCGGTCAAGTTGTGTGGGATCCACCGCGAGCACAGCTTTCTCACACCCAAATGTTTGTGTAGGATTGATTGTATTTGACTCATGCCTATTTCTAAGGATGCGCGAATTTCATGGTAGGTCACATGCCTGTCTGTTTCAATCATACGGCGCACAGCATCGATGTTTTTGTTGGTCACAGCGGTGGACGGCCGACCATCGCGAGATTCGTCACTGAGATTGATACGACCACGCTTGAATTCTGCAAACCAGCTATAAACAGTCGTCTTGCATGGTGCTTCATTGCCAAAAGCTGTTTCAAGCCGAGCGATGCTCTGTTGAGCTGTCAAATTACACTTAAAATCGTAGAAAATCATACTACGAAAATTTTCCCGAGTTAAATCCATGTTGATGCAGACACACAATTTTTTAAATGGCGCCACAAGGTAAAAACAAAAGACAGTCAGATGAAACAAACTGCATTCTACAGCCAAAGAGTTCTATTTTCAAATGTTGCAATAAATTTTTAAATATTGTTTATGTAAGTGGCCAGTTCCGGAAACTTTTAGTGTTACCTATGTACTACTAATAATAATAAAGTGGTAAAAAAGTCGTGTCTGCACTTGAAGATTTTCGTGAAATTTTAAATGTAATGGGTTATTGGTACTGTAAAGAGGCCGAAACATATTTTTTTTAAATTTTTGTCGTTTTTTTTTATTGTCATCTAAGTGACCCTGGTCACATAGGGATGTTCATAAAATAACGCCACAGCCGAAAACGGGGCAAAGATTGAATACTTCAACGCTTTTTACTCTGGAACCAGTCGACGGGTTTGGATGTGTTTTTTTGTTTTATTATCATTGTAGTGACCCCGGTCAACACATAAGCTATAGGGAGTGTAACAGGGCAAAGATTCACTGAACGCGGGCGAAGCTGCGGGCAAAGGCTAGTCTTGAATATGGTACTTCCGGTTGGTATTAAGAAATAACAGGCATTTTTTTATTCTGCTGTGTCAACATAAGGAAGAAGCATAGTTTACTTCAATGGTATAAAACAACTAAAACAGAATGATTTTCGCCTTTCTCACACACAGAAAAAAACAATCGTCAAATACCAGTTCGAGTTTGGAAAGGGAATCGTGCCTCGACTTTACCCTACATGGATATGGAAAAAAATAACGTTCTCCATACCCGTGTCAGTAACAGTTGTGCCACAGTTCCCTGGCCAAACTCTATGACATCAATATGGTCCACAGACTCTGACTAGAGTGGCAACCACACACAACCGATACATTCAATATATAACAACAAATGGAGTTGATGCTCGTGATTGTTGGCACTTGGTGGAACTTTTGATACCTAACCGGTTTCGCTGTTATAGCATTATTAATTAATAGATAATTAATAGATAATTCTATAACAGCGAAACCGGTAAGGGAATAATATAAATAAGTGGACAAGTACAAGTGTTTTTCAATCAAAAATGTATAACAACAAAGTTATGATATGACGACGCAATTGAGCACGCGCCGGAAAGCCACAAAGCTTGACTTGGAAAGAGAGTTTTTTTTTCGTGGGTGGAAATGTAGCAAAAAAAGCAACCAAATAGAATTAATACAGTGAAAATGAGTTCCTTACTGAGTACGTGTGGTTCAACATTGAAAGGTAGTAAAAAATATCGATTTAAGGAAACATTGCGTCCTAACTAAAAGAAGATATAAAAACCAAATTAGGATAAAATAATAATGTATTCAACTCTTTCCAAGTCAATTAAACTGTTGGGGAAACCACCAACAATGTCCACAGCGCCGCTGGTGTTGAGGAAACCATCAAACACGTCCTCTTCCAGTAGCTCTGCAATTGGCAGCACCCTTCGATGCGATGCTGCGGCTTCCCGTCAGTCGTTTGAATTGCCGGT
Organism: Ypsolopha scabrella; assembly: GCA_910592155.1. Lineage (NCBI taxonomy): Eukaryota > Metazoa > Arthropoda > Insecta > Lepidoptera > Ypsolophidae > Ypsolopha > Ypsolopha scabrella. The sequence continues at coordinate 1,824,208 of OU342964.1, forward strand.
GGACTGGTACCAACAATGATGCAGCGTAGGGGTTCCAAAATAAAACTTTCAAAGTTCTTTGCGCAAAGAACTCCGAAGGGCCAATTGTGGCTTTGCGGCGCGTGCTCAATTGCGTCGTCATATCATAACTTTGTTGTTATACATTTTTGATTGAAAAACACTTGTACTTGTCCACTTATTTATATTATTTCCCTTACCGGTTTCGCTGTTATAGCATTATTAATTAATAGACATAATAGTACATTATTAATCAACTGTATAATTTTTAGCGTACGTCAAATATGAAAAATCCTGTAAGGTTAAAAAAAATAGATCTATTTGTAGTGGAAGTGACTAGCATCCATCATTCAACACAGCAGAATAATGGCAAAAATACTTGTAACCCCAATGAGTATTTCAGTTAAGTTTCTAAAGCGAAAAATGATTGCCCTTGTGATTTTACATTAAATGTATAAAATTTTTTCATCTCAGTTTAAATGCGCCTAGGAATTATTAAAGATTTAAAAATATAAATATTTTAAAAACGGATAGGACTCACTTTTTTAACTGTGCGAGGAGGCACAGGTCGAGCTTTCGATGAGATTATGACTCATCATCATCAGGACTCTTCGGGAGTACTTTTTCCCACGGCGGTCAGTCGAGTACTAAGCTTCCTCCCCTCTCTCGTCGCCGCTCGCTTTTCCGCTCTTCGGCTGAGTCATAATCTCATCGAAAGCTCGACCTGTGCCTCCTCGCACAGTCAAAAAAGTGAGTCCTATCCGTGTTTTAAATATTTATGATGTCAACTCACTCTAATTTTAATGATTTAAAATATAGACGCCTCAAATGTTAGAATTATTATTTATTTCTGCTTCCTGAGCAATAGCATGTAAAATGTGGTATTTATGGAACGTTTCAAATAATATTACACATGTATTATTTTGTAGTCAAATGTTGAATAACTCAAAGTAATATTTATAGTTTGTTTACCAAAACAATGGCGAACTTACTTTAAATATTAAATCTTCATCTAACTCATTTGTTCCACTCTTTTAACTCCAACATCGTTAGTCAAGAATATTGTGCTGCCTTTGGTACATTTAACAGTGAAATAATAGACTTAGCTAAATACATTTACAACAGATACCTTTAGAACGTCTTTAAAGGAAACTGCCTAACACAATAAGCTTTAGTTAAATTCATTTATTACAGGTTAAAACTAGTTACAGGAGTTGTACGACACTGTTAGTATCTCGTGTTAGTAAACTCTTGATAAACTCTAATTTTTAACCTATGTCTGCAATAATAGTCAATAAAACACCTTAAGGTATTAATTACACTTAATGGCAATAGCTAAACAACAAAAGGTGTTAACAGGAGGCAGCGAACACTGTTGTTAAGACTTGGGTATTACAGAGAGGGTAAAGCTATAACATCAAGTTTATTTGCTGTTATTAGCACTATTTTAACTCTCAAAGCTGTACTACATCGTCCATTAAAGTTCTAGTGCCGCTGGTGGGGCTAAATTTGGTTGCTGAATCCTCTATATCGCCTTTTTAGGGTTCCGAAGTCCAATAAGGAGCCCTTATAGTTTCGCCATGTCCGTCTGTCCGCGGCTTAGCGCAGAGACTATTAGTACTAGAAAGCTGTAATATGGCATGGATATAACTCTTAATTACGTCGACTAAATGATAAAATAAAACCCTGAAAAAAAATTACCTCTCATACACGTAAACTGATAATGAATTTTTTTTTCTGTCTCATTGTGTGGGGTATCGTTGGATAGGCCGTTCAAAAACATTGTGAGTGTGTGATAACCATTTTTAGATTTAGGGATCCGTTGGTGAAATATTAGGCTTTAAATTGAAAATTATAGTTAGTATGGAGCGTCCCCCCCTGCCGGCTAAACGGTTGTTTATAGAAGTGTGATAAAAATTCAGAGAACTTTTAACCTATCCTACTAATATTCATATTCTTTATTGCACAGAAAAGTTATACGTACAAGCAGTCATAAATTAAACGTGCTATAGGCGAGCTTATCTCTGAGAGAGATTTCTGCCAGCAAAACCTAGGTGCTAAGGAAATATTAACTAAAAGTGTGTGATCAAATGTGCACACATAAAGAAACAAGTGATATAAAAAATAAAAATGTGGAGATAATATGAACTTAAAACTACCATAAATATACCTAACTTTTAAATAAATACTTACATAATAAATTAATAAATAATTACTTAAATATAAAAAGAACAAACGTACTTAAATACTGTAATATAAACATGGGCATAAACCTACATAACAAAAGTATTCATAAATATATGTTTAAAACAAGAATTTAGTATATACCAAATATAAACATAAATACATACAGTGTATATACCTGCATAAATAATAAATAAATATATATTTTAAAGGGAAAAATATTTATAAATAATGCTCTTTAAGCTTCTTCTTGAATAGGCTGATCGTAGGACAGTCACGAATCGTATGCGGTAGGGAGTTCCAGAGTCTGATGGATGTCACCGTGAAAGAATTTCTAAAAGCACCCGTGTTATGACATGGAGTTTTTAAAAGAGATACTGTGTGTGGTCTGTTCTGTTTGTCATTGGAAAGAAGGTAGTTAAAGCGTTCACGCAAATAGGGAGGGGTAGTAGGGCTCCTAAGGATATTAAAGAGGCAACATAAAATGTGAAAATTTCGTCGTTGACGAATAGGAAGCCATTTCAGCTCCTCTCTATAATGAAACACATGGTCAAACTTACGCAGTCCGAAAATAAACCGAATCCCCAGGTTTTGAAGACGTTGTAGTTTGCTAAGCAACTCTTCATTGGCATCTAGGAAGCATAAATCCGCATAGTCGATGGTTGGCAATAGAAGGGTTTGTGCAAGAGTTACCTTTGTTCTATGGGGCAGAAATCGCTGGAGACGCTTGAGGGAGTAAAAAGTGGCAAAAACTCTTCTACTGACTTCATTCACGTGAGCAGTCCACGATAAGTTACAGTCAAAAATGACACCAAGGTTTTTCACAGTTTCAGCGTATGCAATGGGGATACTGTTATAGGAGACCTGTGTCAGGGTAGATTTGTTCAGGAGGTTGGTCATGTATCTACTACCAATGATTATCGTCTGAGATTTTTTAGGGTTCACTAAGAGCCCATAAGATTCAGCCCACTTCTGCACATGACCCATATCCTCATTTATTTGAGAAATTGTAGTTTCAACTTCAGATACTACAAAGTGTCGATATAGCTGTAAATCGTCTGCATAAAGATGGTAGTTGCAATAAAGTACTTCTGAGATGGAATTAATAAAAATTGAGAATAGGAGAGGTGAGAGGACGCCACCCTGAGGAACACCAGCAGATAGTTGACACCACTCCGAGGTAACCTCGTCCGAGCGTATGCACTGCAGTCGACCTCTAAGATAAGTATCGAACCATTCTGTAACAAGTGGAGATACGTTAAGAGAGCGGAGTATACCTAGCAGAACATCGAAGTCAACACAGTTAAACGCACTGCTAAAATCTAATAGCGTTAAAATTGTCAGTTTCTTGTTGTCGATGGCTAGCCTTATATCATCAGTAACTTTTAAAAGTGCGGTTACCGTACTGTGACCAGGTCGAAATCCAGATTGAAACTGATTCAGAAGATTGTTTTTAATCAGATAGGAGAAAAGTTGGTTGTGCACGATGGTTTCTTGGACTTTGGAAAGGATGGGAAGAATGGAGATAGGACGATAGTCGGAGAATGAGGCAGGATTAGAAGTTTTCGGAAGAGGAATAACAAGCGCCTGTTTCCAGGGCGAAGGGAATGTACAGGTAACCAAGGAGAAATTGAGGATATCAGTGATTACAGGTAACAGTGAATCAAGAATAAGTAATAGCATCTGGGAACAGATATTATCATTACCAACAGCTTTTGAGGTAATAGACAGAACCGCTTTCTTAACGTCACACTCTGTTACACAATTGAAAATGAAGGAATCACAATCAGGCTTGGGCTTTTTATTTAAGAAATTGAGTGTTTTATTTTTTATTTTGTCTTCTAAAGTGACAAGTGGTTTAGAGAATTGCAAATTTAGTGCATTTAAATCGACAGTGCCATGGTGAGTATTTGAAACTTTACCAATGCCTAGTGTTTTTAGGAATTTCCAAACCTGACTTGGATTAAGGCTTTCAATTGAATTATGAATGTGGCTCCTCTTTGCATTTCTACACATCCTTGTACAGCGATTACGCAACTTTTTGTATGCTTCAAAACTGTGATCACTGGGTGTTTTTTTATATTTGTGCTTAGCCTTATCACGCAAAGCCATTGTGTCTCTAATTGCTTGTGTAAGCCAAGGAGCTGGCACGTGTTTTACTTTGACCTTTTTGATAGGGGCATATTTGTCGAAAAGGGCAATTAAAATTCGGTTAAAGTTGTCAACTTTGGAGTCAGCTGTTACAGAGCCAGTGACTGGAGACCAGTCAATGGCTGAAGCATCCTTTTTAAGCGCCTCCAGTTCTATTCCCTTAAAACTACGTAGAAAGAGGTATTTATGTTTATATTTGGGAGGACGTATCTTGTACGAGACATATATTAAATCATGGTACGAAAAGGGGGCAGTGAGTTGGCCATGAGTGGCGACTTTATGGGGATTGGAAACTATTATGAGGTCGAGAAGAGACGGAATACAGTGAGGTTTATGATGAGTTGCGGAAAGAGGTAGAATATGAAAGTCAAGAGAAGAGACAATTGAGGAAAGTTGCTTAGAGCGAGAGTCATTTTTTAGGAGGCAGGTATTAAAATCACCTAAAACAATTACATCATTATAAAGTGGGCTAAGATCTTCCAATATGGCTTCAAAGCTGTTAAAGTAATCAATTTTGAGGGAGGGACTGTAGTAAACGCCAAGAAGAACTTTAGAATGGTGAAGAAAAATTTCAATAAATAAATGTTCAGCTGAATTGGAGTATGCACTAGGAGACTGATTGACAACCGTACACTGAATATCAGACCGAAGATAAATTGCAACTCCCCCCCATCCTTTACCGGTTCTGTCATTTCGAATCAGGCGGAAACCTGGTAGACTGTACATGGTGGAAGGTATTGAGGGCTTCAGTAGTGATTCGGATACAAGAACGGCATCCACGCGTAAATTGCTAAAAGCCGCTAAAAGATCAGGGTAGTGCGCGTGGATACTTTCAGCATTGATGTGAACCACATTGAAATTATTTCTAAGGTTACTGTCAAATACAGAAGACAACTTGTCGTGTAACGTTGAACCAGGAGCAGAGTCGACATCACTATCCGCACTTGCGTATTCGTCAGAAGAGGAGCATGAGAAGAAACTGTTATTAATATTTAAAGATATATCCATACTACAAAAATATAATAAATATAAATAGAATGCAAATAAATACAAAAAAATAAAATACAAATAAGTGCCTACCTACTTTACAAATTACAATTTATAAACTATGATTACTATACTACTTGACCCCCCCATTACCCACAGACGGTTCGAAAATACAAATATCAATCCAAAATACCGATACAAATCAGTAAGCAGAATGTATTAAGAAAAACGCCATCTAACCATATAATAAAGTGTCAATACATGCATAACTATCGAAATCCAGGTATCCCACTTGTGTAGAGAGCAATTGAATAACAACAGCATGTGTGGGTCGTGGGATATTACAAGTTAATTAACAGTATTAATTAATTAAAGTTGCATACGTTGACTGATCGTACCATCAATTTGGATTGACAACAATAAAAGCGGAAAAAGGAACGCAGCAACAAAAAAAAAAAAAAATGACAGTACAGAGTGAAATGACCTCTAAAAAGTTTTGACAAAACAAAGTAGGTAAATAAAAAATACGGTCCAAAGTCCGTTTTGTTTGGCTTACAATTTTTAGCGTGGATAAAACCTGACTACCTTAATACTATAGTGTTATTTGATACTGATAACGCTATAACCCAAACGGATTACGGAGATACGTTAAAGTATATAGGTATGAACTATTAACATCAGAAAGAACCATGCTAATCTCATTTAGTAGTTTTCTTGGTACCTTTACTACGCGTTAGTACACTCTCTTTCACAATATTAGTCTTTTTCGATTGCTGGGTGCCAATATTCGCCTCTGGAAACCTCTTCATCAGTGCTTGCAGTTCCGCTAGTTGCTCAACCTTGCACCTAGATTTGTCAGGAAGTAGAAGTACTATCTTGCCTTCAGTGGTCCAAGAATTCGGCACTCCAAAGTGTTTGCGGGCTGCCATAAATGTTTCTTGCCTTGGCCTGGTCAAAAATTCAGAGACAGTGATGCCGGACCCCTTCAGAGTTGTCTTTGCATTCCATACTGAGGAGCGAGATGAAAAGTTAGAGAAGCGTACTAGTATGGGTCTGGCTTTTGCCTTGTTATTACCTAGGCGGTAGCAGACAACAATATCTGCTGCACAGCTTTGTGATGACACCTGCATTTGGTCGGTTAGGATCTTGTTAATTGAATCTAATGGGGCCTCATCTTTTTTTTCAGCCACACCATGAAAAAGAAGCACCTTCCTTCGTGAATACATTTCCTGACGATCTTGTCCCAGTGCAAGGAGTTCGACTTGAGTCTTCAACATGGAAAATGCCTTCCACATCAGCGACTTGAATTGTGAAAACTCACCGGCCAATGTGGAGAGATCTTTAGGGGGTGCATCTGCTTTGGAGGCATCTCTTAGGTCCTGCTCATGACTCTCCATCCTGTCCTTGAACATAGAAGCCAGCTCCTCCATGGATTTTGACAACAATGTGTATGAATCCATCTCAGTGAAATTGTTGTGTTGATTAGTAAACCTCTAGTGCACTGATTTTATTGAAACTGTTATGTGAATAGGTAGATAAGGGGTCAAGCAATAAATATTACTGATTACAACATTAAAATTAAGTGATTAAATAATAAAAATTTAAATAAATAAGTGGAGTGATTATTTTGATGTGTGCAGCATAAGACTACCCACATAAAAAAAAAAATATAACTATATACTAATATTTATAAATGCGAAAGTTTGTGCGTGTGTCTGTGTGAGGGTGTGTGTGTGAAGGTGTGTGTGTGTATGTGTATGTTTGTTACTCTTTGACGCTGAAACGGCTGAACGGATTTGGATGAAATTTAGAATGGATATAGCTTAAGCCTTAAATTACACATAGACTACTTTTTATCCCGAAAAAATATACGGTTTCTGTAGGATACATCAATATCATTGAAAACTTAGGTGTCTAATTAGCGCGGTAATAATCGTTTGTGGTGAAATAAGACAAAGCTTTGTTATTTCATACATCAGGTGTCTAATAAGCACGGTCCTTAATCGTTTGTGGTGAAATAAGACAGCTATGTTATCTCATCACACTTCACACTAATACGAGTATTATAAATGCGAAAGGGTGTGTGTGTGTGTATGTTTGTTACTCTTTCACGCTGAAACGGCTGTACGGATTTAGATGAAATTTAGAACGGATATAGCTTATACCCAACATAACGCATAGGTTACTTTTTATCCCGGAAAAAAGCCTGTCGTTAAACCGAATAACACGCGGGCGGAGCCGCGGGCAAAAGCTAGTATATAATGAATTTAAAAGGAAAACTATCACAGCTCAGTATGCCTTACAGGTTTACGAGTACAAGACGCGCAAAACTTTTGGTCCCATATAATGTATGGTACCAGAAGTTTGTCGCGGTCTGTATTAGTAGACCAACGTATATGTACCGGGCAACTACAGAACCCTACATTGCGCGTGGCGCGACACGCACCGGTTTTTTTGGAACTGAGATAGTTGTTACTCTGTAATAAAAAAACCTGTAACTGACAACAAAATGTTAATTGGGTAATGCACTGCAATTCAAAATACATGTTAAGGCTGTCCAAGTTGTTAGAGAGGGTTTTCAGGAGACTACTGACACACAAAACCGCGGACCCTGCATGTCGAAGATGCCGCTCTCTTTCACATATTAGGCGAAGCAAATAAGCTCATATTTTACAAAAGAGTGGCATTAAGTCTTAAAAGTTTTTAAATGTGATAGATGACTAATAAATTACCTCTATGGTAACTTCCGATAGAACCATCCCTTAGGCAAGGGATGGAAAGGGGCGAATGCTATTATTATTTATAACTTCGAGGGAAAATTATCTGTAGTCGGTGCAATTTGATATACGAATTAGAGTACCCTGATCTACATTTGCCAAGTGCAGTTTGGGATACAAATTACGGAACTACTATTTTTACTTTTTTTTTGCAAATGTGCGATTGTGACTCGGGGGAAATGACTGTAGTTTGTGCGAATTGGCAATATGATTAGGAAATAGTCTTCATTCATTGCCCGATTCGCAACTTTGGCCGGGTCATATGGAAAAGGTATTTTTATATTTATCTGACATTCTACTTCGGGGGAAATATCTGCAGTTTTAGAACTTATCTCAAAGTTAGCCTTTTGGCTAGTACCCCATTCGCCGGGTACATTATAAAATATGGGCATTTTCACACGGAACATACTTAATTTTACAAAATGGTTGTACGAGTAGGTATATACGTAGGTATATCGTACAACCACAGACTAATAAACAGATAGAAGTGGCAAGCGGGCTAAATTACATAGACTTAAATACCGACAGAAGTGGTCAGCGTAATTAAGTATTTTATTAGATAGTAATACTTCAGTGTATGCATGCACTTACCCATAAATTCAACAACATATAACATATAAGCTGCTTTATACAAAATGTAATATAAAATAATCATGACGCGTTTTATTCTGAACAGTATTGATGTAAATGTCACAGGCATTTAGTTAAATCAGGTGTTTGGTTAAATCAGGTAGAAGAGAGGCGGTAGCTTATGTTAGAAGGTTAGGTATGGCAAGTCGCGCCACGTATTGGCGTGACCGCCGTACGTAACTTTCGTGGTTATTTTTTCATGACCACCACTTAAACCAAAACCCTAATCATTTAGTTAAGTCACTGAATTTAACCAGATGCCTGCGCCATACATTGCTGAATATTAAAAACTTTAGTGAGGCGAAAGTAGGTAGGTATATCTGCTCATGAGTACGATCAACTTTTGTACACTCATAAACATATACGCTAGAGAAAATTATTACAAACAAAAAATACTTTTTATGACTTTATATATGATATTTGTACCTATCTTATATTCTTCTCTATAGGGGCTTATGTCGTACTGCAAGTGTATAGCTTGATGTCGTCTCCACTGTACTTATTGAATTAATAAATGAAATGCCGTAGTTTGCGGGGCGCTGCAGGGTGGGGCCCGCGTAATGTTTCTTTGCTTTTACACTTAGCTTGGTGCACGTTTCGGTTTACTTGATCACGGCAAATATAATTGATATTTCTTTGACATTTTCGCTAAATCCTGTTCTGGTTCAGATATTTGAACGGAAAAAAAAAATCTACTAGATAGTGGGTCGAGTATAAGGCTTTTGGATCTCAAAATATTTGGAACCTCCACATTTAGAACCCAAGTTAAAAAAAAAGAATTTTATCTTTTAAATGTTTGATCCGGGGATAATTATTATCCATCCATCCATCCATCCATCAGCTTGTTTCATCCACTGCTGGACTTAGGCCTTTCCAGGATTTCGCCACTCTTGGCGATCCTCCTAGAAGAAATGCCCATACTCACACACGCTGGGCAGGCGGATTAGTGAGCGCGGTGCCGAAACCCTTGCACCAGTGACGCCGCTGCCCGTCACTAGTCTGTTTTATATAGGATGTAAAGGTGACCTGCTCAGAAAATGAAACCACATGTGGAGGATGTTATAAGGATTCTTTTTCCTAAACTTCATTTCTTCATTCTTTATAATAAATCCACAAATTAATAATTTTATATTATATATAATTAATAATAACATATTAAAATTAATATTTTATATGGTATAACCATTGTTTTTTTTTTAATTTGAATTTTTTAAGTAGTATCCATGGAATTCATTTTCTCCAATTTCTGTTCCCGTTGAGATATTTGTATGGGAAAAAATTCCTACTGGATAGTTGGTCGAGTAAAAGTTCTTTGGACCCCAAAATTTTCGAAAACCACCCCCGGAAACCAAAAATATTTCTTTTTTAAATGTTCGAAAAAAAAAATTGTTTTGGCCATATCTCCGCGACGGTTGGTCTTGGACCCCCCGACTTGGACCCCAGGGGTCGAAAAAAAATGTCCTTCTTTTCCAAGTTTTAAATCTTTTTCGGCCCATATCTCCTACACAGTTGAAGCTAGACCCCTGTTCCTGGGGTTTTTTTAAAAGGTCTCTACAAGGTCTACCCGAACATGCAAAAAAAAATTTTGTACCTTTTGGGTCCCTTTGGGTACCATGGCTATATCTCGGGAACGGTTAGAGCTAGGGCTACCGGGTTTTCACTATAGTAAACGGCTTGGCAAGGGCTACTTGATGACAAAAAAATTTGACATTTTAAAATTATTTTTTTTGACTTTATTGACATTTTTTTTTAAATTGCTATAGCTTTGGAACGGCTGGTGGTAGCGCTTCCGGGTTTGGACTCGAATGATATGTATCACGGGTTCTTTCCAACAGATGACAAATTTTGACATTTGACAACCGTCGAAAATTTGTCAATCACGTTTATTCAACAGATTGCCTTGAAACTCAGTTTCTAAACGTTTTTAAGGTCACTTTTTGTGTTATAATAAGTGAGGCCAAAAGCCGAGCCGGTTTCACTCTAACTCAGCCACAAAGGAATTGTAAAAGTTGATGGACTCGTCGTGCGTTGCGTTGGCTAAGTCAGGCCTCCGGAAGTGCGCGCTCATCCTGGCAACCTCGCGCATTATTGGAACACAAAAAGCGACCTTAAAAATGTGTAGAAACTTAGTTTCAAGGCAATATGTTGAATAAACGTGATTGAGATATTTTTGACAGCTTTTAAATGTCAAAATTTGATATCGTTCGGAAAGAACCTATGATGCCCGTCATTCGAGTCCAAACCCGGAAGCGCTACCACCAGCCGTTCCAAAGTTATAGCAATTTAAAAAAAATTACAAAAAAATTACAAAAATAACAAAATGTCTAATCTTTTTAGTCTTCAAGTAGCCATTTCCGAGCCGTTTACTATTGTGAAAACCCGGTAGCTCTAGCTCTAACCGTTCCCGAGATATAGCCATGGTACCCAAAGGGACCCAAAAGGTACCCAATTTTTTTTGCATTTTCGGGTAGATCTTGTCGAGACCTTTTAAAAAAACCCCAGGAACAGGGGCGTAGCTTCAACCGTTTAGGAGATATGAGCCGCCAAAAAAGGTTTGACACTTGAAAAAAGAAGAACATTTTTTTTTGGACCCCTGGGATTCAAGTTGGGGGTTCCAAGACCAACCGTCGTAGAGATATGGCCAAAACAATTATATTTTCGCGCCTCGGTTAAAATTTTTTTTAAATGTAAAACAATTTTTTTCTGAACCCCGGGGTCCAAGTCTGGGGGGTCCGAGACCAACCGTCGCGGAGATATGGCCAAAACAATTTTTTTTTTCATAAAAAAAAATATATTTTTGGTTTCCGGGGGTGGTTTCCGAAAATTTTGGGGTCCAAAGAACTTTTACTCGACCAACTATCCAGTAGGAATTTTTTCCCATACAAATATCTCAACGGGAACGGAAATTGGAGGAAATGTCAAAAATGTTTCCCTGGATACTACTAAAGATGTCAAAGTCAAACTTTTTTCCATGGATACACTTTATAGGATTGACCTCTGGTCTCTCTAGTAAGAGAGAAAAAAATGTTTTCATACAAAAATCCCATGCAAACGATGTAAATGTCAAATGTCTAAAAATGTAAAATGTCAGATTTTATTGGGACTCAGATAATAGTCGACTACAACCCCCCCTGCATCACTTTACTGTCAAACCCCCCCTTCCACCCAAACAACCATGTCAATCAGTGAGTCAGTCACCGTATTGTAGCTATAATGTATACCGGGTGTAAATAGACTGCTACCATTCAATGAACCGACATATTCTACCGACCCTACTGAACCACTTTTCCCAAGAATCATAACCGCGGACAGCCTTAGTTTGGGAAATAATTGAGTTCCAAACAAAAATGCATGAACCCTGACGTACCAACATACGGGCGAGTTTAGAGAGAGAGAAGAACTCAAACAGCTTTAAGTTTAACGGACGACGCTCTCTCTAAACTCGCCCGTATGTCGCTGCGTTAGGGTTCACGCATTTTTGTTTGGAACTCAATTATTTCCTAAGCTATGGGTGTCCGCGGATTTGATTCTAAGGAAAAGCGGTTCAGTAGGGTTGGTAGAATACGTGGTTTTATTTAATGGTAGCAGTCTATTTAAACCCGGTATATTGTCAACAACAATCAACAATAATTACATTAGAATTGTACTAATCACAATTATTTTGAATGTATACAGGTTGATTGGTAATTAGATGCAATCCTTTAAAGGGGTTGTAGAAGAGAACATTTACAGTCGATTCGACTATATAATGCCTATGCAAAAGTGAACCAATTCTGAGATATTTTGAATTTAAGCTTTTTTTCTAAAGTAAACTTTAATAAAATATATTTAAAAAACCAGCCAATATTTTTGTTTTTTGTTATTGTTTCGCTTTGATAACATCCCAGCCAATAAATAATAACCCTAAAATGCACATTATTGACCTAAAACTAGACACTGTGCTCCAAAACTTTTGAAAAGTCTTGAAAATCGCAAAAGATTTACACAAAAAAGCTAGGTTAAAACAAAAAGTGTCTGCACAATTTTCTGTGCGTATTAGCTTGTGAACATCCGCATTTTACTAGCTTTCGAATGAGATACAAAAATCTTAAATTGACAGAGGAATGATAAAAATAGGGCCAAAAGAGTAGGAGCAGGTAGAATATTACAAACGAATCTTATGCATACAAAATGTAAGTGTATAATTCATTGTTTTCTAATTTAACCGTTAATGATTTTTTTTATATAGAAAAAAAATATTTAGAAAAAAAATCATTTACCGTTAAATATTAGAAACAAACCTTATGCATAGAAAATGTAATTTAATATTCATTGTTTTCTAATTTAACCGTTTATGTTTTTTTTTTACCTGCTCCTATTGTTTTGGCCATTTTTTTATCATTCCTCTGTCAATTTAAGATTTTTGTATCTCATTCGAAAGCTAGTAAAATGCGGATGTTTTTAAGCTTATACGCACAGAAAATTGCATAGAGACTTTTTGTTTTAACCTAGCTTTTTTGTGTAAATATTTTGCGATTTTCAAGAGTTTTCAATTGTTTTGGAGTACAGTGTCAGGGTTTACGTCAATAATGTGCATTTTAGGCTTATTGTTTATTGGCTGGGATGTTATAAAAGCGAAACAAATAAAAAAAACTAAAATATGGGCTGGTTTTTTAATATATATTTTTAATGTTTACTTTAGAAAAGAAGCTTAATTTCAAAATATCTCAGAAATTGTTCACTTTTGCATAAGGCATTTATATAGTCGAATCAACTGCAATTGTTTATTTTACAACCCCTTCAAAGGATTGCATCTAATTACCAGTCAGCCTGTATAATTAATAATAAATTATTATCTTAGTATAGTAATAATCACGATTCTTTTATTTCTCATATTTGTGTTGCGTATGGCAGCGTAAGTACCTAACGTAAGGCGTTGCACTACTGTAGGGAGGAATATTGTATTACCTAGTGTGACAAAGCTCAAGTCAAACCGATTTCTGTAAAAGTTCTTCAACTCACGTTTACAATAAATTAATTTACTCAACTTTGGCCCGAGTTAACCAAAGGAGATACCATACCTATTTGTTTAAAACAAAACAATTGCCTTTGAGAGCCACTAGTAGAACACCATTTTTATTCATGATCGATGCCTACTCTCTTGTTATTCTCTATTCCTTCAACTACCTGATTTATGAATATAATCTACCTATTTGTATACTGACATAATAAGTGTAATAAATTATTTAACTTTTTCACAAACTGTGTCAACAGTGTCAATGCCACGTAATAAAATTTCTTGGCAAATGATGCAATACACCTCAAAATCTATTGTAGATGCCCACCTAACGCACCGCTCGTAAAATATGCGCTCGGCCGCCCGGTACTCCCCGCGCGCCCTTACCTCGCCCCTGCGTCGCCACGGGCATTCCGCGCCCGCAGGTAACTGAAGATTTTGAACTTCCATTAACAAAAATGTTTTTTTATATGTGGCAAATGAAGTAAACTCAGAATCGAAGGTATAATTAAATTTGCACAATTGCGGAAGTTTCCCCCGAAGTAGTATTCTCAAATATATATTTTGACTATGATCCGTATTTTGCCGTGCTGTGCGAAATTATCAGAATGTTTATAATGTATATAGTATTCACATGTTACTTCGCACAGATTGTAGAAGTTTCCCTGGAGTGGCAAAATTTCTTCGCAGCTGGTTGACGTTTCCGGGGACCCAAGGACTGGGGCATACCTCGGACAACGCCTTAGTTTGGCAATCCAAAGAGGGAATGCCGCCAGTCTTCTGGGGACTCTGCCACATGACGGCGGCGATCTGGCAAACATTTTTTACGTATAGCTTTTATTTGGTAAGTATTTTAGTTTTTTTTTTTAGTTAAATATTTTTAAGTATTTTAGGTAATCTTTTTATGTTATTTAAGTTTCTATTGTTATTTAAAATAAATTACAAAAAAACGAATATATCTCTACTTCTTACTTTACAGGTCTCAATATTAAAACCCATAACGCATTTAAGACCAGTTTATATCCTACTGAAGCCTGTATCAAATATTTCTTTTACATACCAACATTACGTTATTTTGAAAATTATACCTAATGTTTAAAGTACTTCCGTAATCTGACTATTCCAAAAGATATTAGAATTACGGGACTTAACTCCACTCTTAAACGGAACTCACCTCGCCTATATAGTGTGAAAACCAACTATGCATTCAACCAACATTCCGGATACACTAAATACTGCAGCAGCCCGGGCAACATCCTGAAGGTGCTGTTGAACTTCAGCATGTTTCCCTTTTGTTGTTGATGTACGTTCGGTAAAGGGCCCTGAGTAACGTAATTTTCATTTCAATCTGTAACCCTGCGGGCCAACATAATTTCATCTTACAGACCACGCTCTGCCCTCCCCCTCCCCCTCCATGTCTATGTTATCACTTAAATTCTCAGGAAAGAAGTGATTTTTAGGGTTCCGTACCAGGACGCTATTTTACTAAGCCTCTACTGTCTGTCTGTCTGGTCTTCTATCTATACATATTCAACCTTAATCGGTAGAAAGTTGAAATTTTACTTGATTTATTACCATTTTAGCGACCTGTTTTTTGCAGCCTTGGCATGTTTATTGTTGTTATTTACCTTAGTGTTTATTTTAAGTACGGAATCCTTTGTGCGTGAGCCTGACTCACGCTTGGCCAAATTTGAAAGCTGACGATTAAATTTAAAGCTTTATACATTCTTCCTACTAACGGCCTTTGAAGATCCTGAATTAAAAAAGAGAAATGTTGGCAGGAACAAAACTGGATTCCGATTTAATCAAATATATTGTCCAATATACTGAATTCAAAAACCGGCCGGCTGAGAGTGCAATTGGCACACCAAAGGTTCCTTTCTATTCTTGAAAACGTTTGTTTATCGAGGTATTTTACAGCAAGAGCCATATACATCAGAAATAGGGTTGTAAGATATCAAAAAAAATTGTAAACTCACAGAAAATGAACTTTTGGGAAATTTTGATTGTAAATGTTGTAAAGTTTTATCTTACTCCAAATTATGAACAAATCCAATCGCAAATAATCGAATGAATACGGCCATACTCAGAGCTGTGATTACCAGTCTGATGGAAGACGGAGTCTCACCTTGTTCATCTGACTTTAGGAACGGAATTCAAACACAGTTCGTGCTATAAGCAGATAATGAAGAGTGAATAATCAATTCAATTTATTTTTACGAAGTATGAACTTATCACTTACCAGGTATTGCGTAGACTATGCTAAAGCTAAATATTCCAAACTGGCTCCTTGATTCTGGTGTGGACCACTCTTCAGTACAAAAGTTATATTCTTTAGTCTGTACCACCTGCGGACAAAGAATCAATTTTACGATTTTACCGAGTATAAAACAAAACTACCTCTTTCGTTTAGTGGTTGTAACTTTTCGACAAATAACCAAGCTCAAGGGTACAAAACCCGAAGGGCAGATTTAATTAAATCATTTGCTCGGTCTATACAGACCATTCATTATAAGAAGTCCCCTGACTTAGGAAACCATTCAGGAATTACATTCATAATATTTACTTAACTGCGTTTTTTTATACAATAATTAGACTACTCTTTAATGGAAATAAAATCTCCAGAATGAAAAAATCAAAATTATCAATTTTTTATTGATTTGTATTTAGCAAACAATACGTATGATCTAATGGTATGAATATCTATACATGTATCTCTGTACTAAAACGGTATTTTTAATTTCTTGTTCTAGCTCGACGACGTTTGTTCTAAATCGTCGAGCGCCCATTTTTTACGTTTTTGACGATTTTTTCCAGGTGACTTAATTTGAACGTTTTTTTCCGATATGCCTGCAAAACTGAATAGCTAATTTTTATTTGCCCATGAAATTGGCTTTATTTTTAAAGCTGGTAACCCTATTTTACTAATTGTTTGCATTTTCTCTTTCACAAAAGGCGTAACTTCAACACAATCTCTTTTGCACTATTGCTCAAGGGCTTTGGCAATAATAATACATAATTTTATCAAATAATTTTAGAAAATCTGACTGACAACTATAATGACAGCAAAAGCTTGACAAGCGGTGATGCCAACATGACTTCAAGGGAGGAGTTATGATGAATGGTCTGAACGTATTTTTTGTCGATTTGAAATGTCACTGTTCTATAAAATAATCTTCGGCGTGTCATGGGTAGAAAATCACAGAACTATTCCATATATTTTATTGTTTTATTGCCTGGACTGTTTCGCCTTTAATCTGTGAGATGGATTCTAGTCACGATCTGCACTGCGAGTCATTATTGTTTTAGCGATAGGGAGGACCTATCAAGATTAAAGGGGGGTTATCCCGGCTTTGTCCCTTTTTAAGTTAATTTTAGACCGCAGAATTGGAATATTTTATTTCTGAAAAAGAAGTGTTTTAAATACATCCTTTCTGCAGATTTATTAACGGTTCGATTAGCGATAAGTTTAACTTTGCTCGATAGAAAAAAAAAACAGAAAGTTGGTCGATTTTTCAAGATATTTTCGTTTTATACGAAATTGACATGACCAAATTACATGGACATTGCAGATAATTAAAGAAAAAAAACTTACTAAGTACGAGTATATCAACGGATACTTATTTTTTCATTTGTATTTATTTATTTTTCAACTCGTAAGACATATAATTATAACTAATCTATACTAATGATAAAGGAGTAAAAAAGTCGTGTCTGTACATCTAACATTTTCTTTTCATTAAGTTTTACAAATTCCACAAAGTTCTAACATTCAACAGTACCTTTCAATCTTCCTAGCAAATTTGTACCTAATGTACAATAGTTTTGGTAAGTTTTGTTTTGTTAGCATGGACCCAAATAAAAATGTTACTTCGAACCGAAGAATTTCCAATTCTCTTGGAGATCTTCGTGGGCAAATGCTCGGTGTGCACGACGGACACGCTCAGCAGAGGGAGGAAGATCAGCAGCGCCATGCTCCACAGCACCAGCAGCAGCAGCCCCGCCTGCTTGCGGGTCGTGGGCCGCAGGCGGGGCTCCGGTGAGATAGACAACCATCGGTCCACGGACATGGCGCTGAGGGTGAACACGCTCGCTGCCACTGCTACACCTGAGGACAATATCTGGCGTGAACAGTTGGTTGGTGCAACTTCACAACATGAACCTTCGGAAAAATTATGATGTTCTATCGAAATTATTCATTTTAATTGTATATTTTAATTTGTTAACAAAACTTAAATGAACTAATTTAAAAAACTAAATTATTCTACGAAATAAACTAAACTAAACTAAAACAACCTAGCAAAAATATTTAATTAAGTTAGATAAAAAATTGAGCCGAAATCGCTGTCGTCACGTGAAAGAGTACCCAAGATACTGGCAGCATTACCTCGTTGTATGTGCCAGCCCTAGGATCTCCGGAAACGTCGACCAATCTCGACGACAGTTCTTTGCAGAGCTGCCGCGCTCCCGGCCCCCATGGCCCGAGGGTTTCAACGCCAAAAGGCACAAATATGTATCCTACGCCAAGGGATGCATATTTGCACCGTGTCGCCTCCTCGGCAGACGCTGCCGCCGTCCCGGCCTGTGACGAAGTCACCTGTAAGTGGGACGGAGCAACTGTGTCAACACAGGTCGCGTCCCACACCAGGGACCTCCCGTTCTTCCAGGGTATCAACGACATCCCGTCGGGTCTCCTACCATCGTCACGTGACAGGCCATTCGGTTCCAGAATGGCAGGTACGTTTACGCTTGCAAGAGCCCGACGGATGATATCGTTGATACTGGCGTGACGAGGCAGGCGGCCAGCGCTGCGCTGACACGACAGGCCATGGTGACCGAGGTGGTCGACTCTCTCTCCGCAACGGCAGCGATGTGGCTCATTCAAATTGACACCGAGTCGCAGTTCGATGGCTAGTGAAAAAGTCGTGCGGTCCAGCAAGGTTCCAATATTAGGCGATGGTAAAGCGTTTAGCCAATACCCCGACTCTGGTTCACTAGTGGCTAGGAGGCGAGCCCGGTCTGCAGCGTTTGTCGCAGTGTTTAATAGATGTTCCTGGACTTGGCAGCAGAGGGGTTCGTCTCACAGCTTTTGTGAATGTAACGTAAACGGGGAATTTTGGTTGGGGCAGGCGTGTGACCAGGCATTCCTGGCCTCGGTCAAGCCCGTGACCTCGACATCACCAAGTGATGAATTTCTTAATTTATCGAAGAGGTCAAATGAGCTGTAGGCTGAGGACAGGAAGGCCGGTAGTGCGACACTAGAAATTCTCCTAATACCCAAGCCACCCATCCGGACTGGAAGGGTGGCTTGAGTCCAACTGCGTTCGTCTAATGGGCAATTTATAATATTGTATATTTAGTTAAATTTCTTTATATTCTGATGATTCTAACTTGTAATAAATACGTGTAATGGATGTCCAATATTTTTCGAAGTATTTAGTTTTTAACCGCATATATATTTTTATTTTATAGGGCCTTCTATAGGCACTCAAAACCATCGTTTTAATTAAAACCAGATTCCGCAAATATAATTTTGTAATTCGTACCTACGCTACTGCCGAACCAAATAAACTTGCTGCTAATTTATCAAAACATATAAAGTGACTTTTGTTTATATAGCCAGAATTATACTGGACACTCGATAAGTGGGCAGGACCAAGGATCAAAAAATATTTTGCGAAATAAGAAAAAAGAAGTCTATACTTGTTCAAGAACAATCCCGACTATTTAGTATAGAACGTCCATATTTTATTTTGCGTATTTCTCAGAAAGGGTCATTGAACTTTGGTCCTGATCACTAGTCATCTTTTATAAGCAGTTTCATGTTTGTATTCAGATAACGGCATTAGGACTCTCCAGCCACCACCCAACACTCAATCGTCGGTGAAACGTGGTTATACGAGTTTGGAATGTGACTTTCATTTTGCAGACCATGACACCCTTTGATAACCCCGTAGGCGTTTCATCTCATCTCATGACGATCGATGTTATGTAAACCGGTGTAAATAAACTTTTAAATGAATCCACACACTCTACTAAACAACTTTCCGAAAGAAATACAAAAAATACATATGCAATTCCACTTGGCCCAGTAGTAAACTAGATTCAGTTTTTTGTTCATTTGCGTAAGCATCTTTGTTTGGGAAGGTTAAGGAACGTGCCTTGCATATAATTGACGAGCTTGCAGACTGTCTCCCCGTAGTACCAGACGAGAGTGAAGGCCTTGCTCAGCTGGATGGGCATACAGACGAACGTGACCAGCAGGTCTGCCGTCGACAGGTTCACGAGGAAGATGTTCGTTACACTAGAACAAAGGAAACGGGTGATTTAATCATGTCATTTTAGTGGAATAATAGCCTTTACCCCGCAGCCGGAGGTTATTTAATATCTGCCCCGTTTTCGGCTTCACCAACACCTTTTATACAATTTATATGCTGATTAATGTCATAACGATGATAATAAAGAAAACTGCACCCAAATCCGTTAAGTAGTTCTCGAGTTAAAACGGAACATACATACATTAGATACAGACAGAAAAAAAATCTAGTAGTAGTCAGTTAGAACACTTAAGAGAGTAACTTTTTAAAATGCACATCATAATATTGTTTTCTCTACCTTTGAATAAAAAGTATGCAATAAATGTGTTTTAAAGCAACTTGCGGAAAAAGTTTATCAGTAATAAAGTCTTCACAAAAAATTACGTATTTTAATGAATTACATTTTGTTTGCATTACATTAACAAACTTAAAAGCGTGTTTACAGTTGTAATGTAATCCAGCTAAAATGTAACGCATAAAATTGAATAAATTTCATGTGATCACCTAACTATTAACAAGCAGTTTGCGCAAATTGCTATAAAACGCATTTATTGCATACTTTTTATTAAAAAATAATGAAAACAATATTATGATGGGCATATTTGCACCGAGATCCTCCGTTACCACCTTAATGCATTTCATTAAAATATTCTATGTACATACACGACTTTCTGCTACTTTATTATAAGTATAGATATACGTAGATTTCTGAGAACAGGAATTGGCAATTGCTGGAAAAGTTGAAATAATCTTTTTTAAGAACCGGCCCAAAAAAATATATATATTCTCAAATAATGTAGAAAAATATATTACAGGGAAAATAAAAAAAATAAGGCAATTCAGAAAAAAAAAACTGTTTAGCACAAACCAACAAAAATCTCACTTATATTATAAAAGTGAAAGTTTATTATTATGCTCGTATAACGCCGTTTCTTATACTTTACAAGGCCCATTACACGGTATTGACCAGACTGTCCATATACTGCAAATACTGACTAATCAATTTTGTCAAAAACGAATAATTGATACCAGTATAATCAGATTTTCAGGCTCTAACAGGCTGTAACACTTTAACGGTTTCACCAGTAGATGAAACCGTTATAGTGTTACATCACCTCGTCTGAGAATTACCTTCTGATAAATTACCATAAAATATACTGACTGCAGTCAGTTTATTTATGTAAATATTTTAAAAAATTTATTAAAAAATATTATTTCATGTGCTCCTAAAACCAAATATAAGTATTTGAGTGTTATATTAGGTTTTTATTCCGAAATCCATCGCTTTGGAATACTCTATTATTAGAGTGCATTATAAACTAGGAAAGATAAATTAGTAATAAATGTAAAGACCAGAATTTGAAAAAATTCCTCGGTCTAATTTTAAATTCTTGTCTTTACATTTGTTACTAATTTATCTTTCCTAGTTTGTAATATTTAAGTGTTTTTTACAAGCAATTGAACAGCTCATAGTTTTGTAATTTCATGCAGGTAAAACAACTTAAATATATCTAGGCTTTTTAGGGTTCCGTACCCAATGGGTAACCAACGGGGCCCTATTACTAAGACTCCGCTGCCCGTCCGTCTGTCACCAGGCTGTATCGTGACAGTTAGACAGTTGAAATTTTCACAGATTATATAGGTATATTTCTGCCTTTCTGTTGCCACTATAACAACAAATACTAAAACCGGCCAAGTGCGAGTCGGACCCGTGCACTCCCATACAACAGACATGCGCCGTTTTTATAGATAATGGTACGGAACGCTTCGTGCGCGAGTGCAACTCGCACTTGGCCCGTTTTTATCTCTTGATCGGACAATCCAAAATATACTGCTTAAATATGATATACGCCTATAGTAGTTTTTACTTGCTTGCTTTTTTTATTACAAGGCAAAAAATTCATACAGGCAAAAATATCAGCTTTGAGGTTTGAGGCATGTTTACTTCGAGCTTGGACTGCCGCCATTTGTACGTTTTAACCGCAGCCGTGTGAACACGGTTGACCATTTATCATGATGAAAGATGATTGGCTCCGAAACCAATAGTGAAAAAGAATAACATTTTTTATATTATATAACTAGCTTTTGCCCGCGGCTCTGCCCGCGTCGAAGAGATATTCGTGGAAATAAGGAAAATAAAATAATTTTGTTTTTTTAACTACTATATGCAACGGATACCATGTTTAAGCAAAGCGCTAATAAAGACCAATCAAACATGCCCAAACTCAAAGGGTCTACTGTTGTCCGTTGAGGAGATCTTGTACCCATCTTTCAGTCCCATCATCAGACCCTGGTCACCATGTTATACCAAAGTGGTAATAAAGACCAATCAAATAAGCCCAAACTCAAAGGGTCTGCTGTTGTCTGTTGAGGAGATCCTGTACCCATCTTCCAGACCCATCATCAGACCCTGGTCGGCATGTTTTACCAAAGTGCTAATAATGACCAATCAAATAGGCCTAAACTCAAAGGGTCTGCTGTTGTCTGTTGAGGAGATCCTGTACCCATCTTCCAGACCCATCATCAGACCCTGGTCGCCATGTTTTACCAAAGTGCTAATAATGACCAATCAAATAAGCCTAAACTCGAAGGGTCTGCTGTTGTCCGTTGAGGAGATCCTGTACCCATCTTCCAGTCCCATCATCAGACCCTGGTCACCATGTTTTACCAAAGTGCCAAGAAGTGTGTCAGGATTGTTGTAGATGGAAATCAGTAGTCAGATTAAACTCATACAGTTTTCTCGTATGGAAAAAAATCAATACATAAACCTGGCTATAATCACTTTTTCAAGCTAAATACTAGCAAGAGGTGTGTCCGGATCGTTGTAGATATAAATCTGTAGTCAAATGAAACTGATATAGTTTTCCCGCATGGGAACAAATCATTACTTAAATCATAGTATTTAATGTAGTAATGCTTAAACCTGGCTGTAGTTACTTTTTCAAGCTTAATATTAGCAAGAGGTATGTCAGTATCGTTGTAGATGGAAATCTTTAGTCAGATTAAACTGATACAGTTTCCTCGTATGGAAAAACAACCGGTTTCATCACGTATAACTAACCATTTGGTCAAGGAACGGAGATAAAGCAGCTAAGCAGCGTTTTTTCTCCCGACATGGTTCACAAATATTAAATTTTCAAACTGAAAACTTACTTTTATTAAAATAAAATATAGCCTATGTTACTCAAAAATAGTATAGCTTTTTATAAAAGAAAGAATTTTTAGAATCGGTTCAGTAGTTCCAAAGCTTACCTCAAACATACAAACAAACAAACAAATCTTTCCTCTTTATATAATAGTGTAGATGTAGATGTAGATAATAATAATATCCATTTATTTCAGGCAACTACAACCATAGAAAAATATAAAAATTGTATTTTTTTTACAATATAGGTACATAAAATAAAAATAATTAGAAACACTACAAAATTAAGATCGCCTCATAATTATACGAAATGCATCGTTATACTAAATTCTGAGGGTAGGTTACGCTCGCCTTGTGTTGGTCCGCTTTTTTTACACTTTTAAAATAAATCTGGAAATAGTGGAACTAATGTTAAATTTTGTTATCACTAGTTCCACATTATTTGCTGGCACTTTCGATAGTTTTGCGTTTCTTCCAATTAGTTCAACTAAGCTAGTTTAGTGTAGGATGAATAGTACTTTTTTTTCTCACTAGACATACAATGCAATATGTTACAGACTAATAGTAGAACTACTGGGATTTTTTATCCCTACTAATGCTTCTGTCTACTAACACTGTTCTATGGCAGAATTAATAAAAGTTTTTGCTCCCACTAGTACTATGATTTTCAGTAAAGAATTTTTTTGGCACTTGTAAAATTTTCGAGAGTGCAAAAACCCCTAGAGGTAAAAAAAACTTACTTTTACAATGAAAATATCGAATACAATCAACAAATATTTATTTTTTCATTTAAGAGAGTGTATACATATTCGAAAGGCTGCTAAACTGGGCCTTGTATTGAAAAAGGGGTATAGTAGCAGAATAAACAAAAGAATAATTCCCTTTGTGACAATTTAGCTCTCTTGCCGTCAAATCAAATCAAAGAAGGTTGGGAATATGTATGTCGCCGCCATCTGGATAAATCAACTTTCTGATTGGATGCCTAGGATACTAACTAAATGGCGGCATCCAAATAAATGCCTAGGCTTCTCGTTATTTAAGTTAAGATACCTCAACGCTTTACGAGATGGCTTGTCGAGAATTAGCCCCTTGGACACGGCTGTATCAAAAGCCACCGCGTCATTTAAATTTAGTTCATGTTTTTGGCACTACAGCGCTAGTACTAGTAGTCCCATTACAAATATGGCGTCAACAGCTGATAAAGTGTTTGGGGATTTTGGTTAGAGCGCCTTGTTTGATTTCTTCTGCATATCGTGAATTCTGTTTAAACTACGGGAGTCGCCACGCTCCGCTCCGAAGGCTCGGCTCCTAATTCGCCTATTTTTTTTATATCAATGTGCTATTTTTGTCTGCTTTTTGGAATAAATAGACCATTTTAGGAATTTAATTTGAATAATATATATTTTTGTGCTTTAAAACCGATTTTATAAGTATTTTAGTATTTACGGGGAATGACGTCATCACATTAGGTTGGATCACCATTCGCATCACTCCGATAGAAACCCACTCGTTTTGAAATGGAACCCAATCAGTCAAAGTGACAGACACATCAGTATCAGTGTTTCCAACAGCAACAATAATTTTAAAATTTCGACCTCGGTATTTCTTTTTTCAAAACTTCGATACTGTCTGATAGAACTAGAGAATATAGATACCTACCCAGCTAGGGTGAGTTTGAACAAAAATCATAAATCTACATTTAACACCTAAATCAGGTTTACGATCCGACAGCCAATACATTTCTGTTAAAATAAACTAGCTTTAAATACCTATTCGTGCAATGACCTCTGTCTACTATAAATAATTATTAGTAATTAATAATAATTTAATGAGAAATTCTTATATAAATAGGTTTCAAAGTTTACCCTAAACTCTTATTATTTGTTGATAGTGATTATTATTATTATTTGTTGATAGTGATTATTGTTATTATTTGTTGTTAGTTCTCGAATTCTGAAAATTATTGGTAAAATACCTATTAAAACAGGGTTTTTTGATAAAGTTGGTTACATTTACAATTTGCAGTCTTTCGAAAGCGTTCATGAAAAAAATACGTCTGAGGATGCGTTCAATGAAAATGGAAATGTGTGATGATGACGTCACTGAAGATCAAGTTAATGTCATCGCTTTTTTTCATATAATAAATGTTATGAACGCTTATTTTAAAATCTGTCTACTAAAAACAGCTCATGAAAGCTATTCCTCGAAATGGTTTTCGAATCATAAATATTGTTGAAAACAAGAATAGGCCAATTATGTACTTACATTTCAACCTAACCGCTCCTCCTCGCTTTGCTCGTCGTCGCGACGACCTCTCCCTAGTCAGAAGGCTAAACGTCGTTCAGCCCTCTGAACCTCTGAATTTAGTTGAATGCCGCCATTTAGTTAGTATCCTAGGCATCCAATCAGTAAGCTGATTTAACGAGATGGCGCCCACATATACAACAGAAAATGGCAGAAAACGATCCATCCATCCTTCCATCAGGCCATGTTCGTCCACTGCTGGACATAAGCCTTTCCCAAATATCGCCACTCATGTCGGTCCTCCGTCCTCCTCATCCAGCCGCCCCCCGCAACGACCTTCAGATCGTCGGTCCAGCAGGCAGGAGGTTGGCCTACACTACGCTTTACTGTACGTGGTCTCCATTCTAAAGCCTTCCGGCCCCAACGGCCATCATGTCGGCGACAAAGATGGCCTGCCCCCTGCCACTTCAACTTACTGATTCTGCAGGCTTCTCATTTCTAATTCCAGCTGAATAAAAACAACTTCAACGCCGAGACTGACAGAAGAATATTCTTGGGTTGGACAGCATTCGGAAAGTTGCGTCACATATTTACGTCGTCAATACCGCAGTGCTTAAAGGCTAAGATGTACAATTTATGTATAGATTTAAGGTCGCTCAGCGAGCTATGGAGCGGACTATGCTTGGGGTATCTCTGATGGATAGAATCAGAAAACAATGCTTTGATAAATTAAAAAAAATATTTCTCCACGTTTTAGATGAAACCAGATTTGCAAAAAATATGGTGCGTTTATGGTAAGATGCATAGAACAACTAATGTCATTGAAGGGTGGCATAATAATATTAATACAAATGTAAACAAAAACGAGACAATTGCACCTGTTACATATTTACATACCTCTTACATGTATGTCAAGACCGGAAACGGTATCAAGTTGAAATTAAAACCATATACTCAAATTTAGCATATTACAAGTTCTATATAATTTAGGTGTGCAAACTTTCAAAACGCAAATACTCAAAATGACGAAAATTCTAGTTAGTATTTGCAGCATATGGACGCAGACAGTTAGTTTTTATGTTTGTCTATCGTAGACCAATTAGTATTTGCTCCGTGTATTTCATCGCAGGATTGATGCAAGTTCTTGCTCAAAGTATCTCTGTGGCGGTAAAATTCCTTTTCCAAGAGACGTCTCCGATTTTATCATGGCTTCGACAACTTTTCACTTTATAAAATGAGTGAAATCAAAAAATACGTGGAATGATTATGAGTTGAAAGGAATAAAATGTTTTGCAATTTGAGCTGCGGTATTTGAACGAGCGAGCGAAGCCAGCGAGTTCTCCGAGTCTACTTAAACAATCCGGCGTTTGTATGTACGAGTATGTATGTATGACTGTTTGTTCGACGCCAACTCGAGTATCGTTGATCGGAATGCCATTAAATTTGGCAGGCGAGTAAATAAGGCAAATATAATTTCTAAGTGTAAACATGAACCAAATCGGTCAAGCGCGAATTAGGTGAGCGCGAGTTCACAGTTCGGAGCAAACTACTAGTTCCTCTGGAAAAAATTCGTTGTGCACTACACCGAGGCAATAGAAGAAAACTGTAATTTAGGAATTGGAATTCCCGATACATTTTACACAGAATAAACCAAGAAGTTTATTTTAACCAAATTACAGTATACTTCTTGTTACCTATTATAGGTAACCTCGTTTAATCGTAATATGCATAAGAACTTTATGACAAAAAGTTTTAATGTCCCAGTTCGCAAAATGAAATGAAACTTACGTTCCCATACACTCCCATATACTAAATACTAATACGTTACATAATATATATGCCTCACTCCGCCCATTCGATTTAGTCTTGCTAAGAAGAAGGGCAAGAAACTTAGCAAGATCATGTCTTTTTTTTTAGATCATCATTATTACTAACACAACATTGTTTTAGTAAAGAGATAGAAAGTAGAGGACAAGAGAAAGTCGGATAATCAGGCCAAAAATTAAGTAACATTTATTTATTTATTTCAAAAAAGTTTGTACAGCATTACGGAAATTCTTCTAAGAACTGCACAATTTACGAGTATTCATTTTAAATATTATAACATAAAAACAATGAATACACAACAGCGGCAATAACATGACATAATAAAAGCAACAATAGAGATTGAAAAATGAAAAAATTGTAATAAATTGTTCCTCGTAAGCTAATTATTGCCTCCTTTGCGCACTTGTAGCATAAACTTTTACTAAACCAAGACAAGTTTTTGTTAAGCTACTTCAACATTTTTCAGGATTTTCGGGTGACGTTTATTGAATCATTAATTTTGTTTCTGACTGAACGGGGCATGAATTTTACTAATTGAAAAATGTTACGGATGACTTACTCGGAACATCCAATAAAGGCAAGGGCAGCATTCCAATATCTAATGATCCCGTACCATCGGGCAAAACTGTGCAGAACCACTTTTCGCCTTTATTGCAATGGTTCAGTACCACGATACTTTTAGTTAAATTATAACTTAACTACCGGAGGTTTTTTTATTAAATTATTTATCTATCTATCAACTTTGTAGTATTAATTGCATTATGTATTAGTATTTTTATTCCTATATTTTTGTAATTTTATGCAAGTGTATAGTCTTTTAAAGTTTGAGTAAGCTACTAATTATATTTTTCATTCCAAGTATTACATTTTTTTTTAAGATTTATAATAACTCGTAAAACGTGTCAATACCTTTTTTACAAAATCATACTATTTGAATTTGTAAATTTAACTACCCACATAAGAGCCGAGTTTATTAGCCAAAATATCTTACTAAAATTTGCAAAATCGCATCACGTACGCGTTTTTATTTATAATCTGTTATCAATGTTCTGTGTTTTGATTAAGTAACAACTAATTACCAAAGCCGTTTTTTACCGAAACCGGAATTTATTCAAATAAAAGGAGACTATTTAAATTAAGGAAATTGCTATTTGTTACCTATATAAAGATTGAATAATGTATCTCCTAGGCTAAGGCATACTTTATTATTGTAATAATTTATTTAAATTTAAGAAATTGCTATGCCCTGTCAGGGTTCATGTTTATTACAAAAATGTTACTTAAGACCTGTACTGTATTGTACAATTTACAACATGAGTGCAATAAAGAAATACTGAATACTGAATACTGAGTGACTCGAAAATTCAATCCAAAACAATATGAAACATTCATCTGACTAACGGGTTGTAAACATACTAATCGATTGTTTTGTTTCCCCTGCTTGGTATTTTCAAATAATCAAACTATTTGGAACAACACCGGTTACACGGATTTGCACAATTTTCCTATGGTTGCTGCAAAAAAACATGATCAACCCGAGAAACAACATAAAAGCGTCTTTAGAGTATCATACATTTGGAAAAAATCCTATTGAGACGCGTTTAAACTCTCATTACAAATTGATATTCACAGACAAAACACAAAAGTTGATCGAAACCGAAATATTTTCCAGCGATTGATTGATATTGTTTGCTTTTTGGGAAAACAAAAGCTTGTTTTTCGTAGGCATAGTGAGTCTACTTCGTCAACAAATAAGCCAAAGTCTGTGTACTGTTAGCACCTAACAGCGTTGAGCCATAGACAGGTTTTATCTTTATTCACACGGCGATGTCAAAGACCTCGTTTCATAAAAGGATCATGAATTGTGGCAATAGCATTGTTAAAGCTACATTTTTGTCAGTTTATCAACTTTCCAAACCTTTCTGTTCGATTAAGAAGAATGACAATATTTGCAAAATGCCAAAGCAACCCAGTCGCCCTATTCCCCACTCTCTTGTCGAATAAATATTGTCAATACTACCCAGTCGCCCTGTTCCTCTCTCACTTGATGAATAGTTTAGTTTAGTTTAGGTTAAGTAAGTATAGATTAGAATTATTTATTAATTAATGACATAATTTATAATGTAAATTAATTTGTATATTTAATCATTTAATATTTAATGATTTCAAATCTTGAAAAATTGCAAAATTTGTAAAACATTATTATTTGTAAAATATGGGTTACATGCCTGAAATAAATGCCTTTTATTTTATTTATTTATTTATTTATTTAAATCGCATTCAAAATGTCTTGATCTCGATTTCAGCTTCTATAATGATTAATGACTAAAGCAATAAAAAAACACATAACTGCTTCTGATTTTGTCGCAGTGATAGTCGATGAAACTCCGGATATTTGTCAGAGATATTTCCATGACTTTAATTCCAACCGCACCGTAAGAACATTGAGTAGTATTAACCCAGAGCTCCTATCAGAATTTAACCAAAATTAATAGCTCATACATATTATTAGTGTTGTCCTCTGAACTAAATGGCGTTCAGTCATTGGTTCGACAACATTGCCCGCAGGCTATACGTTTCGTGCTCCGCACACGTTTTATATTTAGTGCTTTTAAAGTCCTGGGAACGCATCAAAGAGACTAAACATTTTTTTTTCATGATATTAAAACAATAGCTAGCTTTTTTCATAAAAGTACCAAAAGACAAGCTCATCATAATCAATTCGCCAGTATAAAAAAAATTCCCCGCATCGCGGAAACGCGGTGGACTTACAATAATTCCCGTAAGTTGAATGTCACTTTCGACTCTAGTCACGTTTAATTGATGTATTTGAGGATTTATGGCCGGCAACGAAGCCTCTTGGGATGGCGGAACGTTAAGTCAACTTTCATTGATGTTGTTTAACTTAAGTCTTTGAGTTTCAGTTCTTTCTGCATGTTTTAACAAAATTATGCAAAAGAAAACGATTGCACCCTAAAAGTAAACAAATTCGAATCGTTCTTGGAGTCATTCATTCGAGACCACTTACGAAAATGTGAAACAAATTACGGGACTTCCAAAAAAGAAACGCATTATTGTTGAAACAAAAAAGAATTTTTTATGGATTTTTGTTAAATCTTTATGTAATTTTTTAATGAAATCTACAATTTTTTGAATACCTGTAAATGAAAATTTCAACATGTATAATAACAATTTTCCGGGAGAATTAATTGTAGATTTTGTTAATATTTATACATTCATAGGTCACAAATCTACCGAATTCAAAGACCTCAGTATTTACAAAATTATAGAACACTAGCTTTTGCCCGCGGTTTCACCCGCGTTGAATTAGTTTTTGTGTACTCCAATAAAATCAGTCAATATTATTCGGACTGTTACCTACAGTGAACACAGATGGTGAAATGTGTGTGTTATGCGCCTCTGTTTCCCATTTTGGGTGTCTCTTTTATAGCTCTTCCATGGGAACAAAGGGAATAAGTAGTTTTTGTCCTATTCAAAGTCTAGAACTACATTAAGCAAAATTTCATCCTAATCGGTTTCGTAAGCATGGCGTGAAAGGGTGACACATCACTTTTCTATAGAAATTTGAAAGCTCATTTTCATCCCATGGGAACTGATATATGGGATAAAAAGTAGCCTATGTCCTATTCCAGGTCTAGAATTACATTAATGTAAAATTTCAGCCCAATCGGTTCAGTAGTTACGGCGTGAGAGAGTAACAATCATCCATCCTTCCATCCATCCATACATCCAAACTTTCGCATTTATAATATTAGTGGGATTAGTGGGAAGTGGGATTTTTATGATAACTACATTATCATTAGAGTTTTTCCAGAATTACTGCGCTTGGCAAAATTAATAGTCCCTGTTCCTGCGAGCAGTGCTTCTACCGACAGGTCATTCTCGCGTACTTGAGAAATACACAAAACCAGGACCGACTCACAGATCTTTCCATGATTTCAATAGAAAAACCGGCCAAGTCCCTGTCGGGCCACGCGCAGTGTAGGGTTCCGTAGTTTCCCAGTACATTTTATAAGTTGGTCTACTAATACAGATCGCGCCAAACTTTTAGTCCTATACATTTAGGGGAACGGCCCATACAGTACTCCCAAACTTATAATGCGCAAACGAATCTTCGCCACTGCTCGGCAAAGTTCGTATTTCCCTACACTTTTTATACAAGCAGTAAGGTCACGTGGTACGTCCGGTCGCTCGGCTATAGAATTCTATGCGCATTTGTATAACTTTGGGCGCACTGTACATTGTCGTGTTTAGAGGGGATTAAAAGCTTGGCGCGACTTGTACTCGTAAGCCTGTAAAGACTACTTAGCTGTGATAGTTTTCCTTTTAACTTCATTATATATACTACTTCTGTTAATTTTTTCACATATCCATAAATAACCGTTTAGCCAGCAGAGGGGGAGACACTTGACTCTTACAAAAATTAGCACTTTAAAGCTTAATATTTCGCCAACGGATCCTTAAGTCGAAAAATGGTTCAACACACCCATAATATTTTTGAAGGACCTATCCAACGCTACCGCACACTATGGGATAGAGGAGAAAAAAAAATCACCCCCAATTTACGTGTATGGGAGACACCCGTAAAAACATTTTTTTTTGCGTTTTGTCGACGTGATTATTATGTATGCCTGTACCAAATTACAATTTTCTATTACTAATAGTCTTTGAGCTAACCCTCGGACAGACGGACATGGCGAAACTATAAGGAGTATAAGGGTTCCTTGTTGGACTACGGAACCCTAAAACTCTTCTTGCTGAAATTAAACGCAACTTTTACGACTCTGTATTACAGGAATATTACAGAACGACCGACGACGTCTTAATTTGATTCATAAATGCAACTTTACTTTTATATTATTTCGGCAGGTTTTTTTAAATTTTATCTTTCCTTATCCTGTCAGGTTAGAATATAAGTTACTACTACTCTGAGCCTGTAAGTATATTGACTGCTATCATAATTATATTTGTTAGACGAATAAACAAAGGACCTTAATAATCAGTAACCTGACAACACGCAGTTATTTGGGTAAGTTTTCGGCTTTTATATTTCATGGCTACCTTCACCCCACCCTGTGTCAAAACTCTGTGCACGCCACTCAAAATATTGTATTTCACAAGCGGTAGGTGATGGTTGAGTTAATTCCCGAAACGAAGCATAGTTTGTAGAACTATTTCTATATATTAGGTTTACAGGAAGCAGAGCATACATGTCAGTATGAAGCGGCCCGCACCCCCCCCCCCCCCTGTCGGGAACTATAAATAAAAGGTGTTGCAAAACAAAACAAGTCCAAAATTGCAAATTATACTAATTATTATTGTAATTTTATTGCATCGATTTCACGGTCGTCCCTGACAATGATTCCTATAATGATGAAACTTTGGAACGTACGATAAAGAATATTAAAAATGACAGGTTTGTTTGGTATAGTTTTAAAATAGTACATCGTTTCTTTTAGGGTTCCGCACCGCAAACATGACCCTATTGCACATTCGCCAGGTCTTACTAAGCCCCGCTGGTGCCCCCCTCCCCCCGCCTCCGCCAAGTCGAGCAAACAACGCGGAACAGCCGTACCATCCTAATCTCGAAACAACCCAAGGCACTTTCAAGCCCCCTGTAATATTTTAGAACCTTAAAAAAGCGTATAAATTAAAGCGGGAGCAGATCAGACATAAATTGTTCCAGAATAAAGCTGTAGGATACTAATACAGAGCGTATACCGAGCGTCACCGAGCAACCGTTAGCGAATATTCTTGTACTTGTCTGCAGAATGACGAATAATGCAGAATAATGTTGCAAAAACAAAAACTTATGTTTGATGCGGTAATACATAGTTTTCGTTATAATATTTCCAATACTATAATTAACTAAATGTTTATCTTTTGACATAAGTTTAGAAAAAAAAATTGTCTACCAATTGATACCTATATCATGACTTTACCTCATGTACAGAACAAGTACAATCAATCTTGTTTTTTTATTTTGTCTGAACATTTACGTTTTTGATATTACCGTTGTATTCGGTGGGGGCAGCGACTTATTACAATTTATTTTCTAGCTTATTATGATTCTTATGATCGTTCATCCAATCAAGTATTTTTTCTAGTGTTAATGTAAGTTCATAATTCAGGTTTGTGTCTTTTGTCGTCAGCAAACAGCACACTCGAGACGTTCAATATATTCGGAAGGTCAGAAGGAACTAAATACATCCAATTACGCTGCCCTGTGGTATAGAACCCTTCGTGCATTGCATATCAGACCTAACATAAATTATTAAACCAGTTTCAATTATCATAATGTTCCAGTTCGACGTATTGTTCTCAAATAAACGATTTTACTGTATACGACCAGGCTTTATGATAGACAATATTAGTGTTCAATAATAAACGCTCCGGTAGCTTGTTTTGTCTGGAGCGGGCTTTCATTAACAACGTATCATTGTGTTAGGTAAGATGACTGTATGTGGGCCGCTTCTTCATTGTACGACACGGCCCCGGCCCGACACGGCCACGACAGCGGTCGACGACACCGGTAGCTATATTCTTCATTAGACGACCGTACTTTATATTTTAAAATGGCAATAAAGTACATGAAAATACTCTATTTTAACCGTAAGGTTAATCTCGATGTGAAATAAAACGTAAACGTCAATAAAACCAGCCAGGGAAACACAGCTCCCTCGGCGTCTTTTTCTTACAACTCGAAATCAAGTTTGACAGCAGAAGACTCTCTCAAAAGACACTTCTTGTGCCTCGCTCTAGGCCCCCCGTAAGAAAATCCAAGCAAAATTTTATGATGAGTTCGATTACGTTTGTGCAAAAAGCACAAAATAATACAGTATCACAATTTTTTTGAAAATATTCACTTTTATTAAGGACTGCACTTTATATTAATATATTATTTATATTACCTGAAATCATATATATAAGATACGTTATTTTGGTAAATAACATTTGTTAAAGTTGTGATATTTGCTGTTAAAGTTTTTAGTGAAAGTCAAAAACGTATTGATTGTGTAACTTCCGCTCTGTTAGTTTATTCAAATAAAATGTTTAAAATATATTTTCACTTTTAAAACATGTGTACAATTAATTTAATTTGTTAACTTAATTTGGATAACATTTTATGCCATTTAATCTATTTTGTGAGTACTTGTATTGATTTTGTAGTTTGTGTCGGAATGATGACTTTAGGGGGAAAAATCTGATATAAATAGGGTTGACCTCGAAAAGACTTCATTCCTTGCTACGACAGTTGTTAGGCAGAAACTCTGCCCGAATAAATTTTGGTATTTAAAAGTTATATTTTCATTTACGTGCCTTCGTCATTTTTATATCAGAAGTGCGATAAAGAACCCGTCATGGAAGAAAATAATAATTTAAATTTACGTGGCCGACGTTCTCGGCCCAAAAAGCGTTGCCGCAGTCCACATCGTTCGAGGAAGGAGTGTTCTACCGAGTTGGAGGCGACTACGTTGAAGACCACGCCTACAAGTAAAGCACCTATAAAGAAGAGGAAGGAACATCGTAGGGGCATCGGTAGCAGTACTGTCGAGGGATGGGTTGTTGAAGAAGAATTAGTTGTACTCAAAAAGGCGAGTACAGTTTTTTTTTTCTATTTCAATTGCTTCGGTTCCATTTTCATTCTCTTCTGAAAGTTCCTATTCGTTTAGATGTTTGTGGTTTAGACTCAATCTCGTTGTTAGCTCCCTGATTCAAACTTGGTTAAAACAATTAATCGTTTCTTTTTCTTTCTCTTCCTTTTAATTAATTGTAATTTTTCTCGGCTAACTATTGTGCATAGTCGTTTATTGCTTACTTATAATTCGTCAGAGGCTAGAAATCTAAATTCATAAAGAAGTATTTTTTTTTTTCGCGCCACATTACTTGACCCAATATGGCGTAAATGCGCATGCTTACACGTGGACAGGAAGTTCAAAATGCTTTATAAATACACTACCACGCAGGTTCAATTTATGTGCCTGCTGCTGTACAACGTGTTATTCAAAATCTCGCTGTGCAGTTCCACAATTTCTTTTTCTTTTCCCACCTTACAAATACAAGTCATTTGTTTTTTTTACATTATTCACAATTTTCTTTGTCGTGATATACAAGGAATGACGTCAAATTTACAAATTATCGCCTAATGGTATATACTGTATTCGATTGGAAGGTTAATAAGAAATATTACCACCTACAATACTGGCTTTTGACCGAGACTTCGTCCACGTGGAGTTCGGCTCACCCCATTAGGGAGCGAATTTTCAAAAATCCTTTCTTGGCGGATGCCTAAGTCATTACAACTATCTGTATGCCAAATTTCAGCGAAATCCGTTCAGTAGTTTCGGCTGTGCATTGATAGATGAGTCAGTCAGATTTACCTTCTAAATATCCAAAAGACAAAGGTAAGGAAGCAAGTGCTTAACGTTAAACGTTTTTTTTTTTTTTTGTTGAAAGTGTTCATAAAGTAACTAAGTACGATTTGCAGTTGATAAAACCACAGGATATTTTAACGTATTTGAGCGGGGAAGACGACAAGGCTTGGTTATATCAATAGTTTTTTTTTATGGGCATGCCAATACAACATTTTATATCACCATGTTTCTATACTTTTAAAGACAATTATACAGTTCTAGGCATAATTGCTCATATTCTCAAGCTATCCTGTTTAAAATCTTTTGCTCTATAACTTTCATATTACCCTCAAAATTATTGTGTAAAAATGTCTTGACGAAATAATGATACTTGCTCAGGTTCTCA
Organism: Ypsolopha scabrella; assembly: GCA_910592155.1. Taxonomy (NCBI): domain Eukaryota; kingdom Metazoa; phylum Arthropoda; class Insecta; order Lepidoptera; family Ypsolophidae; genus Ypsolopha; species Ypsolopha scabrella. The sequence goes on from OU342964.1 coordinate 1,860,244, forward strand.
AGTTTATTCATTTAAAATCTTCTGGTCTTGTAACTTACATAAAAATTACCCTCAAATTTCTTCTATAAAAATGTCTTTGCGAAATAATGATACTTGGTTGTTTTGACAGGCTGGAATAGAAACTGGAGATCACAACGCTTCAAACCCGTCTTCGTGTCTTCAGTCGCTTGGTGCTGAACAGTTTCTGCCGACGGCTATAGTACCGGAGGCTACTATACCAGTACCAGAGCACCACCAGCAACAGATCGAGTGTGGGAGCATACCTGAGGCAGTGACGTCACAACAGCGAGAAGTGGGTCAGAACAGTTTAGATAATGTATATAGTGCTCCTAATAATAAGTTCATTAATGTTAGCGAGTTATCACAGCTAGTGCAAACGATGTTACCATCCAACATGAAAGGTTTAGCATTTAATAAGAATATAGTACCAGCTTTCGATCCTGCACAAAAGAATCAAAGAATAGAAAGTTGGTTAGCCAAGGTTAATGAATGCGCAAAAATCTATCAATGGACTGACGAACAGACGATACATTTTGCCTTGCCAAAATTAGAGGGGCATGCTCAGAAATGGTATCAAGGCCTGCAGTCTATTTTGCTCACATGGTGCAGGTGGCAGGAACGATTGGTTAAAGCCTTTCCTTCGGAGAGCAATTATGGGAGTTTGCTAACGGAAATGTTAGACCGTCGTATGAAAGTAGGAGAATCTATTGATGATTACAATTATGATAAAACACTACTTCTTAATGCTTGCGATATAAGTGGGAAGAAGGCGGTTGACTGTTTAGTTCATGGTATTGATGAGCGCATGATCCGGGCAGGTGCGTCATCAGCAAGGTTGAACGATCCCGAAGACTTGCTAAAGTTTCTTAAAGATCTTTGTAAAGAGTCAAACTATAAGTCATTTAAACCGCGAACAAACGTAAACGTGTCTAGTCAGATCATTTGCCATAAGTGCCATAAACCAGGCCATCGCGCGGTACAGTGTCGAAGTAATAGATTGGAAGTTACTTGTTATAATTGTAAAGAAAAGGGACACGTCTCCACTGTTTGTACTAAACCCAAAGTAAAATGCGATACTTGTCAACGAATTGGTCACAAAACCATTGATTGCTATCAAAACAAAGACTCCAGTAATAATAATAATAAGCTTTTTCGTTAATAAGACGATGCTAACCAGAAATAACTAGACAGACTCCAAGTATTTTAAAAATGTGGTCATTAACGGGTTAATTAAAACTGAAGGTTTCGTGGATTTTGGGAGTGATTGTACGCTGATTCGACAAGATTTAGTTGAAAATAACTTATTATGCAAATTTGATGACAACTTGCCAATAATACGCGGGTTCGGTAACGCGGCGTATACTCCGTTGGGTAAAACTAAGATTAATTTGTGTATTGGGGAAGTTACTGCTGAAATTGAGGCATTTGTTGTTGAGTCATCACTTTTATTCACACCTCTACTAATCGGACAAGATTTTACGGAAAGACCGGACCTTCTGGTTGTAAAAACAAATGACAAGCTAGACATTCTAAAGCGGGAACTACCAAAAAAATTTTCAGGCATTACCAATAGAAAGTCATGAAAGGTTTTTTCTTAGGATTGTTTCGGATACAATTGTAGATACCATGAATTTAATTGATTGTGCAGAGTCAGACAAAACATCAGGTGAGATCTTCGTAGAGGGCAGTACCAGGAGTCATGCGAAGTCTGAATATTGCGTAATAGGGGGACTATATGAGCTGCAAGAGGGAACTTGTAAAATTGTAGTATATAATCTCTCAAATGAACCACTTTTATTAAAAAAGGGTTCGGTTTTGGTTCGCGCTCATACTATCACGAAAGAGTGTTCTGGGAATAGGCAATATCTTTCTTGCAATAAGATAACTGATAGCTCCACTCTTACACCGATTGATAAATCCAACGTTCAGATAAACCACAACCTTTCTGATGAGCAGATAACTTCTGTTGTCAATTTAATTAATTCATACAGACATTGTTTTGCTGAAAACTTATCAGAGTTAGGGTGTACTGATGTTACAGAAATGACAATTGAACTAAGAGACCAAACCCCAGTATCATATAGACCTTATCGTTTGAGTTATGTAGAACGGGAGACTGTTCGTGACATGGTGAAAGAATTAGTTGATAATGACATAGCAGAGGAGTCCAACTCTTCTTACGCAAGTCCCATCATACTTGTTACTAAGAAAACGGGAGGTTACAGGTTATGCGTTGATTTTAGGGCATTAAATAGAAAGACTATAAAAGATCATTTCCCTTTGCCAAGAATCGATGATCTCTTAGATATGCTTAATGGAAATAAATTTTATACAAGCTTAGATCTTGCTAGTGGATATTATCAAATACCTATTAGGACGGATTGTAGACATCTCACCGCGTTCATAACGCCCGATGGACTTTACCAATTTAAAAAAATGCCTTTTGGGTTGGTAAATTCTCCTTCAATATTTCAAAGGACAAAAAACAAAGTGTTAGGCAATTCTCGTTTTAAGTCCAATCTTACTTATATGGATGATATCCTTATTCCCGGAAAAGACTTTGAGGAAGAATATAACAGGTTAAAAGAGACGTTAGGGTTGTTGGAAAGTGCTGGACTAACTTTAAATCTTAAGAAATGTAATTTTTTTCAATCAGAGCTAGAATACCTTGGATATGAGATAAGTGAAAGAGGTATCAAGCCAGGAAAGACTAAAATAAAAGCCGTTGAGCTGTTTTCAACGCCTCAAAACGTACATGAAGTTAGACAGTTTGTCGGATTGGCAAGTTACTTTAGAAAATTTATTCAAAATTTTGCGACTATCGCCAGACCTTTGACAGATTTAACTCGAAAGAGTTATTCTTGGGTGTGGGGAACAGAACAACAAGACTCATTTGAACAGCTCAAGCAGGCTTTGATTCAAAGACCATTGTTGGGGTTATATGACCATACTCATGAGACTTACCTACACACGGACGCGAGTAAACATGGATTAGCAGGCATTCTAATGCAAAAAGAAAATGAATCCGCTCCCCTCAAGCCTATTGCATACTTTAGTAGGAAGACCACTATTGATGAACAGAATTATCATGCTTACGAGCTAGAAACATTAGCAGTTATAGCGTCGCTCCAGCGTTTCCGAGTATACCTGCTAGGAATTAAATTTACACTGGTATCCGATTGTATTGCATTACGAGACACTTTCACCAAGCGCGATCTTGTCCCTCGAATAGCGAGATGGTGGATAATTCTTCAGGAATTTAACTTCAAAATTGATTATAAGCCTGGTAAATGTATGTCCCACGTTGACGCTTTGAGCAGAAACCCCATACCTTGTGAGCTGGATGTAGCGCTCGATCATATGCCCTTTGTTTTAAAAATAACACAAGAAGATTGGTTACTAAGCTTACAATTAAATGATGCCGAAGTACAGCGTATTCGAAAAATCTTAGAAGACAAAGATTATTCTGAAATCAAGAAAAATTTCGTTATTAAAAACAATAAATTATTTCGAGTCGTAGATGGTGAATTGAAATGGGTGGTACCCAAAAACGCTCGCTTTCAGCTATGCAAATTAAATCATGACGACATTGGTCATTTTAGTGTCGAGAAGACTTTAATCAAAATAAAAAAAGACTTTTGGTTCCCGAAAATGAATCGTTTCATTACTAAGTACGTTCGTCATTGCATAGAATGTGCGTACAGCAAAGAACCAAGTGGACCAAAGGAAGGCCATTTGCATCCAATTCACAAGGTAGACAAACCCTTTAACACAGTACATATAGATCACTTAGGACCGTTTGTCAAAAGTGCCAAAGGAAGTTCCTATCTATTAGTTTTAGTAGACGGATTTACAAAATTTTGTCTGTTAAAACCTCTCCGGAATTTGAAATCGGGACCCACAATACATGCCTTAGAGGACATATTTACGACCTTTGGGTATCCTTCTAGACTTATTTCAGATCAGGGCACGACATTTACATGTAACATGTTTAAAACTTTTTGCGTAGAAGCTAAAATAAGACACGTTCTGAATGCAGTGGCATCCCCTCGCTCCAACGGGCAAGTCGAAAGATACAATAGGACTATACTGGATGCACTTACTACGTATACGGACAAACTAGGAGAGAAAAATTGGGATAAATTTCTGGGTAAATTACAATGGGGTCTCAATAATACATTGAATAAAGGAATAGGAAAAGCCCCATCTGAAGCGTTATTTGGTATCCAATTGATAAGCAAAGGAGATAATATTTTTGCTCAAATTTTAGAAGAGACTCGAAAACCGGGCTGTATCCGAAAAATAAGAGACGAAATTAATATACATATTGAAAAGGATCAGATAGCTCAAAAGGCTAGGTATGATAAAAATAAACTTGTTGCAAGAGTATATAAAGAAGGAGATCTAGTAAAAATACTTAAACCTACCGCTAATAACGATGGAAAAAGTAAGAAACTCCTACCAAAATTTAACGGTCCTTTTAAAATAACAAAAGTATTAGGGAATGATAGGTACGAAGTATCTAGTATTAAGGGTTCAACAATTACACAAATAGATTATTGTAATATTTGGGCAGCAGATCGCATTAAACCTTGGATTACAATGCATAGTGATAATGATGATGATAGCTCAGATTGCCAAATTAGTAATGACGAAAATGATGAATGAGTTGATTCTTTTGTGGAAGGGTTAAAGGTGATTTCATTTAGTCACTTTTGTTATAGGTTATAATGTGTTGTTGAAAATAGAGATATCTTTATCGATTATAATTTAAAATAGACCGTGTTGTAAGTTAATATTTTCAGATTTATAAGCTGTGCTTATCGTGCTTGTGTTAGTTTACTAGAACACAAATTATGTAAATTAAAGAAGATTAATTATTTATGATTTAAGTGATACTTCAATTGGTTTTTGAGGTTCAAACATTTATAATTTTGTAAGGGTGTTAGTAAATTTAGCAATCTTTGGGATGTTATTGTACCTGTGTTGGTTTATTAAGATACAAATATGTTAATTAAAAGAGATTAATTGTTCATGATTTGAGTTTTTTTAAGGGTTGCCAAGGGCTATGATAATGTCTTGTGAATAGTTGATAGATTCATCAGTTAATGAGAATAGAATAGATGTTGATAGAACCGTCTGTTTTATAGATATTGTGGATGTTGATAGATCCATCCGTTGACTGTAAACAGAGATGTTGATAGATCCATCAGTTAATGAGAATATATAGATGTTGATAGAACCGTCTGTTTTATAGATATTGTTGATGTTGATAGAACCATCTGTTGACTGTAAAGAGAGATGTTGATAGATCCATCAGTTAATGAGAATATATATATGTTGAGAGATCCATCTATTCCCAGGGCATTGTAAATGTATATCCATTGGTTGAATTATAAATTGATGTAGTAAGAATCTGTTAACTTCGTGTTACAATTACATATAGATATAGAGAAATCTATAGGGGACTGTTTTATATATTTTGGGAATCTTTAGTCCATATTGTGTAAGTTCGAGGACAAACTTAGGGTCAGGAAAGGCCGAATATAAGATACGTTATTTTGGTAAATAACATTTGTTAAAGTTGTGATATTTGCTGTTAAAGTTTTTAGTGAAAGTCAAAAACGTATTGATTGTGTAACTTCCGCTCTGTTAGTTTATTCAAATAAAATGTTTAAAATATATTTTCACTTTTAAAACATGTGTACAATTAATTTAATTTGTTAACTTAATTTGGATAACATTTTATGCCATTTAATCTATTTTGTGAGTACTTGTATTGATTTTGTAGTTTGTGTCGGAATGATGACTTAAGGGGGAAAAATCTGATATAAATAGGGTTGACCTCGAAAAGACTTCATTCCTTGCTACGACAGTTGTTAGGCAGAAACTCTGCCCGAATAAATTTTGGTATTTAAAAGTTATATTTTCATTTACGTGCCTTCGTCATTTTTATATATATACGTTATTTCTTCTAAAAAAAGTTGGTAACCCTAGACATGGCCACGCCACTCGTACGCACACGCGGAAGCTTGTATGTGTACACAACACATGCACACTAAGCCGACACGACACCAATGGAAGCCTTGCTGCCAACGACAGGCAGTTGCCGGCGACGACATGTCGCTGGTCGTGCCGTGGCCGTGTCGTGCAATGAAGAAGCGCCCATTTGAGTCTCGATTCTACAATTATTTCATTTCTCGTGTTGTGCTTAGAACAATGATACCGTTTGCGATGAATGACCTATTATGTCTGGCCTGTAATAAAATGATGTATTTTACTATCAATAGTTTGCTTACTGTTTTTTAGTTTCTTAAACGATATGTTTTTTTCGACAGGTCATTATGTGGGCTTGTTTCATAACTTACTGTTCTGGTGCTTTGTTATGAAGGAATACTTTATCATTGTGGTATAGTATAGAGACCGCAATGATAGTACGTAATGTACATTTATATCTCCTTGCGGTGGATAAATCGCCAAGTGTTTAAAATATAGAAATTTATTTCTATCATAGCTTTGATTTGTTATGATTTATGTATTAGATTACGTTTTAGAGTTCTTATCAGCAAGTGATGAAACAATGCGTTATAAATGTATAACATAATACTTACTACAGCAAGAGCTCAATTCTAAACCGTAGTAGTAAGTATTATAGGCGAAAATGGAAAATATATTATTGTTTTATAAAAATTTGCAAGTGATTTTTAAAATAATTGACCGTAAGTTATTACGTAGCTGTTTGAATATCTTCCTTAGTATGAACTAATAAAGTTCAATTTGCAATTTACAGTTCAGAAAGGGAAGCGGTCCTTTAATTTTATGAATAATTATTGAACCGTAAGTCATAGGAAAGTGCTCGGAAAATGTTTTTTTCTGCATATCGTGAATTCTGTTAAAACCACAGGGGTCGCCTCGATCCGCTCCGCTTCGCTCGGCTCCCTAATATTTAATTACATGTCAATCTAACCGCTCCTACTCGCTTCGCACATCGTTGCGACCTATCCCTACCCTAGCGATCGAATAAAATTAAAAATAAGGAAGCTGCTATAGTGCAGAAGGTGAGACTGGAGAATTGCGATTGTGTGCGTGCAGACCATTGACATTGTGGAAATAAACTCTTATAGCAGAACAGGCAAGGTCTGTTTTCAAAAAATTATGGTTTGACTTTTATCTCATTCTTCGTTTGTTACGATGTATACTTTATGCTTCCATGATTTTTAAAAAATAGACCTTGTCTGCACTGCTATAAGAGTTGTTTTCCACAATGTCAATGCACTGAGAAAACTGTTCATCATAAAAAAAGTGAATTCACCTGAAATTATGATGATTCACGTAAAGTAGAGAGCATACAGACATCACAACAAAATACGATGAAACTACTGTTGCTGCTGATAGCGTGATAATATGACGCAGTTTTTACTGTATTTTATTACCTAGAATTATCCTTATTGGCAAATAATTCAATCATATTTCGAAAAACTGAAAAGCTCAGCTTATATTATTAATTCATATAATAATGCTTAATCCGGTCATAAGGTATCCAGGTTAAAATGACCTCTGTACTAACTCCGAAGATTATTATGCTCTACGGCGGCGTAGCAAATTGTGACAGTCCCTTGACCCTTGGAAGGTTATTCTTTAGAACTTATTCTGAATAACTAATTTGGCCAAGTACGAGTCGGATTCGCGTACAAGAGTAAGAAACCATATAAACATGATAAATAACAACAATAAAATCTAGTCGGTTCTTAAATACTGTCACTGGCCATTTATTTTAAAAATATAACACCTAGAAAAAGAAATGAAATGGTGTTCGATTTTCACATATTTTTTAATTAATAATCTGCCAAATCACAATTACATTCGTTAATTTTTTACGATGGAGTGGACTCGCAAAGAGGACCGAGTAGCAGTAATTGCATTGCATCGTTGCGGCCATCCACCGAAGACGATATTCAACTTGCTTCAAAAATTAAAAATCACGAAGAGGTTCGTGTACCGTACCATCAAGAGGTACAATGAAACCTCTAGTGTCGATGACGAGAAAAGAACTGGCAGACCTCGTTCCGTTAGGAATCCAGGGGTCATCAAAGCAATCAAGGCGCGTATTGCAAGAAATCCCGTCCGCAAGCAGAAACTGATGGCTTTGGAGATGGGATTAACCAGAAGTACCGTAAAAAAAGTACTCAATGAAGACCTGGGACTACGAGCTTACCGAAAAAAGAGTGGACAACTTCTGAACGCGCGTCTGATAGCTATGAGAGCCAAAAAATGCAAAGTTTTGCTAAATCGGTACGCAAGAAACAGACACCGCGATATCCTGTTTACAGACGAGAAAATTTTTAATATCGAAGAGAAGTACAACAAACAAAATGACAGGGTGTACGCTACCAGCTCTGCGGCCGCTGGGAATGCCATTCCTAGAGTGCAGCACGGCCATCATCCATCATCAGTCATGATTTGGTTGGGAGTGTCCTACTATGGCCCTACTGAAGTGCATTTTTGTGAAAAAGGTGTCAAAACCAGTGCAAAAGTGTACCAAGACACGGTTTTAGATCGCATAGTAAAAGATCTGCCCCAGACACTCTTTGGAGGACGGCCATTTGTGTTTCAACAGAACTCCGCACCTGCTCATAAGGCCAAAACAACTCAGGAGTGGTTCGAGCGCCAGAATATCGACCTAATAAGGCATCAAGATTGGCCCTCTACTAGCCCTGACCTCAATCCACTGGATTACAAAATTTGGCAGGAATTGGAGGAGAAGGTCTGTTCTAAACTTCACAAAAATTTGAGCAGCCTAAAGTCATCATTGATTAAAGCAGTGGCGGATATCGACATGAATATGGTCCGTGCTGCTATTGATGATTGGCCTCGAAGATTGAAGGCTTGTGTGAAGAATGGTGGCAATTATTTTTAATAAATTTTGTGTTTAATGTAAGCTAATTAAATTACCTTTTTTTAAAAAAATCTTTTTTGAATATCATGATTAGTTTTCATTTTATAGCCCATTTTCTTTGTGACAGAATTTAAGCACCGACTACATGTATATGATGTGTGTAGATTGCCATAGCAACATAAAGGGGTCACTAAAAAGACGCCTAAATGATAGTGTCTGTCAAATAATTCGGCATCTTTTGAGGAGGTAACCAACGGGACCCTATCACTAAGACTCCGCTGTCCGACTGTCTGTCTGTCCGTCTATCACCAGGCTGTATTTCATAAACCATGATAGTTAAACAGTTGAAATTTTCACAGATGATGTATTTCTATTGCCGCTATAACAAAAAATAATAAAAACTAGAATAAAAAAAATATAAAAGGGGGTTCCCATACAACAGACATAATTTTTTGCCGTTTTTATAGATAATTGTACGGAACCCTTCGTGCGCGAGTCCGACTCGCATTTGGCCGGTTATTATTTCTTTTATTTACGAGTAGTATTAACAATCTAACAAAATTTGAAATTCGTATATATTACTATCTTTAAGATAGAGCTGAAACGAATAACCTTGAAAAATATTTAAAAAATATAAAAGGGGGGCCCCATTTGTTTTTCATATTTAAAAAAAATATTATTTTGTCTTGGTAGAGGCCATAGTAAAACGATTTCTCTGTCAATTTCAACTGGCTACTTATTATGGCTGAAACTGTAGACCCTTGTGATATAAGGACGGATAGATAGACAGCGGAGGCTTAGTAATAGGGTCCCGTTTGGCACCCTTCGTGTGCGGAACCCTAAGAAGCAATGAACAACAACACTTTCAACACGTTAATTAACAAAGCAATTGAATTGTTCCTGAATACTTACTTTTTAATATAATTGCTTTTTACAGCAATCACGATGAGAATGACGTTAGCCACCAACGAAATTATTATAGTTGGTAGATATAGTAATATTAAAATTAGTTCCGGTTGAAAAAAAATATTTTCCAGATCCGATTGAATGGTTTCGTTAGAGCCGTCTAACAAAACTAACCCCAAAGGGTCCAATGTTTTGTTTTGAAACATTTTATTTTTACCACTGCGTCAAATATGCAAAATAAACTTTCACTGAACTTTTGTCCTCCATATTAATTTAAAATTTTCACATTAATACACAATTTTCACATTAAGAATACAATTTTCACTTTACGCGCCGTTGTTGAATATAAACCAAAGCAACGTACGTCTACGTCCCTGTAAGTTCGAAAAACAACTGCAGGAACTTTCTTTAGACACAGGCGGGATGGTAAGAACCCACACATTTTTTTCGGCTTGGGGTTATATTTCTCTTAGTAGCTCCGCTCAAAGTTGAATCCTATAAAGCTAATTAATAAGCTATAAATGTATTTTATTATATCGTAGACACGATGGATGTCCTTTGTTCTATAAAGTTCACCAACAGAGGTGCAATCCATAACATTTCAAAATACTAACCCGCTAATTTCATTGGCTATTTAGAAAGTAGGTAAAAAGCTAAGGGACTTGTATAAATCCCTTTTCCAAAATTGTGAATTTTACATACATAAATGATTTATTTAAACTTGACTTTTCAACAAAAGCCTTGTAGACATAATGACTACAATGACTACTTGTAGACAAGTAACTACTTTGATTGTATTAAAAAAAAACGAAATGGAATGACCATAGACATTGGACATTAGACCAGACATTGACAGTTAGTATTTTTATTTATTGCTAGGCAAATGTATTCTAGCTGTTCAGCCCACATATACTTAAAATTTGTTTTTTTTTTTCAACATATCTCTAGACCTAAGGAATAAAAAATAAGATTTTTTATTTTTTTACCCTAACAGAAATGAAAACTTGTGGTTTGTGTGATTCGTGATCAAATTCGATTGTCATAATATTAAGGCTATTCGGATGATTAAATTAGCCCATTTGACAATTGAAATCGTACGTTTTTGGTTGTTAAAATGAATACAATTGTCTTGTTTTGTTGCTGACAACCAAAAACTTACGATTTCTATTGTCAACCTCTGGTTGGTGAAAACAGTGCACATCAATTATTGCGGGACTTCATTTATTAATTCACTTCATTACAAACATCAATTACTAAATCAACCTATATACATATAACTCCTAACTTAATTGTCCACTTCCTAAATAAGGATTAAGTTGTGTCCAGTGGATTCGAAAATAGTTTTTATGACTTTGTATTTAACATCATTATTTATTATAGCGGTAGGAATCACATAAGTTATCTACTCACGTATTTAACTTTAATATCAATCTCTCTTTTTTCGTTTGCACGCTCCCTTTTTATGTTTTATTCCTTATCTACTATTTCACCCAAAGGTTGCCTGGAAGATATTGCTGTTAGCAATAAGTGCCGCCTTTGTACTCTATAAAATATTGTTAATATCCTTCTTCATGTTTTCGTGTAAATGTACATAAAGTGTAATAAATAAATAAATAAAAAAAATCATACTATCGCGTAAAAGTTAATCGGTTTGTAACGGCTATTTAACTGGGTGTTTATTGTTATCTCCATCGCATGGTTGCAAAAAGCGATTATGGATCAATATTTTTGTTCATGCTGTATTATTTATACCTAGTTTCAAGTGTTTGTATTCAAAAAATTATTATGTACATAAAGCACTTATCTTTGTATACAAGTATAATCTTTATTAATACGTTTCTTAATATGCCAGGAATGGTGGTGTACGTAACCCCTTGCAGGGTTCTGATACTCCTTTGTATAATAACATGTATTTTTCTTATAACTAAATAAATAAATAACAACAACATATATTCACGACATGAATCCCCGAGCGCGTATCAGAGGTGTACCCGAGTGTTAATTGTTTCACCGACGATTACTACGTCCCAACGTGATGGGTGGTGAGCCCTATCGCCGTTCTTCGGGCACAATGACAAACTTCTTAGGGCATGCAGGTTTCCTCGCAATGTTTTCCTTCACCGTTCAGCAAAATAAAATAAGGTTCAAGTAAATAGAAATAAAAATTATACAACGGCCAATGGGACTCCTGCTGTGAGGGTGGAGTTACGTTACATCAAAAAAGTTAGTAGAATAACACATAAATCTCCGGTGGAGTGTCCGAGATGTTACCGATGTACCTAGAACTATCAACATTCTTACAAAGTCTTTTCTTACAATTACATTATGCCCTTATTAAATAAGCCTAACATTTTTTATACAAGTACACACAATTGAAATACATCAAAATAAAAAGTAATGACATAAAAAGATAGCAAGCACAAGTGTTCCTCTGACGACTAAGCTAACAAAAATCTTGAAATTTCGGTGTTAGCGCTCTCTCTACGTTGTTGACTTATTTCGTAAATTTCAAGATTTAATGTAGACTTCACAAAATATAGTGTTACAAGATAGTAATACATTTTGATATATTTGAACATAAATATTCAATGAATTCTGAATTGTTAATCTTTATGTTTATACAATTTACCGTCGTACTTCGGACAGAAATACGCGCCCTAAAGATTTGTCTTCACCGTTCAATTCCGCAAGTGCGTAAGTATAAGATAGATAGATAAAACGTTTATTCATTTACACAGTACATGGCACACACAAATAGTTACAACAAAAATAAAATCAATAGAGAAAATTAAAGTAAAAACAGACATTAATCATAACATAACACAGATTGTTATATACGTATATCGCATGTACGAGTACTGTTCAAATGACATTGCCTTGGCTCAGCAAAATGTTGCAGGTAAAACCTACAACGCTGGTATTCTGCCAGCACCATAGTACCCAAGACGGTACTTATTCTACAGACATTTATACACTGATCGATGTTATCAGAAAATTAAGATTATATTAGAAATGTGTGATTATTTGTACCAGATTAAGTATAATACTATTTATATATGAATGTTGTAGATATTGTTAAATATTAATTTTACGTGGTGTTATTTTTTTAAATAAAAACGAGTAGGTCGTCACCGCATGTAAAATCACAAAAAAGATCCTTAATCCTCAAACGGAAACGAACACTTATGTTTTGTATTCTTTGAATCAGTTTCTGTGATCTCTCCAATAAACACGACCCATAAACAGTAAGACAATGATTCAGTTTGGATAAAATCAAAGCCTCACACAAAATTACCCGCATTTCAACGCTCAGAAAATCGTGAGTCGCGTATATCGTTCTGAGTCTATAAAGACAGTTCCGAACAAGCTCTGAAACGTGCTTTTCAAATCGCAATTCTTCGTCCATCAACAACCCACCAACAACCCGAGATTCCGTGCTTAAGATGACTCTATTCACCTGAACTCCCATACAAGCGCAGTTCGATGATCTTATCCTTATTTATAAGTACTTGCACATTTTTTTTTTTTCACCTTATCCCATACAATATCCATGACGTGAAACTAGAACATTTATCAAAATCAAATACATACAAAAGTTACAAGCGTATAAAAGTCCTGGATTTTACACATAATTATTTTGATGAATGTTTATGTACATACCGTAATGTCCTAGAAGCGATACAACAAATAATTTTAGTTTCACAGCATAGTATATTTTATACTATTTAAAAATGTTCTTGTTTCATTTCGATTTTTGGGATATTTCTCCTGAAATCAAAGGAACCACCAAAACCATTCTCGAGTTTTTTCAAAACATGAATGTTTTCTCGCGTTAGCTTGCCTCTTTCGGTTAGTTCCGTACGAGCTCGGGAAATGAACGTTCGGGCCAACCAATAACAGTCAGTCAGTTCTCTATGATCCAAAGTTGAATGGAGAATGAAATAGCAAGCATAGCGACGCCGTGCGCGACTGAACTTTTGGAATAATTGAGACTTAAATAATTTGAACAAAAAATACAAACCAACAGCAAAATTATGTTGGCTAAGTATTACTAAGTAATAGCAAGAGACGCAAAAAATAATAATAATGAAAATAAGGGATAGTTATGATTGAAGAAAGAAAACTATTTGAGATATTCTCAGTACTAGAATTAAGAATTAGATTTTTACGAAATGCCTTTGTTAAAACTAGAATTAACTAATGCTCGAAATTGAATATCAGTTAAAACTAGTTCTTACTAGTAGAACCCGTTTTGGGTTGTGTTTAACAGGCGAACGCCAAAATTTTACTATGAAATACTTAAAAGGCTGCTAGTCGAGTTTGCGCCTTACACAGTCAAGGAGTTTATGGACAGATGATGGTACGTACTCGTACCTACATAGCATAAAAATCCTTTTTGACATCTAACTTGATTATTATAATTTGTTTTTATTTTAATCATGTAATTTGATAGTTATTTTTATAACAATTATACTGTAAGTATTAATTAATTATTTTTGACATGTAACATTATTTGTTATCAATAAATAAATCTAAATCTAAATCTAAATCTAGGCCAGCAAAGCCAGCCTTCTAGCTTGTCCATAGAGTGTATATACAAAATCGGAGGTGTCTAAGGAGCGCGCCACCAGCGTGCGGTGAGGAGCAGACACGGACGAACGAGCTGGAGCTAGCTGTAAAATTTTAACCCCCGTTTTAACATACAAAACTTCGGGGGTCACCTCACTCCGCTCCGCTTCGCTTAGCTCCTAAACGTATTCACCATATCAAGTTAACAAGCTAAAAACTCGCATCCTCAGTATCCTCACCCAATTGCCTAAAACCTACAACACATTGTTTGATGACTTCGATATCTTTTTTGGCTTCAAACTGTAATTTAAAAATAAAACAGAATTACTATGTCTCACAAACTCGCTTTAGATAAACCCTAACGTAAAAACCCCTTTTTAGGGTTCCGTAGTACCTGAAATGGTGAGACTCCATTGTCCGCCCGTCCGTCTGTATGTCACAGCATCATTCATGACTTTAGCACCGTTAAAGATAAAGACTTAACATTTGCAACAAAAATAGCATTCACTTGCCAACATAATACGGTATAAAAAAAAAAACTTGAAACTGTACAAAATATTTCCAATACAAAAGAGAGAAAAATCAAAAAAACAAATTGTAGGTATTAAAAAAAGCATGCCCCCCCCTTTATTTCCGAAACTGATGGACCAAAAAAAATTGTGATTGCAGGCCATATTTGGTTAATTACAGGAAAACTATAGCGATAAAAAAAAATATATCAAATGAGAAATATTAAAATAAATAAAAATTATTTTATAAAAATACAATGAGTGTCAAGTTCTAGATATTAAAGAGCTGATTATTAAAAAATATACTTTATCATATTTATTGGCACCAATTTCGAGAAATCTTTGGAAAACCACAAAAAATGTGTCCAGGAAGGCGGGTGATCTTTACAAGCTCTATATAAAGAAATCTATCAAGTTTTTGAATAATAAACCTTTTGTCCGTATTCATAACATGTTTAACGTATCTTTTGAGGAGTAATTAATACTTAATAAAATTATCATCACATGCCATTTATGATGCGATAAACAGAGGCGTATGAAAAGCAAAGGTGTGAAAATTTTTGCGAGAATCGCCGTCCAGGGCATTTGTATCAGTCATTAGATATTTGTTTGAAGTTTGTTAAATGCCATGCGATGAAAATTAGAGTGACTAAACCACATCAAATAAAAACTATAGGATATAAGGAATGCTCATTAAATATTTTCAATCAAAAAAATCAATACATGTCCGTACAAAACCCATTTTAAAGTCACCCGAAATCTGCCTTCGCAATTTTTGCGCACGTGCCAGAATTGAGGGCCAGGGCGGCTATTCCGGCATTATTTCTCACTCGCAATATCAATCATTAGATATTTGTTTAAAGTTAGATAAATGCCATGTGACGGAAATAAGAGTGACTACATCAAATAAAATATAAACCTTTTGTCCGTATTCATAACATCTTCTGCGTGTCTTTTTAGGAGTTGTACTCAATTGAATTATCATCACACGGCATTTGTGACGCGATAAACAAAAGCGTATGACTAGCAAAGCGTGTGAAAGATTTTGCGAGAATCGCCGCCCTGGCCCTCAATTCTGGCACGTGCGCAAAAATTGCGAAGGCAGATTGCGGGTGACTTTAAAAGGGATTTTGTACAGATATTATGTATTGATTTTTTTGATTGAAAACTTTCCTAGTATCCTAGAGTTGTTATTTAATGTGGTTTAGTCACTCTTATTTCCATCGCATGGCAATTATCCAACTTTAAACAAATATCTAATGACTGATATTGCGAATGCGCAATAATGCCGGAATAGCCGCCCTGGACGAAGATTCTCGCAAAAATTTTCACACGCTTTGCTTTTTATATACGTCTCGGTTTATCGCGTGATACATGCCGTGTGATGATAATTCTAGTAATTTTAACTCCTAAAAAGTCTCGTAAAACATGTTGTGAATACGGAAAAGAGCTTTATATTTTAAAAGCTTGATACGTTTGTATAAAAAGAGCTTGTAGACATCACCCGCTTTCGGCCTTCACAAATTGTCGCATATGTGAGAATAGCCGTTCTGATACTTACCTACGTGAGATCGTAACACACAGAAACCGTGGTTTTCAATAATTTCAATGAGAATGGATGAACCCGAGAATGAATAGTTAATTTCTCTAATGTAGGTACATCCGTATTACATGTCAAATTAATTAAATTTAAAACGAATACAACAATTTAAAATAAGTTTTGAGTTTACTTAAACTTAATAAATTAATACATGTATATGACTTAAATTAAAGTTAGAGGTATATACATATATAAGAAATATTGTGTATACGATACACATGATATCTGCCTTGATACTAAATACCAATACGCTACATAATATATCAATACATGCCCAGCCCAATACACCCATTCGATTAGTCTTGCGTAGAAGAAGGACAATAAACTTAGCATTGGGAACTGAATGAAAATTTATTAAATTTCTGTCCTTTAAGCTCATAAGCATTCAGAGTGGAAAGCGATGAAATTCGCTCAAACATAATTAAGTTTTTCACTCAGAGCCTAATATAAAACGAGAACAGATTTGCCTTGCGAGTTATAATGAAAAGTATAATCACGTCGCATCAGCACAAAATCTTTAAAAAGTTATGCATTAAGTATTAGAATAAATGTTAACATAATAGAGGCAACGTTATTTTATTACTCTAAGACAGGTGTCCCGAAGCTACGGCCCGTGGGCCAGCAACGGCCTACAAGCGTCACCAAACCGGTCCGCAGTCGCTGGTCGAATATGCCCGGTTAAAATTCACTTATTTTAAGATTCACAATGTTAATATTATTTAAATAACCTTACAAATTTTCAAAACAAGAAATTACATATCAACGATTTTGTATAAACGTTAGTATACGTATTTTTCCAAAAGTATAGTTACAAGAACTTTGTTTTAACGCTAATTTAAGTTCTGTGCACAGCACGTGCCTACTTAGACCGGAATTAAATGTTCTTGACACTTTGCTGTAAGCGCTGAAGAAATAGTAGTTATTCGTAAGTGCCAACGAAAATTGTGAAAAGAGTGGAGCCCCCCCCTGCCTGCGCCAAAGATATCACATCCACCCTACAGCTAGTCCCAATACGAAAATTAACGCGTCAAAACTACAGTATATTTGTATGATAAACTATACCGGGTGTAAATGGACAGCAATCTTTTAATGTAACCACATACTGAACAACTCCCAGAAACAAACCTGTGAAAATCCTGGGGAAGTAGATATTCAACTATAACTTTAAATACTCTGCCTTGCAGGGAAAAGCTCTATTTTAGAAGGCTGCGCGTGATCAGCTGGTTTACGGACGTCGCTGCGTCAAAACAGGCCCGTATTTGTTTAAAATTCAAATATTGCCTAAACCAATGACTTGCGCGGGAATGTTTCTTTAAAAATGTTATTGAGAGTGATCAGATCAGTAAAGTATGTAGTTTCCGTAAAAGGTAGCTTTCTATTTACATCCGGTGTAAGTCTTACCTCTTGGGCCTTAGTCGAGGAAATCGAGGAATCAGTGTGGTCCTTAGACTTAAAAGTTTGGAGACCCCTGCTCTAAGCAAATATTTTTTTTAGTTTGCTAAAGACGTGCTTCTAATTTTATTTTTTTTACTCTAAAAGATTAATGCCCGTTTTCACTAACCATAGAAGACGCCTAAATCAGATGCCTATGTATTTAGGAGTTGCCTATGTATTTAGGAGTTGCCTAGAGTAAAAACACGTTTCACTAACTCTTAAGTAATGATTAACGACGTTAGGAATCACCTTAAGTTACGACACTAATTCAGGGGTGTGTAATGCTTAGGCGCCCCTTAACTGACACATGCATATGACAGTCGCGATTTTGAGATTAAGCTTAATGAGAACTGAAAAACGTCAAAAAAACCGCAAACAGACAACTTGACAAACAAAACCAAAGACAAGTATCAAAAACTTAGGCTACTCTTGGGTTAGGATTCACATAGTAAAAATGGTTTGGTGAAATAGAACTTTATGGTAAGCATGGACCTAAATTAGGAGTTACTTAGTTAGGCGTCGTCACATTGTTCGTCGTTAGAAACGATCCCATCAACTTATGTAGGTTCAAAAATGCACATAAAAATATGAATGACAAACATTCCAAATTTCACAGTAAAGTCGCTTATAGTTCAAATTTTGTGCATGTAAACCATCGACAATACAGTCTATGATGTAAACGATTTCAACGGCTATGACGTCGTTTTATAAACTTCCAATAAGTAGCTATAAATGCTTTATTACAATATCTGTACCATCCATCAGCCCGTGTTCGTCCACTGCTGGACATAGGCCTTTCCCAAATTTCGCCACTCATGTCGGTCCTCCGTCCTCCTCATCCAGCCGCCCGCCCCCCGCAACGTCCTTCAGGTCGTCGGTCCAGCGGGCACGAGGTCGTCCTACACTACGCTTTGCTGTACGTGGTCTCCATTCTAAAGCTTTTCGGCCCCAACGGCCATCATGTCGGCGACAAATATGGCCTGCCCACTGCCACTTCAACTTACTGATTCTGCAGGCTATGTCGGTTACTTTAGATCTCCGACGGATGTCTTCGTTTCGGATTCTATCCATCAGAGATACCCCAAGCATAGTCCGCTCCATAGCTCGCTGAGCGACCTTAAACCGGTGGATCAGACCCTTTGTAAGAGACCACGTCTCAGCGCCATACGTCATCACAGGAAGGACGCACTGGTTGAACATCTTAGCCTTTAAGCACTGCGGTATTGACGACGTTAATATGTAACACAACTTTCCGAATGCTGCTCAACCCAAGCATATGCTTCCGTCCATATATGTACCATAGATAAATTATATTCCTATAATTATAGAGATATATTCCTATAACTTATATCTGTACTAATAATAAAGTAAAAAAAACGTATCTGTACAGTGAATATTTTTACAAAATCGTAAAAAATATGGGTTATTGTACTGCAGCCAAAACTACCACTTTTAGATTTTTCGTCGGTCCGTATTATAGTACGTTAGGTACATACTTAGAATAGAAAAAAACTTCACCTTTGGATTGCAATATGCCACTTTTCGTGGTAATAGTTGATGTCAAAAGAAGACTTTTCAGATAGGGCAACATTGAAAATTCGTGCAGGACACCACGCTAAGTGGCATATTGCAATCGAAAGGATTTTTCTTTGTATCTCAGCTCCTGTTGGTCCAATTTTGGTTTTTCTTTTTTTTGTTCGAAACTTTTTTAACCAACTTCAAAAAAAGACGTTCTTAATGCGACTGTTTACATTTTTCGCTATTTATTAATATTTTTGTATAATTTGGCTATGATCTGGTAAAGGTCTTGAGAGATAGGCAGCGAATGTCTTTAGAAAATGACAGCATACAACTCGTGATGGAGGCAATCGCTTTTTAGTAGGTGTTGATTGTAAAACTGTTCTTTTCCTTTTAATTATTATTTTATTTATTTTTATTTTTATTTTTGATGTTGTCTTTTTTTTTGTTTCTCTGACTTTTCCTTATAAAAGGTTAAGTTACTTAGATAATATGCACTGTCTACGTTTGATTGGGCTGACATCACTACTAAGAAGCTACTAAGATTGATGGCGTCATTCATTCATATCAGCCAGATAAAATTTCAATTGATGGAGTAAAATGCAGCCAACAGAAAGAAGCAGATGGCGGAATTTTTCTGCAAGCATGTGCTGAAAATTATGCAAAAATCTTATTTGCACAGTAGATAAATACTGATGTCATTGTTTTAGCAATTTCTATCTTACACCTTCTGAAAATTAAGAAAATGTGGATTCTCTTTGGTGCTAGAAAGGGACAGAGATACATGAGCATTGATGCCATGTTTGAAAGTATGGATGAATATATAGCTGTCGCATTGTGAGGATTCCATGCATTCACTGCTTCCAAGCTATCTCTCTACCACAAAAGTCAATTCTAATAAGACTTTTCAAGTTCTGGAAAAGTTTATTGTTTTTCTTTACCACAAGGATGCGGGATAATTTTCAGTTAATTTTGTTAGAAAGATTTTCTTTACTTCAAAATTCGCAATCTATAGAGGCATAAGGGCAGCATTGTCTTCGTTCAGCATACCAGGCAAGACAAGTTTGGGGTTGGTTTTGTCGGTCATGGAAAACATCCCAGAGCCAAAAATATGGGTATGGACTATGAATTCTGGGGAAGTGGACCACGGTCTCGTCTTCGCTACCTTATATTCTGCAGGGAATTAGTTAAATGTAGCTGCTCCGGATGCTGGACACGTTGCTTTTGTTCAAGGAGCAAGGTTCCATGCACGCTATTTTACACGAGCTGCACTGGAGGTCGTCAATGCAGCAATAAACACACAAGATTTTTTGAATACCCAAAAAAAAGTTATAAAGCTATAAAAAAGTCATAGCTGAGGCGCAAGAAATGCAGCCGGAAAAAAAAGTAGAGCATCTTACAAAAAGAAATGAAATCCCATCAAAAACATTTCATGTAAAGGTCACCAAGTCACAGAAGCTCATAACGCTTCCACGGTTAAAAAGTTATCAGATCTCATGTAGAGCCAAGCCCTTAAATCTACAAGCCCTAACTCTACAAACATATATTACATTTTCGTTAAAAAGTATGGCTTGGCCGTTTCATGGAACTATTGCATGACATAATATTATAAGTCCGTGAGAGACGGCCGCGAAACGGCCAAGCCATACTTTTTGACGAAGATGTAGGGTTTGTAGAGTTAGGGCTTGTAGAGTTAAGGGCTTGGCTCTACATGAGATCTGATAACTTTTTAACCGTGAAAGCGTTATGAGCTTCTGTGTTTTGGCGACATTTACATGAAAATTTTTTGATGGGATATAATTATTTTGTTCAAGGCATGAATTCGAAGATGAAAATGTTAAATAGTCTTCACATCATCATAGCCGACTGTATGTAAAGAACCAGCTTTTTATTTGAGTTGTTATTGAATTGAATAAAGTTTTATAGAATTTAAGTTAACTTTAGGATAATTAATGATGTACACAAACGGTTCACCTCAATAAATACTGGTCGGCTTTTCCAATCATGGTATCTTTTAAGACCGGAGTGAAGTTAGCTGACAAATTTATTGCGGTGAGCAGTTTGTGAACGTCATTATTTAAGTTTTCAAAATAATTATAATGACTGTTTCTTATTAAAAAAATATTAATTCTTGGCACATAGGAAACTCCGTAGATATGAACTCTTCTTTGTGGAAAAGAAAGGCATATTGAGTGCAATTAAAAGCTTACTTTTAAATGAAATTTGCGAAAAAGCGGAATCTTCTTTTTATTTGAACATTATGCAAAATCTCTAAAGACTAATGGTTCAAGACAAAAAGTATAACTGTTACAAAAACAATAAAAAAGAAAACCGAAATTGGACCTAGAGGAGCTTAAATACAATACAGCCATTTTCCCTATCTG
This sequence comes from Ypsolopha scabrella, assembly GCA_910592155.1. NCBI lineage: Eukaryota > Metazoa > Arthropoda > Insecta > Lepidoptera > Ypsolophidae > Ypsolopha > Ypsolopha scabrella. The sequence goes on from OU342964.1 coordinate 1,882,060, forward strand.
AAAAGTTGCTTTATGGTATAATAATAAACTGTTACCGGAGAAAGTGGCATATTCCAATCAAAAGGTGCAGTTTTATTTGGTGTACCCAACTTACTATGTAGAGTAATAATAATAGTATTCATTTAGATTCAGATTCAGATTGTTTATTGCATATCACAGTGTAAAGTACAGGTGGAAAAGTAATACGGTTTCATGTGATACCCTGTTAGGGCGTAGCAATATTTTAAAACTTAATTTCTAAAACTTAATTTCTAGATTTATTAAATTCATTATCATATTTAATAGTCAAATTAATAGTCACAATTTAACAAATACCACTACCTATTTAAATACCTTATTAACAAGAATTTTGACTATTAAATTTATTTTTATATGACCAAAACAAAAATGACATGTTTAAAGGACAGATAATAGAGGTTAGAGCCACTGATAGAGATACAACAAGCCTTCAGATGTTACAGCCACTAGATGTTACAGAGTTATCCTAACGTCCAATTTGTCATATAGTTTATGTGTGTCCCATAGATTTATCGTTAAAGTATTCTTCTATTTTGTAATAGCTTTTACTTATTAAAAATTCTTTCATCTTTTTTATGAATACTGTAGTTTTTTCTATATTCCTGATATAATCTGGCAAATTATTATATAGGTATATTTTTATAGCCATTGAATGTGGTCCTGATGATACTATTTTTAATTTTGTTACCGAGCTTTTCATTTTATTTTGGTTTCGATTGTTGCGTTTGACATTAGAACTATCTACAGGGGAATATAGGTTTGGGTGTTTATTAACAAATTTGCATGATTCCAAGATATATATGAATATATATGTGAAAGAGAGGCACCTTATAATTTGCCTCTCACTCTTGCGGCGACAAGCAGCAGCAGCGCGTGCGCGTCCCCCGCACCCCCTCGAGTGAAAGAGAGGACACGATATTTTTCTGCTCGCTTCCTCCGTGACTACGTAGCCCCTACGAAAACTGCTACTAGTGATACAGAGCTGCGCTGCTACGTACAGTAGCTACGACACGGCTAAATGTTATCAGCGACTACGAGCTTGCCGCATGAATACGTCGTTTGAGTGCAGTTTTAGACAAAAAACAGAGAATTGCACAGTGAGTACTACCTTATATCAATTTCCTTTCATTCTATAACTACTACGAGTAGGATGAATGCTCAGAATAAGTCTATGTCCGACTCGGAAATTAACGTCTCCAGCCAAACGCCGCTGGATATAACTCCAACAAACTTTAACGTAACCTGTCGAGTTAAGAGACCTAGGGAAGATGATTTCAGAACTGAAATGAATCAATATAGAAATGAAATAAAAGATATGATGACTTCTTTGTTCAACTCACAAAAAGAACAGCTACAAAAGATTGTCTCTAGTCAATCAGAAATAAAACAATCAAACTCAAATATTGAAAAATCGGTAGCTTTTCTTACTACTCAAAATGAAGAATTTCAAAAGAAAATTATATCTTTGGAAGAACAACAAAGGGAAGACAGAAAGTATATAACACTGTTGGAGGACAAAATCGAGGACATGCAAAGGGAAAACAGGAAATCTAACTTTGAAATAAAGAACGTGCCGAAACAAAAAAGAGAAACCAAAGAGGACCTTATAGAAATGGTTGCATGTTTATCGAACAACATTGGCTGCACCCTAGACCAAAAATATATCAAGGATATCTATAGAGTACATGGAAAAAGGGAGAGTGCCCAAAATACTCAAATTATAGTGGAAACATCCTCAACTTTACTCAAGACGGACTTTTTAAAAATGTGTAAGGCATTCAATGTGAAACATCCTAAGAACAAATTGTGTGCCAAGCACTTGGGACTACGTGCAGCAGAGGAGACCCCTATATTTGTATCGGAGCAGCTCACAGCTAAAGGCTCCAGGTTGCACTTCCTGGCACGTGACATTTCCAAATCAAAGTCGTACAAATTTTGTTGGACATCATATGGAAAAATACTTTTGAGAAAAGACGAAAACTCACCAATAATAACAATAAAAAATGAGGCTCAAGCACATCATCTGTTACAAGTATGACTACTTACAGTGTTATACTTTATGATAATACGAGTAAATTCACAATGGAACTGTACTAGCCTGATACTAAAATCGATTGTTCTGCTCTTTTTACTATTTTTGATTAATATGTTAAACTTAACTTACTTTCCATCACACACACAGCAACAAACTTACACACACAATACCGTACAAAATATACCTACATTTACACAAAAACACACTTGTTCACTTTTGCATACCTCAAAACCTAAAAATAAAACCATATACATAGGTTCAACTCAAACTAAACCCTATGTTCAACATAAAACAAATAACCCAAACGATAATATCGACCGCAGTTTTATTTTGAATTTTGATAATGAATAGTACACTAAACAACCTTAATGAGATGGATAACACAAACATAGCAAGCGCTTTTGTTTGTGACATAGCTGAATTCCCCAAATATATTAAAATTAAAGACAAAGACTTAACAGTCCTCTCACAAAATATACGAAGTATATACAAAAATTTTGATGATTTTGAATTAACCTTCACAAACCTTAACATGGATGTAGACGTAATTATTTTGACTGAATGCTGGATTAACTCGAATAAACCCATACCTCATTTAGATACCTACTCATGCTTTTCAACAACTAGTCACCTGAACCAGAGTGATGGAGTTGTCACTTATATTAGAAACTCAATAAATGCTAACGTGAAAGAAATAATTCTCGAACACGCATCTTGCATACAAATTGAACTTGAAAATAATACTATTCTTGGTATATATCGCTCTCCTTCAAATATAAATGCGGAAATTTTCATCAAATCATTGGGAAATCATTTAGAAACCATCAAGACACATAATAATGTAATAATTACTGGAGACATAAACATCAATATTATATCCAATGTAAATGAAGAAAATTATGAACGCCATAATAAATTCAATTATCTGAATATGTTATCTACAATGGGACTCTTACCTGGACATTTTTTGCCTACTCGAAATGGCAATTGTCTTGACCATTTTATTCTTAAACTGGAAAGAGACCTAATTTCTGCTCAAATAGCTGTACTCAATACAACAATTACAGATCATGCCATGATTATTCTTAATCTAACAAATATAAAAACCTGTAACTCTACCCCTAAAACAAAATTAATTACAAACTACGAAGATGCGGTCACTAGTTTAGTGAGCGAAGATCTGTCAATTTTGCTTCTCAGTGATAGCCCTGATTTCGTCGTTAACCATCTAATAGATAGCATAAATAAATCATTAAAGGAAAATACCAAGGAAATTAATATCCCTAACAATAAACGCACCATCAAGCCTTGGATGACTTCTGGTATACTACGTTGTATTCAAAATAGAAACAAAATGCAAAAAAAAGTTAGACTAGACCCATATAATGATATTCTAAATATAACTTATAAAAGATACCGTAACTATTGCAGTAAACTTATAAAGAAATTAAAAAGACAATATGACAGAGAACTGCTGGTAAAATCTACAAAAGACCCCAAAAGCCTTTGGAATAATATCAAAAAATTAACACACCTTGCACATGCTAAAACTAAAAACCTTGAATTATTGGATAATAAACCGTCTCCCATTGAAGCGGTTGACTATGTTAACGACTTCTTTGGAAATATAGGGAAAAATCTGGCTGAAAATATTTCATCAAGTAATGATCCTCTCCTCTCTGAAGTTCCCAAAATTACTACTACTCACAAACATAGTTCATCATTTGTTTTGCTTGAGACTACACACGAGGAGGTCCACGGGGTGCTTATGAGCTTGAAATCAAATAGTGCTCCTGGGTGGGATAATATAACGACAAAATTTCTTAAATTGGTTAGTAATGAAGTCATTCCGGTTATTTGTCACCTAGCAAACCTTTGTTTCAACCAGGGTTTATTTCCTGCAGCCCTAAAACAATCTATAATAACCCCTGTTCACAAGGGTGGGGATGGTGTTGATGTCAACAATTACAGACCAATTTCTGTATTGACTGTGGTTTCTAAGATTATAGAAAAATTACTTAACAATAGGCTTCTTTTGTATTTGCATAATTTTAACATTTTATCAAAGTCTCAGTATGGCTTCCGTCATGGGAAATCCACTGAAGATGCTGTTGAAGCACTTACTTCATTGATTGTAAATAATTTAGATCAGGGAAATAAATGCCTAACTATTTTTCTAGACCTTAAAAAGGCGTTTGACACCATTTCTGTTCCTATCCTTTTACGTAAACTGGAATTGATCGGCATTAGGGGCACACCATTGGAGCTACTCAAAGATTATCTTAACTGTAGGAAACAAAGTGTTAAAATAGGTAAGTACATGAGTGGTTCTATCAATATAACGTATGGGGTCCCGCAAGGTAGTGTACTGGGCCCAACCCTATTTTTAGTGTATATAAATGACCTATGCAATGTAAATTTAACAAATGGTAATGTGATCTCATATGCTGATGATACAGCATTGGTCTTTTCTGGTGCCTCTTGGAATGAAGTCAAAGAAATGAGTGAACTTGGACTTGCCCAAGTCGCTGAATGGTTAAAATGTAATCTCCTTACTCTTAATATAAAGAAAACTAATTATGTCTGCTATAGTATATATAACAGTGGTCAGCCGGATACGGATTGTAACCTTAGAATTCACAATTGCGGGAATAGGGCTCGGGTCGGATGTGATTGCCCAAAAATCAGTAAAGTTGCCATGATCAAATATCTAGGAGTCATGATAGACCAACGCCTTTCTTGGTACCCGCATATCGAACTTGTATCTGGAAGGATCAGAAAACTTATATGGATTTTCAAAACCTTAAGATATGTAGCTCCAGTAGATTTATTAAAAACTATATATGTGGCACTTGCACAATCTATTATATGCTATTGTATTCCAGTCTGGGGAGGGGCTTCTAAGACAAGGTACATAGAAGTAGAAAGAGCTCAACGCCTATTATTGAAAGTCATGTTTTTTAAACGACGAATATTCTCCACTGATTTATTATATTCTACGTATCAGCTACTAACAGTAAGAAAGCTATATATTTTAAATACCACCTTGAGGCTACATAAACATTTAACGTTTGACCCTACTGTTCTAAATAAGAGAAGGATGGACCTCATAACCACATCTGTATCTAGCACAAAGACCTCTTTCGCCAGACAGCAATATACTAGACAAGCAACATATCTTTATAAAAAGATCAACAAACAGCTTAACATATATTCTAAAACACTATATGAATGTAAAAACTTAGTAACTACTTGGATAAAAACATTGAATTATAACGAGACGGAGAATTTATTAAATGTCATTGAGTAGCATTCGTAAATATCATACGGTCATCATACTTAAAAATTATGTAACTTATTACTATGGTTATCTTCAACCAAACTGATATTGATTTCAATTATTAGGTATTGCAGAAAATTTAGGTATTCACACACACAGTCACACACATTTCACATCCACATACACACCCTTCTTAGTGTCCTTTTATACATCCGATCCCAAGACAAAGTCATAAGGCTAGGAAGGATACACAAATAAAAACATCCTTACACAATCTTCATGCATACTCCCTACATACACAATTCACACACACCCTCACACACCCTAGTAGTAATAAATATTAAAATATATTAATTTGTTAGGCACTTTTGTAAGTAAAAGTATATGTTTTGTTTCTTTACTTAATTTCGTATTTTTAGCTATAGGAGAGCGGGGACTCCTACTACAGGTATTTTCATACCCAATTGGAGAACTCGAACTTAATGTATTAATTGTTTAAGCACGTTAAAGAAATAAAGCATTTTTATTTTATTTATTATTTTTATTATATGCATGTAAGAGTCAGTATGTTGTATGTTATTAAATAAGGCCTACAAGATTAAAAGTTACTGATATGGGCTAGTATCCTTATACACTTTTTTTGTAGTATGAATATTGTATTTATATCACTACAGTTTCCCCATAGGGCTATACCGTAGGAAAGTTTAGAAATGTATTTGCTTAAAAGAACTTAGAATATATATATTCAAAAATATTATTTTACGGCTATTAAAAAATAAATGTTTTGCCTAAACTACGAAAAGTAGCCTGTAAAAAATTGCCAGAACTTATAGAAAACTAAAGGAAGTGCCTCAGCTGCTGGCGCTGGTTGCTGAATTAGCTGTCAGCGCCGGTTGCTGAATTGGCTGCCGGCACTGACTTTAGAAAAAGAAGCGGGAAATGGGGTTAGCATATTAAGTATAGGGCTAGGAAGGACAGGATAGAAAGTAGTTTTGGGTCTTTATAGTCATAGTAATAAAAAAAAAATCTCACCAAAAGTAAAAAAATAGGTGCGACGACGAGCGAAATAAGGAGGAGCTGTTAGACTGACATGTAACATTAAACAAGAAGCCGAGCGAAGCGGAGCGGAGCGAGGCGACGACGTCCCTAGTTTTGACAGTAACACAAATTTGTATTTTCAAGTCGCCGATATCAACGATTTCCAAAAAAACAAATGTAGTGCATACACAATCTCACACTTTGAAATTTAACGTCTTTTGAGCGACAGAAATGTCTACCGTCAGCGCCGCCGGTGTCCATTATAATTTACTGCCGGTTCCCAACGGCGTTAGTTTTAGGGTGCCGGCGCCGGCAGCAGAGGCACTCCCAAAACTGAAACTACTGTTCTAAAGCTTAAAAATTAAACAATTAATTGAAATAAAAGTAGAAGTCAATTACGCAAAGCAGAAAACCTTAATATTAAAATAATTTGTTTTACTACAACAGAATAATTACTTATAATTTCCCACTGAGAGTAGGTGTTCCGTCTCATCCTTGTCATCACAAACATTGTTACAATTCAGAGGCTCGATTTTTGCTTTTAAAGCTAGTGAAGTCGAATATGTCATTTATTTTATTGTAAAGGCAGGGACCTAAAAATAAAAATAAAATTTGCGTGGTGAGTGTTTGAGCACGAACTATATGTCCTTGCGCTACGAATATTCGTAGCCTTTCGTCTTTTGTTTGTAAGGTGTGGATTATTGCTGCATTAGGGTTATTTTCACAATGAAAAGTAATCACACGGTTAGTAACTACTTCGCAAGATTGATAAACTTTTGTGGTTTAGTAGTTGTGGTCGTTCAAGTGTTAGTAAAGTCGTCTTAGCAGTTTGTATGTATGTTGAGAAACAGTCAACGTTTTGGATGCGGTTTCCTTTATTGTCATAGTAGTGACTCTGATCAACGTATATTCTATAAAGGGATGTTGATTGAATATCGCTTAAGTCGAAAACGAGGCAGAGATTGACGCAGGTGAAGTCGCGGGCGAAAGGTTGGTTATGTTATAAATTAGTTCGTTTATGCACTGATCCGATCCGGCATTCGGTAACGGATACTTTCATTAAAAAAATTGTAATAATCCATCGTCACGACATAAAACCCGGAGGAGGTGTCAGATATGTTCCCGAGTATAGACTGTGAAATGGAAGTCTTGGTCCACATTCGTACGCCCACGTTTCACCGACGATTACTACGTCCCATCGTGATGGTTGGTGAGCTCTATCGCAGCAGTTCGGGCAAAAAAGTGGACCCACCACCCTCCGAACTCAAATATGCACTTACGGGATTTGAACGCGCCACTTTTAGATAAGTAGTCGAGACGTTCGAGCCACTGGACCACAAAGGCTTTAATTTATTATTTTACTAGCTTTTGCCCGCTGCTTCGCCCGCGATGATAAGTTTAGATTTTCTGTAAGTAGTCCTTTTTAAATCTGTCAATATTTTTCGGACCGTTGATTTAATAGTACCTTTTTGAACGAACTACTTTTTTATTATTATTTGTATCCCCTGGCAAAGTATCTTCGGCAAGGCCGGAGGCCATGCCCAGTTTTTGAACGAACCTATTTCTTGTTTTCTGAATTAATCCTCTGCTTCACTGTCTTTGGCAAGGCTGAAGGCCGAGCCACGTTTCTGATCGATTATTTCTTTCAACTGTTTTTGTCCGCTAGTAAAATATCTTCGGCGAGGCTAAGGGCTGAGCCGCGTTTTTGAACGAAACAAATTTTAAGCTTGTTCTCCGAACGATACTATTTCTTGCTCTCTAAATTGATCCTCGGCTTGAGTACCCTTGACGATAGAACTCAAAACATACGTATACATACACAATACCAACCATGGATGACGTTTCCTCTTTTACCTACAGTAAACATATATGGTGAAATGTGTGTGTAATGCGCCTCTGTCTATCCCATTTTGCATTTTGCTTTTACATTCTATAAATTAGTTAAGTATGTAGGTACTTCTTTTTTATTATCAACATACTTCTTACTAAAATGATTGAAAAACATTCCTAGTTAGTAGGTGTCAATGGTGTGAGGAACAGAAATATTGTCTGTCGTGTGAGGTGTAACAGAAATACGAAATCACTTTTCTGCAAAATTTTAACATCGGTGCTGGGTTGTTGAAAAAACCTATGTCTTATTCCAGATCTATAACTTTATTTTGCAAAGTTTCAGCCCAATCGGCACAAAAGGAGCGGTGTATTAGGTATGCAACACATGACTTTTCTATAAAAACTTGACACCCCTTTGAAAAACCTAACACTTAACATTTTCTAAAAATTACTAAAGCTAATGATATTTACAGATAAAATAAAAACAATCATAAAATATTTCTTCCAATGGCGTTTTCATTATGATTTTATAATTTTCCGTTACAGTAATATAACTATTAATTACCAAAACTAAAGTTCCAAACGTTTAAAATATTGGTAAATATAGGTATAAATGCTATTATAATATGAAGATGTTTCTGGATCAACCCAAGAATGAATTAATTCCTTCATCATCATCAATCAGCCCGCATCCACCTACTGTTGGGCATAGGCCTCTTCTTCTTGGTCTCTCGCCAGTCTCATCCATTGCCCACCAACAGCCTTGACGGCATTGTCTCGCCATCGGGCCATCGAACCACTGAACGCTTTCCTGGCCTCGGCCGCCACTCTGTTACTGGCCTAGTTCACCGTCCATCTTCCCGTCCCGCCCATCTCCACTTAAGTCTCGCGATTCGTTCACCAACATCTGCGACTCGAGTTCGTTGTTGAAATTCGACGTTCGGTACATGATCCATAAGAGAGATGCCTAGCATGACATGCTCCGTAGCCCTCTGTGCCACTTTCATTTTGTGGATATGAGCGTCCATGTTTCGGCACCATAAGAAAGGATAGGCAGGACACACTGGTTAAATGTCTTGGTCTTGAAATATTGCAGGATTTTCGCTCTTAAGACATCTTCCAGTTTTCTAAATTTCCTTACATAAACATAGTTATGTCAATGATATGTCACAGCTAATTAAACATTGATAATAATTTTCTCCCAATAAATTAATGCATACTTTTTAAGGTTCCGTACCGCAAAATAAAAACGGAACCCTTTTAGGATTACTTTGTTGTCCGTCTGTCGGTCTGTTCTTTTGTCAAGATCCTTTTTCTCGGGCCCCGTAAGAGATTATGTTGAAACTAATACCTCCTTTAAAAGTATTTTGCCCCATTGTGCTGTTAAAAATCAGGCTTCTGACTCAACGCAAAAAAAAGTTATTGCCCCTTTCGTAATCAATTTCATACAAATTAGCTCATCATGAAAACAAGTTGACTTAGAAACTTAAAATCCATTCACAATTAAGTATGTTTTTTTTGCATATTTTTTTATAAAAATCCCAAAAAGACATATCTTTAAGTATATTTTGAATACATAAAGTTTCATAGATCGTAAGTATCAAATTTAGTTGGCCGTTTGTAACTGCTCGTGAAATATGTTTGCGTTTTAAGCGGTATGTATGGAACCCTAAGAGTACGAGTCTTACTCACACTTGACAAGTTTTTAATCCTAAAAGCAATTATATAGTAGGCAATAGGTATATCATATCTATCCATAATACACAGTGATCGCGCCACAGTCAAGCTGAACGCGCTTTGTTCGCAGTTTTATAATCTGCACATTTAGAGACCGCTCTAGCGGCGGTGTAGTAACTTTGTTTGTTTTTTATTATTTTTCTATGATTTGATCGACATGACGTGGTCTTTTTCTCTCTTCCGGGTGGGTTTTGTGAGAAAGATTGGTGCCTAAAAAGTTTAATAGCTTGCTTTAGGGCCATCTGTGTGTAAAAATAAAGGTCTTCTAGTGAAACCTTATTGGGGAATTGTTCTCGTAAAGCCGAGTTAATTCTATGAAGATACCGTGGGGATTGCGTCAGTTTTTTGGTGACACGTAGTGAATGCCCGCGGCCTTTTCTTGATCCCTTCTGTTCCCTGCCTTTCTCTTTCCCCTCCATAATACCGGCTCGGCCAGCACTGGAGCAGCGAGCAGCGGATAGCGAGGACCCCAGATTTTGGACTTCTGGAGGTATTTCGACGCCGTCAATGTTTTACTGGACTTGTGTGAGTGTCACTTTTTATTAATAGAACTTTCAACTGAAAAACCTTGTTACTGTCCGCTGGTATTACGTAATCTTTTATTGGGCCCAGCCGAGTTACTCCCTGTGCAGACCAGACAGGTGACAGGGTCTTTCAAACACACAGATAAAGAATATGTTGAATTGCACACCTTTAAGCACCTGTGCCTTCAAAGCAAGTTATATAAAAATTAAAATGTAGATTCTATCATAATAATACTACATACCTATTACCTTAATAATTAATAAAATCTTAAATCTTGAAACAAATAAAACAGTATCATAAAATCATATTTTATTATTTATCAAGTGACCTCATGATAAATTATTATGTAACTATGATAAGGTCCTTTGCGCGAACTTTTTTTTGTTCTTTCCAAAGAAATTTGTCAGCTGATTGAACCACTTTGTACTGGGAAGTGAAAAAAATATTTAACCAAAAAAATTTATTTAATACACCTGCTTAAAATATGATAGATTACTGCCTGTTAAGCGTGCGTAAAATGACATATTTCGCACTCGTGCTTTTTGTTTTTACTACCTACTGACGCCATTATTTAGGTGGTAGAGCTGATGCCGGGCTCGACTGTGGAGGTACCACCATCATACTTGCAAATCCTACCGAAGTTATTCGGGGGAGAGTAAGAGAACAGCTCTTAGGCAAAACCAGGCGGCCCACCATTGCGTGGGACCGCTGGATGGCGCTTTATCCATCCCCAATTGCCAAGCCTTATATAAAACAGACTGGTGACGGGCAGTGGCGTCACCGGTGGAAGGGTTTCGGCACCACGCTCACCAACCCGCCTGCCCAGCGTGTGTGAGTATGGGCATTTCTTCCTGGAGGATCGCCGAGAGTGGCGAAATCCTGGAAAGGCCTATGTCCAGCAGTGGACGAAACAGGCTGATGGATGGATGGATGGACGCCATCTAGGGGAAACCGGCCACATCATTTAGTAAGCAGTAAACCTTTGTTTTACCCACTGACATATAATACAGTAGCAGACCTACTTTTAACATTAATAATAAACGCATAGAAAGGACGCGTGGCAATTTTAGCTCCGTGAACTTTGGGCTCTTTTAAATATAAATATTGTTTGTTTCCAAACAAAATATATATATACTAGAGATTAGTTTACTAATTAACAAATATGTTTTAAGCATAAGCCAGCCAAACAACCCATTTTTATACGTTTCTTCGTACCATGAAGCCCAAATGTAGCTTGTTTTTTGTATGGAAACTTGCCACGCTGTTTGATCCCTATGTTTGGTCTGATTCTTAGTAATAATTATAATAATATGTCTGTGGTTTTACCAGATTCTCATAATAAGATTAGTATTTTCAAACTTTTATATCTTATTATTAAATATATTATGTATGTTCAATTGTAAAATATGTTTTAAGAATTCAAAACGATTTTAGACGTCATAATATTTTAACTATCTTAGAAATTTTCATTCAAAATATTTTAGAAAGAGACATAGGTCTTTGTAGTACAGATTGGCACCAACCAGACTGCGTGTTCTTCAGTCGACTTGTATCTCTTTGATTTTCACTAAAATTGCTTTTATTTTACTATTTCATATAATTTTTCGCAGGTGTATTAAGAAACATCGTTTGATACACGTGCAAAAGTGTTGATATTTCTCGTCCCGACTGTTTTTTGCCTCTAGGTACTGTGTCTCGTCGGCAAAAAAGTCAATCGTGCGTGTCTCTAAATATCAACCTTTACGCACTTGCATCAAAATGTACTGTTTTCTTCTTGACTGTGATGAATTCACGTTACATGATCTACCCTAGAATTATTTTCACTTATTATTGTAGGACCTTAAATACGGCCTTTCTGTGCGTTTTATTTCATTTTGGGTATGGCTTTCCAATGAAAAATAGAAATAAGGATATAATTGCTATTATTAAAAATATAAATAAAATAAAAACAGAATTTTCAATATATTTGACTACCAATTTCCAATGAAAAAGATATACATAACCACAAACTTAAATACTTTACACACACTACATAAAGATGTGTCAAATAAACTCGATGAAACAAGTTTTGTTTTTAATTAAATTAAAAACTTTTGTATTTGTTACCAGCCCAACCAACACCGTCTATGTACACTTACAGTGTAGGTGTTGGCCCAACCCAATTTCAGGACTCGGCTAGTTGTTCGAAAATCCTTCAGCACAGAAGCGTAATGGTAGGTGAGGTTATGGACGGTTGTCATTAATGCAGCAACTCAGCTGTGGTCAGTTGTGGGCGAGACCAAGTGTAATGCTACTTCATTCCGCTAGCGCTATTACATGCACGCTCGATGAAACTAGCGAAGGCAGTACAATCGCACTGATTTCGCGGGCACATTATAGTTTCAATGAGAAATTAGTATTATTTATTTCATTATTTTATCTAAAACGATAAAAAGACATTCAGCTACAACTTTCATAAAAATCCGTTAAATTTAACGTTTTCTATGGGTTTGTTGGTAAGATATTTAAATTCGCATTTTTATTGTTCTAAGTTGCAAAGATCTAGATATCAAGGACTCAGCCTAAGATATTTTAAAAACATTCCATAGCCACCTCACAGCGTTTGTATGAAGATTTGAGCGTGATGCTGATGACTGCCAAAATGTAACCTTCGTGGCTATTTTTTATGACAATCTTGAACCGGTTTTGCCATAACTTGTTTGTCCTAAAATCAGGTTTGGCCGGTAACATTATATAAATACTCTTTGAACTAGAATTAAACACGAACTAATGCATAAATGGAAACACTTTTCCAGAAGCTTTCCTTTCTTCTGAATATTTAATTGGTATTTGTATTTTGGAAATTGCAGAATTTGAAATTAAAAATATTTTTTTGTCTATTTTCTTATCCATTGGCAATTCTCTATGTATTTGTAATAATACTGTTTCGTATGAGATTATGTACAGTAAATCTAGAATAAACCACAATAATTCAATGATACTGATGATTGAGCCGCCCATGCAAAGACCATAAACACCACCAATGTTGGCTGAAAAATAATAAAAAAATATTTTAGTTGTAGCGGTGCAACATTATTATAAACTACTAGCTTTTGCCCGCGGCTCCACCCGCGTCGAAAAGGTTTTTTGGTGGAAATAAGGAAAACAAAATAATTTGATTTTTTGAACAACTATATGCAACATACACCATGTTTAAGCAAAGCGCTAATAGAGACCAATCAAATAAGCCTAAACTCGAAGGGTCTGCTGTTGTCCGTTGAGGAGATCCTGTACCCATCTTTCAGTCCTATCATCAGACCCTGGTCACCATGTTATACCAAAGTGCTAATAAAGACCAATCAAATAAGCCCAAACTCGGAGGGTCTGCTGTTGTCCGTTGAGGAGATCCCGTACTCATCGTCCAGTCCTATCATCAGACCCTGGTCTCCATGTTTTACCACAGTGCTAATAAAGACCAATCAAATAAGCCCAAACTCGAAGGGTCTGCTGTTGTCCGTTGAGGAGATCCTGTACCCATCTTCCAGACCCATCATCAGACCCTGGTCACCATGTTATACCAAATTGCTAATAAAGACCAATCAAATAAGTCCAAACTCGAAGGGTCTGCTGTTTTCTGTTGAGGAGATCCCGTACTCATCTTCCAGTCCCATCATCAGACCCTGGTCTCCATGTTTTACCAAAGTGCTGATAAAGACCAATCAAATAAGCCCAAACTCAAAGGGTCTGCTGTTATCCGTCGAGGAGATCCTGTAGCCATCTTCCAGACCCATCATCAGACCCTGGTCACCATGTTTTACCAAAGTGCTAATAAAGACCAATCAAATGAGCCCAAACTTGAAAGGTCTGCTGTTATCCGTTGAGGAGATCCTGTACCCATCTTCCAGACCCATCATCAGACCCTGGTCACCATGTTTTACCAAAATGCTAATAATGACCAATCAAATAAGCCGAAACTCGAAGAGTCTGCTGTTGTCCGTTGAGGAGATCCTGTACCCATCTTCGAGTCCCATCATCAGACCCTGGTCTCCATGTTTTACCAAAGTGCTAATAAAGACGAATCAAATGAGCCCAAACTTGAAGGGTTTGCTGTTGTCCGTCGAGGAGATCCTGTACCCGTCTCATCATCAGACCCTGGTCACCGTGTTACACCAAAATGCTAATAAAGACCAATCAAATAAGCCAGAACTCGAAGGGTCTGCTGTTGTCCGTTGAGGAGATCCCGTACCCATCTTCCAGTCCCATCATCAGACCCTGGTCTCCGTATTTTACCAAAGTGCTAATAAAGACCAATCAAATGAGCCCAAACTCGAAGGGTCTGCTGTTGTCCGTTGAGGAGATCCTGTACCCATCTTTCAGTCTCATCGTCAGACCCTGGTCACCATGTTATACCAAAGTGCTAATAAAGACCAATCAAATAAGCCCAAACTCGAAGGGTCTGCTGTTGTCCGTTGAGGAGATCCTGTACCCATCTTTCAGTCCCATCATCAGACCCTGGTCACCATATTTTACCAAAGTGCTAATAAAGACCAATCAAATAAGCCCAAACTCGAAGGGTCCGCTGTTCTCCGTTGAGGAAATCCTGTACCCATCTTTCAGTCCCATCATCAGACCCTGGTCACCATGTTATACCAAAGTGCTAATAAAGACCAATCAAATAAGCCCAAACTCGGAGGGTCTGCTGTTGTCCGTTGAGGGGATCCCGTATTCATCGTCCAGTCCTATCATCAGACCCTGGTCTCCATGTTTTACCAAAGTGCTAATAAAGACCAATCAAATAAGCCCAAACTCGAAGGGTCTGCTGTTGTCCGTTGAGGAGATCCTGTACCCATCTTCCAGACCCATCATCAGACCCTTGTCACCATGTTATACCAAATTGCTAATAAAGACCAATCAAATAAGTCCAAACTCGAAGGGTCTGCTGTTTTCTGTTGAGGAGATCCCGTACTCATCTTCCAGTCCCATCATCAGACCCTGGTCTCCATGTTTTACCAAAGTGCTAATAAAGACCAATCAAATAAGCCCAAACTCAAAGGGTCTGCTGTTATCCGTTGAGGAGATCCTGTACCCATCTTCCAGACCCCTCATCAGACCCTGGTCACCATGTTTTACCAAAGTGCTAATAAAGACCAATCAAATGAGCCCAAACTCGAAAGGTCTGCTGTTATCCGTTGAGGAGATCCTGTACCCATCTTCCAGACCCATCATCAGACCCTGGTCACCATGTTATACCAAATTGCTAATAAAGACCAATCAAATAAGTCCAAACTCGAAGGGTCTGCTGTTTTCTGTTGAGGAGATCCCGTACTCATCTTCCAGTCCCATCATCAGACCCTGGTCTCCATGTTTTACCAAAGTGCTAATAATGACCAATCAAATAAGCCGAAACTCGAAGAGTCTGCTGTTGTCCGTTGAGGAGATCCTGTACCCATCTTCGAGTCCCATCATCAGACCCTGGTCTCCATGTTTTACCAAAGTGCTAATAAAGACGAATCAAATGAGCCCAAACTTGAAGGGTTAGCTGTTGTCCGTCGAGGAGATCCTGTACCCGTCTCATCATCAGACCCTGGTCACCGTGTTATACCAAAATGCTAATAAAGACCAATCAAATAAGCCAGAACTCGAAGGGTCTGCTGTTGTCCGTTGAGGAGATCCCGTACCCATCTTCCAGTCCCATCATCAGACCCTGGTCTCCGTATTTTACCAAAGTGCTAATAAAGACCAATCAAATGAGCCCAAACTCGAAGGGTCTGCTGTTGTCCGTTGAGGAGATCCTGTACCCATCTTTCAGTCTCATCGTCAGACCCTGGTCACCATGTTATACCAAAGTGCTAATAAAGACCAATCAAATAAGCCCAAACTCGAAGGGTCTGCTGTTGTCCGTTGAGGAGATCCTGTACCCATCTTTCAGTCCCATCATCAGACCCTGGTCACCATATTTTACCAAAGTGCTAATAAAGACCAATCAAATAAGCCCAAACTCGAAGGGTCCGCTGTTCTCCGTTGAGGAAATCCTGTACCCATCTTTCAGTCCCATCATCAGACCCTGGTCACCATGTTATACCAAAGTGCTAATAAAGACCAATCAAATAAGCCCAAACTCGGAGGGTCTGCTGTTGTCCGTTAAGGAGATCCCGTATTCATCGTCCAGTCCTATCATCAGACCCTGGTCTCCATGTTTTACCAAAGTGCTAATAAAGACCAATCAAATAAGCCCAAACTCGAAGGGTCTGCTGTTGTCCGTTGAGGAGATCCTGTAGCCATCTTCCAGACCCATCATCAGACCTTGGTCACCATGTTTTACCAAAGTGCTAATAAAGACCAATCAAATGAGCCCAAACTTGAAAGGTCTGCTGTTATCCGTTGAGGAGATCCTGTACCCATCTTCCAGACCCATCATCAGACCCTGGTCACCATGTTTTACCAAAATGCTAATAATGACCAATCAAATAAGCCGAAACTCGAAGAGTCTGCTGTTGTCCGTTGAGGAGATCCTGTACCCATCTTCGAGTCCCATCATCAGACCCTGGACTCCATGTTTTACCAAAGTGCTAATAAAGACGAATCAAATGAGCCCAAACTTGAAGGGTTTGCTGTTGTCCGTCGGGGAGATCCTGTACCCGTCTCATCATCAGACCCTGGTCACCGTGTTATACCAAAATGCTAATAAAGACCAATCAAATAAGCCAGAACTCGAAGGGTCTGCTGTTGTCCGTTGAGGAGATCCCGTACCCATCTTCCAGTCCCATCATCAGACCCTGGTCTCCGTATTTTACCAAAGTGCTAATAAAGACCAATCAAATGAGCCCAAACTCGAAGGGTCTGCTGTTGTCCGTTGAGGAGATCCTGTACCCATCTTTCAGTCTCATCGTCAGACCCTGGTCACCATGTTATACCAAAGTGCTAATAAAGACCAATCAAATAAGCCCAAACTCGAAGGGTCTGCTGTTGTCCGTTGAGGAGATCCTGTACCCATCTTTCAGTCCCATCATCAGACCCTGGTCACCATATTTTACCAAAGTGCTAATAAAGACCAATCAAATAAGCCCAAACTCGAAATGTCCGCTGTTCTCCGTTGAGGAAATCCTGTACCCATCTTTCAGTCCCATCATCAGACCCTGGTCACCATGTTATACCAAAGTGCTAATAAAGACCAATCAAATAAGCCCAAACTCGGAGGGTCTGCTGTTGTCCGTTGAGGAGATCCCGTATTCATCGTCCAGTCCTATCATCAGACCCTGGTCTCCATGTTTTACCAAAGTGCTAATAAAGACCAATCAAATAAGCCCAAACTCGAAGGGTCTGCTGTTGTCCGTTGAGGAGATCCTGTACCCATCTTCCAGACCCATCATCAGACCCTGGTCACCATGTTATACCAAATTGCTAATAAAGACCAATCAAATAAGTCCAAACTCGAAGGGTCTGCTGTTTTCTGTTGAGGAGATCCCGTACTCATCTTCCAGTCCCATCATCAGACCCTGGTCTCCATGTTTTACCAAAGTGCTAATAAAGACCAATCAAATAAGCCCAAACTCAAAGGGTCTGCTGTTATCCGTTGAGGAGATCCTGTACCCATCTTCCAGACCCCTCATCAGACCCTGGTCACCATGTTTTACCAAAGTGCTAATAAAGACCAATCAAATGAGCCCAAACTCGAAAGGTCTGCTGTTATCCGTTGAGGAGATCCTGTACCCATCTTCCAGACCCATCATCAGACCCTGGTCACCATGTTATACCAAATTGCTAATAAAGACCAATCAAATAAGTCCAAACTCGAAGGGTCTGCTGTTTTCTGTTGAGGAGATCCCGTACTCATCTTCCAGTCCCATCATCAGACCCTGGTCTCCATGTTTTACCAAAGTGCTGATAAAGACCAATCAAATAAGCCCAAACTCAAAGGGTCTGCTGTTATCCGTCGAGGAGATCCTGTAGCCATCTTCCAGATCCATCATCAGACCCTGGTCACCATGTTTTACCAAAGTGCTAATAAAGACCAATCAAATGAGCCCAAACTTGAAAGGTCTGCTGTTATCCGTTGAGGAGATCCTGTACCCATCTTCCAGACCCATCATCAGACCCTGGTCACCATGTTTTACCAAAATGCTAATAATGACCAATCAAATAAGCCGAAACTCGAAGAGTCTGCTGTTGTCCGTTGAGGAGATCCTGTACCCATCTTCGAGTCCCATCATCAGACCCTGGTCTCCATGTTTTACCAAAGTGCTAATAAAGACGAATCAAATGAGCCCAAACTTGAAGGGTTAGCTGTTGTCCGTCGAGGAGATCCTGTACCCGTCTCATCATCAGACCCTGGTCACCGTGTTATACCAAAATGCTAATAAAGACCAATCAAATAAGCCAGAACTCGAAGGGTCTGCTGTTGTCCGTTGAGGAGATCCCGTACCCATCTTCCAGTCCCATCATCAGACCCTGGTCTCCGTATTTTACCAAAGTGCTAATAAAGACCAATCAAATGAGCCCAAACTCAAAGGGTCTGCTGTTGTCCGTTGAGGAGATCCTGTACCCATCTTTCAGTCTCATCGTCAGACCCTGGTCACCATGTTATACCAAAGTGCTAATAAAGACCAATCAAATAAGCCCAAACTCGAAGGGTCTGCTGTTGTCCGTTGAGGAGATCCTGTACCCATCTTTCAGTCCCATCATCAGACCCTGGTCACCATATTTTACCAAAGTGCTAATAAAGACCAATCAAATAAGCCCAAACTCGAAGGGTCCGCTGTTCTCCGTTGAGGAAATCCTGTACCCATCTTTCAGTCCCATCATCAGACCCTGGTCACCATGTTATACCAAAGTGCTAATAAAGACCAATCAAATAAGCCCAAACTCGGAGGGTCTGCTGTTGTCCGTTGAGGAGATCCTGTACCCATCTTCCAGACCCATCATCAGACCCTGGTCACCATGTTATACCAAAATGCTAATAAAGACCAATCAAATAAGCCAGAACTCGAAGGGTCTGCTGTTGTCCGTTGAGGAGATCCCGTACCCATCTTCCAGTCCCATCATCAGACCCTGGTCTCCGTATTTTACCAAAGTGCTAATAAAGACCAATCAAATGAGCCCAAACTCGAAGGGTCTGCTGTTGTCCGTTGAGGAGATCCTGTACCCATCTTTCAGTCTCATCGTCAGACCCTGGTCACCATGTTATACCAAATTGCTAATAAAGACCAATCAAATAAGTCCAAACTCGAAGGGTCTGCTGTTTTCTGTTGAGGAGATCCCGTACTCATCTTCCAGTCCCATCATCAGACCCTGGTCTCCATGTTTTACCAAAGTGCTAATAATGACCAATCAAATAAGTCCAAACTCGAAGGGTCTGCTGTTGTCCGTTGAGGAGATCCTGTACCCATCTTTCAGTCCCATCATCAGACCCTGGTCACCATATTTTACCAAAGTGCTAATAAAGACCAATCAAATAAGCCCAAACTCGAAGGGTCCGCTGTTCTCCGTTGAGGAAATCCTGTACCCATCTTTCAGTCCCATCATCAGACCCTGGTCACCATGTTATACCAAAGTGCTAATAAAGACCAATCAAATAAGCCCAAACTCGGAGGGTCTGCTGTTGTCCGTTAAGGAGATCCCGTATTCATCGTCCAGTCCTATCATCAGACCCTGGTCTCCATGTTTTACCAAAGTGCTAATAAAGACCAATCAAATAAGCCCAAACTCGAAGGGTCTGCTGTTGTCCGTTGAGGAGATCCTGTACCCATCTTTCAGTCTCATCGTCAGACCCTGGTCACCATGTTATACCAAAGTGCTAATAAAGACCAATCAAATAAGCCCAAACTCGAAGGGTCTGCTGTTGTCCGTTGAGGAGATCCTGTACCCATCTTTCAGTCCCATCATCAGACCCTGGTCACCATATTTTACCAAAGTGCTAATAAAGACCAATCAAATAAGCCCAAACTCGAAATGTCCGCTGTTCTCCGTTGAGGAAATCCTGTACCCATCTTTCAGTCCCATCATCAGACCCTGGTCACCATGTTATACCAAAGTGCTAATAAAGACCAATCAAATAAGCCCAAACTCGGAGGGTCTGCTGTTGTCCGTTGAGGAGATCCCGTATTCATCGTCCAGTCCTATCATCAGACCCTGGTCTCCATGTTTTACCAAAGTGCTAATAAAGACCAATCAAATAAGCCCAAACTCGAAGGGTCTGCTGTTGTCCGTTGAGGAGATCCTGTACCCATCTTTCAGTCCCATCATCAGACCCTGGTCACCATGTTATACCAAATTGCTAATAAAGACCAATCAAATAAGTCCAAACTCGAAGGGTCTGCTGTTTTCTGTTGAGGAGATCCCGTACTCATCTTCCAGTCCCATCATCAGACCCTGGTCTCCATGTTTTACCAAAGTGCTAATAAAGACCAATCAAATAAGCCCAAACTCAAAGGGTCTGCTGTTATCCGTTGAGGAGATCCTGTACCCATCTTCCAGACCCCTCATCAGACCCTGGTCACCATGTTTTACCAAAGTGCTAATAAAGACCAATCAAATGAGCCCAAACTCGAAAGGTCTGCTGTTATCCGTTGAGGAGATCCTGTACCCATCTTCCAGACCCATCATCAGACCCTGGTCACCATGTTATACCAAATTGCTAATAAAGACCAATCAAATAAGTCCAAACTCGAAGGGTCTGCTGTTTTCTGTTGAGGAGATCCCGTACTCATCTTCCAGTCCCATCATCAGACCCTGGTCTCCATGTTTTACCAAAGTGCTGATAAAGACCAATCAAATAAGCCCAAACTCAAAGGGTCTGCTGTTATCCGTCGAGGAGATCCTGTAGCCATCTTCCAGATCCATCATCAGACCCTGGTCACCATGTTTTACCAAAGTGCTAATAAAGACCAATCAAATGAGCCCAAACTTGAAAGGTCTGCTGTTATCCGTTGAGGAGATCCTGTACCCATCTTCCAGACCCATCATCAGACCCTGGTCACCATGTTTTACCAAAATGCTAATAATGACCAATCAAATAAGCCGAAACTCGAAGAGTCTGCTGTTGTCCGTTGAGGAGATCCTGTACCCATCTTCGAGTCCCATCATCAGACCCTGGTCTCCATGTTTTACCAAAGTGCTAATAAAGACGAATCAAATGAGCCCAAACTTGAAGGGTTAGCTGTTGTCCGTCGAGGAGATCCTGTACCCGTCTCATCATCAGACCCTGGTCACCGTGTTATACCAAAATGCTAATAAAGACCAATCAAATAAGCCAGAACTCGAAGGGTCTGCTGTTGTCCGTTGAGGAGATCCCGTACCCATCTTCCAGTCCCATCATCAGACCCTGGTCTCCGTATTTTACCAAAGTGCTAATAAAGACCAATCAAATGAGCCCAAACTCGAAGGGTCTGCTGTTGTCCGTTGAGGAGATCCTGTACCCATCTTTCAGTCTCATCGTCAGACCCTGGTCACCATGTTATACCAAAGTGCTAATAAAGACCAATCAAATAAGCCCAAACTCGAAGGGTCTGCTGTTGTCCGTTGAGGAGATCCTGTACCCATCTTTCAGTCCCATCATCAGACCCTGGTCACCATATTTTACCAAAGTGCTAATAAAGACCAATCAAATAAGCCCAAACTCGAAGGGTCCGCTGTTCTCCGTTGAGGAAATCCTGTACCCATCTTTCAGTCCCATCATCAGACCCTGGTCACCATGTTATACCAAAGTGCTAATAAAGACCAATCAAATAAGCCCAAACTCGGAGGGTCTGCTGTTGTCCGTTGAGGAGATCCTGTACCCATCTTCCAGACCCATCATCAGACCCTGGTCACCATGTTATACCAAAATGCTAATAAAGACCAATCAAATAAGCCAGAACTCGAAGGGTCTGCTGTTGTCCGTTGAGGAGATCCCGTACCCATCTTCCAGTCCCATCATCAGACCCTGGTCTCCGTATTTTACCAAAGTGCTAATAAAGACCAATCAAATGAGCCCAAACTCGAAGGGTCTGCTGTTGTCCGTTGAGGAGATCCTGTACCCATCTTTCAGTCTCATCGTCAGACCCTGGTCACCATGTTATACCAAATTGCTAATAAAGACCAATCAAATAAGTCCAAACTCGAAGGGTCTGCTGTTTTCTGTTGAGGAGATCCCGTACTCATCTTCCAGTCCCATCATCAGACCCTGGTCTCCATGTTTTACCAAAGTGCTAATAATGACCAATCAAATAAGTCCAAACTCGAAGGGTCTGCTGTTGTCCGTTGAGGAGATCCTGTACCCATCTTTCAGTCCCATCATCAGACCCTGGTCACCATATTTTACCAAAGTGCTAATAAAGACCAATCAAATAAGCCCAAACTCGAAGGGTCCGCTGTTCTCCGTTGAGGAAATCCTGTACCCATCTTTCAGTCCCATCATCAGACCCTGGTCACCATGTTATACCAAAGTGCTAATAAAGACCAATCAAATAAGCCCAAACTCGGAGGGTCTGCTGTTGTCCGTTAAGGAGATCCCGTATTCATCGTCCAGTCCTATCATCAGACCCTGGTCTCCATGTTTTACCAAAGTGCTAATAAAGACCAATCAAATAAGCCCAAACTCGAAGGGTCTGCTGTTGTCCGTTGAGGAGATCCTGTAGCCATCTTCCAGACCCATCATCAGACCCTGGTCACCATGTTTTACCAAAGTGCTAATAAAGACCAATCAAATGAGCCCAAACTTGAAAGGTCTGCTGTTATCCGTTGAGGAGATCCTGTACCCATCTTCCAGACCCATCATCAGACCCTGGTCACCATGTTTTACCAAAATGCTAATAATGACCAATCAAATAAGCCGAAACTCGAAGAGTCTGCTGTTGTCCGTTGAGGAGATCCTGTACCCATCTTCGAGTCCCATCATCAGACCCTGGACTCCATGTTTTACCAAAGTGCTAATAAAGACGAATCAAATGAGCCCAAACTTGAAGGGTTTGCTGTTGTCCGTCGAGGAGATCCTGTACCCGTCTCATCATCAGACCCTGGTCACCGTGTTATACCAAAATGCTAATAAAGACCAATCAAATAAGCCAGAACTCGAAGGGTCTGCTGTTGTCCGTTGAGGAGATCCCGTACCCATCTTCCAGTCCCATCATCAGACCCTGGTCTCCGTATTTTACCAAAGTGCTAATAAAGACCAATCAAATAAGCCCAAACTCGAAGGGTCCGCTGTTCTCCGTTGAGGAAATCCTGTACCCATCTTTCAGTCCCATCATCAGACCCTGGTCACCATGTTATACCAAAGTGCTAATAAAGACCAATCAAATAAGCCCAAACTCGGAGGGTCTGCTGTTGTCCGTTGAGGAGATCCCGTATTCATCGTCCAGTCCTATCATCAGACCCTGGTCTCCATGTTTTACCAAAGTGCTAATAAAGACCAATCAAATAAGCCCAAACTCGAAGGGTCTGCTGTTGTCCGTTGAGGAGATCCTGTACCCATCTTCCAGACCCATCATCAGACCCTGGTCACCATGTTATACCAAATTGCTAATAAAGACCAATCAAATAAGTCCAAACTCGAAGGGTCTGCTGTTTTCTGTTGAGGAGATCCCGTACTCATCTTCCAGTCCCATCATCAGATCCTGGTCTCCATGTTTTACCAAAGTGCTAATAAAGACCAATCAAATAAGCCCAAACTCAAAGGGTCTGCTGTTATCCGTTGAGGAGATCCTGTACCCATCTTCCAGACCCCTCATCAGACCCTGGTCACCATGTTTTACCAAAGTGCTAATAAAGACCAATCAAATGAGCCCAAACTCGAAAGGTCTGCTGTTATCCGTTGAGGAGATCCTGTACCCATCTTCCAGACCCATCATCAGACCCTGGTCACCATGTTTTACCAAAATGCTAATAATGACCAATCAAATAAGCCGAAACTCGAAGAGTCTGCTGTTGTCCGTTGAGGAGATCCTGTACCCATCTTCGAGTCCCATCATCAGACCCTGGACTCCATGTTTTACCAAAGTGCTAATAAAGACGAATCAAATGAGCCCAAACTTGAAGGGTTTGCTGTTGTCCGTCGAGGAGATCCTGTACCCGTCTCATCATCAGACCCTGGTCACCGTGTTATACCAAAATGCTAATAAAGACCAATCAAATAAGCCAGAACTCGAAGGGTCTGCTGTTGTCCGTTGAGGAGATCCCGTACCCATCTTCCAGTCCCATCATCAGACCCTGGTCTCCGTATTTTACCAAAGTGCTAATAAAGACCAATCAAAAAAGCCCAAACTCGAAGGGTCCGCTGTTCTCCGTTGAGGAAATCCTGTACCCATCTTTCAGTCCCATCATCAGACCCTGGTCACCATGTTATACCAAAGTGCTAATAAAGACCAATCAAATAAGCCCAAACTCGGAGGGTCTGCTGTTGTCCGTTGAGGAGATCCCGTATTCATCGTCCAGTCCTATCATCAGACCCTGGTCTCCATGTTTTACCAAAGTGCTAATAAAGACCAATCAAATAAGCCCAAACTCGAAGGGTCTGCTGTTGTCCGTTGAGGAGATCCTGTACCCATCTTCCAGACCCATCATCAGACCCTGGTCACCATGTTATACCAAATTGCTAATAAAGACCAATCAAATAAGTCCAAACTCGAAGGGTCTGCTGTTTTCTGTTGAGGAGATCCCGTACTCATCTTCCAGTCCCATCATCAGACCCTGGTCTCCATGTTTTACCAAAGTGCTAATAAAGACCAATCAAATAAGCCCAAACTCAAAGGGTCTGCTGTTATCCGTTGAGGAGATCCTGTACCCATCTTCCAGACCCCTCATCAGACCCTGGTCACCATGTTTTACCAAAGTGCTAATAAAGACCAATCAAATGAGCCCAAACTCGAAAGGTCTGCTGTTATCCGTTGAGGAGATCCTGTACCCATCTTCCAGACCCATCATCAGACCCTGGTCACCATGTTATACCAAATTGCTAATAAAGACCAATCAAATAAGTCCAAACTCGAAGGGTCTGCTGTTTTCTGTTGAGGAGATCCCGTACTCATCTTCCAGTCCCATCATCAGACCCTGGTCTCCATGTTTTACCAAAGTGCTGATAAAGACCAATCAAATAAGCCCAAACTCAAAGGGTCTGCTGTTATCCGTCGAGGAGATCCTGTAGCCATCTTCCAGATCCATCATCAGACCCTGGTCACCATGTTTTACCAAAGTTCTAATAAAGACCAATCAAATGAGCCCAAACTTGAAAGGTCTGCTGTTATCCGTTGAGGAGATCCTGTACCCATCTTCCAGACCCATCATCAGACCCTGGTCACCATGTTTTACCAAAATGCTAATAATGACCAATCAAATAAGCCGAAACTCGAAGAGTCTGCTGTTGTCCGTTGAGGAGATCCTGTACCCATCTTCGAGTCCCATCATCAGACCCTGGTCTCCATGTTTTACCAAAGTGCTAATAAAGACGAATCAAATGAGCCCAAACTTGAAGGGTTAGCTGTTGTCCGTCGAGGAGATCCTGTACCCGTCTCATCATCAGACCCTGGTCACCGTGTTATACCAAAATGCTAATAAAGACCAATCAAATAAGCCAGAACTCGAAGGGTCTGCTGTTGTCCGTTGAGGAGATCCCGTACCCATCTTCCAGTCCCATCATCAGACCCTGGTCTCCGTATTTTACCAAAGTGCTAATAAAGACCAATCAAATGAGCCCAAACTCGAAGGGTCTGCTGTTGTCCGTTGAGGAGATCCTGTACCCATCTTTCAGTCTCATCGTCAGACCCTGGTCACCATGTTATACCAAAGTGCTAATAAAGACCAATCAAATAAGCCCAAACTCGAAGGGTCTGCTGTTGTCCGTTGAGGAGATCCTGTACCCATCTTTCAGTCCCATCATCAGACCCTGGTCACCATATTTTACCAAAGTGCTAATAAAGACCAATCAAATAAGCCCAAACTCGAAGGGTCCGCTGTTCTCCGTTGAGGAAATCCTGTACCCATCTTTCAGTCCCATCATCAGACCCTGGTCACCATGTTATACCAAAGTGCTAATAAAGACCAATCAAATAAGCCCAAACTCGGAGGGTCTGCTGTTGTCCGTTGAGGAGATCCTGTACCCATCTTCCAGACCCATCATCAGACCCTGGTCACCATGTTATACCAAATTGCTAATAAAGACCAATCAAATAAGTCCAAACTCGAAGGGTCTGCTGTTTTCTGTTGAGGAGATCCCGTACTCATCTTCCAGTCCCATCATCAGACCCTGGTCTCCATGTTTTACCAAAGTGCTAATAAAGACCAATCAAATAAGCCCAAACTCAAAGGGTCTGCTGTTATCCGTTGAGGAGATCCTGTACCCATCTTCCAGACCCCTCATCAGACCCTGGTCACCATGTTTTACCAAAGTGCTAATAAAGACCAATCAAATGAGCCCAAACTCGAAAGGTCTGCTGTTATTCGTTGAGGAGATCCTGTACCCATCTTCCAGACCCATCATCAGACCCTGGTCACCATGTTTTACCAAAATGCTAATAATGAACAATCAAATAAGCCGAAACTCGAAGAGTCTGCTGTTGTCCGTTGAGGAGATCCTGTACCCATCTTCGAGTCCCATCATCAGACCCTGGTCTCCATGTTTTACCAAAATGCTAATAAAGACCAATCAAATAAGCCCAAACTCGAAGGGTCTACTGTTGTCCGTTGAGGAGATCCCGTACCCATCTCCCAGTCCCATCATCAGACCCTGGTCTCCGTATTTTACCAAAGTGCTAATAAAGACCAATCAAATGAGCCCAAACTCGAAGGGTCTGCTGTTGTCCGTTGAGGAGATCCTGTACCCATCTTTCAGTCTCATCGTCAGACCCTGGTCACCATGTTACACCAAAGGGCTAATAAAGACCAATCAAATAAGCCCAAACTCGAAGGGTCTGCTGTTGTCCGTTGAGGAGATCCTGTACCCATCTTTCAGTCCCATCATCAGACCCTGGTCACCATGTTTTACCAAAGTGCTAATAAAGACCAATCAAATAAGCCCAAACTCGAAGGGTCCGCTGTTCTCTGTTGAGGAAATCCTGTACCCATCTTTCAGTCCCATCATCATACCCTGGTCACCATGTTATACCAAAGTGCTAATAAAGACCAATCAAATAAGCCCAAACTGGAAGGGTCTGCTGTTGTCCATTGAGGAGATCCCGTACCCATCTTCCAATCCCATCATCAGACCCTGGTCACCATGTTTTACCAAAGTACTAATAAAGACAAATCAAATAAGCCCAAACTCGAAGGGTCTGCTGTTGTCCGTTGAGGAGATCCTGTACCCATCTTCCAGTCCCATCATCAGACCCTGGCCACCATGTTTTACCAAAGTGCCAAGAAGTGTGTCAGGATCGTTGTAGATGGAAATCCGTAGTCAGATTAAACTCATACAGTTTTCTCGTATGGGAAAAATCAATACATAAACCTGGCTGTAATCACTTTTTCAAGCTAAATATTAGCAAGAGGTGTGTCCGGATCGTTGTAGATGGAAATCTGTAGTCAAATAAAACTGATATAGTTTTCCCGTATGGGAACAAATCATTACTTAAACCATAGTATTTCATGTATCTATGCTTAAACCTGGCTGTAGCTACTTTTTCAAGCTTAATATTAGTAAAAGGTGTGTCAGGATCGTTGTAGATGGAAATATTTAGTCAGATTAAACTGATACAGTTTTCTCGTATGGAAAAACAACTGGTTTCATCACGTATAACTAACCATTTGGTCGAGGAACGCCTATAAAGCAGCTAAGCAGCGTTTTTTCTCCCGACATGGTTCACAAATATTGAATTTTCAAACTGAAAACTTATTTTTATTAAAATAAAATATTTATTTTATTTATTTATTTATTTCTCTCTCTTACATCTATCATTACAGGTTCTTAACCTAATGCGACAGTGTATTTCCATAACAAAGGATACCAAGTGTAACCTTTGTGAATTCGCTTAGCGTACAAGAAAACAAATCGATTTCCTCCGCGACCATGTTGAGAGTGTGCAGTGCACGCGTTAAGGGCGTCTTGCTCAGTAGGTTGGTGCGAGCTTTCGGCACCACCAGCAACCGCGGCCGCCGCCGCCGACCCACGAACCCGTCAGGCACGCACAGATCTACTCTTCTAAGCAACTCCGGATTATGTGTCTTCCCGTTAATCAATTTAAACAAATAGCTTACTAATGCTAATATCCTACGAACTCGTAGCTCAACCTATCCCACCATACCTAGTATAAATAGAGACGGGTACATGAGTGGGTAAAATGGATATACCCCATATTGTCTAAAGTATAAATATCTAATAAATTTGTTTTGTATTTTCTCCATCATGAGACTATATTTAATCTCATGAGGAGCCCAGATGACTGCGTTGCTTTCTAGCTGACTCCTAACCAATGCATTGTATAAAGCAATTATGGCCCTAATATTCGTAAAACCATGCACTCTGCGTAATATAAACCCTAAATTTCTAAAAGCTTTTTTACAGATTTTAATAATATGCTCCCTAAAGGATAAATTTGTAGTAAATCTCACCCCAAGATCTCGCACTTCAGTTACTCTTTTGACAGGTTCTGTGTCAACTTTGTACTCGTGATGGTAAGGAGCATGCGACTTTGAGAATGAGATAGTCAAGCATTTAGACGTGTTAAACTGCAGTTTGTTAGCTTTACTCCACGCCACCACTGCATCGATATCCTCCTGTAATCCTACACCTTCTGAGGAGTTCTTAACATTTAATGATAATTTGAGGTCATCAGCAAACAATAAACATCTCGCGTTTTTTACCACATTGGGTAGATCGTTTATCATAATCAAAAATTCTAGCGGCCCCAAATTACTGCCTTGACTGACCCCAGATCGCGTGTAATAAAGATCAGATCTATGACATTCGTATTCTACATACTGCTGTCTGTCCGCCATGTAGCTGGAGAAAATTTCAGCAGCTGGTGGGCACAACCGACCCCCGCCAACTTATGTAGCAAGATATCATTATCGACTAAATCGAATGCTTTTTTAAAGTCAAAGTATACGGTGTCGATTTGCCCACCGGAATCCACTGTTGGCACCACTTGCGCCATTAGGTTCAGGAGATTAGTTGCTGTGTTGTGTTCTGGTCTAAAACCGTGCTGTGCATCTGATAATTGAGCACTGACCTGGGTTAGTACGGATTTTTGAATCGCCGATTCGAACACTTTTGCTGGCGTAGAGAGAACCGCAACTGGTCTGTGATCCCTCACGTCTGAACTGGAGGCTCCTTTAGGAACAGGTATTACGCGAGTCACCTTCCATCGACTTGGAAAGAGCATTTTCTGCAAACAGTTGTTGTACAAGTGAAGTAAAGGTTCCGCAAGAACAGCACGACAATCCCTAAAGAAGTAAGCTGGCACCCCATCTGGGCCTGCTGACCGCTTTGGCTTCAACCGTTTAAGCGACTGCCTCACCTCTAACAACTGTAGTTTTTCAAGATGAATGTGGGCTGCAGCATTCTGTCCACCTACGTCTTTCACTGCTTTCTCCACATCAAGTCTAGGACATTCCGGGTTGTAGACTGAGTAAAAGTATTCAGCAAACTTTTCAGCACTTTCTTCAGCTGTAAGAACAGTATCATTGAGAATAATGTTTTTCCCATTGCGATCTCCTTTTTTAGATTGCACATACTTCCAAAACGACTTCGGGTCCTCGACTAAATGACTCTGAACGCGGTCACAGTAACACTCTTGTGCCAATTTTATCAAGATCTTAACATGAGCCCTGCATCGCGAAAATGCTTCATAATCACATTTACTCCTACTTGCCTTAAATTTCTTATGAAGCTGAGCCTTAAGCTTAATGTCGCGAATAATTTCAGATGTGTACCACTCGGGATAATTGTATCTAGAGTCTACACACTTCTACACGCCTATGTTACTCAACAATAGTATAGCTTTTTATAAAAGAAATAAGTTTTAGAATCGGTTCAGTAGTTCCAAAGTTTACCTCAAACATACAAACAAACAAAAAAACAAATCTTTCCTCTTTATATAATAATTGTGTAGATAAATGATTGATTAACGAATACATCTAGTCTTAATGGCAACAGGTGGTTACAGAACACTTAGGACTTGCTTAGAACTAATAAAGTCGAAAGTTTTCATGATTAATTTTTACGTAATACTACAAACACACTAATAGTCGAGGAGCAAACTGCAAATGTTTACCTTCTGTAGGATTTCTTGATCAGAGAAGGTGCGACTATGTAGAACACTAATATTCCCACAGAGTTCAGTTTGCGCCTGGTCTATGACCAACAACAATTCAATAAAACGTTACAAAACCCGGTAGGAATTAACTTTCAAAGATGTAAATTCGTTGTGGGTTCTATTGACCACAAAATCCATCTATGAAATTGTAGTTAATATCATGCAGCAGGGTATTTTATTGCGATGAGAAGGAATCTACGCAATTCAATGCGATTATTATTTTTTTAGGGTTCCGTACCTCAAGAGGAAAAAAATGGAGCCCTTGTAGGATTACTTTCCTGTCCGTCTGTCTGTCAAGACCCTTTATCTCGGGAACTCGTGGAGGTATCGAGTTGAAATTAAAACCTTAAGCTCAAGTCTACAGTCTCTTGAAACTGGGTTAGACCAGTTAGTTAGACGGGTTGACTAAGATCAATTTTTTTTTCTCTCTCGTGACATAATTCCTATGGTCTTAAAGCATGTGCAGATGTTTTTGTTACACCCTTGTGCTACCTATTTAACCTAGTGTTGGCAAGTAGCAAGTACCCGACACAATGGAAATTATCTCGCGTGAGCCCTATCCCTAAGACCTCAGATCATTCCCATGTAGAGTTTTATCGCCCTATCGCGATTCTCTGTTCTCCAGCCAAGGTTTTTGAGACTATATTGCATAAAAAATTGTGCCCTCAAATTCAGCCATACTTGGCAGATTCACAACACGGATTTAGGAGTGGTCGATCAACAAACACAAATCTATTGACGCTGGCGGACACTATATCCGGTCATATGGAGAGTGGCTTCCAAGTGGACGTAGCATACCTCGATTTTAAAAAAGCCTTTGATCGGGTTGATAATGACGTCCTACTTGAAAAGCTGTGCGCCATTGGATTTGCTCCAAGTCTGCTCAGCCTGTTTGCCGACTATCTCAGAAACCGACAACAGTATGTCAAGTATGGCTGTTACACCTCAAAACCTTATCATACGCGATCAGGTGTGAGTCAAGGTTCTATCCTCGGCCCGCTTCTTTTCGTTATAATGATTAATGATATAGAGGCCATTCTTAAACACGTATCTTGTCTTCTGTATGCTGATGACCTGAAGCTGATACTAAATGTAAATCAGATGGCTGATTGTGACTTATTACAGAAGGACCTAGACGCTGTGTACAGATGGAGTGTACAGAACAAACTGCACTTTAACGTCAGCAAATGCTTTTGTGTGTCTTTCACGAGGGCGACCCAGACCTATGAAGCAACTTATGTGCTTGGGTCCGAAATGATTGCTCGTGTGAACTCTATCAAAGACCTTGGTGTCACTTTTGATACTCGTCTAACGTTCCACGAGCACATAAAGACCCTGGCTGCTGATTGCTCCAAAAGGCTAGGTTTCGTTCTTCGTAACGCTAAGGATTTCAAAAATCTAAAAGCAATAGAACTTCTCTTTACAGCTCTTGTGAGAAGTAAGATTGAAACTGGAGCCATCGTCTGGAGCCCTCATGAATCAACATACGTGCTATTGCTCGAAAAAGTGCAGAAAGCGTTCCTCCGTTTTCTGTACAAAAAGAAATTTGGGTACTACCCTTTTATGTATCCGACAAAATACCTCCTTGGTATGCTGGGGTTCAACTCGTTGGAAGTTCGACGAGACTGTGAGCAGCTTGTTGCAGCATGTCGCATGTTGCGTGGTGAATCAGACTGCCCACAGCTCACCAATCAAGTATGTCGACTGTTTGTGCCTGACAAATACCTCCGAACTCGTAAGCACGTTCTATTGTCGGTTCCGGCGTCGCATACTGTTTCTCGTAGCATGTCTCCGCTCGTCCGGGCCCGGTCATCACTCAACACACTGTTGTCTTCGGTACCAGAGTGTGATTTGTTTGCTGATAGATTGATGACTGTGAGTGAGAAATGTCTGGCGTTCTGTGAGCGTGATGAATGAAAGGAACGTCCCTATTTATAATGAATTGTATATCTTACTTTATCTTTTTAATTGTTAATTTTACATATTGAATTTATATTTTATTTTAATCAATAATTAATTTTAATATATAATTGTATAACGCATTGGTGTAAGCTGTAATGTTATACTTTTTAAATAAATAAATAATAATAATAATATATTTGCCTTTACTTGAGTAGGTATAAGAAAATTCTATAGATTAAGTTTGTGTTACAAATGAAAAAAATCATGTTTGCTAAGTTTCTTGGCCTTCTTCTTAGTAATACTAATCGATTGGTGCGGATGATTAGGCATTATGTATATATAATGTTTTTATTCCTATATTTCTCTATTTTATACAGGTGTATAACTTTATTATATTTTAGTAGCCCAACCTTAATATTTTTTGGATGTAGGTATTTCCCGTATTTATTTATCAACTTGTTTGTTCGTTGCATCATTTATATATAATATTTTTATTCCAAGATTTCTCTATTTTATGCAGGTGTATAATTACATTTTAGTAGCCCAACCTAAATATTTTTGGTATGTATTTCCCGTATTAGTACATACATATTTTTTATTTTTATTCTAAAGATATATATTGTAGAGATTAACTTTGACTTGTAGAAAGTATACTTTATGTGTGTATTTTACAAAATAAACATTTTGATTTGATTTAATTTGCTGTGAAAAAAATCAAACTTCCAAGTTAACTTAAACAAAGCATACGGCCGTTTATGCCGCAAAAACCTATATTTCGACACTCTCAAGGGAATCAAACTATATAGGGTATTTCCCGTTGACCTAGAACTATGAAATTTGGCAAGTAATACCGTCTAATACTACAAGTATGGGAAGAAATCTTAAACTATACATTTGTAATTAGATCATAAAAAATCATCGAGGTTGAGCAACGGTATGCGCGGTCATAATTGTACTGGTGACCAAATCTTTTTGTATGTTTTTTTAAACTTTTATAAATTTGTACGGAACCCTCGGTGGGCGTGTCCGACTCGCACTTGTCCAGTTTTTTCTATTATAAAGTGTGTTTAAAACACATATTCTCGCCAGTCCCCTAGAAAGGTAGGCAGAGACTACAGATTTAACAACAATCTAGTCATACAAGCTCTTCTATGTATTACCTATACTTTTGACATAGCCCTTCTTCAGCGTCCACGTAGAGCAGCCCAATCGAGCTTGGACACGCTCAACATAAATTTCTTTCGTGACTCTGATTTTATTCATCCGCTCTATAATTGTGCCCAAACCACTGAAACATTCCTTTTTAGGGTTCCTTACCCAAAGGTGCCAAACGTGACCCCTGTTACTAAGCCTCCACTGTCTGTCTGTCTGTCTGTCCGTCCGTCTGTCACAGGGGTCTACAACTTCAACCTTTTTAGGTATAGAGTTGAAATTTTCACAAAATTCGTGTTACTATGCCTCTACCACGAAAAATATTGAAATATTAAAAAAAAAAGATTGGTCTCCGCACAAGAAACCTCGAAAAATTTGATTATTTTAACGTTATTTGTTTTGGCTCTAACTTAAAGACCGTAATACACACAAGTTTTAAATTTAGTCACATTGTAGGACATACTTTTAGGTAAAATAAAAAATATTAAAATGTAGGGTCCCTTACGTAGACGGGGCCAAATTTTTTATCAGGCGCTACCATTCTAGCGGTTGGTTTTTGTAGCCTTGATGTTGCTTTGGCTATCTCAGTATATTTAGGTGCATTATTTAATTGTTGTTATTTACCATAATGCTTTTAGGGTTCCGCACCTGTATTGTAGGGTGGTACGGAACTCTTTGTGCGCTCAACTTGCACTTGGGCAAATTATTATATAGTAGTTACTACATTATCTTTCAGGCCGCAGCGATCCCATAAATCGATGTTTTTCACGCTATCGATCACTGTCAAAAAACACTACTTATTAGAAACTTATTCTCTGATAAAAGTAAGTCTCAGATGGGATACATTTTTCTTATATGATGTGTTTGAAACATGATAGAACTAAACTTCTATATTTTAAGCACTTGGCGATTTATCCATTGCAAGGAGGTAACAAATTATTTTTTTTATCGTTGCGGTATAGAAAATCAGAAAAGTAAATCTGGACGTGAGGAGTTCTGAACCAGGACTCGAAGGTCTGATGTGTTTGAAATGATGTTTCTTTCTTACTTTGCTGTTAAAAATACGCATATAAAGTAACATTTATTTATACAACCAAATTCATACTAGCCTAGGTAAGTTATCAGTACCACGGATCAATCATTCTTTTGAAAAGAAAATATTGACTTTCCATTGTATCGACTCGGGGCTGCGTTTGTAGGGAGTATTTCCGAAAAAGGGCCATCGAACCTTGATACCGAATACTTAACTAGCTCGGACTAATTAATTAAGTGGTTAATTCGTCCAAGTTACCTAGTCATCAGTGTAATTTTGGCTGTATAAATAAAAACTACCTTATATTAAGAATGTAATAATTAAAAAATATTAGGCTATTAAGTAACGAACACAAGCTTTTCATTTATCCATCCTTCCATCAGCCTATGTTCGTCATTTGTTGGACATAACCCTTTCCAATATTTCTCCACTCTTGGCGGTCCTCTGTTCTCCTCATCCAGCCGCCACCCATAACATCCTTCAGATCGTCGGTCTAGTGGGCACGAGGTCGGCCTACGCCATGCTTTGCTGTACGTGGTCTCTATTCTAACGGCTTTCGGCCCCAATGGCCATCGTGTGGGTGACATAATTAAATCATGCAGGAATCATATCAAAATACTTCCTGTACCAAAACTAATTTCAGTAAAGACACAGAACTGATGTAGGCAACTTTTCATCTTAGTTTAAAACAATACTTATGTTGTATAACTTTGCTAATACCAAAGAGCTTCTGCACCAACGAGTAGCACGCCCCGCGGCTTTCCTTGTAACTATATACCTACAAGTTCATACTCATTTACATGTAATGTACCTTGTCACGCTTGAAAACCTCGTCAACCCTTGATTCTTGCTCTCGCTCTCTCTCGGATGAACTTCGTCTGGTAGAATGTCATCACCAGGACACGCCTTTTTTGTAGGTTTTTACTTTATCATTTTAAAAACAATCCTTTAATCCGGTGATATTTTATTACCATAACAACGGATAATTTGAAAAAAAATTGGTAATATCGATTTAGAAATTGAATTTTCCTGTACGAAATAAATATTTCGAGGTTATAGTTTGCAAAGGTTTGGCTCACACACCAATTTTTTTTTATTTATCTCATGTAAGACTAGGTATTCTTAACTATCTATAGACCATTCACTATAAGAAGTCCCCTGGCTTGGGAAATGGTAGTACTGCATATAATGTAGCCAATGGCTCACGTAGCATTCACCCTACTACACATTCATAATATTTACTTAACTGCGTTTTTTTATATATTAATTAAATTAGACTACTCTTTAATGAAAATAAAAAGTACAGAATTAAAAAATCAAAATGATCAATTATTTATTGATTTCTATTTCGCAAACAACACGTAATATCTAATGGTATGAATATTTATACATGCATCTCTGTACTAAAACGGTATTTTTTATTTCTTGTTCTAGCTCGACGAAGTTTGTTCTAAAACTTCTAAATAGTCGCGCTCCCGTTTTTGACGATTATTTCCAGGCGACTTAATGTGAATGCTTGTTTCCGATATGCCTGCAAAAGTAAGTGAATAGCGAATTATTATTTGCCCATAAAATTGGCTTTATGTTTAAAGCTGGTATCCCTATTTTACTAACCTGTCATGGCACTGACACGAGATCGAACCCGACCGAGAGGAATCACGGTGCATTGTTTGCATTTTCTCTTTCACAAAAGGCGTACCTTCAACACAATCTCTTTTGCACTATTTCTCAACGGCTTTGGTAATAACAATACATAATTTATCAAATAATTTTAAAAAATCTGACTGACAATCAACATGACAGCAAAAGTTTGACAAGCAGTGATGCCAACATGACTTCAGGGGACAAGTTATGATGAATGGTCTGTAGTACTATCTACTGTATTTTATAAAGGATAAGGATTTTATTCTGACGTGTCAAATTGTCAAACTCGATTAAAGCGAATTGTAAAGGCCATAGATTACGCCATAATCTATGCCTGAAGTGTTGAATTTCTAAACAGATTTCATCAAAAACAAAAACACATAAACAAGTGAACGTATAAAATCTCTTCGAAATGCTATTATACTGCTGCCCTTCATTCCAGAGAATGATGATGGATGGAGTGTGGCAATATTTAAAAAAGCAACAAGTCAACAAGAGCTTGTTTACAAAAAAATAAATAAAGGCAGGTTAAAACATCCCAACAGTACAATAAATGGGAAGAAATAAATCAAATTCTAGATTATTGAAACTATTTTATAAATAAAAATCACAGAATAGAAAATATATACGATCTCATTAATAAGGTATATCCAACGACCTATAGATAAGTATCTATCGCTCGTTGGATACATCAGTTTTATAATACGACAACACCGCAGATTTTACAAAACTTTCTGAATTGTCGATTCAAAAGGTCGAGGTTCCATACCGCGGGCATTATGAATTCTGATTTGACAGAAATAACTTGACATATTTTATTGATTAATTTTATTGGTTAAACAAATTACTTCATTCGGCTTCTATCTGTTTCCTTGAATGTTATAAAGTGTGTTTTTTTAGAGGTATAGAACTTTGAAATGGAATAAAACAAAGATGATTTTTTTTATTGATATGAAATTTATTTTATTTGAAAGACAATCTTCTGGCATTATAATTGAAATATGACTTCTGGCATATGTCCGCCACGGCTGGCTCGGACGTAGTCTAATCTGGAGGTCCAATTTTCGATGACTTTTTCCAACATTTGTGGCCGTATATCGGCAATAACTCGCCGAATGTTGTCCTGCAAGTGGTCAATCGTTTCGGGCTTACCGGCGTAGACTTGCAACTTCACATATCCCCACAGAAAATAGTCAAGTGGCGTTAAGTCGCACGATCTTGGATTCGTGCCAATTCACGGGTCCGAAACGTGAAACTATGCGTTACCAAACGTTTCCTTCAATAAATTAATTGTGGCACGAGCTGTGTGACATGTTGCGCCGTCTTGTTGAAACCACAACTCCTGCACATCATGGTTGTTCAATTGATGAACGAAAAAAGTCTACGCCGATAAGCCCGAAACGATTGACCACTTGGAGGACAACACTCGGCGAGTTATTGCCGATATACGGTCACAAATGTTGGAAAAAGTCATCGAAAATTGGACCTCCAGATTTGACTACGTCCGAGCCAGCCGTGGTGGACATATGCCAGAAGTCATATTTAAATTATAATGCCAGAAGATTGTCTTTCGAATAAAATAAATTTCATATCAATAAAAAAAATCATCTTTGTTTTATTCCATTTCAAAGTTCTATACCTCTAAAAAAAACACCCTTTATACGCTATCCGTGTCCCTTGTGTATTATTTGATTTGTTATTATTTTTCAAGTTTTCGTTATTTTAGTAAAATAAATGTATAGTCTGTCAAACTAGTGTTGAAATGAAAATGAAACTTTAATGAACTTTATTGGACTTTAAACGTTCAAGTAGTATGATTTAGGTAATATAGTATGAAATAACAACGCGGTTAAATCGATTTAACAGATTTTGTACTTATTTGTTTGGTGTAACCAGGCGAAAGAAAAATACTTTCTTCAATATTCATTTCAACACTTTTTTGACAGACTATATGTAAAGAGAGAGCTTAAAGCTTATTTAGAGCTTATTTTTGTTTTTATTGTATTTTTAAATTGGTAGGTCGTATTAAACAAATTAATTCTAAGATATATTTCGGGCCCTACTGGGCTCGGCATCAGTTGATACGATATTGATATAGATATTTACAATGAAATAATAACAAATAAAAATGACACTGTGACAATGAGTATTAAAAAGAGATTATAGGAGAGAAAAATCTATTTAAAGACTTCGGTGAGGATGAGTATGTGTGTGTGTGTGTGTGTGTGTTTTAGTGAGAAAAGGGAGGGGGGTGTATGTGTGTGTGTGTGTGTTTGAGAGGAGATGTAAAATGTTTCACGTATGAGTGTTATTTTAGTTCTATTGTTGCTATTATTAGTTTCACAAAAAGGGTAATCGAACCTTGAGCACTTTGTTAAATAGTCTTCATTCAGTATGAGTTTGGCTACATGAATAAAATTTCAAACTGTTTATTATAAGCTCCTAAGATTTAAAGTGAAATTTCTAAGAGGTGATTGAGTATCGCTTATACTAATAGACCACTTTTCGCCAAAAATAAAATTTTTGCGCTTTTTTTCACTTTTCCATAGAAATTGAGTCAGCTGATTCTACAAGTTTCTACTGGAACTGAAAAATATATTCCACCATAATTCTTTTTTTCTTCATAAATGTGTCATTTTAACGGTACACATTCTACCCTAAGAGTAAGGCCAACAATACGAGATAAAGAATGTAAACACACTTTCGGGGTACAAGAATTTGTGTATAATTTATTGAAGATGATATTCCATCAAGAACCATCAATCGAATCCATCCAACACTTTCAGGCGTTCAAAACATTTTATTTTAATAAATTATATACAGATTTTAAATTCCCTATTCTAATCGTTGTCGTCTGTAGTAGACGAAGATGATTCGTCGGAAGAGTTCGAATCAGTCGTCAGTCAATTTTGCCAAAAAAAATGTCCTCTTCTTTTGTGATGTGATCCATACAATTTCACAATTTTTCAGCAAAGATACATTTTGGATTCCCTCTTATTTTTTGCGTGGTGAATTGATATCTTTCAAAGGTTATCTAGAGTTGCCACGCTGTGATTGCATAATTAAAATCAACAACCACTCACAATAAAAGTAAAATTAACAAAAAAAACTTACAGTAATGGATTAATAATAAAAACCGGCCAAGTGCGAGTCGGACTCGTGCACGAAGGGTTCTGTACCATTATCTATAAAAACGGCAAAAAAAACAAGGCTGTTTTATCGGAGTGCACAGGTCCGACTCGCACTTGGCTGGTTTTTTTTTTTTTTTATAGCGGCAACAGAAATAGATCACCTGTGAAAATTTCAACTGTGTAACTATCACGGTTCATGAGATACAGCCTGGTGACAGACGGACAGGTAGACAGACGGAGAGACAGAGAGACAGACGGACAGCGGAGCTTTAGTAATAGGGTCCCGTTGGTTACCCTTTGGGTACGGAACCCTAAAAAAACTAAACAAATACCTACGTAAACGAAAGAACGTATCACTTCGAACCCAATCCAAACAGGAATGTACTTGTTCACGAAATGGCGGACCAAATGTTGGAAACTGCGGTACTGACTGCTTACCTGTACCACAAACGATCCACGACTCATGCACGACAGCAGTCGTCAACCAACTGACGCCATTATTGCGTACGAGAGATAAGGATAGAGATAACTCAGTTGACGGTCCGATTGTTAACGTATTCTATTTCGTCTCGTTGGCCTTACTTTAGAAGTGTGTTCACTTACAATGTAAGGACCTTATATAAAATCTTATATCTATATAAAATATTGAAATGCAAAATAGTAAAAAAAATTAGCCCCTGACATTTGCAAAAGTCACCATTCTCTCGAATGAATGGCAGCAATTCTTAGGATAGGACTTTTGGAATGGGACGGTGAAGATGCCTGTGTGCTTTAGCGACATTGACAGAAGTGAGAAGGTGAGTGTGTGTGTACGCAATGCATTGTACAGAACAACATTTAATTTTCCTGACTGCATTTTGAACGTATAATACCTAACATCTGATCCCAAGTGAACAACACCTCTCTTCGGTACTTCATACAATTTCTGTCTGCGATGTGGATTGAAATTTCACTTAAAGTTTTTATATTAGTCCTGAAAAAAAAAACACAGTGTATTATATCTGCTCAGCTATTAATGGCTCCTATAACATTAATAGTAACAGAGCTGCTGGCCATCAAAACAGAGTAAGTACAGATATTCAATCTCACGAAGTCCGTTTGGCCATGGTTACTTGATACTTACTTACTAAATAAGCGCGTTCT
This sequence comes from Ypsolopha scabrella, assembly GCA_910592155.1. Classification (NCBI taxonomy): domain Eukaryota; kingdom Metazoa; phylum Arthropoda; class Insecta; order Lepidoptera; family Ypsolophidae; genus Ypsolopha; species Ypsolopha scabrella. Next base: position 1,922,726 of record OU342964.1, read on the forward strand.
GTGTGAGTTGTGCGTTTTGTAGCACTCCCCAGTTTACGCACACTAGAATAAATAGCGTGTGCACGCACTACTACCACCATAGCCCAACGGATTTTGTGAGATAGAATATCTGTAACTTAAAGCAAGCCCAGGCCCTCAATTCTGGCACGTGCGCAAAATTATCTAAGTCAGATTGCGGGTAATCTTAAAACTGATTTTGTATGGATATGAATTGATTTTTTTGATTGAAAACTTAAAGAGAGTATTCCTTATATCCTATAGCTTCTATTTGATGTGGTTTAGTCACTCTAATTTCGATCGCATAGCATTTATCAACCTTAAAACAAATATCTAATTATTGATATTGCGAGTGAGAAATAATGCCGGAATAGCCGCCCAGGCACTCAATTCTGGCACATGCGCAAAAACTGCGAAAGCAGATTGCGGGTGACTTTAAAAGGGATTTTGTACAGATATGTTTTGATTTTATTGATTTGATTTATGTGTTAGAAAATTACTACATAACAAATCAACATAATGAGATCACAGTTTGGCTTAAGTCTTTTAGTTGAGCTGCTTCTGCTTGCCCAGACACTCATCCTGTACAGGCCTCTCGGGATCTTTGGACCTCTATAAGCTCCTCACCATCTCAGAGCCCCAGACCACCACTGGGCTCCACACCTCAACCCAAGAGTAAGGCTGCCCGTCGACGGCAACGTCACCGCTCTGCTCGCCTTCGTCGAGAATCAAAACAAGAAGCTGAACCCTCATCCACTCCTGCAGCAGAGCCCTTGTCAGCACCTTCATCTACGTCTGACGCGCCAAAAATGCCGAACTCTTCTCCTCGGCCCCCTACGCAACTTTCAGTCGATGCGCATGAGTCCTCGGAGTCCAAGAAACACCGCACCGTTGTTTTTCCTGATAGAATTGGTAAAAACTTAGGACTTTTGTTAGGCAACAATATGATGCAAAATTTCATTAATATTTGCATGCCAGGTGCATCTTTCATTCAAATTTTGGAACATATGATGAAAATGAAATTCAACAGCAATGTAAATACTACAATTATTCTATTAATAGGAGATAGTATTGATGTAACACAAAGTAACCTATTAAAATACTTTGAATTTATGTTAAAACTTAATGTTCATAAAATCATACTCTGTGAATTCCCTTACTCAGAATCACTAACGGGGTCACAAAAAAATAATTTATATAATTTAAATATTTGCATGCACAAATTGTCAGTTAGTTACAGTGACAAAATAGAATATTTTGACACGAATTCATACATTCGAGATTTTGTTTTGACAAATGGTACTCTATACCTTCCAAATTATTTAAAAAAACAATTGGCTACTAAGTTAGCTCGCATTTTACCACGTAATGAATCTGTTACAATGTGTGTAATAGGATTTTTTTCAAGTCATAATTTATGGTATTTGTAATAATAATTCTCTTCATAGTTTTGTCCCTATTGACAAAGTTAGTACAAGTACTAACAAAATTGTACCGAATCCTTTTTAGATTTAACGACAACGGGAAAACCTTCTGTATATAAACTAGTACATAAAAACATACAAGGCGGCTTCCTCGGTAAAATACTTTCAATAGAGTTGTTCCTAGAGGAATCAAAAACAGATATTTTGTGTTTAACTGAGCACCATTTACCGGAACATAATATGCAATTTGATGTTAATAATTTTTTGTCCTTAGCTGCTATAACAGATTAACTATAGAAAATGGTGGTTCTATGATTCTAGTCAGGAATAATATAAAGTCAAAAGAAAGAAAAGACATTGTAAAACTTTCTGTTGAACACCAAGTAGAATTGGCTTGTATAAAATGAGTAAATATATAATTCTTTATGTCTACCGACCCTCGGCTTGCACAGGATCTTTTGAGTGATCACGTGTCTCAGTGCCATTCTGTATTTTCTTTTAAGCATATTCATTCAAAAACTGTCATTAAAGCATTTAAATCTCTTAACTTAAAAAAAAAACGAGGACTTATGGGGCCTATCTGTTAAAGTTGTAAGCCGTTTTATTGATTTAATAGCTCCATATTTAGCTTTAATCTTTAATAAATGTGTAGATGAGTGTGTCTTTCCTGATTTAATGAAGTTAAGTTAATTGATCCCTCTTTTTAAATCAGGCGACAATGAAGACCCTTTCAACTATAGACCGGTCTCAGTTTTACCAGTATTAGTAGCAAGTTTTCTTTATTCATAATGTTTATCTCCATTTGTGAACACGCTGATATGTAAAGACATTAGTAACAAGACAGCCACATTGTGGGGGAATAGTTTCGTTTTTTATTTATTTATATAAATATAGTATGTATTTTATATTTATGATAATAACACAACAAAACCATTTAGCTTGCTGTGGTGCTACTAAATATTATTGAGAATTATAAATATTATTTTTTGTTTGATAAACACTTGTACTTGTCCACTTATTTATATTAATTTCCCTTATCCTCGCTTCATATATTGTACGTAAACAACCAAACAAACCTTTGATAATGCTTTAACAGCGAAACCGGTAAGGGAAATTAATATAAATAAGTGGACAAGTACAAGTGTTTATCAAACAAAAAATGTTTCAAAAGTTCCACCAAGTGCCAACCATCACGAGCATCAACTCCATAAATATTATTATTTTGTACTTATAATTACTAGAACGCGCATGTCCATAGATTATGTAGGTACATTTAATATATGAAGCTTACATTATCGAACGGGACATAATTTTAAGCATTGAATTACGTTCTTATCTTTCAACAAGTCGAGATTATCCTTTTAGCATTTTTGGCATCTGCCACTTTTGACATAGATCTGTTAGTGTTGAAATCTTACCCTGTTTTAAAATATAAAATCAGTCAAAAATAAACACTGACGAAGCCGCAGCCGCAGGCGTCACGTACTTTTATAAATTACAATATTTAAAGAAACTTACTTCTCCATATCATCGAGAAGAGAGGAAGCTCTGTACAGCTCGACATGGTCTATCTGCGCTTCGTAGTGCACATAGTCGCATTTCTGGAAACAATTCTTAAAAGCCAGGAGCTCAGTCGGACTGCCAAAAAAATTTACTGAAAATAATACATAAATGATTTTTTTGTTTGTAAAATATACTGGGTGTTAGGAAAAATACTTCGTTCCTTTAAACCAGGTGTGCTATAAGCATAACAAAGTATGTTATGTGTGTTTAACTTTTTTTTATATAATAAATTCAATCTTTTTTAAATATTTTTCTATTTATTTTATAAATTATTTCTCTTACGCGGCGGTTTTTTGCAATTGTCTATCACCTATCTCTATATATCTATTGCGTTCTGATCTGAACTAGGGTTGAACAATTTAATGAAAGTTAAAAAAATATTTTAATGTTTTCCGTATTAAATAAATATTATATACGCTTAACATACTTTTTTATGCCTATAGCACACGTGGTTTAAAAGAACGAAGTAATTTTCGTAACAACCTTGCTTAGTTTTAAAGATAATATCTACATACCTACCTAAATACTCGTACGGTAAGTACATAATATCATTAATTTTCTTCTAAAATATATGTGGTGATCATACAATTAAGAACGATTATTAGAAGCCAAGGTATTACTTAAACAAAGTCGCATAACATAATATATCAACATTATTAAATTTTTTATAGTTTTTCAAAATACTTCCATGCCAATTTGTAAATATATAAAGCACAGAAATAACTTTAAAAAAACTAATAAATTTTATACACAATATAAAAAAATTGCAGGCCACCTACAGTGTTCGAAAACTGTAGTTTTTAACCTCTGAAGCATATTAATACCTTCGTTCTTAATTATGTGGCCACCAATGTATATGTTATACTTATAAATTATACAAACCCATAATAACGTAAACAAAATAAAATAGGATCGTTTTACAGTTGCCTTTCAGAATATAGGGCCTTAAAAAGTTGTTTCTTCAAACACGAAGTACAATTAAAGATTTAAGTTATTATCATAAAAAATCCGGTTTACAAATTTCCCACAAAAAATCCTTAGCCCATTTCTTTGACAACGATAATTCTTATAACAAGAAATTGCAGTTAGCAACTCTGATTCCCAGAGCATATTGTAAAAATGGCCAATATTAATTTATATAATACAAAGATTTATATATATTTATTTTATGTATTGAAACACCAACAGAACAGAACATTTTACGACTTACAGCGAGTCTGCATAACACATATGTATTGATTCCATGAGCAATCTGGATAGTCCAACATATCCTTGTTTTGAAAAGCTGTGGACAAAAAACTGTAAAGGGGATAAAGGATCACGAAAACAAAACTACGGCAAAGAAAATCGATTATAAATTATTAAAAAAAGAAAAGCTATCGATTATCCCATTTTGTAAAGATCTCTTAAAATTATATCAAAATATCATTTAGTGAAGGTTCACTTTACAGTGATTATCAAGGCAAGCGCAAAGCCTTGTTTTAGGATGAATATGTTCACAATTTACTCGTACTTTTTATTTCATTGTTCTTTCTTGTAATCTGACATCTGTGCCAAGCTGGAATCTGCTAACACTACTCGCTATTAATAACTTTAACTTTTTCACCATTACTATTCGAAAAGGGGTTATTGGTTCACCAAAAACAGTGAATAAAACGCTCTTTTCCTCACTGAGTGAGAACAAGTAACTTTTTAAACTTTTTGGATAGGCAAAGGCATGGCAAAGGTATCTGTGACCATACAGCCATCTTAAAACATAATCACCCGAGAAGCTATAAGCTATAAACTTCTTGCAATCACTACATTTTATGTTCCGCAAAAATGCCCGAATAAAGCATTTTAAATTTGGAACAAGCGTCAATGCACAATATAAAAAAATATCGTACCAAACGTACTGGCTGGCCGCTTGGAAAAAAGAGAAGAAATAAGAAAAGAACCATCATTGTTATGTTTTGTTCTCTTATTAATATACTATGTACCGATTGGTTGAAAGTATAATAAAATTTGATTCAAATAGTTAATATGGTACTGTTTATTTTCTCATAGTCAATGGTGAAAAGTAGAGTACATAACTCGTGAAAAAAAATTCCATCTCGGCTCTTGGATCCCTCGCTCCGCTCAGGATTCTACTCTAGAATCCCTCGCTTCGCTCGAGATTCAACTTTAGAATCCTTCGCTCCTCTCGGGATCCACCTTTGAGCCTCGAAAGAAATTCCCTTTTTTTTCACTTGTTGTGTAATCTACTATTGTTACACAGGCACTTCAAATACGTGGCCATTTATTAATTTATTTAGTTTTGGATGTTTCAATTTCAAAAATACTTTTTAATCACTAATGCTCTGAAAATAAGTCATATTTAACTCGAAATGCGGGAGGTAAATTCTATTTACTAACCTAGGGAGGTAAGTAAATTTAAAAATCGAACGAGTGTCCCTTACAGTCGCTAACTAGTAAGTCACTCGTCTCGCTAAATGACAATGAAAAATATCTTTTCTGCCTATTTCCTTTTTATTTTGTTATTCTGTATTTTATTTATATATTATTATGGAAAAATGTGACTAGCGTATATAGGTTAATATGTTAAATAAAAGGTTAAAAAGTCGTCAGCAACAAAATTCGTTTTATTTTTAAAACAATCACACTGGCTAGTAAAACGCAAAAAAAAAGAAAAAGTCACATGAAAATAAAATGGCCTCAGTAAACATATCTTGTTGAAAACGTTGTTGCAAACATAACGATTAATGATTAGCGACATATTTCATTGATTACACGTCGAATTAATTTTTATATCCTGCAAAATGTGTTATTAGTTAATTAATTATATATAGACCCTTGATAAAACCGAAACCGGTTGGGATAAATATAATTACTGTGAAACAAGTACAAGTGCAGTTAATCATATCATAATGTTATAATTTTGTAAGTATTTTTTTATTTCCTCGCATTAGTTATGAAAATTAGAGTGTTATTACACGGGTGTAAGTGATCAATTGCACCCTCGAATTATTGCTCCTCGCTTCGCTCGCTCGTGCGCCTAAATATCTCGGGTGCGATTGATAACTTACCTCCCTTGTATAAAAATCTACTATTTATGACAAATATCTCAGTTGCAAAGTAATAGTAAATAATACTTACTGTGGAAGTAAGGTAAACACCTGCACTGATTTACAATTTCTACCATCAATGTGTTGGCCACACAGCCTGAGTAGAAGTTGGAACCTGATTCTGAATCGTCCTGAAAGTAAAAAAGTTATATTCAGTAAAATGATATATAGCAACATAGTAAATAAATATAGAATAGAATTTATTATGTGAAAAGAGGACACATGAAATTTACAAAAACACTGAGCTTAAAATCTAAGAGTATAATAAACAAATATTCGCTGTTATCCTAGATATAGGTATTTTTACTCCTGTAGAAAGATTATTCCTATATTAAATATGTATAGTTAAATATTCTAAATATTATAGCCCCGTTTCCTTAGAAGACAGAATGGGGTAAAATCATTATAAAAGACAAGTGATAATCGGCATAACATTAAGATGACGTATAAAACTGTATCAATAATGCGATATTTTATATAAATATAACTGTGTGTGTCGGTGGGTGACAGGGTGTGTGTGTGAGTGTTGAGTGGGTGTGTTTGTACGTGACATGCGTTAAAGTTTGTGTGAAGGAAGTTGTAGACGATGCGGTGCTTACAGGTGAGAGTGAGATTGTGTCTATATGAAAGTGCAGTCAAAATATAAAAAAGAAAATACAAGTAAATGGTATAGATTTTTAATAAAGTTCTCTGTTTGTAGATATGTTTTTTTAAAGGAAAGAGCTTAAAATATTCTTGCTCTGATAACGAGGTAGTCCGGATATGGGTAAATGTAAGATGACTGTATTTAATAGGTACTAGTTTTGGTTTGGGAATAAAACAGATTCGGTCTTTACGGCGTTGTGTTATTTGTTTGTAAGGAGTTATTTGGTGTTGGTGAAGAAGGATTTGAAATATAAATAGCTGCCTCAAATTTAGTACTTAAACGTGATTATACGATTCAGTTCTTGGGAAACGGATAGGGCTAAATGTATCAATTTTTTAAATAGCATGTTGCGCAATCTCTAGTAGTTTTACGTTGTTTTAGTTGTATCATAAAATAATGTTGCAGTAATATAAAATATACTGACACAAGGCATAGTAAATAGTGCAAATTGCAGATAGTTTGGCAACATGTCTGATGGTTTTAAAGATGAAGATAAGTTTTTGTATTCGACTAATACGGAGATTAATGAAGAGCTGTACCTTAAAGCTTTGGAAACAGAGCCCTACCCCTCCCAATTTCCAAGTAAAGCGACTTAAAAATCTGCAAAAGTATGATTAACAGCATACTGACAAATACCACTTCAAAAATGTCTTTATAAAAAATCCAAGAAAGTTTGTTCACGCATTTTTCTATTTGCAAGCCTGGCGAGTAGCTTTAATTAAGGTTTAATGGAAGGATGTTTTAATAATAATTTATTTTATTATTAGCGTTTAGCCTACGCTCACGCAATTTCAAATAGAAATTCCACACAAAGAAAAACATTTTGTAAATCCTAGCCTGAGGAATTTTTTTACCAATTGCTTGCCTTTCTACCGAAAATAATTTATAAATAATTGCGATGTCATGATAAGTTAATTTGGGTAAGTACCACGGATAAAACGATTTTGGCCAATTATATTAAACAGATAAGCGGCTTTCCAAATTTTCCGCCCCTAGGCAATTAACTTTTTGCCACCCCTAGCCATAAAATAAGGAATATCAATTATTTTCGGGTTAGTTTTTTGGGACGCTGATTGAGACTCATTCTTTTTCTGCTCTCAAGTTCTGACCTTTCCAATCAGTTTGTTTTGCTTAAGAATTTAGATAAATTATGGTAACGCGAGTTCTTGTCACTTTGGTTGATTTTTGCTATTATCCACATTGAATTAAAAGTTAATTTAATGAAAAACCGGCCAAGTACGTGTCGGACCACGCGCAGTGTAGGGTTCCGTAATTGCCCAGTACATTTTATAAGTTGGTCTACTAATACAGGTGGCGCCAAACTTCTAGTCCTCTCGGAAGTTGCTCTTCCGAAGAACGGCCCGTCCATTGTCGTGTTTGGAGGGGATTAAAAGTTTGGCACGACCTGTACTCGTAAACTTGCAAAGCCTACTTAGCTCTGATAGTTTTCCTTTTAAATTCATTATATATACTACTTCTGTGGATTTTTTTTACATATCCATAAGCAAACGTTTAGCCAGCAGGAGAGGGAGACACTTGACTCTAACAAAAATTTGCACTTTAAAGCTTAATATTTTGCCAATGGATCCCTAAATCAAAAATGGTTGTGACACATACACAATTTTTCTGAACGACCTATCTAACGATACCCCACACTATGGGATATATCACAGACAACTTAGACAGGGATAGATGAAAAAAAAATTCATCCCCAATTTACGTGTATAGGAGTTACACTTAAAAAATGTTTTTTAATGATTTTACTTTACCATTTTGTCGGCGTAATTAATATGTATACTCATGCCAAATTACAGCTTTCTAGTAATAATAGTCTCTGAAGTAGGTGTGAATAGACGGACATGGCGAAACTATAAGGGTTCCTTGTCGGACTAGGCACCCTAAAAAGGAGAAACCTGGAAAGACAGATGCCATCAAAGACAAAACTTGTAAAAAAAAAACAAGTTTTTTTTTTAATACAAGTTTTGTTTTTGGGGGCATCTCATCTCTTTTTGTAGATAGTCCTACTTTTTTTCCTTTCATTTACCTTCTATTTACAACTGAAAATGTAACTTTGTAATCCTATATATTTATATGAGATTACAAAGTTATTTATGCAGTTTGTGTATCTAGAGCACTGGACCGAAATTGCAAAATATTTTAGTTTTTCCTTGATTGATACACTAAACACTAATTGTATTCTAAATTTGAAGCTTGTATGTCTGCTAGAAGGGCCTTAGGGTTTTGATCGGTCAGTCAGTCAGTCAGTGAGTGAGTGACAAAATTGAGAAACTTTGACTAGTTATAATTCTGAAACTACTGGTTTAAATTAATATATATCATTATTAATAATACCGTGTTTATACAATGCCTGCTTGGTTACTGAAACTTCAGGCTTCTAGTTTTATCCACAACGAAGTTATAGGGGGTCGAAAATGGCCTGAACTGCTTCGAGAAAAGGATGGTACGGCGTCAGATATTAGTATGAATACGAGCTTTTGAAGAGGTATGAGTGGCAATGATCGTATATTTTCTTTACGAAATATATTTAACTGGTAAGTATCCAAAATGTCTTGTGGACAACACTGTCTGTCTAGAGAGTGAAAGCTACCTGCGAGCTCTGACATCTCTCTACAGGACCTAGTTTTCGCATCAGGACAGGATTATTAGGAGGTATACACTAAACAGTATAACATCTCTAAAGTGATTTGATTTCATAAATAATGTGTAGAGTCACCGTAGCTATTTAATTACTTATGGACAGTTGTTTAAGTAATTTTAAAGATTTTGAATTATCAATGGCCTCTTTTACGCCAATGACAAAGCTCTACTTGATGAACTGCATGAGATAGTAATAGTTATGGATGATGCTTTTAAAAATAAAAGAATGCGATATCTTTAAACGGTGTGTTGTTTGATTTTTTAAATAAAATTCCAAGAGTAATTCAATCCCTTACGGTAGGAAGGATACATTTCCTGACGCCCTTGGCCAGCGCTTCGACAGCTTCCGACGCATCCATGGCCGTCACGCCGACGGCGACTTCGAAGAATGATCGCGACTGCAGAGTGTACGAACTGTCGATCAGAGTGAGCTGGTCCGCGGTGTCGAAGATAAACATCTTGAACAAACCAAGCCTGAAAGTTCATACTCTACTTTGTGAAAAAGTGAGAGAATATTTTATGCACCAAACTTGTTATGAAGTAAGCTGATTGTATTTAATTCATACATGGAATATAATTAATACAGAGAAATAAAAATACTAATACATAAGTATAAGTACTAGCTTTTGCCCGCGACTTCGTTCGCGTGGGATTCGGGTATAAATTCGAATCAGATTTCCCATAGATTTATATAATAGCCTTCACCGTTTACGTTTATTCAATCTTTGCCCCGTTTTCGGCTTGGGCGTTATTTTATGAACACCCCTTGTTAGTCTATGTATTGACCAGGGTAACTACGATGATAATAATGAAAACCGCATCCAATCCGTGGAGTGGTTCTCGAGTTATAAAATCGTTTATTCAATATTTACCCCGTTTCCAGCTTGGGAGTTATTTTATTAGCCTTTGTGTTGACCAGGGTCACTACGGTGATAGTAAAAAACCGCATCCAAATTTGTTGAGCGGTTCTCGAGTTAAAACGGAACAGACAGACAGACAAAAATTCTAAAAATTAAAATTTTGCGAAAATGTTTAATGTACAGACACGACTTTTTTACTACTTTATTATTACTAGCTTTTGCCCGCAGCTTCGCTTGCGTTCGGAGAATCTTTGCCCCGTTTTCAGCTTGGGCGTTATTTTATGAACACCCCTTATAGCCTTTGTATTGAACACGGTTACTAAGATGATAATAAAAAAAAACGCATCCAGATCCGTTCAGTGGTTCTCGAGTTATAAAGGTGTTTATTCAATCTTTTCCCCGTTTCCGGCTTGGGCGTTATTTTATGAACATAAATAAGAATGGCCCACTACGATTATAATAAAAAAAACGCATCCAAATACGTTGAGTGGTTCTCAAGTTAAAACGGAATAGACAGACAGACAGACAGACAAAAATTCTAACAATTGTTGTTTTGACCTCAGCACAGTACCAATAACCCATTCCATTTAAAATTTCGCGAAAATATTAATTGTAGAGACACGACTTTTTAACTACTTTATTGTTAGTATTGATAGATTATATATAATATTTATAGATTTCATGCTTAGAAAAAAAAATATTAAAATAAATTGGGTAAATGGTATCTTAGGGTACTTGCAATTTGTTCGATGACTGACTGAAAGACAACGTACAGCCTCAACCGCTGTAGATATAAACATGGAACTAGCAACTTACTGGTGTATGTCCCTCAAGGAGTGTCGGGATGCATTCAGAAACGATATTTCGAAATTCACCCTAGTGGGTGAAACGGAGTGAAAACTATTGTGTTGAAAATGCGTTCCCAAAGAGTATAATGGCTGTTTTAACCCAAATCCACGCGGCCGAAGTCGCGGGTGTCCTCTAGTCAACTAAGTATTTAAAACTATAATCTTATATATATTTCCTGGACTTTAAAAAATCATGACACTTTTTTCCAAGATACAACTTTTTGCGTTTTGTATAATGTACTTTCTTTGATATCTTGATGATATCGTTAAAACAAGACAATAGCGGGCAACTACCTACATACCATGATACTATCGAATACTTTGCGCTTTAAACAAAAGACTCATTTAATATTATGTTTTGACATGGAAATTAATACTTAGCAAGGTTTGTGATTTCTTAAGGAATTGGATTATTGGAATATGTGATGAGTATTTAAACCCTTAGGGCTGAAAGTGCCAATGCTGTATTTAAAAAAACATTTTGGCTAACATTAAGATATAAAGTGTCCTCAATATAATAAATAGAAATAAAATTGATATTTTTATTATTTCTATAAATTTTACATTATATGCAAAAACTTGCTATTTAAAAACATTGTAATAATTATAACTTTCAAAGAAAACGTTTATTTATACTTTAAAAGTGTTTGTTTGTTTGGAACGAGAATTACTATTTCTTGCCACTAAGGAGCAAGTTTAAGAATAATTGAGATTATGTTTTTATTGCGAAATCCATCGCTTTGGAATACTCTGAATATTATTATTAGAGTGCATGACAGCTAGTTAGATCAAATAGTTACAAAAATATTCGGTGGACAAGTATGGTGGAAAAATTCAACGGTCTAGGCAAGTACCTCGGTGGCGCAATTGGTAGCGCGCTTGTCTGGAAAACAAGAGGTCGCAGGTTCGAATCCTGGCCCGAGGAATTTTTTCAAATTCTTGTCTTTACACTTGTTTCTAATTTATCTTTTCTGGTTTGTAATGCACTCTAGTAATAATATTTAAGAATAATTATTAAATCTTTGAATATCTCCGTAACTGCAAGTGATGGGGATATGGTGTTCAAATTATCAAGTAATAGTACAACATAACCTTATGACAAAAGTGCGTTATCCAAAACGTGTCTTCGAAGTTAGATTGTGTTAAAAGTACTACTCGTCTGTCTTAAGACGCAAAGGCACGCCACCGTTTTAGTACAAAATTTGATAATCCTTTTCTCAGTTGTTTTTCGTTATGGACCAAAGTATAAGACCTCCATTTATTTGCTACTGGTATTTTAAAATGCACCATTTTGGCAAAATTTTTAATATTCATTTTGTTTATAAGGTATCGAGCCGGACAGATTTAGATACAAAGTTGTTTTCTTGCCTTAAATTTTACCCATACCAAATTTTTTAATTTCAGCCATATAGTGACTTTGTAAGTGCCTGTATTAAACTGCAGAGGTCTCAAACCTTAGCACATAACGAAAAACGACAAGAAAACGGGTTATCTTTTGTACTAAAACGGTGGCATGCCTATTGTAGAATGAGATAAACCAAAACAAACAAAAGATAATTAATATATCTCTTCATGGAATGATCTGGAAAGCTTCAAATAAGAATGGCCCATGTGACAACACAATCAAGTATTCGCAAAACAATGCGAAGAGTGTCCCTTTGAGTTTTATAATTAGTTTTATTTTGGTTTAAAATAATTCAAACTTAAACTTAATTTGTTGACAATAACAGAAATACCCACAAGATTACTTTGAATGAAAACTTGACAACAAATAAAATCTTAATTAACGAAGCCATCGGAAGCTTGCCAAGTATTCGTGTTTAAATCAAAATGTAATTAATGTCTCAAAGCCATTAAAATACCAATTTGTGATTTCTTCGCCTCTTTATTTAAACATAAAGTTCCTTTAAAATATGATGACAATCTTTTAACAACTTCTGTTGAATATAATTGTTTTTTTATAAAAACATAATACGAAATAAAAACAGTGGCTATGCGACATTTTTAGGGTCCTGTACCCGAAAGGTGCAAAACGGGACCTTATTACTAAGCCTCCACTGTCTTGTCTGCCTCTGTCTGTCCGTCCGTCTGTCACCTAGGTCTACAGGTTCAGCCGTAATAGGTAGAAAATTGAATCTTCTACAGAATACGTGTTACTGTGGCTTCTCCCGTGCAAATAATAAAAATGAAAGGGGTCCCCATTCAACAAATTTGTTTCAGCAAGACGTAAGAAAGACATACGGTAATACATACAAGGTTCAAATTTGCACAAATTATTGTACATACGTTAAAGTTAAGAGTCTAAGCAAGAACAATAATTAATAAAATTAAGGTTCCGTAACTACCCAGAGGGTGCTGAATTTTGTTTGTCAGGCGCTACCATTCGAAGCCTTGGTTTTTGTCGCCCTAATGTTGCTATTGCATCTATATTATTGATATGTATGTTCTTAGGGTTCCGTACCAGTATTGTGTAGTGGTACAAAACCTTTTGAGTGCGAGTCCGACTCGCACATATTATATAGGTATAAGTTGTTTCGGTTCCTGTTAGTTCCTCGCAGCCTCCACCTAAGAGTGCCAAATCGTCACCGGGTACCTTTTTACAGAAGTTAATTATATAAATACCTACAAGTATTATAATTATAGCGCGAGACCCGTTTTAGGACTTTGTCAAATAACAGAAATACTTTGAACTTACTAAAACCTTGGTGTCTGTCCATGTTTTATTAAAAAGTTGTGTACAGTCATGAAAAAAGTGGGTCTTTATTCATAAAACAGATTTTGAAACAAAGCTGACACAATAGTACGAGTACATTATATATCTGACTCTGCATACCTCGGCCCGCTAACTCACCTCGTCAGGCAATACCCGTTTCCGCCAAGGCATATGACAAGACAAAAAGTTATATTAATGAATATAAAGGATATTTATTTCTCAGAGCATTACATGCATTGAAAAGTATTAACAAAAGTGTAGGTAAACCTACACTTACTATAGAGTAACAGCCAAACAGTATTAAAGTACACATCATTGAAATATATATCAAGGCTGAATAAATACAGTGAGTTATTGAGGTAAGATTATAAAATTATTAATGTTCAACTTTTCGTTGTCTCTAAGGACAGCTTTAGTGGAGACATAGTCAAGGGTAAGTAGCCATTTGGTGAGTTTTTTTGCCTCCCAACAAAGTGCAGCCTCTCAGGTCACAGGTCTTACTGGCTTGTTTATAGATGTAAAGGAAAGCAAAGGATATAAATCTTTGCGCAAAAGCCGTCTTCACGAGGGCTGTTTGGACGTTTAGAGTCTGATTCTGATTACTCGATTTTAGCTCCACTCTGTGATGCAGGAGAACTACTCGAAGTATATACAATTGCCTCACAGAAAGGACATTCGCTTCCTTGTATGTTTCGCAAGTCGGGTGCCGGAATGTTTTCTTAAGTAAAGAACTGACCTGTATGCCCTTTCAATAGGAAGTAGAGTGGTCTGCCTCATGCCGTAACGCAATAGGATAAAACTGATTGGCAAAGTGAAAGGTAAACGAGCCTATTTTATCAGCGCTATTCCGCAGAAGTTTCATGATACCAATAAGCCGTCTAACACGCCCAGCCATGTATTGCACATGTTGTTTAAAGTTAAAATTTTCATCCAGAACAACGCCAAGGTATTTTACGAATTGAATACGTTCCACATTCGTGCAAGATCCGCTAACTGAGGTGTTTATTGCTAAGCTTAAGTCATTACAAGTGTGAACCTTGATGACATGTGACAAAGGGGGCCAAGAAGCAGCCATCTTATGAAAGCAAACATTTATTTTTCTACGTTAAGAGAAAGTTGATTATTCGGAAGTCAACCTGCTACAGACACTAGTCCACTCTTTATTTTAGAGAATACATTATTCCAGCAGTCTCCCCTAAACAGCAAAACGGTATCATCTGCCTAACATATCACCCCAACATTCTCACCGACAAAGTCCAGTTGTGCTATGCCGCTGATTTAGAGTATAAACAGCGTGGTTCCGAAGATGCTGCCCTGTGGCACTCCGAAGATGATACTTTCAAGGTCACTGGTGAAGTCTTCGAGTTTGACACATTGTTTTATTTCGGTCAGATAACGTTGGAACCAGTCGAGGGCAGTGCCACGGATCCCATAAGACCCGAGTGTGCTCAGAAATATTTAAATAGAGACCGTGTCAAACGCTTTCGCCAAATCAAGAAAAACGTCTATACAAGCCTGACCTGAATCGAGAGCAGCTAATACTTCAGATAGTAGCAAGGTAACGGCATCTTCAGTGGATTTGCCACGTCGTAAACCAAACTGTCGCGGGGACAGAAGGTTATGCGTTTCCACGATATCCATATCCACCAGGCGTTTATTAACAATTTTTTCCAATCTTTTCGAGAATACTACCAGTAACGATATTGGACGATAGTTAGATGGGATATCTTTAGCACCACTTTTATGTATTGGAAGAACAATCTAGGGAAAGTTTCAGTATCAAGGCTTAAATTACAAATATGTGTGAGTGGTTTTAAAATTAGATTACACAGATTTTTTTTACTAACTATTGTATTTCTAAGTCCGTCTAGTCCTGGGGCACTATTTTTTAGTTTATTTATTATTGATTTGATTTCAAGTTCATCAATTAGCAGCATGAATTAAGAGTTCGGACTTTTATTAACGTTTTGTTTCGAGTTACTATTTAGGTCCTTTTCAAATTTATTTATAGAGTTAAGAGTTTGTTGTGCTAAATTTTACTGACATTGAAAAAGTATTTGTTGCAAATATATAATAATATTTAATTATAAGGTCCTACAATTCTAGGTTAAAAAAAATTACAGACGATAGAGTATCCCTAATACGCCAATATGTTCAAGGCTGTTCCATAGAAAAGTTAAATACCTACTGGAAAAAACGTCTGATTCAGCTGATACTTGTCGCGATTCGAGGGTTGGTACCACAGTAAAAAAAACTTATGGGCGAGTACAATAGCCAGTTTTCGGCTTCCGTATATTCGACTACCAACACTAAACTATCTTGTCTATGCTTAATTTATACACACACACTAAATATGACATCCTAACATCTAAAGACTAATCTTTTTTTGCCAACGGTGGGGCTTGGAACTTCGTTTGTTTTTTCTGTATAATTACAGTATGTATTTTTCTTTATCTTTTGTCTTCAAATTATTCAAATGTGTTGTCTTACTCGTACGAGACAAGCACAAAGTTAATTTTATTATTACTTACAATATTACTGTACAATAGTTACTTTAAATAACTAAGATATTGTAGGTACTTACATTTGTATCTCCATTCGTCTGTGTTCCATTTGGAAATATTTTAACAGCATTTACCATAATTTCCATAGCCGATTTTCTGTCAGGATATGTTGCCAGATTTGTGTCGTTACCCACGTTTGTTCTTGAAAGCAAATGAAATTGTTTTCATGCGTTTATTTATAGTTAAAGACATAATAAAACAATTGTACAGTTTTACAAAAGGATTCTAACTTCCGACTACTATAGCCTAATCAGTATTCTCCGGGATTTGAAAGATAAAATTATTTTCATCATTGTATTTAACTTGAAATCAATCAATCAAATCAATCAATTAATTTATTATTTTTTTATTCTTCTTACCATTACAATACGGGCAAAAAGTAGGTCTGCGGCCATTACTTCGATGGTACAATAATGTAATAATGTAACTGATATTAACTCGTCTAAAAAAATTTTTTTGTCTGTAATTTGTTCTGCCTAATATCGTTTTACTTTGTTACTCTGTGTTTTATTTCTATTTCCCCGCATTAGTGATGTAAGAAGAGTGAAGTAAGTAAAGTGGAAAGTAGAGTGTTTAACTTAGATGAAAGTGATCAAGTACACCCTCGAACTATTATGCATCCTTGCTCGTGTGCCCAAATATCTCGGGTGAATTTGATTATTTACCTTCATTGTATATACATTGATTATACCTATTTATTGAAAGTAATTACATATTTTATCAAAAATAATTACATATACGTGAAGTATAATTGTTATAAATTAAATATATTTTAGAAATTTATAAATTAATTCAAAAGTTATTCAAAATAATTGTATTAATGATAAATAAATGATGTCAAAAGATTTTTATGCTTTGTAGGTACGAACAGAAGTTAACAGAACAGAACAACCTACGAACCACCATCAATCCATAAACTCCTTGACCGAAGGCACAAACTCGACTACCAGTGTTTTAAGCTTGTTTTTAAAACTAGGGAGTAGTTTAGCGTACGTAATAATAACCTACTAAGTATTATCAATTCAGTTACTTACCTAAAATATTCAATATCAAAGCTACAGCAGTACCCTTTATAGGTAAGGACTCTTCTGAACATGCTGGAACAATTGTGTTGCTGAGATCTCCAGATACATTTCACAAGCAACTCTTCACATGGCTTCGATAACTGAAATCGAGCAAATTCATCATATGGAAATCGTTTACAAATTACAGGGTTGATGAAATGTGCTTGAAAAATTGCTTTAACTCAGCAGAATATATTAAATGGAAATATAACTCAGAATGAAGTTAAGCGCTACAATTTTAATGGTGACCTTTAATATTTTTTGACTCCAAGCTTAAAAACCAAAAATAAAAAAGTCATAACCTGCAAAAAGTATATTACAAAAGAAAACCGGCCCAAGTGCGAGTCGGACTCGCGCACGAAGGGTTCCGTACCATTATCTATAAAAACGGCAAAAAAAATCATGCCTATTGTATGGGAGCCCCTTTTAATATTTATTTAGTTCCGTTTTTTAGTATTTGCCAAAATATATCATCTATGAAAATTTTAACTGCCTAACTATCATGGTTCATGTGATACAACCTGGTGACAGACGGAAAGACAGACGGACAGCGAAGTCTTAGTAATAGGGTCCCGTTGGTTACCCTTTGGGTACGGAACCCTAAAAAGAAGGAAAATGTATGCCACTGACATCTATTGTCTGTGATTTAAAATAATTTACAGAAATTAAAACAATCACAGATTTCGTGCCCCACACGACTATCGAGCACATTGGAAATGAATCTACGGAATTTGAAAAAATATTGCCGCTGAACAATGAGAAAGTCGGGATAAGGAAAAGGTTACCAAAATAAAACTACAACGTTGAATGATAATTATTTTTATTCTTAGATTAACCTCGACATAACGCCTGTGAACAAACAAATTGCGAAATTTCCACACGCGTATTTGTGCATTCGGATTCGTCCGCGACGCGGAAGCGGATGCTCCTTCTGCACCGTTTTCATGTTCTTGAAAAATAACTTCTCTTCTTTTCCGTTTTCGATCCGCATTCAACTTTGCAAATTTTCGACGTGCCTCAGCACGTGAGCGCTGCTCGACTGACGGCATGTTACTTATGTCTCCTCGTGCCGCACAGCGTCTCGGCTTCCATCGGTTGGAAAGTGCCCGTGATACCCGTCATTCGAGTCCAAACCCAGAAGCCCAGCCGTTCAAAAGATATAGAAATTTAAAAAAAACTGTCAAGAAGACTGTCAAAACCTGTCAAATGTCTCTTTTTTTGTCATCAGGTAGCCCTTGTCGAGCCATTTACTATAGTGAAAATCAGGTCCAATCGTTCCTGAGATATTTACATGGAAATACTACGTAGGTGTGATATATATAGTATGTATAGTGTGCATTTGATCTCCAAAACATATACCATTTCATACTTTAAAATTGTTGGCAAAAAAAGATGATGTAAAATTGATTAAAACCAAGCGTATTTTAGATATTGCAAAAGCAATAGAAATTTTAAGTTACCTATTTACAGAGATCTGCGACAAGGCAATGTTGCAGTTTTGCCTTTAACTTGGCCTGCCTTTTGCAAAGCAGATTTAATTCATAATTCATAATTCATTTATTGCATTCATGTAGTACATATGTTGGCATGGTTAATAATAACAAAGTATTATATGATTCTATAACATGATACCCTTTCTTGGGCATAGCAATATAGTTGTATTGCATGCGTTTTAAAATTTGACAATACATAAAATTCACATAAGTTTGAAACGTGTTTATTATTGATAATAATTAATTATTGATTGAGAAAAAATATATAAAATCGTTCAAAATGAAATTAAATTGAAATAATAGATAATAGTACGTTACTCTCACTTGAAACTTTAAGTGCATGTCCGATAATTTAACAAAATAAAATAAACAAAAATAAAAATGTTTTCTAATATCCGTTACTTATCTATCACCTTATAAATCCTATTTATGGTAGTTGCTGTGAGATTTTGAACAATAAACCACTTTACATGTACTGCTTAATCTTGGACTTTAAACAAGCTATGATTTTCTACATACCTAAATAATTATTTACGAAAAACTTTAAAATACAGGCAATGTTACAGCTTTTTACGGTATTCAGCATCCATTACCAACGTTGACCGCGGTCAACTGAATCCAGGGATACTTGACAGTGCCGTCTCAAAGGTGGCTGCAGTACTCCATGCACTAACTGCTGCTTGAGCTTTGCTCAAAGACAAAATTAGTACTGGTCTTCAGGGACTGACTTACTTTAAATAAGATAACAAAATTTTTGAGTAGCGATTTTCGCTTCTAAATTGATTGAACTCCCGAATCTAAAGTGAAACGAAAAAATATTTTGTACACACTTACCTTATTTAAAAGAGTCAGGAATGAATATCCGATATCGTCTAATAAAGCATGAATTTTTCTTGATGAAGAATCATGAATATAGTATGGGTCCTCAAAATTCAAGATACTATCGAAGAATTTTAAGATCTTGTCCATAGTGTAGCCACGATGCTTTCTAAAATAGAAATTTAAAAAAGAATAAGCATAATATTTTACATGAAGTATTCTTACATATACTTACAGTATATATACATATACTTTGCCAAATAACTATAATAAAGAAAAAATACCGTGATGATTGTAAAGATTATAGTTGTGACTATACAATGTATACTATACGGACTTGGTGTGTTATACATAAAACTGTTTATGTCTCGCACAAGGCTGATTCGGATTTCTTAAATTAATAATTTATTTTTCAATTCAAATCAATATATTCAGATAATAAAATCAATAATTTTCTAAAAAGTAACCCAATAACTAAAGAAATATGACTTGTAGAGAAATCCATCGCTTGGGAAACTCATTATATTAATAGAATGTATTCCGAAATAAAGAAACAATCAAAACAAATTCTCTGTGAAAATAAATCTCGGATGGGGTTTGAACTCGTATTTCTGTTTATCTGGGCTACCAAGTTTGTTCACCGAGATCTAATAGACTCTTTAATTTGTAAGAACTGAACAAACCAACTAATAATCCACATATAAACGCTTTCAAGAGCATTAAGTGCACCACGCCTTGTTTGAAGGAACAGAGATGGATATCGTCCTTACAATATGTTTAATCTGTGATATTGCTATTTTATTTTATTTTTTTTTATCTTTATATAATGGGTTTGGTGACGTTGTCTCCCTAATTGTACACATATAAAACTTTACTACACAACAACATTTCCTAATTTAATTCCTATGTTAACTAAGTAACACCTTGGCCTTGTCCGAATAAAGCCAAGCCAAAGCGCTGTTACATCTGCCCAGTTCGAATATTGAGTTGTAATTTATTTGTATTTTTTGAGCCTCGTTCCGCACACACTTATCAAAATGTGATACACATCTTCCACTACCCCACATTCAGTACGGTTTGGTGTATCTGACTTGCGCATCAAGTAAGCAAATTTATTTTGGAATATGTCCGGAACGAAGAAGTCTAAAAGTAAGAACACGTCACTTATGTATTAACAATATATTATATTTTTCGAACCAAGGCAAACGAAGAGGACTACTTTGAATGGTTCTGTACCAATTTCCCTTTTCTAAGGATCTCTTGTCAAAATACTTCCTCCACTGGCAATCGCATACATCTATTACTGTGTGTAACGTGTCTGAAAAGAGTGAAGTACATAAATCACGGGCATGCCATCAGTAGTAGCAAGTTTGGCCAACAAATCGACCTCTTCGTTTCCCCTAATTCCGACATGAGATGGGATCCACTGAAAAACTATAATTTTATTATTAGACTTATATTTTACATTATTATCTAATATATCATAGGCTATCGGAATACCTCGACTATTCGAAGTACACCGAGCCAAATTTTGTAACGCACTCTTTGAGTCAGAAAGAATGACATGTTTTTCCCAGGCAAGTGCCTGACTATATGATAAGCATTCTAGAATTGTCAAAAGTTCGACATGCATCATTTAATTTTTTGAATTAATTTGGAATTTCATATTGGTATTCAATTGCGGATCATAAAAGGCTACACCTGCCCTATCCCTATCTTTCAAACCATCGGTATAAAATTTATAAAATTGTGTATATTCTTCTTGTATCATAATCTTACACTTCTGTTTTAAATTAATTTTAAGGCTCAGCTATTATAAGACTATATATCAAAAGGTAGCTTCAATATTTTTTTACCAATAGCTCCGCTTATACTGAACAACCCCCCAAAAATTCAGACTCAGGAAATAAACGTTTTCCCAAAAAATTATCTAAAGTTTATAAAAAACCTTAAAGATATTTGGTATTCGTCACTTTGTTTCAAAATCATCTAAACCAATGTGTTGTCACTAAGGTTTTTTTTTTGTTTTTGTAACATTTTGGAACGCAGGTTTATCAACAGGTCATCAATGCACGCTTTGTACTGTGGAGCCCACATCAAGCTATACACATTGAGTATAAGCTGTCCTCTCATTGTACGGGAAGCCTATACAATGAGAGGTCAGCTTATACTGAAAGTGTTTAGCTTGATGTGGGCTCCACTGTACATACTCTCGTTGGAGAAAAACAACAAAAGTAACGACGAGCGGAGGTTGCTTGTGATAATAAATTTAGGGAGCCGAACGAAGCGGAGCGGAGCGAGGCGACCTCCCTAGTTTTAACAGAAAATACGATATTCCCAAAGATACCATGTTTATTAGACTATGGTATACGAAGAATATTGTTTGGTATGTGTGTCTAATTAAGCTGGTCCAATATAAAAAAACTATTAATTTCCTGAGCCCCCCTTCCCCCCCACGTCCCCCTCCCACTTACATTATAATATGTATTTGTATATCCATTTATAAGATTCCTTCCAATTTTATATTTCATTGCTATTGAAAAAATATTAAACAAAATTCAGAAATAACTCACAGTATATCAATAATCTCGTTGCTCCTTGGGCCGTACACTAGATCACTGTCACATAATACAATGCCAGGAAACGGGAGTAAATTGGTTGGGTAGTGAGTTGATTCCACCTATGGGTAGAATAAGTAAAATCATTACCACTTTCATACCTTTATATTCATTCAAATGGATTATGTTCAAGTTTTGAAAGTGCTATGCCGAATACCAACTCCGGCTCAGAGCGAACTCACCACTGGCTGAACGGTGAAGTTAAACACATATGTGTGTGATCAGTTTTCTTAAAACAAACCTGTCTCTTCCTAATTCTTGGTTCAAGAGACAGTAACTGCAAGAATAAATAACTTACGATAGTAACCGTGGGGTCAGTGACGTACTGCTGCCAGATCATGTTACTGAGGTACACGTTGAGCACAGCTGTGCAGACCAGAACCATAAGCCACGTGGCCTGCGTGGCCCACCCAGTCGGCTGATAGAGATAGTACATCCCGTGCATGGTAGAATGTTTGCAGTATGTCTTAAAGTGTTCCTTGATCCTTTCCTTTATTTTTGGTTTCGGTTTTTTTGTCTTTACCATTTTCTTTACCATTCTTTTATTAATTCAAAATCTTTGAGAAACAGAAACGATGAAAAAACTCGAGAAAATATTACAAATAAATGATTCACGAACCCGAAGCATAAAGTTAAAAAGTTGAGCTGAGCGATGAAACTTTTTACATTTACTGTTAAGACGCTTTCACACTGTTAACTGATGTTGAGTATACAAATATATACTTGTCTTTTGTATATGCAGCAATAATCATGACACACCTCTTTTATTTCTTCCACATTCAAAGGTTAGTACTTTGGGAGACAGGAAGTTGAAGCTTAAAATCGAAAGAAGATATAAATTTTGATGAAGATACACCATAGCCAAAATGTGCTTTGAATTCTAACTGTTAATATAATTATATTTTATCTTACCTCTGTAAAAATCAAAAATATATATAATAATAATTATTAAAAATAATTAAACCCAAGGGGGTTCCACAAACAATAAACATCTTGTCAACCATAGCGCCGTCTGAGATGACTTGTTTGACAGCTTGTATGTAGATGGCGCAAATAGTAGTTTTTTGTACAGAGGTTCATTGGTGAGCTGATACATATCGGTAAGAGTAGCTTGTCAACCTTTTTGTACCATGATGTTTTTAGGATTTCGTACGTGTAACATATACGTGGTCTATAGGTGGCAGAGCTGATGCCGGGCTCGACTGTGGAGGTACCACCATCTTACTCGCAAATCCTCCCGAAGTTATTCGGGGGAGAGTAAGAGAACAGCTCTCAGGCAAAATTAGGCGGCCCACCATTGCCTGGGACCGATGGATGGCGGAATATCCATCCCCAATTACCGGGGCTTATATAAAATAAACTAGTGACGGGCAGCGGCGTCACTGGTGCAAGGGTTTCGGCACCGCGCTCACCAACCCGCCTGTGTGAGTATGGGCATTTCTTCCAGGAGGATCGCTAAAAGTGGCAAAATCCTGGAAAGTCTTATGCCCAGCAGTGGACGAAACAGGATGATGGATGGATGGATGGACGTGTAACATGTGGTGGTATGGAACCCTTTGTGCGCGAGTCCGACTCGCACTTGGCCAAATTATTTAAGCAACTGAAGCTACCTGTCTATAGACACGGGTCAGTCAGCGGCCCTTTTGTATCGGCGTATCAAAGCTATTTGCGATAAAATAAGCGAACTTTGATATAAATACGTTTTTTCTACCTATATATAATATGTATTTTATTCGTTCTAATGCTCTTAGGTGTATTCGCCTTTATAAACGAGTACATTAAAACTTAGTTTTAGAAGATCATTAAAAAAACTTTTAATTATTTCAGAGTGATTCTTTCATTAAACTTTACAATAACTGAGGTTTCGTGTTTCTGGGTTAATTACTGACGACGATGATACTTCACAAATTGTGTGGGTTAATTATTATATTATCACAGTTAAAATATTGTGATTTTATAGATTAACTGGCTTCTGAAGACCCAAGTCCATTAAAATAGGATAATTTAAATAATTATACAGGTATATTTTTTTATTTTTTTTACTGATGTTATTATTGTAAAACTAATTTCAGTTTTCACTGGCCATTAAAAGATGGTTTAATTTCCTAGCCATATTATGATTGAAATCGGAACGGTGGTATAAGTCTATTTTGAAGGATAAATAGGCCGAAGAGGGCATACTTTCTATAATTACAAATCGACGGGCTTATCGGCCCGGGACGGTGGGTTACAGCCCAGCGGGCAACATTCAACAACAACCTCGGCCAACTCTGGCAAACCCAAAATTATTCAAAAGAAAATGCTTTTCTTTACTTTACTGTATTAATGCTTTTTATTATTTTATTTCAATAATTATTAGCGCGATATTTAAATTAAATGCACATTTTTAATCATGGTGTTGCTAATCTCAAAGCAGAGAGAGATACAATCAATAAAAACCGGCCAAGTCACGGGTCACGCGCAATGTAGGGTAGGGTATGGTTGCCCAGTACATTTTATAAGTTGGTCTACTAATAAAGATCTTGCCAAACTTCTAGTCCCATACATTTAGAAGAACGGCCCATACATTGTCGCGTTTAGAGGGGGGGCAAATATATTACAATGTTTTAATTTTTTACTTATGTTAGTATATATTTGGCTAGGCATTATATTTATTTAGGGTCTATTCAGTTTATTTATCAACTTATTTATTAATTGCATTGTGTAGTTATAATGATATTCTTATTCCAATAAGTCTTTATTTTATGCATGTGTATGACTTTAGTAGCCCAACTTAAATATAGTTTTTTTTATATATTTTCCGTATCTATTTCATCATAAAATATTATTTTTATACAGATTTTATTTGACATGTAAAACGTATACTTTATGTATCTATTTTACAAATAAACAATTTGAATCTTTGAATCAAAAGATTGGCGCAATCTGTAACTCGTAAACCTGTAAAGCCTACTTAGCTGTGATAGTTTTTATTTTAATTTCATTATATATACTACTTCTGTGTATGTGAAAAAATATCTATAAACAACCGTTTAGGCGGCAGCGGGGGCGGGACGCTTGACTCTTACAAAAATTAGCACTTTAAAGATTAATGTTTCACCAACGGAACTCTTAATCGAAAAATAGTTTTTGCACCCCCAATGTTCTTAAGCGATCTATCCAACGATACCCCACACGGACACACGGAGCTAAGGAATGTGATTATCGCGAAGTAGGAGCGTATTCTTGAAGACAGTGGCGTGCATATAACTTTTAGTTATATGCAATGAGAAAGTCAAGTTGGACGATAAAAGTAACATGAAAAAATTTTAAAACCTATTTGAAAATTTTTTTTTTTTGTATGAAATCATGGTCTTTATAATGATTTTTCAAAGTGACACATAAATTTTTTCACATTTTTTTATTGTCAAACTTGACCTTCTCATTGCATTTCCAGCACAAAGTTCTATGCACGCCACTGTTGCAAGAAACCGTTATATTCACTAGCATGCCCAGACGCATGTAATATTTGATTTCAGCAAAGGGGGTTTCATCTGCTATTACTTTACTATAGAAAAATAAAACCGGCCAAGTGTGAGTCGGACTCCCGCACGAAGGATACCGTACCATCCTATCCTACTAATATTATAAATGCGAAAGTTTGTGTGTGTGTTGGGGTGTGAGGGTGTGTGAGGGTGTGAGGGTGTGTGTGTGTGTATGTGTATGTTTGTTACTCTTTCACGCTGAAACGGCTGGACGGATTTGGATGAAATTTAAAATGGATATAACTTATACCCCAAATTAACACATACGTTACTTTTTATCCCGGAAAAAGCATATCGTTAAACCGAAAAACACAGAAGTACATCATCTGGGAAAATTTCAACTGTCTAACTATCACGGTTCATGAGATACAGCCTGGTGACAGACGGACGGACGGACAGCGAAGTCTTATTAATAGGGTCCCGTTGGTTACCCTTTGGGTACGGAACCCTAAAATAAAAAAAAACGTGTTTCTTTTTTACTTCGCGAGCAGCTACAAATTCAAAAACGTTTATTCTCATAAAATAGACCAGTCCCATACAACCATCTTGGTCCTGGTGTTGGAAGTGCTACTTCTTTTTATTACTACTCTTGTAACAAATTTAGAAGCTGGGTTAGAAGTGGGGAATTTACGAAACATAAATTAGGTAAATAATGAGATATGGTGTCTTAAGAACGAACAAACTTGTTACAAGAATGTGTTTACAATGTGTTGTCTTGTCTAGTGAACGATGAACGAAATTGACCGAATGATTGAATAACCTATGTATTGTTCCAACTTGTTAATATTTTCAACTTTACGGCAGCCATCTATTATTTACCACAGAGTACCTTTATAAAAGGTTGGGGAAAAACTCTTTTCGCAAATAGTATGTATGAACTGATAATAAAATCTCTTTGGCTATACCATTTGTATCTGGCTGGTTTTGGTATTATTAAAAAGTTTAAATTTTAAAAAAGATAATTCCAAATTCAAATTAGGTAAAATGTGCGATTTTCATTTGTTTTTCTTACTGTTAAGATGAGTGAATCTAATAAAGAATCTCGATACATTTTAAAATTTTACTACAAAAAGGTAAAAATCCAAAGCAAGCCGCGAAAAAAATTTGTGATGTTTATGGACCTAGTGCAGTTCTGTGAGAGTAGCACAAATTTGGTTTAAGCGTTTTCAATCCGGAAATTTTGATGTCAAAGATGCACCTCGCTCTGGGCGCCCTATTACGGATAAAATGGATGCCATTTTTGAAAAAGTGGAGCAAGATCGGCATATCCGTAGTAACGATGTAGCTGAAGAACTTAGGATTGACCACAAAACAGTTTTGGCGCATTTGAAAAAAGCTGGGTACACAAAAAAGCTCGATATTTGGGTGCCTCATGAGCTCACTGAAAGAAATTTAATGAACCGTGTACTCATTCGTGATTCTTTATTACGACGTAATGAAACCGAACCATTTTTGAAAAACCTGATAACTGGTGATGAAAAGTGGATCAGGTACGACAAGAACGTGCGAAAAAGGTCGTGGTCAAAGGCTGGTCAGGCTTCACAGGCTCTGGCGAAACCCGGGTTATCTCGCAACAAGATAATGCTGTGTGTATGGTGGGATTCGAAGGGCATTATTCATTATGAGCTGTTACCACCACGCAGGACCATTGATTCTGAACTCTACTGCGAACAACTGATGAGATTAAAGCAAGAAGTTGAGAGAAAGCGGCCGGAATTAGTCAACGGAAGGGGTGTAGCTTTTCATCGTGATAAAGCTAGACCTCACACATCTTTAGCCACTCAGCAACAATTAAAAGAGTTTGGCTGGGACGTATTATTGCATCCGCCGTATGTCCTGACCTTGCACTTTCAGATTTCTACTTGTTTCGGTCTCTTCAGAATTCCTTAGGCAGAGTCAGGTTAACATCACGAGAGGACTGCCAAAACCACTTGGCAATGGGATCATGTCCCTACCCACAAAACCTGGCAGAAAGTTATCGAACAAAATGGCACCTACATACTTTAGTTAAATGTAAAAAAACTTTACTAAAAACATTTTTGTATTTTCATATAAAATGCGAAGAAACTTTTTCCCCAGCCTAAATAGTAAATTATTTACATTGTGATTCTGACATATACTTACCTGAATTAGATTTGAGGTGTTGACAAGTCTTATAAGTGTTTGACAAAGTGCGCAAGCTAGTTCATCGCCTAATTTGGAAAGAAAATGCCAAAAAACAAGAACGCCTGCGAAATAATGAGAGGTAAGGCAAATTTTATTTGTTTTTTCTTAACTTTACATTAATAAAAACCAGCAATGTTGCCTACAAATTGTTAAGTGTGTTTGGTTCCAATTTCATTGTATTATGCAGTAAATAGCGGCAAATTTGGTTTATTTCATAAATGAAATCAACATCATTGATTTCGTAAGGCAGTCCCTATTCTCAGTAATATAATGGACACAATGTGTGCAATATACTCATGGCTGCCGTGTTAATCCGATGTCAGTGGCTACATACATTGTCACTCGACCCATTATTTACATCTGCTATTAGTTTTATAAAACTGGAGATGATGGAGTCAAATAGATCGCGCACTTTGTTCTTCTTACTTGTTTGTATAAAAATAAAAACCGGCCCAGTGCGAGTCTGACTCGCGTACGAAGGGTTCCGTACCATTATGTATAAAAACGGCATTAAAATTATGTCTGTGTCATGGGAG
Organism: Ypsolopha scabrella; assembly: GCA_910592155.1. Classification (NCBI taxonomy): domain Eukaryota; kingdom Metazoa; phylum Arthropoda; class Insecta; order Lepidoptera; family Ypsolophidae; genus Ypsolopha; species Ypsolopha scabrella. The sequence goes on from OU342964.1 coordinate 1,951,323, forward strand.
TGCACGGGTCCGACTCGCACTTGGCCGGTTTAAGTATTTTTTGTTATAGCGGCAATAGAAATACATCATCTGTGAAAATTTCAACTGTCTAACTATCACGGTTCATGAGATAGAGCAAGGGTACGCGGAAAAAAGAGGGACCACAAAATACTCCCATTATAGTAGCAACATCCTCGACCATGCTAAAAATGATATTATCAAGATGTGTTAAGCATTTAATATAAAAAAAAACAAGATTTGCGCGAAACATCTAGGTTTCCGAACATCCGAAGATACCCCTATCTTTATAGCAGAAAATCTAACAGCCAAATCATCCCGTCAACATTTTCTCGGAAGGGAGCTTGTCCAGTCAAAAACCTACAAGTTTTGCTGGACTTCTTATGGCAAAGTCTACCTGCGAAAAGATGAGAATTCCCCCGTCATTTTTCACAAAAAGGCAATTACGGCATGGTTACAAAACCTAAACTATAATGAAGTAGAGGCACTAATGCAAGTCACTGAATAAATTACACATACCAACCTACACATATTAGTACCCCTAACCCCCGTACATTTACAAACATAAACTCACCTACATAATATATATACACACACACACCCCCTCACACACACTCACCCTCTCATACAACACACCCTCTCACACACACACACACCCTCCCTAGTAGCTATTAGATAACTGATCCCAAGACTTCGGTCGTAGGGCTAGGGTGATATTGGTAGTTTATAATAATCACAATCATACACTCTCATAATCACAACCACACTCACAACTACACTCACATATTATTTATATACTCAGCACCACACATTCTCCTAAGATTAAATATCTGAAAAAGTTTACTTTGTAAAACAATAACCATAGTTATGAAAGAGCGGGGCATCCTGGCACAGGTATTGAATACTTCAAAGGATGTCCCAACATCTAATGTAATACAATAAGTTTTTTGCAAATAAACTATTTTCTATTTTTTATTTCTATTTCTACCCTTTGGGTACGGAACTCTAAAAACAAGTCAGTACTGTCCACAGACAATGTTAGCTCTGGTAGTATTTATAAGTCTGTGATAATCTCATACTATAACATGAACTCATGATTTGTTATGAATTTTAATTACCAACATGGATAATTGATAATATTTATTTGACGTATTCATCATATCATAAAAAACATTAATTAGGCTCTTACACCTCGAAAATTTAAAGGTGGTAGAGCTGATGCCGGGCTCGACTGTGGAGGTACCACCATCTTACTCGCCGGTCCTCCCGAAATTATTCGGGGGAGAGTAAGAGAACAGCTCGCAGGCAAAATCAGGTGGCCCACTATTGCCTGGGACCGATGGATGGCGGTTTATCCATCCCCAATTGCCGGGCTTCATATAAAACAGATTGGTGACGGGCAGCGGTGTCACTGGTGCAAGGGTTTCGGCACCGTGCTCACCAACCCGCCTGCCCAGCGTGTGTGAGTATGGGCATTTCTTCCAGGAGGACCGCCAAGAGTGGCAAAATCCTGGAAAGGCCTATGTCCAGCAGTGGACGAAACAGGCTGATGGATAGATGTACCTCGAAATAAATAATTGAAATATTTTCTTGATATCTTTTCAGATCCACATCAGCTATTAAGATCAGCCAAAGCCACGCCACAGAAAATTACATTAGTATTTTATAAATCCCCACAGTGATGACCTTTTTTTGTGGATACGTGCAAAGTGATAAGCACGATTTTTGGCTCAATATTAATTATTTACATAAAACATACAAATATAAATACCTTTATACATCCAAAACCAGTAGGTATATATTAAAGAAACAATCAGGATTATTGTTATGCACTAGGATAATCCAAAGCATCACTGCACAATAACATGACCTCACATCACTGCAGAAGGTACATAAAAATATGTCAAAAAACTAGAAAAAAGGATTCAAGACTGTTGCTCTCAATCCACTTGTAGCAATCAGCAATCTTGAACGAAAATTCCTGAATGGCATGGCTGCATTCGAGGCCCGGATTCAGTCTATTTTTGTTGTTCCGAGGAGTTCCGAAGTCAGTGGATGAAGATGTGCCGTCAGTCGTGTCCCAGATAGTGAAGGATAGCTTGAAGCTAGTAGACTTCACAAAGGAGGGTATTGGGTCCTATGAATGGCAGCCATCCTCATCCAATACTGGTAAATTTTGCCAAACAGGACATATGATATCCTAGAAAGCTCTACAACTGTATGGAATGCACCGATGTTGGTCTTAGAATGGCAACATGTTTCTCAAATTACAAGATTGTGCAAAGCAACGGCTGAGGTCTATGAACCAGCTGCTGAATATCTCAGCTAAGAATCCTCCTGTTGCCGAGTCCATATCCGAGACTGTGAAGCCCCATACCAGGTCCAGGAGAGACAGATCTGCATATTCGAAGAAGGAAACTTTAGCACTCAGTTTATACGTGATATTTGCGTGTGCAACACAAATTGGAAATTAAATACTTAATTTTCATGGTATGGTTAGGTTATTTATTATTTTCTCAATTATTATTAGACCTAGTTTTTAATAAAAATCTCTGCAGTGCAGATATTTGTACGTAATTTTGTAAATAACATTTAGGAAGCGTTTCAAAACGTTCGATCATATATAGTGCGAAACTCGTTTATTAAAAAGAGATAGATATATTTATGAGAAAAAGAAAGAAAAATCTGTTTGCACCAATCAGGTGGCCCGGTGTGATTTTTGCATTATTCGAAAGCGTTTCAAAACACTTCCGAGCAACTGTCAGGTAACAGTTCGGTTACCCTCGGTTTAACTCGGGTCAATTTTTGAACGTTCTAGGGTGAAATTCGCATCACTCCGAGTGAAATTCACTCGATTCGAAACGGGACCTTACATATTCGTTTTTTATATATTAATGACCTATCCATGACAACACATAACCCAATGTCCTTATTCGCAGATGACAACACAGTAACAATTGAATGTAGAGATAGAGAATTATATGAAAATGATATAAACAATGCCTAACGTGCTATAATAGAATGGCTACAGTGTAACAATCTGAAAGTCAATATGAAGCAAACAAAATTTATACAGTTCACCCAACGAATGCCTGTAAATTGCAATATGAACATAGATTTAAATAATGAAAAAATTTACAATGTCGACAATACTACATTTTTAGGTCTATTAGTAGACAAAATTATAAATTGGAAAGCACAAACTGAACAATTATGTCAAAAAATAAGTTTTAATGCGTATGCTCTTCGTAAGCTTTCCCATATAATTAATATAGATGCTCTACTTACGGCATATCATGGTATTGTATCTTCTAAACTGAGATTTGGCGTCATTTTCTTTGATAATTCCACCAACAGAGAACTTGTATTTAAGGCCCAAAAAAGATGCATTAGACCTATGTTCAGAATTGCATCAACAGAAAGCTGTAAACTGTTTTTTAAAAACCACAGCATACTCACTTTTCCTTCATTATTTAGAAGTTGCGCTTTTTGTTAAGACACATCCTGACTTATTCAAATACACCTCAGAAGTCAGCAGACGAAAACAACGGGATGAAAGTGGGGTTTGTGTTCGTAGGGCGCACACTGCGCTCATGAACAAAAGTGTATGCTGTATGGGCCCTTTAATATACAACAAAATTCCTAAGTACATCCGAGACTTAGATGTAAATGAATTTAAAAATAAAATTAAAACAATATTGCTGGATAAATGTTATTATACCATCGAAGAATTTCTTGTAAACTAAATAATTTGATACTGTGTGCTGAAAGTATATTTATACGTTTTATGCATATTTTATTTTTTATTTTACACTTGACTTTAGAATTTATATACTTACTTACATATTTTTTATACCTGACATTTTTTCTTTGGTTATGCAATGACATGATATTCACTGTAGTAATTAGAATTAAGTTTGTAGGTACTATTGATTGATTTATTAAGATTTATTTGATATTTTTTTTTATTGTACTATTTATAAAGTGTTTTAATTTTAATTAGTCCGACTAAATGTCTGCCACGGGCACATGCCACCTCCCTGATATTTTAATGCCGTTATTAGGTTAAAACGTGATAGATCTTACCTCTCTGTGAAATTGCGCTCGCTCGATTCGCGCTTGACCGATTTGGCTCATGTTCAAACATAAAAATTCGTTTTGCCTTATTTACTCGCCTGCCAAATTTCATGACATTCCGATCAACGATACTCGAGTTATCGTCGAACAAACATTCATACATACATACAGAGTGACTTTTTGAACATCGTCCAAATTTATTTATTTTAATCTTTGGTGAAAATAATCAAATACATGTTTTTTCTTTCAATATCACCCAGTAATAAAATATTATGATACGGCTTTGCAAAGTTATTCCAAAAACAATTGCGTTTGTAGACACCATGCGCCGCACTGCGCACTACGCGGCTACGTTTGTAGACACCATGCGCCGCACGCGCTACGTGGCTACGCGCCTTCTGTTTGCCATTCGTAGCTTAGTGTAGTGACAACGCTGTACGAAAAATCTTGGGAAAAAAACATGTCGAGGTGAAAATTTTACCTACCTATTTTTTTTATGGCCTCTACGGATAACAACTAATGCTTAAAAAAAATTTGGACGATGTTCCAAAAGTCACCCGGTATAAATACATACAAACGCCAGATTGTTCCAGTAGACTGGGAGAACTCGCTCGCTTGGCTCGCTCGTTCAATTAACACAATGGTCTAATAAGGGATTTGTCACTTTTTTTCTCAAACACAGGTTTGGTAAAATTATCACATAAACAAGTATTTGCTTTGAGCTTGAAAATCATTACTCATTAATTTAATCAAATTGTATGATAAAATTGACGAAAACTTTTCCTTGCTAATTAATTTACAAAATTCTGAGAGTAAAATCATCAAACAAATTAATAAAATAATAATAAAATTGGTTCTTTGCTCACCAAATAAATCAGCCTTTGTAAGGAAATAAATTTCAAAAAAAATTTATGAAATCCCACCAAAAACAAAAATGTGAAAAGTGCCAAGATCCCTTTGGGTAATCATTAAGCTTGCATAAGTGTTGATAATAGTTGCTGTACGCCAAACTTTCATTCCGGTAGTTAGTCCACAATTAGGACGTAATTATTGTCGGTAAAAAACGGAAGTTTAGGAGTGGACTGTGACTTTCATCTTCAGAAAATCAAAAACTAAAGTCATATTTTACTACCTTGGATAAATTTAATTCAGAATTCATTAATTGCCACGGTTATGTAGAAATTTAGTAATAACCGGTTAATGTAAAACATTTTTTACTTTATCATTTTTAATTTCTTGTTGTTAGTAATTAACAGTAACTAATAACAATTTTAATTACCCAAATTTCAGTGATACTTAAGTTTCAGTGGTGACATCTTTGAGATATTTCAATAACTAAGAAAAAATTTCCTTCACCCTCCTCCGTATCGTGATCAGAGTTGAAATGTCTTGAAACAGTTACCTAATTTTTCTTTGATGGCGCCACCGTCAGTTAAATCCTCTTGCAACCAATGATATTGTAGACAAAATGAAGTAAACATTGATCTTTCTTATTTATAATGGCAGAATCATGATACAAAAACCTACATAATATGTGTGTTTGTGTCCAGAATTGGAATTTCTAGAGTAACCACCTGCGGTGTGGGAACTTGTTGAAATATTGAAACCAGGTTAATTAGCTTCAAACCTTATTTCAAACTTGCTCACACTTAGAATTCAACAAGCTGCAACACGAAGATACAAAAAATTTCCAAGCGGAAACGGAACTTGGTCATTCATAGACAAACCAAGCGGATACGAAATTTGGTCATACAAATGACAAAGGACCACAGAGTAATTTGGACTAGTTTCAGATTTACATGATATTTTGCACTTGGGTTTGAAATCTGAAACTATGATTTTAATGAAACAAATATATACATATATTATTATTTATCGGTTGAATACATCCTTGGCATATCTCTAAGTATCTGAGGAGGACGGAGGACCGCCATGAGTGGTAAAATTTGGGAAAGGCCTATGTCCAGAAGTGGACGAACACAGGCTGATGGATGGATGGATATCTCTAAGTATTTATGTGCTACAAAACGGTGGAATCGGAAAACGACGCGAGGGAGAACAAGCTGCATGTTGCGGTGCTGTGCTGTGAGTGATCTCAAAGCCTTCGATGTCGCTGACCACCGGATATTATCCGATTAAATCTGACTGCTTACTGACTTCTTGCGAAACAGATCGCAGATAGTAGTAGGAGACGGCGGTAAGGTGAGGTCGCAGCCGTTGACGACGTCCATAGGAGTGGCTCAGGGCTCGTCTGTGTCTAATATACTGTTTACACTGATCCTGAACGACTTGCCCGAAGCCATTAGTACCAGTCACATACTAATGTATGCGGATGACGTAGCAGGAGTGATACTAGCTCCCAACGTCGAACAGCTCGAGGGACGTCTAAACAAAACGGCAACGCAGCTAGCGCAGTGGTTCTATATAAAAGCACTCGGGAGGTAAGATGAAATAAAACTGAGATTCCCGATTCCACATTATATTTGGACACAGTTTCGACACTGAAAATCCTAGCAAGTCTGACGTCACTGTACAGCGGAGCTGTATTTATACCTGTCCAAAGTGACTTCATTCATGACTACCCACCAAACCGATATCACTACTAACAAAATATTCTTAATGACTCTAAACACTCTTCAAGCAGAATAATAACTGTTCAACAAGGTATCTTAGCATCAAGGTCGTGAATATAAAAACTAAAACCTTACACATACGAACGGCCTTGTCCTTAACCTCGCAAAGACCAACTTCCTCCACTTTGATCTTTTGGGGCATGCTCTAAGGACCCTTAACGTTTTTGTCGACGGTGTGAGGATTGAGCAGGTTGGGACAACCACTTTTCTCGGGTTCGAGGTCGACCGCGGTCTTACCTCGGTATCGCATATTTATAAGGTATGCGCAAGGCTAGCTAGCGCATGTTTTGCTTTGCGGCGGCTGCCATATACGTGAGACGGTGCGCACGTGTTACTTCGCCTCTGTACCTACCCTCGCTCCTGCAGTACGGCACCGACGAGCTATGGGGACGCGCCGCAGACTGGGAGCGCCTCTTCAGAATGCAAAAACGAGCTATCCGAGCGATCATGCAGGTGTCGCAACAGCGAACGTCAGCCAAGCCCATCCCATTTTTTTGAGTTAAGTCTCTTTATTACTGGGCGTACGATATATTAATATACCCTTTTTTAAATTCAGTGAACGTAACTCCTGTGACGAGTCCTAACACACGACCCGGTTTTCCGAAAATGGTTAATCTAGTTTCATTGTACATTGTCAGGCCAGTAACGTGTGTGTCTAATCTTATTATCTCATCTACCCACATACATTCTCGGCTTGAGGACTGCACTATCAGAATATTACACGTATGCATGCGCATGGCTTCGATGTGGCATAGTCCTGTGGGGCGATAGTACCGACGCAGATGAATTATTTATCATGCGGAAGCGATGCCTGCGTACCTATATATTATAATATTAGCATAAGCCAATTGGTAAGCTGTAAAACCCACTTTCAAGCAAAAAAAAAATTAACATTACCGTCTATACAAATTTTAGAAAACTCTTTATTCGTAAGAAAAAATCTTAATATTTTTAAAACAAATAAAAAATACCCATAATTACAATCACATCAAAAATGCAAATTTTTAATAAAAGTCCCTATTGTAGATTTATCAAAATTTTTTACAAAATTCCTAACATATTAACATCGGAACAAAAAGACAGAATATTTATAAAAAAACTAAAAGATATTTTAGTGAAACGGTCGAACGTGTTACGGTCGAAGAATTTTTAAGTGATCCCTCAATCTTGTGAACATCTTAAATACCTATGTAAAAGTTGGGGAAAAAGTTTCTTCGCATTTTATATGAAAATTCAAAACATTTTTTAATAAAGTTTATTTACATTTAACTAAAGTACTTACTTTAAAATAACTGTCTGCCATCTTGTTTTACATTTAACTAAAGTACCTACTTTGAAATAACTGTCTGCCATCTTGTAGGTAGGGACATTATCCCATTGCCATAGAAATTCTGGGGCTTCTGATAAAAAAACCGCGACGAGTGGTTTTGGCAGTCCTCTCGTGATGTTAACCCGACACTGCCTAAAAAATTCAGAAGATACCGAAACCTGAAGGTGCAAGGTCAGGACTATACGGCGGATGCATTAATACGTCCCCGCCAAACTCTCTTAATTTTTGCTGAGTGGCTAAAGATGTGTGAGGTCTAGCGATATCATGATGAAAAGCCACACCCCTTCTGTTGACTAACTCCGGCCGCTTTCTCTCAACTTCTTGCTTTAATCTCATCAGTTGTTCGCAGTAGAGTTCAGAATCGATGGTCCTGCCTGGCGGTAACAGCTCATAATGAATAATGCCCTTCCAATCCCACCATACACACAGCATTACCTTGTTGCGAGATAACCCGGGTTTCGCCAGAGTCTTTGAAGCCTGACCAGCCTTTGACCACGACCTTTTTTGCACGTTCTTGTCGTACGCGATCCACTTTTCATCACCAGTTATCAGGTTTTTCAAAAATGGTTCGGTTTCATTACGTCGTAATAAAGAATCACAAATGAGTACACGGTTCATTAAGGTTCATTCAGTGAGCTCATGAGGCACCTAAATATCGAGATTTTTTGTGTACCCAGCTTTCTTCAAATGAGCCAAAACTGTTTTGTGGTCAATCCTTAGTTCTTCAGCTACATCGTAACTACTGATATGCCGATCTTGCTCCACTTTTACAAAAATGGCATCCATTTTATCCGGAACAGGGCGCCCAGAGCAAGGTCCATCTTTGACATCAAAATTTCCGGATTGAAAACGCTTAAACCAAATTTATGCTACTCTCACAGACACTGCACTAGGTTCATAAACATCACAAATTTTTTTCGCGGCTTGCGTTGCATTTTTACCTTTATTGTAATAAAATTTTAAAATTTATCGAATTTTTTCATTAGATTCACTCATCTTAACAGTAAGAAAAACAATTAAAATCACACTTTTTACCTAATTTGAATTTGGGATTGTCTTTTTTAAAATTTAAACTTTTTAATATTACCAAAACCAGCCAGATACAAATGGTATAGCCAAAGAGATTTTCTATTTGCGAAAAGAGTTTTTCCCCAACCTATTATAATAATGCTATATAATTATGTACATGATGCAATACTAAATGTATTATATTGCAGTACCCATCTAAGGTATCATGAAAGATCCTAAAGATTAAGTAGAATACCATACGACCAAAATGTACTACATGATAGAAATTAATAAAAAATAATGATAAATGATATGATATGACTACAGGGTGGTCCAAATAGTGACGTCAAAGAAATTTTTATAGATTCCTCACACCTAGGTGTATCCAAAAATATGCCATGTATGGTCCGCGAGTTTTGGTAGTTTAGAAGTTATGATTTTTTATATGTATATGCGAATTTTCAACCGCAGCGGCTTAAAAAAATCATTACTTTTTTTGTAGTAAGAATTTCGTGCATATTTTTTTGTAACATAACTATCTTGAGTCACTTTTCCTTACGTTAAATAATCAGCTACAAAAAATCCATACGAGTTACCAAAAAAAGTTCAAAGTGAAATTATTTGGATCGAGTTGGACACTTTAACGGAACAGTATCTTGAGATTTAAGTGTCAGGTATTGAGAGATTAGAGATTTCTATCTGTTACGATCCTTACACACCTTTTTCGATTCTTCCACAATATTCCACATCCATCAATCTAATCGTACAAGTTCTTCTTTTCCGGGTAATTTTGAGTTTGCCCATCTCTAGTTGTTCGCGCAACACTCAAATTGAACGCGCTTTGTTCGCAGTGTGCTAATCTATTTTTTGTAGACCGCTAGCGGTGGCATAATCATTTTGTTAGTTTTTAATTTTGTTCTTCTTGTCTATGATTTTTGACAGACATGACTTGTTAATTTTGCTCTCTCCCGGATTGATTGTGAAATAAAGGTCGCCTGAAAAGTTTTAAGAGATTCTTGCTTCAGGGACATGTGTGTATAAAAGTAAAGGTCTTCTAGTGAAACCGTGTTGGGGAATTGTGCTCGTAGAAGCCGGGCTAATTCCAGAAAAATACTTTCAAGATTGCGTCAGAATTTAATGACACGTAAGCAGCATTCGTGGCCACATACCCTTGATTTCCTGCTGATCCCTGCCTTGTAGTTCCCCTCCCTTTTACCGGCCCGGCCAGCAGCTTGACCAGCGAAGCGACCCAAGCAGTGGATAGCGAGAACCCCAGATTTTGGACTTCTGGAGGTACCGTGACGCAGTCAATAGTTTACTGGACTCGAGTGAGTGTAATTTTATTTATTAATCTGGGTGAGGACTCTGTCTGCATACTAATTTCGTGCCAGGTATATGGTGTTTCTGATACACTATGGGCCCTATATAGAATCCCGTATATTTAGTTTGGCCGGACAGGGTTCTTTTCCATACATTTGTTGGTAGCAGAACGCGTTTGAGTTGATTATTATCGACATTTTCTGGTAACATAGCGCGGTTAAGTTGTTTAGTATCGGATATTAAACAACCCCGGACCAAGATATATTCTGTTTATATAAGCCGAACCGAAATTGTAGCTCCGTTGGCAGAAAGTTTGTGAATTATACTTTGTTTTAGGTAGGTAGTTTGTAACCTTGTAACCTAAAGCGAGATCAAATAGAATATTTGTTATTTCTCATACTACAGTACTTGGACTGTGTATATGAATAGGTTTATGTAAGCTGGAAGGATATTTACACAGCTCCTTTAGCTTTAGGTATTATATTATATGTTTGTATTGTGGATAAACATATAACTTTATTAGCGCTGTTTAGGTTGTTGTACACAGATTTAAATTGTAATTGTTAGACCTTGTTGGTGTAACTTTATAACTCGGTTGTTTGTGTTTATATAAGATATTTGGTTATAATATAATATAACGACCTATTGTAAGCTTGTTTGAGTGCACTGTTACAAGGCAGTTAGTTAATTTATATTAATAACATTTGTATTTACCGAGTTACTGTGACAACTTGTTTGAGAGTATACATTGGGGCGCTTTGTGGTTTGTGACATTGTCAGTTCCGTCTTTAATTGTTTGTATCTCTCAATTCCCGGTCTACAATGTCGAAGACTTCTCCAAGGAACATCTTGGCCAGCCAGCTGCGCTGGTTTGTCAGCGTTCAAGGCTTGTTGGCTCGAGCTGATCGGGGCGATGCAGTCCTGGAGCGGTACTCACAGATGGAGCGTCGCCTCGAGAAAGCTGAGCAGGCGCTCATGGAGCTGTTGGACCAGGACAATGATCAATGACTAGCATTAACAGTGATATGGAGCAGATAATGGACATTTATAATGAGACTACGCAGGTGGCATGCACAATAAAGAGATTGCAGTCTGGGGGTCCGGATGTCAAATTGGGCACCAGTAGTCAAGGGGTAGGGTTGCATAGCAGACTGCCTACCTTAGAGCTTGGTCACTTTGACGGACGTATGGAGCAATGGGTCGCCTTTAAGAATATGTTCACTTCTTTGGTAGACGGTAGACAGGATCTGTCCAACGCACAGAAAATGGCGTATTTGATGTCCAGTCTACAAGGGGAGGCTAGATCATTGGTACAACATCTGATGGTTGAGGAGCATAACTACGTCATCGCATGGGAGTTATTGAACAACAGATATCAGAACGTCCGGTTGTTAGCAGACGCGCATGCGAGTCAGCTGTTAGGTCTGCTTCGGGTTACATCTAGATCGCATATCAGGGCTCAGTTACTCACACCCGTTACAGTGGCGTGTAACGCATTAAAAATGTTGGGACTACCAGTGGATGAATGGTCTTATCTGTTGGTACACATAATTTTGAGCAAGTTGCCGGCTGACTCTCGTTCACGGTTTGAACGCGAGATGGCAGAACGGGACGGCAGTGCCTTGCCTAGCTTTACGGACTTAATGAGATTTTTGGAGTTTGAAGCTAGGGCTGTGGAGTCGTCTCCGTTGGAAGTGGCGCCACCTAGCGGGAGTGTGGGAAGATCCGCTGGCACATCGCGACGCAGTGACGCCCAGGGAGTGCCGCCGTCCCGGGGACGTGTGGCAGCTCGCTTGGCTGCGCTGACTACTGCCGTGGGGGAACAGACGTGTCCTCAGTGTGGGCGTTTGGGACATGCTTTGCGGAGGTGCCCTGAGTTTGCTGAGCTGCCGGTCAGCGAAAGGCGGTGCTTGGTAAAAGCCAAGCGCTTATGTTTTCATTGCATGGAAGATCATTTCGCGCGCGATTGTTCCAGGCAAGGTACTTGTTCTGCATGTGGAAGAGCTCACCATTTACTGCTGTGTGCTAACAGGTCTGGTGCGCCGGCTCCGGCACCGCAGCGTGGACCTGCTGCGAGAGGGGGAGCAGTCTCCACGTCGCAGCACCAGCGTCGCGCTACGGGCGGGGGAGCAGCCTCACCGTCCGCACAGCAGCCATGTCCGTCGAGGGGCCCTCGTCCAGGACGAGGCGCGCACCCGTCGGAGTGGAGAGAGAGTTCTCGGGTGAGTCATGCACACCCTAATAATTTTGAGGAGCATGCACCTGCGGTACAGGGCTATACTGCGGGCCCGGCTAGGAGGCCCCGGGGTTGGGGGTACTCCACGGGTGAGGGGCCCATTCAAAATTATGGAAGTGGTCCCCATGTTTCTGCAACTGCGGGCCCGCCTCGGGACTCTTCGAGGGAAGAAGGCCCTACGGGCGGGGGCTTCACTTCACCGGTTAGTGGACCTCAGTTTCCCGCGCCAGTGCCGGCGCCCACTGGAAGGGAGTATAGTCGGGAGGAGCCGCAGAGATACTCGCCGCCGTCTCATGAGTACCCGCGGATATGGTCCCCTAGGATGGCGATGTGTACTCGCTCACCATTTGTAGGGCAGTGGGTTCACCCTGGGTTGGCGAGGCCGACCAGCCAATAGCTAGCTTGCCACTCTAATAGCGCAGAGCCGAGGACGGTTCTGCTGCCCACTGCAATAGTTTGCATATGGGGTCCCGTGGAGATTCGGTTAGGGTAAGGGCTCTACTGGACTCAGGGGCACAAGGGTGTATGGTGACTACACGGATAGTTGATATGTTGGGTTTGAACTTGGAGCCTTCTTCGGTGCCCCTTCTTGGTATTGGGGGTTTAGAAGTTAAACGTTTGGTAGGCCGAACTCATATAAGGTTTTCTTCGGTACGTTCCTCCACTTTGAGGATTGCAGCTGCAGCTATGGTTATGGATGATATCGTAGGCTGGCAGCCTTCCTCAGATATCTCCCCATCTATACTATCGTGCACGTCTAATTTAAATTTAGCTGATCCCAGGTTTTATGTTCCCGGCCCAGTGGACGTCCTCTTGGGCTCGGATGTTTTGGGATGGATTCTTTTGGGTGCCCAGAAGGCGCTAGGCACCTCATCACTGTTGGTGGTGTCCACCATTTTTGGACATGCTGTGTTGGGACCAGTCTTCGATGACTACACTCCGGATGAGTCGAGGGTAGTCAATACAGCATCCCTGGCTAAGACGATGCATCGGTTCTGGGAAGTAGAAGAGCCTCCCATGGTTCCGAGGGTGGACCCGGAACATGCAGAATGTGAGGCCTTCTTTCAAGCCAACACTACGAGGCTAGCTTCAGGGAGATTTGTAACGCGGTTGCCTTTTACAGCATCCCCTCCTATTCTTGGACAATCCAGAGCACTGGCAGAGAAGCGACTGCTGGCTATGGAACGGCGCATGCAGCGTGACACAGTGCTACGTGAGAAATATATTGACTTCATGCGTGAGTACGAAGCACTAGGTCATATGTCACCGGCTCGAGTAGATTGGAGCTCTACTGAGCATTACTTCCTACCTCACCATGCAGTATTGAAGGCTTCTTCAGGAAAGCTGCGCACCGTGTTTGACGGGTCGGCGCCTACCTCAACAGGAGTCTCGTTGAATTCATGTCTACACTCTGGGCCAAAGCTTCATCGGGATGTCATAGATATAATTTTAAATTTCAGAAGACATCAGGTGGTGTTTGGAGCCGACATTAAGATGATGTTCCGGCAGACTGTCATTCATCCTGACGACAGGCGTTTCCAGTTGATTCTCTGGCGGGAGCACCCAGAGGACCCAGTGACAGTCTACGAGCTCAACACCAACACATATGGTTTGAAATCAAGCCCATATATAGCTATAAGATGCTTATTAGAACTGGCGGAGCGGGAGAGGGCCCGCTACCCGCGTGCGGCAGCCGTACTGACACGTGACCTCTACGTGGACGACGTGTGTACTGGGGCCCAAACAGTTGAGGAAGCTCTTATACTCAGGGATGAATTAATTGCTATACTAGCAGCGGGAGGCTACGAGTTAAGAAAATGGTTATCGAATGAGCCCCGTCTGTTAGAAGGTATTCCAGAGGATCACCAACAGAACCTTAACCTGTTTGCTGAGGTGGACGATCCTAATATGATAGTGGTTTGGGAATGAAGTATCAACCGGTAAATGATATTTTCACGTTTCAGGTGGAACTGAAACCAGAAAGAATATGGTCGAAGAGGACCGTGCTGTCCACCATCGCTCGCATGTTTGATCCGAACGGCTGGATCAGTCCGGTGATCTTCTCAGCGAAGTGTCTGCTGCAACGGCTGTAGATCCTGGGCATGTCGTGGGACGAGCCGCTCACCGGGTCTCCGTTGGACGACTGGCTGGAGTTGATGTCATCGTTGGAGGAAGTCAATCGAGTTGCCTTACCTCGCCGGATCTTGCCGCCAGGAAAGTATCACGCTTTTTTGCATGGCTTTTGTGACGCCTCCGAACGTATATTTACGAACCGTTGATAGTCAGGGACACGTCAATGTTGTGTTACTTCTAGCGAAAAGCAAGGTTGCTCCCATACGTACTCGTCTTACTATTCCTAAGTTAGAATTAAGCGGAGCTCATCTTTTAGCTAGATTACTGAATCATATATCTCGGGAGTTAGCTGCCAATGTTGATTTTCAGGATGTGTATGCATGGTCGGATAGTCAGGTCGCGCTAGCATGGTTGCGCGCGGCTCCGCATACCTTAGAGATTTTTGTAGGAAACCGGGTTTCGCAAATTCAGAACATGGGTATTCATATTAATTGGAGGCATGTCCCAGGTGAATGTAATCCTGCAGACTGCGCATCGAGGGGCTGCACAGCGCCGGAGTTGGTGTCACATGCTTTATGGTGGGGTCCGGAGTGGCTCAGGGGACCTGAGTCTTCTTGGCCTGTTCAGCAAGTAGATAGGACGACCCAGATTTTACCAGGGCTGCGTGTGCATGCTTTAGTTGCAGAGACCGATTTAGATCCTGATTGGCTGACTGGGAGATATAGTAGTTTGGACAAATTATTGGCGGTTACTAGTTGGATTAAGCGTTTTATAAATAATTGTCGTAACCCCCGAAATAAACAGTTGTCGCCAGTGGTGAGTGCCGAGGAGCGTCGAGATGCACTGCTTCACTGGGTCAAGGTAGTGCAGGCGGACCGTTTCAAGTCTGAATTGCAGATCCTTCGCGATGAACGTGCCAAGCTGAAGGGAGCGGTCGCTAGATTAAATCCTTTTCTGGATTCACAGGGACTTCTGCGTGTTGGAGGTCGACTTCGGAAGGCTGACCTGCCATACGGAAGCCGTCATCCTCTGCTGTTACCCAAGGAGGGTCCTTTGATAAAGCTTTTGGTATCTGACCGACATGTTCGTAACTCTCATGCGGGACGCAATGCGTTATTGGCGATATTACAGCGGGAGTTTTGGATATTGTCTGCTCGCCGGGTAATTCGCAATGTAGTTTTCTCCTGCGTTCCTTGTTACAGACTGCGAGCCTCATTGATGCAGCCTCAGATGGGAGATCTGCCGGCTGACAGGATCACCCAGTCGAGACCATTCGAAGGAGTCGCCACGGACATGGCAGGCCCGTTCTCGGTCAAGACCTCCACTCTTCGTAACGCTCGGATTGTTAAGGCTTACCTGTGCGTATTTGTGTGCTTGTCCACCAAGGCCGTCCATTTGGAATTAGTGTCCTCGTTGTCCACGGAGGCCTTCGTTGCTGCGTTAGACCGTTTTGTTTCGCGTAGGGGTCTACCTTCATTGATCCGCTCTGACAATGGCACAAACTACCAGGGTACCTCAAACTATTTGAAAGATGTGTATAAATTTTTAGAAAATAATTGTGTTAGTTTAAATCAAATCTGCGCCCAGAGGGGAATAACTTGGCGGTTCAGCCCGCCAATTTGTCCCCACTGGGGTGGGATTTTTGAAGCCGCCGTGAAGTCAGCCAAGACTCACCTCCGCCGTGTCATCGGGGAGACCATTTTAAGCTTCGAGGAGCTCGTCACTATGTTCTGTAAAGTTGAGGCCGTCCTCAATTCTCGTCCTCTCTGTCCCCTGTCATCTGATCCGAACGACCTCGAGGTCTTGACTCCTGGCCATTTCTTGATTGGGCAGCCTCTTACTGCCCTGCCGGAATACCCCTGGAGGGAAGAACGTACAACCCGGTTGTCACGTTTTCAAATGTTGCAACAAATGGGCCAGGACTTCTGGAATCGTTGGTCGTTGGAATATCTGCATTTGTTACAGCAGCGGGTGAAGTGGACAGACAGGACCGAACCTCCGAAAGAAGGAGACTTAGTTTTATTGAAGGATGCAAATTTGGCATCTCTACATTGGCGCCGGGGTCGCATTATCAAGTTAATATACGGTGGGGATGGGACTCCTCGTGTAGCTGAGGTGTTGGTTGGAGGTTCGATTTTGCGACGAGCTGTAGCAACACTCTCCCGGCTCCCGATTGATTGAGCTAGCGTTCTGATGGGGGCATCAGTCCGGAGCGGGGGATTGTTCGCGCAACACTCAAATTGAACGCGCTTTGTTCGCAGTGTGCTAATCTATTTTTTGTAGACCGCTAGCGGTGGCATAATCATTTTGTTTGTTTTTAATTTTGTTCTTCTTGTCTATGATTTTTGACAGACATGACTTGTTAATTTTGCTCTCTCCCGGATTGATTGTGAAATAAAGGTCGCCTGAAAAGTTTTAAGAGATTCTTGCTTCAGGGACATGTGTGTATAAAAGTAAAGGTCTTCTAGTGAAACCGTGTTGGGGAATTGTGCTCGTAGAAGCCGGGCTAATTCCAGAAAAATACTTTCAAGATTGCGTCAGAATTTAATGACACGTAAGCAGCATTCGTGGCCACATACCCTTGATTTCCTGCTGATCCCTGCCTTGTAGTTCCCCTCCCTTTTACCGGCCCGGCCAGCAGCTGGACCAGCGAAGCGACCCAAGCAGTGGATAGCGAGAACCCCAGATTTTGGACTTCTGGAGGTACCGTGACGCAGTCAATAGTTTACTGGACTCGAGTGAGTGTAATTTTATTTATTAATCTGGGTGAGGACTCTGTCTGCATACTAATTTCGTGCCAGGTATATGGTGTTTCTGATATACTATGGGCCCTATATAGAATCCCGTATATTTAGTTTGGCCGGACAGGGTTCTTTTCCATACATTTGTTGGTAGCAGAACGCGTTTGAGTTGATTATTATCAACACTAGTATATTGCAATAGTGGCATCAGCTCGGTCGGTCACTTCCGCACCGATGCCGACAACGTGAGTCAGCGACCTACTTACATCGCAATAGTGCTGTGTAACTATGGCGAACGCCGGCAAACGTGTCGAGACCATCATAGTACATGATGGTTCGCCTTCGTGCAAAACAAGCTGGATGTCATGGACGAGCTCAGCTTTGAGCAGATATGCGTAACCAGCTACACGGAGACCGAGATCCTCGCTGCCAAGACCATCCTGGAGAAGACCAGCGTCACCACGGTGCCTATGGCATCGCGGCGAGGTTTTGGAGTTAGAGTCGCCAAGAAAACACTGTACGACATCTTCCGTGTCTTCAAAGAAACAGACCCAGTGACGTTCCGACGTACGTAGCGAAGGAGCTCAGCAAGCTGCCGCCAGTGACATTCAACCACGTCGATGCCACTTCGCTGCTTAGGGACATCATGCTGCTGAAAGCGCAACTCAATGAAGGTTGAAGTAAGCACTTCTAGAGAATGCCAAAGCATGGTGTAGGACATTACCTTTTGTGCCCACCACCAAGACAAATGGCAAAAAACTCTCTTTTTTGATTTGGTTGAATGAAAATGTCAACATTTATTTTATAAATCAAAGCATTCAAAAAGACGAAAAATTGGACACCAATGTTTACCTCAAGTTTTATTATTATCTTGCTGAAACCTCAGTGAGAGGCCTACCATGTCCTACAATGAGAACTAAGTAATATAATTGGACATGATAAATTTAATAAATAATTTCATACGGCTAGTGAATTTATTTATTTATTTATTTATTTATATATTTCATGGAAAAGACACAGAAGTAAACTATACATAGAAACATTAAAGTATAAACAAATGGTTAGTTTAATTTACTTCCTCTACGCTTTCCTCAAATACGTTATTTTTATAGGGAGTAATTCGGTGACATTTCTAAACCATTCTCTGATAATGTTAAAAAATAAAAATAATGTTGTTTACAAAGCAATGGAATTAAATTAAATTAAAAACTAAGATAAGCGTTCATACACACGGTTACACACATTCATGCAATCTCACATATTACCATCCATACACACACACACATGCCTTTTAATTTGATATTATATTTGTGTAGTTACACAATTTCTTACAATTTCTCGTTTTTGGTGTCTACGATTTGCCTAACTTCCTTTTTAAATTTGATGTTACTATTATTAAATATGTCTATGCTAAGGAGTTTTTTATTGTAGGAGCTGCAGATTCTTCGTAGGGGGGCTCGACAGCCTGCGTTACTCTGTGAAGTAGGTACTGAGAATAAAGTCTTAGATCGTGTAGAGTGGGTTGGCGCTTTAAAGTTAATTTGCTCAAGAAGAGTAGGGCAGTCATATTCATTGTTCAATATATTGTAAAGGGTCTTTGCGTCTAATAAGAGCCTTCTGTCACAAAGTCTTTGTAGGTTATAGAGTTTAAGCAGGTCGGCATAGTGTCCTCGGGATCGAGTCAGTCTAAAATGGAGGGCTTTAACAAATTTCTTTTGGATCATCTCCACCCATTTAGTTTACTTTAAATAATTGATTACATATATTATTTGATCTATTTAACAAGCAAATATTATTTATTGTATGAAAATGATTACCACAAAACAGCAAAACAGCATACTTAGTGGTAAATCGTAAAAAAGGCGATTAAGAAACCTCTTTTAACCTCTTTCCTTTTTTCACCTTATCTGTGTACTTCATCTTGTATGTTTCTGTTAATGTATAAGTAACTTTTATGTATATTTACCCAACCAAATGGCTAAAACTGCTTGGTAGTTACAAAATTAATTGGTTGCTTATGTAAAATACCGTGTTCTATGTTTAAAATTTCCTCTAATTTACCGACATAGATTTACCTAATGCATGGTACTGGCAGAATATCAGTGTCACAGATTTTCTGTGATGAATGCTGAGCCAGCGCCCTGTCTGCCTCTGTGACACAAATATATTTTTTGTTTTAAAGATTTTAATGTTATTGTTATTTTAATCATTCAAATGCTATTTAAATGTGTAAAATGTAGTAATGTATGATATATGTTGTTCTTGTTTTTTGTAATATTTTTTAAGAGATATGAATAAAGTTTTTATCTATCTATCTATAATTTAATTAATTGTAATTAAGTAAAGTAATTAATGTAGGAATTACAATTTTTATATTGTATTAAGTTAATTGCATGTAAAATTTATTAATATGCTAAATAAAGGCTTTTATTATTATTATTTTTATTATTATCTTTTACTCGAAAATAAGATTGCTACGACCACGGATTAGACACAAGCTACGACGAAGCACGCACTCTACGTGCAGTCTACGCGAACTGCACGACCTCAGTTGCCACTTGTGTTCGGTCCCACGAAGAGACAAATATATCAGATATATCGGCGTAATTCTACGAATTAAGGTATCGCATATCATAGAATGAATGAAAATACTTCATAACAAGATAGTGAGTGACTTGAACTATATAAACTAATTGGGACATGTATTTATATCTGTTTTTAGTTTTAATAAAGTAATTCAATCAAGGATACTTTTATATTTTACATATAATTATTCGTAATATTTTATTTGTGAATTTTAGACGTAAGTTGTAGATATCCCATGTTTTTATTATAATACGAGTATGAACCTTTTAAGTTTTGTAATTTGGCACCTATTTATTCCAACGACATATTAAAATTTATTATAATTTTATTTATTGTCTTTAATGTCTCAGACGGCTGGCCCATCATCGAGGAGTCAGTTAGCAGCGTCAGCGTCACAGGACTTCGTGGTTTGTCCGGATCGTCCCCAGTCGTCTCGCGTATACAGAGGACGGAGAGGTCTTAACATTCATAAATCAAAAAATAGTAGGGGAAATTTGTTATTGGCCTTCGTTCTAATTTTGAAATATTATTTAGATTTATCTTTACCGCTGTTTAATTTCCTAAATAAATAAATGAATACCATACTGCATAATTAAATTCTGTCTCTTTACGCCAAAGTTCACGTACGTGCTACGTTGTAGCACCCGTTCGAAACATTCCCCACTTTTAATACGTATAGATGAAATAATTTGAACAACTTTAGTGGAAATTCTAAATTACACTTTAAATGACCAGAGTTGGACACAAGCCAGTCTGCCGACCTGATTTGGCGGTTTAGGTGTCCGAAGGGTGTCCAAGTGGCACTCCCTGTATTCTTGTCCTCAGCTTACAGCACGTTGGACCTCTTTGGTAGAATCACAAACCCACACTTGGTGATGTTGAGGTCGCGTGCTTGGCTGAGGCCAGGAGTGCATGGACTGACACTGCCAGTCCGAGTACTAACCTCCCGATGAGTCTGTCTTCGCAGAGGTCACGGGATGAGTCGCTCTGTATAAAGGTTCAAAAGAACCTACTGGATACCTCACTTAACCCTGCAGAGCGAGCTCGTCTTTTGGCGTCTAGCAAGCCGGAGTCAAGTTATTGGTTTAATGCTCTCCCATCGGTCAATATAGGGACTCTTCTTGATAGAACAACATTTACCTGTCTGAGACTGGGCGCCCGGACAAATGAGCCACATCGCTGCCGTTGTGGTAGAGCCGTCGATCAGCTTGGTCATCAGGACCTTTCGTGCCAGCACAGTGCCGGTCGCTTGCCGCGTCGTGCCGCTCTTAATGACGTCATCCGTAGGGCCTTAGCCAGTGCTAGTTCCAGCTATTTTGGAACCAAATGGCATCATACGCGAAGATGGCAAAAGGCCCTGGAAGCATGCTTGGGAGGTCACTGATATGAGACGCTACATGTGTCGAGTTGTCGACACGATGGCAGCGTCTCATCTCCAAGCGACCTCAGTCAGAGCGGGCGCGGCTGCGGCATCTGCAGAGGGCTTCAAGAGGCGCAAATATGCGGCCTTAAGGGAGGTCTACATGTTTGTGCCCTTCGGCGTAGAGACTCTTGGGCCATGGGGACCAGAAGCGCGACAACTCTTTAAGGAGATCTCGTCGCGCCCGATAGACGCTTCCGGTAACCCAAGGGTTGGGGCATATTTTGGTCAGCGGATTAGCCTCGCGATCCAGCGAGGTAATGCCGCCATGCTTTTGGGTACCGTACCTTGCCCAACGACGGTAGCGATCTGGCCAGCATATTTTATTTGTTCTATTAAATAGGTGTCCAAAATTTCTTTTTTTATTTATTTGTATAATATTTAAATTGCTGGGTACTTAATTTTTTTTATTAGTTTAGTTTAGATATAAATTGTTATTTAATTTTCAGATTATAATATTCTCAATAAATTAAGTTAATTATGTTTAATCAACGTTATATTTTCAGTTTTAGGTAAGAGGCCTTTAATCAAATTCGATTCCGTTTGAGGAAAATGAAGGTACAAAACCAAATACGAATTGAAAGAAAATACAAAAAACTCGTCAATTACGAGAAGGGCCCAGGCCCTGAGGGTTCCCTATCTTTTAAAATACCTAGTTTATAGAATTAAATGATTTGAACAATTTATTATAATACAGACTTATTACAAAAATGAATGGAATTAAATTATTTGAATAATTTATTTACATTACAGACTAGAGCAACTTCCGAGCGGACTAGAAGTTTGGCGCGATCTGTATATATATAGTAGACTTAATTATAAAATATACGGCCAACTATGGAACTCTACACTGCGCGTGGCCCGACGCTTATTTTGAAAATATAAATTGAGTCAGCGCTTCATAGGGTTGACATCGGTTATAGATTAAAGAAAGCCTACACCAAGTTTGGCATTCTAAAATATGATTAATTGAAATAGGCGTTACCTTGCGGAAGTCCATCACTAAGTAAAGGATATATGAATATAATTTGCAATATTGCGCTAAACAATTCTTGTCGTGCTATTCAAAATGCAGACTCGTGCACCGCCCGCCCGCCCGCAGAAAAACATGCAATAAGCAAGCAATACAAGCAAAGCAATCTTAAATAACAAGCAAGAAAACCGTGTTTCGCCTCTGAACGAGGCATCCTCGGGATGTGTTGCTAGCTTGGCTTCTCCGCAGCAACTGATGTGTTGCTCGCCCAGCCGCTCCACAGCAACTGATGTTGTTCGCCCGACAGCTCAGCAGCTAGTGACGAGCCGCCGACCAAAACTTGCCTGTTATACACCGGCCTGACTAGTTGTTTGGTGGGGAAAATGGGGAGACGAAAACATGCGTAACAGTGGAGTAGTGGTAAAGTTAGTTTGTTCGTTTAGTAAATCAGGGTTATTCTTGTTTTTTAGTATTTCTAATTGTTCTAACACACACATTCTTAAACCTTTTTTACAAATATGTTTTACTTCAAATGAATGGTTATCAGGCAAACTATGACCGGACTCTAATAGATGTTTTGCAACGTGTGATTTTTCAGAATGATTATTTCTATGGGCTGAGATATGTTCTTTGTACCTAGTTTCAAAACTGCGACCTGTTTGACCTACATAAACACCGTTACAATCATTGCAAGACAATTTGTAAATACCAGACTGTTGTTTTTTTATCTAATTTGTCCTTACCATTGCAAATACGCTTTATCTTATTTTTGGTTCTGAATGCAACGCGAACACCACAACGCCGAAAAATCTTCGCAACCCGTCCAGAAATTGGACCTAGATAAGTTAAGCTTGTTTTATATTTCTGAACACTCGTACTTTCAGGCTGTAAAGCAGACAAACTGTTTCTAATAATGATATTCTGTTTTTTGTGAACTAATCTATCAACCATTTTTGCACTATACCCGTTATTCACAGCAATCTGATATATTATGTTGAGTTCTTTCTCAAAGTTGTCAGGACTTAGAGGCACCGTCATCAATCTGTGAACATAACAACGAAATGCTGCAAGCTTATGTTCCCAAGGGTGACAAGATGAAGAAGGTATTACAGTATCGGTGTGTGTTGGCTTGCGGTATATTTGAAATTCATGTTTATTCTGTGCCCTAGTAATCGTTAAATCTAGAAAATTAAGGGAGTTTTCTTGTTCGACTTCTAATTTAAATTTTATTTTGCGATGAATTTTGTTCAATTTGTTAACAAATACATCGAGCTGTCTACCAGTACCAGTCCAGCAAATAATGATGTCATCAACGTATCTGTAATAATACAAAATATTCGAACTACTGACAATGTGTTTGTTCTCAAAACTATCCATGAAAATATCGGCCATTAATGGACTTAAGGGTGAACCCATTGCTAAACCTTCTTTCTGCATATAGAATCTATCATTGAATTTGAAATAATTTTGACGCATGCAAACTGATGCAAGGCTAATGAGGTCATCAATTTCGTTAGTGTGAAGACGTTGTTTTTCTAGTAAATTTCTAATAATAATCAAACACTCATCGGAAGGAACATTGGTAAACAAGCTATCTACATCTAAAGATATCAACTTCACATTAGAGGGCAAATGGACATTCTGAATTTTTGATATTAAGTCATCTTTGTTCCTAAGACAACAAATGGGCTTGAAGGCAGTTTTTCTATCAAAATATGATTTAACCGTTTTGACAAATCATAAGCTGGAGCACCTATATAAGAGACAACCGGACGAACTGGAATATTATCTTTATGAATTTTTGGCAAACCATACAAAGCAGGAGCTACAGGGTTCATAGGAAGTAATTTTGCTTTATAATGAGAATTGTCTGGAAAAACAAAGGAGGTGTTGTTGATGGCTAATTTTAACTCTGCTTGAAATTTCTTAGTTGGATCTGAATTAAGAGGAACAAAGGCGTCACCCTGAATAACATCATTTACCCTTATATTATAGTCATCACGATTCATTATTACTACTGCGGAGCGGCTGGGCGAGCAACACATCAGTTGCTGCGGAGAAGCCAAGCTAGCAACACATCCCGAGGATGCCTCGTTCAGAGGCGAAACACGTGTCGATAAGTTTTCTTGCTTGTTATTTAAGATTGCTTTGCTTGTATCGCTTGCTTGTTACATGTTTTTATGCGGGCGGGCGGGCGGTGCACGAGTCTGCATTTTGAATAGCACGACAAGAATTGTTTAGCGGAATATTGCAAATTATATTCATATATCCTTTATTCTAAAATATTCCTGATTTCAACACTCAACTCGGTTATGTTTTCGAGTCAACAACTCACCTAACTATATTTCTAAATTATAACTTATCACAACACAGAATGGGTACTACTTATTATTTATTCCGCGTTAAGCGCAAGCCACATAGAAACAGCGCGGGTGCAGGCGCGCCCTCAGCGCAACTCTTCTATCTGTTTTGCACCACGTCCCTCTCCTACATTTTGTATGAAAGAACTGTACGGGCAATATGTCTGCACCGCACATTTCACATACATCATCATTTTACCGCATAAGTTTTTACAATAAATCAGTGTTTCAACAACTCTCAACTCGGACGGTTTCCTTTATCACTCTCACGAGTAAACCCCGATCGTATCAATATCAATAAATAAAGGGACAATCCCTACATTTTTTTTTTTTTGGTCCTTCGAGCCGGATCTGATCTGATTAGGTTTAAAGCGACGTCCTTATCACGCATCAGTATCGGGCATAGGTACGGGAGCCAGACCAAGCAAGGGTTTGGTAAACATGGAATGTCGATCAATTTACGAAGATTATCATTTTACTACGCAGGCTCTGGTACTATCGAAAGTTATCAGTAACAATTTACCCACAATGATCATTAGTAAACAAACATGGCCTCACCTTCAGAATATCAGATTAGCAGATCCACAGTACAATGTCTCGAAGCCAATTGACATACTGTTGGATGCGAGCGTATACTCGGATATTATTATGAGTGGACTTATTAAGGGTCCAGCATATGCTCCTATAGCACAGCAAACTAAACTTGGATGGATTTTATCCGGAAACGTGAAAAATTTCAACTGCCATGTTGTTATTAATGATTTAGCAGAGATATCAAGATTCTGGGAGATGGAGGATGTCGAGAGCACCTCATCTGTGATGAATGAGCAGGAAAAATACTGTGAAGATTTTTATCAAGCAACCTTATCATATCAACCCTAATAACGCAAACATGGGGTTTGGAAAATGGACTCCAACACCACCAAATTAAGGGTAGTTTTTAATGGGAGTTCAAGGACATCTACAGGTTGGACCCTTAACCAGCTTATGGAAGGCGGACCGAACTTACAGGGAGATTTGCAAAAACTTATTTTGACTTGGAGGACGTACAAGTATGTTATCACTGCGGATGCGGAAAAATATTTCCGTCAAATTATCATACGTGAGTCGGATCAACCCTTACAGAGCATTGTCTGGAGACCTTCACCGCAAGTACCTATCGAAGAATATCGATTGACAACTATCACTTACGGTACAAAAGCAGCTCCATTTTTAGCAATTAGAACTCTTAAACAATTAGCCAAAGATGATGGAGATAAGTACCAATTAGCAGCGCATGCCTTGGAAAACTCATTTTATATGGACGATTTGCTTGGTGGGCATAATTTATTAGATCAAACAAAACAACTTCAGCAGCAGCTGATTGAGATCCTTAAAGGGGCAGGTATAAACCTACGCAAGTGGTCAAGTAACAACCCTGATCTTATCAAGGATTTAGCAAGTGATCAGCTGGACAGTCACTTAGATTTTAAATGTTCAGAAACAAGGAAGCCGTTGGGCCTGAGATGGAATCCGGTTCGAAGGACCACATTTTGAAACGCCCAGTCAACAAGTTAATACTGCTTCCTGTAAACGAGTCAGACGAAGCACAAAAACAGCAAGCAGTTAGTCAATTTGATGTTCAGTCATCATCATCAGCAATGCCTCAAGCACCACAGCGATCTACTATTCCCTCTACCAGGTGCAGACGCACTAAGAAGAAGTTTATCAACATTTTTGGCACAATGTTATTATTAATTATGACATTTTTAACACCAAGTATGCAACAAGATCATATTGCATCATACAATACTACCTCTTTCAAGGACAGTCAGGGGTTGTATTTTGATAAGATATCAAACCTTCAATTTATAAGGGATAAATGGAAGCAATTTGTGGCTAACAGAGTGCAGAATATTACACAAATCATTCCAGCATCAAACTGGCGTCACGTTAGGTCAGAGGAAAATCGCAGCGTACTTCCGCGGTCGCAAGCTATCAGCAGCAAGATCTTCGAGTTGCAAGTAAGATTGTTCCATAATTATCACCATGGATGTCTTGATCAAGGATCAAACAGAGCTTCGGGAGAAAATCAAAACGTTGAAGACGAATTTTGGTAAGGACTCTGCGAGCAGGAAAACTCCTGAATACATAAAAACGAAGCTTCAGCAACTTGATGACCTTATTAGTATATATCAATCAAATAATGACCTTTTGCAAGTGTATAAAAGTACAAATCACGAATACTTTACGGAAAATATACATGAGAATGTATTAACATCTTATAAAATGTTACGCCTGTCGATTACAAAGTCTGGGCAAGAAAATGAATCAGTGAAGGAGGATAAGGCAACGGAACCCAGTGGGTTGGTGTTCGAATATCTTTCACAACAAAGAACGAATTTTCGTGCTTTTAGCAGACATATTGCCCGTACAAGAACATTGGAAAGGCGTCGAGACGGCACGCCACGGTTGCGACGCAGGCACGCCGCAGGTGCACCGAAGGCGCACCGCCACGCCGCGCCGGCGCCGGCGCGCACCTCCCGTCACCTCACCCACATCTTGTCAGATCAAAATCAAACACTCGCTCGTAGCGCACGGGTAGCTTCTAGCAGTATCAGGAGCCGCTACGCATATAAATCGTCACTGGTGCAAGGTTTTCGGCACCACGCTCACCAACCCGCCTTCCCAGCATGTGTGAGTACGGGCATTTCTTCCAGTTGGACCGCCAAGAGTGGCGAAATCCTGAAAAGGCCTATGTCCAGCAGTGGACGAAACAGGCTGATGGATGGATGGACCTCAAGTAACCGCCAACACTGTCAAATTGTGTAAAAATTGCTTAACAAAACATAAAATCCTCGATATCCAAATCCCCAGGCCCATATCAAAAGCCAACCCAAAAAGGTTACCAAGAGGTATATGCAATATTCGTACAATTTGTGACAAGATTATGTTTTTATGCGATATCCATCGCTTTGGAATACTCTAAATATTATTTTTAGAGTGCAATACGAACCAGAAAAGATAAATTAGAAACAAATGTAATGACAAGAGTTTGAAAAAATTTCGTTTTTAATTTATCTTTCCTGGTTTGTAATGCACTCTAATAATAATATTTACCAGTGTTCCAAAGCGATGGATTTCGCAATAAAAACATAATCTTAGTTAATGAGAACTGTGAATTTCTTAACTGTCTGAAGCAACACATATTGTAGCGACGATAGCGCCATCTGTTTCTTAACAACAAAGCGTGAAATCACATAACGCCCTCGTGAGCTTTCAGTATGTGCATTACAAGCTAGTTAGATCAAATAGTTGCAAAAATATTCGGTGGACAAGTATGGTGTAAAGATCAACGGTCTAGGTAATTACCTCAGTGGCACAATTGGTAGCGCGCTTGTCTGGGAAACAAGAGGTCGCAGGCTCGAAACCTGGCCAGAGGAATTTTTTCAAATTTTTGTCTTAATTGTTTCTAATTTATTTTTTCTTGTTTGTAATGCACTCTAATAATACATAATAATTTCTGACAACTTCAAAAATACGAGATTGTCCGTAAAAGTAAAATTGCCTTACCGAAAGTAAAAGTTTCATAAATCTGAAACGTGAGATATGGACAATATCAACTTATTTACTAAGCTCTAGGTATGAATAAGTTCTTAGCAATAATTTGTACGACAAAAACGTTAGCTAAATGGCTTAGTACAAGTACGCCAAGCTCTACGATAGAGAAAAGGGATTTGCGCAAGGAAGGAAAGCGATTCAACCATGTAATTCATGAGTTTGTAAAGGAACGTTTGATTTTTTATTTTCCAACTTATATTAAGAGGTATTTTTATGGATTCATTTTAGGAATCATAAAGCATGCATTGTAGTTCGGCAACCAATACTGTTGTTGATGATTGGGGTGTTCTTCTAAATAAATCCAACATGTAGTTTTGTATTTATTAATAGATTTACTCCTTGACGGATACAATTGGTATGAAAAATATTATAAGTAGGTAAGTAACAACAGCGTCTGTCTTTGTGTGTGTCACAGGGCACGGGACGAGCCAGGGGTGCGGGGCGCGGGGAATACGCTGCGTTGCAAACAACGCACTAAACTAAACGCAACGCGCTAAACACTGTAGATGTTTATGCAATTTATTTTTATTAGATTCTACTCGTTCAATATAGATGTAGTGTTGGATTCTACACTAACGAGCTATATTGTAGTACAAGAATGGTAAATAAAGTGTAAAGGTGACTACGGATATTTAACCTCCTTACCTTACGCACATCAGTTTTCAACCCTGAAAACAAGGTAAAAAACAGGAGTTCGTAACAATATTACTTTTATACATTGCAATTTTTTTTTAAAGAACATGCATATCTCTTTACCTACGAAGATCTATAACTCGTTGGTCGTAACGCAGTTAAAAAGTGTCGCTGCAGTCATGATACAATTTTACTTCTAAAAGTAGAGGTGGAGTTGAAGAATATACTAATTCTACATAAATACAGAAGGAAATGGCATATTGAGACCGAGGCGTACTTAGTGGGTAAAAAACGATATGGGTAACAAATATGGTGATATCTAAAAAATTAAACAAGCTAGTCTCGATTCAAACATACTTTAATAAGACATACATCAGGTGGAGTGGTGTAGTGTGTTGTACAATACACGCATCCATCATACCTGTGTGTGTTTATATAAAACCTTGTTACTACTGATACGACCTCATTAAATACCTAACTGCCGACAAATAGTGTCTCTTATTTAAAGTCTACTTCATCGATCCTTACAGTGGGCATTGAAAATACGTGCCTATTTACTACATGGTATGAGAGTGCAGAACGAAATTATTTAAACTCAAGCGCAGTGAGCAAGACAGATATAGTCTTAGAACCTTAATTTATAACATTCAACATTAGTGACAATCTGTTTGAAAATGCAATAATAAAAGAATGATACTTAGTTGTGACGTGACCCTGCCGGGCCCGAATGCATTCCGAATGGCCCGAAATATACTAGGTGAAATTAAATAAACCGACCAAATTCATACTGGAGACTCGGTTAGTCATCGGGGACAAGGTTTAATGACCGTCCAGGTGAAATCCGAAAAAATATGTTTTTGCCCCGTATTGACTGCACTAGGAATTGTACTTAAACTAGTCCAACCAGTAAGGGAGCAAAAAAAATGTTTTTCGATATTGGCCAAAAGGATACTGACTCTAGTTCTCGATCACTTAGCGAGTCTCCAGTATGAATTTGGTCGGTTGATTTAATTTCTTCCTATATATATAAGAATAATTGTTTTTTTTTCATGTTTTCATAAATATATTATATGTGTTATGTAAACAATTATAAAAAAAGATATTCGTAATAAGTTTTATAATTATAGCATCTTTATTGCAGACATAAAACTTGATAAGTAACATTTTCAAAGGTATTTTTCAATCAAGTAAAAGTTACGAATAAATTTTTCAATAAAGTCAAAACATTTCACATATTTTTAATATAATATGTACCATTTTCAGTTCTGTATTTACATTAGTTTTTCTAAAAAACTTAAACAAAAGTAGAGTTTTAAAGTGCCCACTTCGTCTTTACGCTTTATACGAGTACAAATATGATGGTCATTTATTTGTGACCAAGTTACTAAACCACAATATTTACAGGCTGTAAATGTATTATGTATTTACTTTAATGGGCTTAGCTTAATCATCGTCATAATTGTATTCACGTAAACATTGTCTATTGCAAGGTACGACCCTCAACGCTGTCGGTGTGGCGCAGACGACGATCAACTTGGACACGGCCTCTCACGTTATTCTAATCATAGTGCTGGCCGCTTGCCACAACATGTCAGTTTAAATGATGTCATCTAGGATTCCCTTGTCACCGCCAACGTACCGGCTGTACTAGAGCTGAACGGCATATCGCGTGACGATGGCAAAAGGTCTGATGAGATGACATTAATCCTCTTCATTAACGACAGAACATTGGTCAGGGACGCATCCTGTTTGCAGTTAAGCACCGTCCCTCACCGGCGTGACTGCCAGAAGGGCTAGTAGTATCGGCAGAAAAAAATAAAAGGCGCAAGTATGCAAGCCTCAGCTAAGGCTGCATAATTGCGCCTTTTACCGTTTACACCCTCAGGTCGTGGGGTGCGCATAGATAGTGGAGTCAAGGAGTTAGCTGCAGGGCTGGTCGACGTTTGTAGAGACCCGAGGCCTGGTGCATACCTGGATCAGTGAATCAGTCTGGCCATACGAAGAGGACCATGGCAATCTGGCCAGTTAAAAGTTTAATTTAATTGATTCACACTTTAGGTTAGTTTTCATGTGTATGTTTCTTATACATACTACATACTATATTTTTTAAATATTAATTATGATAAAATGTTATAATTTGCAAGTTTTTAATTTTATTGTTGCACATACATATAATTTCAAATGAATATTTGTGATACTTTATTTCTTTTATTCTTACTCTAGATTTATATTTATATGTAATATGACATTTTAATGACATAGAATAAATAAAATACAAAAAATAAAACAGGATGTATGAGTACTTAAAGCTATTTAAAAAATATATATATTTATAATTATTAACATATTTATTGAAAAAAAACTAACTTATCTAGTCGTCTTCACAACATTCTTTATTTACATCGATTTGTGCCTTACGTTTGGTCGATTATAAAAATAACAAAAACTATGTCCTTCCCTAAATTTATATATCTATATTTACAAAAATAAAAACAGTCCTCTCACTTGCTTCTTCCTTGAAGCATTGTAAAATGCGTTTTTTATTATCGAAATAAATGCACCTCGCCCTTACTCTGTTATAGCAAGTTATTTTAAGAACAGCGCTCCAGGCTTACTTTACGGTTGGCAAGACTGCGTCCCATGCTTGTTCCATTATTGCAAGAACCATGTCCCATGCTTACTCCGTTATTACAAGAAGTGCGTTAAGCCTGCGCCCCATGTCAGCTTCGTCATTATTAGTATAGACCCAAATAGCTCCTATATTACCACAATTGCGGTCCAGGTTTGCTCCATTATTGCAATACCTGCGGCATATGCTTGCTCCATTATTACGAAAACCACGCTCCATGCCTACTCGGTTATTGCAAAAAATGCTATGCGTGTTCATACAGAAACTTTTACTCATGCTTGCTGAATTATTACAAAAATTGCACCCCATGCTTGCAAGGCTCTTTGCACTTTTTTTCCGTTTCCTTGAAGCTAGGTCTGGGCACTCGACCGTACTGGACGTTCGGCGTTAGACTAGTCCGACCCTGGCGGTTGCTGCTTCGACCCGTGAAGGTAGTTCGGGTACGTACACTAGACGTGTTGCATTTTTGACGTATTCCTTGCATCTGTAAATGGAATAATACGTTCATTAAGTATTTAATTAGTCCCCAATCCCGGGTGCCAAACAGCCAACTAAGGTGAAGTCCCCCTTTTCCCTGGTATTTTCATAAAATCTCGAAAGGAGGTAAAATATTAGGTACATAGCATGACATTTTTGTAAATAAACTACTGTTTTTCGAAAATTTGGTTACACTAGTTTTAAAATATAAAAATAATTTCACAGTAACACTTATATTACTATTAAAAAAAATAATAACAAATAAGTCGATATCCTCTATTTCCGAGGCAAAGTTTCTAGTTCCGTGGTGTTTTGCTCCTCTTTCCGAGGGACAAAAATAATTTAGGAACTGGGTGGCATAAATGATACAGCATGTTAAAAAATCAACTTTGGTCTTTTACTAAGGCTACAAGTTAATATCAACAAAATCTCTAGGTATTCAAAGATAAAGTAATGTGTAGTACTTATTTGTGGTCTCTTGGGATACCATAACTATCTAAATTATCAGAAAAGATCCTTTTATTTTCCTGGTCTCCTATATTTATAATTTTTATATTATTTTATGGTTGATTATTTACCCACATGCCTTTCTGCTGAATTCGCCTAGCCTCTCTTAAGTTATGCCAGGACAATGGACAGAAAAATGGATGTACAGACAAATATTAATTAGTTATATATTGTGATGCTTGTAAAGGTATTTTGTGTCAATTATATTGAAGTTGAATTTTACATTTTACACGTTTTATCTTAAAGTAAAATGTTTACATTTTACGCTATGTTTGTAATCTTTACCTTATCTCAAATTACCATGATTTTTTTATAAACAAAACTTAAATAAACTAGTTTATGCTATTATATTTATTTCTCCATATTATGTTTATCTATTACCTAGTTTAAAATATTTCTGTCGTTCTATAAATTACTTACTAACATAAACTCAAATTCAAATTTCAACTAATTATAAACTATAAGAAGAACCCTTATTACTTTGTCCAAGCTAAAAACAAATATTACATCACAGAAGAACAATACGTTTAATGAAGTCATGAATGAAGTCACGCGGCTATTTAATCAATAATTTGCCATGCACTTTGACGGCAAATATTTTATTCTATTTTGTAAATTATCAAATACTCGTATCAAGTATGCCGCATTTATAGCATTAAAGATCAATACTAAATTTATTTATTCTCAAATGATATAACAAGGGTGGCTTAAATTAGTCTTTGTTTCGTGTAACTAGAGCTTATTTTATTTTAATGAAAATAATACATTTACTTAGTTTGCAATTCTAAATTGTGAACAACCTGTGTTTCACGTTCATTTTTACGCGGAAATAAGTGCTCGTACATTCTCATTTCCGACTCACATACCACGGAAATGCATTTTTTTGGTCTTGAAAAACTATTTTCCTATAATCGAGTGATGAAAATTTACAATGATAGAAAAATTTATGCACTTTTATTAGATTATATTAGATATGCCATCCAAAGATATCATAATTCAAATGCAAAAAACGACGATTCTATGAAAAAAAATCCCTTCAAAAAAAAATTAATTTACTCTCATTGGCCTTATTTGATATGCTATAAATTGTAAATGCTTTACAAAACCGTAAAACAAAAAATAATTTTGTAAAGGAACATTTATTTAGGGATTGCATTTAGAAACTAAATTCTGCAAAAACTTAGCACAACCAACTCTTTAAAAGTAGCAATTACGTCTAATAAAACTCAATTTACGCGCTATACATCGGAATTGAAATTAGGCAAAAAAATCTGGCACCTGTTGCCGAGGCAATTTAAATCCGGTGTTTTATCTAAAAAATCAGTGAAAAAATATACCCTAGTTTTAACTTCCGTACACAATTCTCTAGTCAAACGCAAAAAACAAGAAAAATACCCTATTTTTAAAATTTAAAATCTTACGTGCACAGGCACGTATTTGTATGAAACCTTACTCAACGAACTGACCACTTTTTGCATTCGTTTAGACGTATCACACACACATTTAAAGGATATTTGAAGCCCAATTAAGTTTGCTTTTGAGTTATACCTTGCTCCATTGTCTAAAAGTTCCTAGTTAAGAGAAAAAACCGTTTTTCTGATTACCACGGAAAGTTTTTTGTCGTAACACGGATAGGGGGACTTTACCTTGAACTTTTTGTTACGATCCGTACTCGGAAACACGTACAAAACCCCACGGGGATTTAGGTCGTACTTAAGTAGACTTCTTTGTATTTATCACTTAAGTGCCAGAAAAAATATGTCAAATACTCGTATGTGGTATGTAAATGGTATCTTTTTTTTACCAAATCAACAAAATAAAAAACCAGTCAAATGCCTGTCGGGCCACGCGCAATGTAAGGTTCCGTAGTTGCCCAGTACATTTTATAAGTTGGTCTACTAATACAGATCGCGCCAAGCTTCTAGTCCCATACATTTAGAAGAACGGCCCATGCATTGTCGTGCTTAGAGGGGACTAAAAGTTCAACCTTCTTGCAACTTTCTCCTTTTATATTTTCCTCGTTTTCGGCTTTGGTGTTATTTTATGAACATTGAACATCCCCTATAGCCGATATGGAAACCCCCTGAATTATACGATACTAAAAAATACGCATACAAATCCGTTATTTACAGACACGACTTTTTTACTACTTTATTATTATTAGTAGAGATAAGCCCTTCCGGAATAATTTCCCAGGATGAAAATTACTCCACGTTTTAGTCCAGGCCTCTGTTTATTCAACCCTATCCCAACAACAAAACTTTTATTTTAATCCTTTGAGTGATTCCAGGTTGTCAAACAAACAAACTTATTTTCACAATTCACATTGATAAATACAAGAAAATATTTGATATAATTAAGAATACCTACGTAATTATATTAGAAAGAGAAGAAAGAACAGAAGAAAACAGGAAATGAAACAGATCTAAACAATGATGCTTTTGAGTATTTTACTTCTGCACTGACAAATTTTGAAAAAAAAATTACAATAGTCCAGAAATCACCAATTATCTAAAAAAACCAGTCAAAAGCGAGTCAAACTCGCATACCTAGGGTTCCGTAATTCGACAGTTTTGGGAACAGTCAGGAAGAAGGTATTTAAAGTCTTGCCCATAACTGTTCATGATAACTAAAAAAAGAATTGATTTTACCACAAAATAGAGACTCAAATATTTTTATACCGTCCTCGAAATAAAACTCGTGGATGAAAAATTTCATTTTGTAATTTTTTATCGTGAATTTCTCACCCACTATATTTTTCCTGTAATCTTCACGTAATCACAAATTACCATGATTTTTTTTCATATTTTTCGGTTGATGTTTACGGAAATAAGGAGGGTGGGACATGCATTTTTTGTGGTTTTTCAAAAATTTCCCGAAATAAGTGCAAGTAAATATAGTTAAAGTATATATTTCTATAATAAGCTATTTAATATCTACAATTTGTACCTATATTGTATTTTTATAAAATATTTTTTTTCTTGTTTTACTTTTTTTTCATTATATTTTTTTTTTATCGTTATAGTTTTCCCCTGATTGACCAGTTATGGTCTATAGTCGTAATTTTTTCGGTCCACCAGTTTCAGAAATAAGGGGGGGGGGGACATGCATTTTTTTGTGGTTTTTCAAAGATTTCTCGAAATCAGTGCCATTAAATATAGTAAAAGTATAATATTTTTTTCATTATCTCTTTAATATCTACAATTTGATACCCATATTGTATTTGTAGATTTTTTTTTATTTTTCTCTCTTTTGTATTGCAATTATTGTAAAAAACTAGATATTTTTCATTTTTTTTACACCGTGTTATGTAAGAAAGCTATTTGTGTGGCAAATTTAAAATCTTTTTCTTTAACGGTGCTAAAGTTATGAGGCTGTGACATACGGACAGACGGACAACGGTCTCACCATAGAGGTTCCTTTTACCTTTTAGAAGTTTTATAATTGTTTATGGGTAAGTGTCACTAAAATAATCTAATACTCCATTGTTGCTGGCAGCGAAAATTGACGTACTACTCGTTTCGATCATCATTTTTCGATTTTATAAAGACCTTATAGCAAAAGTTTCTAATTTTTTCAAAACTCAAGGGATCATGAGGAATGTTAGTGGCTGAATTGTAATCAATAAATAACGGGTTATATTCTCCTTAATCGTACGGCTCTATATCTTATTATGATAAAAAAATTGTAAACCAGTTTTCTAGACTTTATGGCTGCTTTGTTAATGTAAGCAAACGCACATTTGCCATTTGTATTATCATGATGCATGTTGTATGACGTGTCAAATAAATCGATATTTTATTTACTCAAGTCGCTAGTCGCACTTGATTTTTATTTTTGCCGAAATTAAAATGCACGCCATCACTAAACGCAGCTGTCATAGGTGCCATCTCTCGTTGGCTCTTCTTAAAGTAATGAAAACATACTGGTAATTGACAGTGAAACTGGACACAAAAACAAATGGCGTAGCGTAATGAGTAGCGACATTTTACCTACTAATATATTATTAGTTTTAGTTGTTATGGGGTTTGATTTTGACGATGATGATGATCAAGAAACCATTATAGGGGACGACTCACATGTTCTAAGCTGTATTTCGGTTAATGGAGGATGAAATTATCTTATTACTCTGACGGTGGAACTCTGATTGAATGTTAGGTTGTGTAGTCGACATGTGGGAATGGACAGAATGTTGTTTTGTATGGATGATGTGTGTCGATGTTGGTTCATGCGTATATGATATGGAGTGGATTTTTAGTTCCTCTTACATACGTAGGTTGCTTGCTAACAAAGTCTTAAGCTGTATAAAATCTATATGTATATCTATCTGCCGCCGTCTTCTGCGACCTG
This sequence comes from Ypsolopha scabrella, assembly GCA_910592155.1. Lineage (NCBI taxonomy): Eukaryota > Metazoa > Arthropoda > Insecta > Lepidoptera > Ypsolophidae > Ypsolopha > Ypsolopha scabrella. Next base: position 1,988,273 of record OU342964.1, read on the forward strand.
TCGCGTGCGTTTGACCTAGTAGACCACAAACTCATCGCTGCGAAGTTAGAACACTACGGTATTCGCGGTCGAGTGCTCGATCTGTTTAATTCATTCCTTGCTGACGGGTCGCAGATCACGGAGATAGACGGTGAGACCTCACAGCCTGGTTTTGTTAGTGATAGATCAGTGCCTCAAGGATCCAATGTGGGTAATACAATCTTCATCATCCTCATGAATGATCTTCCTAATGTGTCGAGGGTGGCGAAGATGGTTATGTATGCCGATGACATATGTGCCCTTGTAGAAGGTAAAGATGACGATGAGCTGGAGAACAAACTAGTTTTGGTGATAAATGAGCTGACCGGATGGTTTACGGTCAACGGCATGCAATTGAATTTGGAGAAAACTCAAATAATAAAGTTTGCTCTGCGCCGAGTGGCCGATGCACCGCGGGTGCCGCTCGTGGTAAAAGACGTCCCGCTGCCTGTCGTTAAATTAGCTCGCTTCGTGGGCTTCACTTTCGATGAAGGTCTCCAGTGGACGGAGCACATCAGTGCACTGTGCGCTAAGTTGAACTCTGCTTACTACGGTCTCTCCCGACTGTCTCCCACGTTATCTAAAGAACACTTGCTAACAGCCTACTATGGATACTTCCATTCTTTACTAACTTACGGCATAGACTTGTGGGGACAGGCTGCAGATTGTGTTAGACCTTTCAAAATTCAAAAGCGTGCAGTGCGCCGTATCACTCGGGTTCCTGTGGACACGCATGCACAGCCCTATTTCATTGAACTGGGTATCCTAACGGTACCTAGTTTATATATTTTAGAGGTGCTGAAATATGCTAAACAGAACTTCTCCGAATTTACTGACTTTCAATCTAGTGACCGTCGTTATCCCTCTCGCCGGCCGAACGACCTACGTGCCGTTGAGCATCGACTCGGCAAGACAGGAAACTCCTTGCACTGCATAGCTCCATCATTATAATAAACTACTGATCACATAAAAAAATAAACTACCTGATCACATAAAAAAAGTGCAAACGTTCCGAGCATTTGTAAGCAAGGTTAAAGCATTCCTTTTGGGAAAGGCATACTATTCCATAAAGGAGTACCTATCGGATGATGTTACATAAGAATGATGTTCTTGAAATATGTAAATAATGTTTATACTTACTTATATACCTGTACTATATAACTGTGACATTTAAGTTTGACTCCATTATTGTAATTATTGTAATTTGTTTTAAATATTATAAATGATACAATTTGACATGTAATGATAAATTATTAATAAATGAGTATGGGTATGAGTATGAGTATCAACAGGTACTTCTCAAAAAGCATGACAAATTAAAGTTAAAGTTGTATAATGAAATCGCATACTGGACATTTTTTTTAATTTCTTATGTGTTGCAGAACTCAGTCTAGTTTTTGCAATGTTGGCCATAAAAAAAGCTCTCAAGAGAATCGTTTCGTGCTAAAACTTAACATTGACGAAAGGATCTGACATTCTATCTACAGCCTGGCCCGTGTGACTTTTTCTTATTCCCCTCCGTAAAGAAAATGATGCGTGGCTGGACTTCATGAACTCAGTCGAGGCCTACGAATAAGAATTCTCTAGAAGCGTAACTAAGCTCAATAAATGGTTCCACTAAATAGACACCACGGAGGGCGAGGTGCAAAATAAGTACTGTGCGGCGCGCCGCCAGTTCGTCATATCACCCTGAGTCGCGGAAAGTTTCGATTGTGCATATTATTGTGTTTTTGCGCCAATTTTGCCAAATATGCCTTCGTGTGTCGTGAAGTGGTGTAAAAGCCAAACGGATATGAAAAATACTGGAAATACATTTCATACGTAAGTAAATAAACATTTTGAAAACTCATTGTCTATTGCTCGCTGCTAGCTAGCTGCTGTGGCCGCCATGTTGACAGAACGCAACCAATCTCGTGCAAGCTCTGTCTATGTAGTGTGTGAGTGTTTCGTTGTTATTGTACTAAGCTTGTCAGCGTAAATGGAACCAAAATCGAAGCGGTAATTGTAGGAGAGTTACTCTCCTAGAGAATTCTTATTCGTAGGTCGAGGCAGTATATGAATTTAATCGGCTTTTCTTCGACCTTCTGCAAAACTCGTTTCTTTAATGTTTTAAGGACTGTATTTTGAAAATGTGGCGATAGGTAGACCTCGGAGGAGTTTATTTTGAAAAACAATTAAGTTATCTTTATAAAAAGCTAATGGTTTTAATACAGATGAAAACATTCATGGCAACCTACGAATATGTCTCTTTCTTTTTATATATTTTATTATCGGTTTTGCAGTTGATGTTCGGCTGCTATCAAAATGTTTAAATAAAATGTATATATATTTAATATTATATTAAATATAATATTATTTATAAATAAAAGGATAGCATAAAAAGATACTTAAAGATATAAATAATAATGATTGTCTTGTAGAGTGTCTGTGAGTGTACTTACATGTACTTGATTAGTGGAGTGATCGTTACCGGGATCCTGGCAGACCAGCTTCCTCAGTGATCTTCGGAAGTTGCGCGTCATCAGGCAGTACACGATGGGGTTGATGGCCGAGTTTGTGTGACCTGCACATTTGGTACAAATTAATGAAAGATCTCGGATATATTATCAAGGTGCAGTAAATGGCGCGTGATAGCGTGAACCAAGTCGTCCGCGTAGGTTCGGCTCACCTTTAAGACAATCTGAGCCAACACGGTCACAGGGTGCGTGGCTCAGAAGAATGTGAGCCCCAAGTCGAGTGTTCCTTTAATTCCTGTCAAAAAACTGACAACAGATGGATCGTGCAAGGTTTGCCTAGTTGAGCCAAGCCAGGCTGATTCAAAGGCGCATGGCTAGGCAAACTTTGTATCGGCTTGCGCCTTCACGCGCTATTTAGTCGCTCCTTTACGAGCCTTAGGACTTAGCTTCAGTCCTGACATTAGCTTAAAACGGCAGACAAAGTACAGTTCGTTTACACGCTTGGATACGCTGACACAAGCACTCAAAAACGACTGAATACGAAATTTTGACAAAATAAATTTAAGAAAAATACTGATCAAAAAAAGCACGCTTCACAATCTGGTTAAATAACACGTTCCTTTATCAATTAGGCATACTAAATTTTTCAAAATTTCGTATTCATTCTTTATTTTATTAAGAATGCGACAAAGGGGCCGCCGACTTGGGCTAGAATAAAGAAGTGTAAACCCGCGTATATCTGACAGATTTCGTTTTTAATTCGAATCGCTTTTACGGTGTACCTATATTAAAAAACCAGTCAAGTGCGAGTCAGAATCGGTTCCATAATTCGACAGTTTTGGGAATGTATATTTGGTAATAGAATTGTACTCTTGCATTTTGTAATGAATGATAAAATAGGTTAAGAAAATGAAAATGAATATTATTTATTGCACAACAAAGGATTTGTATACATATGTTTAGTTTCCCGGGCCACTAAATACTTTCGTATTCAGTCGTTTTTGAGTGCTTGTGTCAGCGTATCCTAGATAGGAGTGGGTTGGCACTGTATTTTTCAATGACGAGACGACACCGGTTCTCCCGACAAGAAAACTGGTCATCAAAGCAGTGTCGTCTGTGACTGGTTTTGTTTGTTGCAATTGCCGTCTTTATTGCATGAAGATAAAGTTCATATTGGTATGATGACGACCAAACGGTCTCGTCTCAGTGACTGGTTTTGTTCCTCTTTATTGTGTAGTATGGATATTATAGTATAGTATGGAGATTATTGGAGATAAAGTTGGCGAGGACAGTGCCGAAACTTACTTACTGAGAGTGTGTGCGAAATGGATGAGTTTGTATGTGTTGCTATGTAGAAGTGATTTTAATGTTTATAGTTGTATTGTAACGTATTTACATTTACATTAAATATGCACTCTCACACACTATAGGTAGTTATTGTCTCTTCTACACTGCACACTAACTAATTAATTACAAGTTTAATCAACTCAATTAAACATATGCGCCAAAATAATTTTGCGTAATCAATTGAATGACGCCTGACAACAAACAAAACCAACTGAAAAAACCGCCGGCACGTGCTCACCCACTCATCCACATAAACACAAATTTGAAATTATTATTAATATTTTTTGTCATAAAATCAAATCTCAACTCATCTTTAACTCTTTAACAATAAAGATCATTTCCGGCTTCCGGCGCACGCAATCGCAAGAAGGAGAAGTAATTTTTCTCGAGCACAAGACTTATTTTGTCTTTGGATTGCCGTCTTTATTTCATTAAGATAAAGTTCAAGAGAATGTCTGCAACACGCTTATTTGTGTGCGTGACATCAACGCTCGCATTGTACAAACGAAACGAAAAAGGATACGAGACGACCAGGCATCGTCTCGTCTCGTGAAACAGTTTCATCTGAACCAGTATGTGTGTCACAATACAGGTCTCGTCGTGACACTGGTTTCGTCATGACACTGGTTTAGTGACGACACTGCTTTTTCCGAAATCGAAAAACGGTGCGTCCGTTCCTGGCAGTGAAACGGTTCTTTTAAACGGTGCGTCTTAGGAACGCTCACTCCTAATCCTAGAGACATCTGTGTTAGGAGGACCTGCTCTTCCTTAAGACTATCTGCATGGTAAGTTGCCATTATGACATAAAATATAAAATTTGTACAAAAGTTAGAAATTACTAGCGTGTGTATGTGTATATGAGAGAGTGTATTTGTGAGTGATGTATCTTAATATATCTATCTATTACATTTCAAGTAGTTTTTTAACTTCATTATATATCAAAGGTTTTAACCATTCCGGTACAGTATTTTTGCACTTAAAACTAGTCATAGCACAAATACATATTTTCCTGTTATTTTTTTATATGGATGGCAAGATAATTTATCATATTGAGAATTACAAAAAGCAGTTTTCATACCATCAGCATAGGCAACAAACTTACAAAGTGTATAAAGATCCACGGTAGGGAATCCATAGGGTTTCAAATACATAACTTTAGTAAACGAACGTTGAGCTCTTACAACGTCGAGAAATTTGGTTTTCAGAGCGCCACCCCAAACTGCGATGCACTTATGTTATGACAGACTGAGCAAGTGCAGTATTAACGATGTTTAAAGATTTTTCCCAGAGTTGGGCTACGATTTTTTGGTTTGAATATTGGCTTTCTGTTTAGTAAAACTATTAGCAGGGACAATATGGCGAAGCAATTTGAAAATCCAAATTCATTTTCTTATTCTATTAGAAACTAGTTCAAGCTGAGAATACCATTTCAAGTTTTGATCCATTATAACACATATTTGACAGAAGTCACTCTAGTTAGCATAAAGCATGACCAGCTGTTATTGAAACTATTTCCACATTCATGAATTTTAATTTTAAAGTTGTTAGAAGGTTGACTACGATCAGTCAGCGTAAATCAGGTGAAGACAGTCTTGCTTGCATTTACCTAAGGTAAGTAGGTTGCCACTAAGCCATTCAGAAACCTGAGCCAAACCCTCCTCTACATCCACATCAATATTTTCCCAAGTTGAATTAGAAAAGACAATGGCGGTATCATAGGAGAAATAGGAGAAAACTTTAGCATTTTTGATTTGTAGATTACACAGGTCGTTGATGTAGATTAGGAAGAGGGACGGTCCAAAAACACTACCCTGAGGGACACCGAAGCCAGACAAATCGCAGAAATCACTCACAACAGAACCAATCTTAGTGCTCTGTTTCCTCTCAGAAAGATAATTTTCAAGAAGATCCAAAGGGGTCCTTCTAATATCCAGTCTTTCTATCTTTTGCAAAAGATGGAGACGGAAACGGAATAGAAGGCTTTCTTGATATCTAGATACACCGCCATGCATTTGATTGCTTTATCTAAATTATTAATTATCAAAGATGATGAAGCTACAACAGCATCCTCGGTGGATTTCTCTTTACTAAAATCAAACATAAATTCGGAGAGAATTTTGTGAGTTTCAAGGTAGTCTAAGAGCCGATTATTTATATCACCAGCGATGATAATGTTTTTATTTTTACTAGATAAATGCGAGTTAAGCGAGTTGATGAAGTGGTCAGCTATGTGGCGTTAGACGGGGAACGGTAAATACATAATAAAATAAAATTTACATTTTCAACTTAAAAACAGGATGAATGTGCCAAACAGATTTCCTTAACTTTGTGCGGTAGCTCATCCTTAATATAAACCACAACACCGTCATTTTTGTTACGCAGGTGTTTTGTAAAGTAACAAGAATAAATTGTTTATTTGTGGTATCGGTTTGTCATTAGAGAGTTGGCACTCAGTAAAAATGTTTACATACGTATTGAACTTTATGTAACAAGAAAGTCGTCAAAATTATAATAAATACTCATAATGTTTTGAGATACTAAACAAAAATCAGTTTTTGAATTGATAATATTAAGCCGTGAAAAATCCGTCGTATCACATTTAAAAGACCGGACTAGTTCAATAGTGTCAATTTCGTGTAAAGTATTTATGTTATTAATATTCATAATTATTTATTATATAAACAGATGTATAATCAAGAATATAATATGTAAAGGGGAACATATTTGCAATACCTATACGTAGGGAATTAGTATTTACATATATATAAATGTTATTATAATATGAGTACACCCATCTTGGAATAAATTCCTAAATTAGATGTTATTTTGTGGCAGAGGATGATTATAATGTAGATAGATATTTATTGTTAATTTAGTACGTGGGTTATGGTAATGGGTTATTTATTATACATTAATGTTAGGTAGAAAACCTTAATGTAAGGTTAGGCTGAATGTACTGATTATCTAATAATATTTCGTTTCGCTTAATCATAATATTTGTAGCAACAAAAGAGAGACACACATATTTTTATACCGTACTCGAAATAAAACTTGTGGATGAAAACTTTAATTTTGTCATATTGTTATCGTAAATTTCTCAACCGCTATATTTTTACTGTAATCTTTACTTAATCCCAAATTACCATGACTTTTTATTTTTCGGTTCGATAGTTTTGGAGATAAGGACACACATATTTTTTTCTGGTTTTTCAAAAATTTTTAAAAACAGATGCAAGTAAATATAGTCAAATTATGTATTTTTATAATCCGCTCTTTAATAACTTGAATTTGATATCCATATTGTATTTCTATAAAATATATTTTTAATTTTTTTATTCCTTTTTTATTCCTTTTTTATTTCTCGGTTATTATCAACTTTTTTGTAATCGCTTTAGTTTTTCTGAGATTGGCCAGTGATGGCCTGTAATTGATATATTTTTTTCATTGTTTTCGTTCCACCAGTTTCGGAAATAAGGGGGGCATGCATTTTTTGTGGTTTTGCAAAGATTTCTCGAAATTGGTGCAAGAAAATATAGTGAAAGTAAATATTTTAAAACTTTTAATTGAATACAACATAAAGCAAACACTGTCGAAATACGTATAATTTTGAAAATATATAATTATATAGGTATATGTAAACATTTAATCATATTATTATGAATAAAATAATCTTGAACTAAATTATTCTAAAATTATAATACATTCTAAAAAAAACATAACTAAATATTTTTATAATGTTGATGGTTGTGATTGTCGGCACTTGGTGGAACTTATTATACATCTTGTTAAATAAGACACTTGTACTTGTCCACAGGATTATATTTTCACTTAATACGCCCGACCGGTTTCGCTTATAAGCATTGTCTAGGGCTTTATTACATAAAAAATAACTTAAATAACAGTTAGGGCTTTATTACATAAAAAATAACTTAAATAACAGTTATTTAAGTTATTTTTTATGTAATAAAGCCCTAGACAATGCTTATAAGCGAAACCGGTCGGGCGTATTAAGTGAAAATATAATCCTGTGGACAAGTACAAGTGTCTTATTTAACAAGAAATATTTTTATAATCAACTCTTTAATATCTACAATTTGATACCCATATTGTATTGTTAGAATATTTTTTATTTTTCTTACTTTTGTATTGGAAATATTTTGAATAATTTCAAATCTTTCAATATTTGTTTTCGCTATATCGTGTAGGCAAGTAAATGCTATTTTTGTAGCTAATTTCAAGTATTTATCTTCAACGGTGCTAAAGTTAAGAAGCTGTGACATACGGACGGACGGACGGAAAACGGATAAGACGGATAAAGGTTCCTTTTGTAAGCGTACGGGTTTATTGCAAAATAATCAAGCAAAAGAAAGGTACAATTAGTTTTTATTGTATGACTAGCTATTGCCCGCGGCTCCACCAGCGTCATAGAGATTTACGTGAAAACAAATGAAAACAAAAGAACATGATTTTTTGAACGACTATATGCAACGGTTATTTCAAAAAGCTGAAATTGCTAACATTACCATCACTGTATATTTTCGAGATTGCTATTTTCGTAAAATTAAATCCGGAATACTTTGTTAAAGTCTTCACTACGCACAATAAAAGTGTACGCATGCAACATCGCCATAGACTATGTTTACAAAAATCCATCACTGCATTAATGCGTAAGAGTGTTTTTTGTATGGCGCCATTAATATATAACAAGGTACCAAACGATATTAAAGACATGCATGTAAATTTGTTTACAACTAGATTATTTACGCTACTTGTTGACTAATGTAATTATAGCGTCATTGACTTTTTAAACGATAAAACAAATTAATTTATTCATAATATTGACATCCAATTCTAATAATTTTGACATAGGTATTGTATTTAATTCTCCAAGACTTTGTTTCATTTCTTTTGATAATACTTAATTATAATTGGGTGTCTGCTAATTAATATTCATATGCCCATATGGGTAGAACATGGAGTGTACTGTTAACTAATTTTAAGACCTATTATACAGTCAGGAACACAGGACCGTGCGGTCTATAATGCCTAGATGCAGTTTAAGGTGTGACTAGGAATTTTGCCATTGCAATCTTAACCCGATGCACTAGGATGCATTTCATTCAAAATGCACTTGAATTTTTTCACTACAAACGGTGGTTGCGAGCCTCCGGGCTTGCTCCTGGATAAGTTCTAGACATAAATCTCTGCAAAAGACTTGCAGGTGTTGCAGAAAAGTAAGAAAATGACAGCTGCACAGCCCATGAACGCCGTAACGCAAAACTTAGACTTCTAGTAACGTAACGTCGTTCCTAGGCTAGTGTCAGCTTCTACACAACAATCTAACGTACCTGAGCAAAGCTCACCTGCTCGTAGACCTTTGCTACTCACATTCCTTAATCTTGAAACGTTCGTGACGAATGTAGAGATCATAGCACGTTTTCCTTGTATGTGTATATGTGTGTGTATGTCTAGTTATCGTACATGTACACCTATGTTGCGTAGGTCAAGATAGTATGACGTGAACATGTCTTTACTACGTTTACTACGACCGTCGTCATGTAGCAGTCAGCATGTCAGCAATGATAGTATAACGTTAGGGTGCCGGAGCAGCAAGCGCGAGTACGAACGTCTGATATGCACTCTGCATTGCTGTAATGTTGCATAAACATTATTTACATTATGAAAGCTGTGTGTCATCCGTCACCGTTCTGCTCGGACCCTCGGACGGCGAGAATAAGGCAGCAGCAAATACCCATGTTAGCGAAAAGCGTTGTCACACTTTACTTTTGTTCTGTGGCCGTAGCAACTAAATAATCCCAAATACCTTATGTTGGGTTTTATAAAAACTAGCACGGGTTCGTGTCAAAATAATTATTTGACTTATCGACCCGTTGTAATGAGGATAACGATCACTAAAAGGTATGTATCGCTAGGCATGACCATGTGTGGCAAAGCCGAATGATGTCATTGGGAGTTCAACAGAATTGCAGCCAAGTTTGCGTTATGTGTATAGTTAATTAAACATTATCGCTGCATGCGTCCCGTTGCTATGTGCGCACCTTCGAAAACAAAATCACGGCAGGACTTTTGTATGTTGCGAAGTGTTCGCTGATGAGCCACAAGCCGCTCTCGATAAGCCTGAGTAAAATACATGGTTTTTTCTTCAAAGATAGCGCACTCGTTGCACCTCGATCCGTTGCGTTACCGAGATCTCCATGCAGCCTTGGATAGTCACGTGCAGAGCGGTCTTATCGGTAGCTCGATGGTACGTACGGCCAAGACGGAGCTGCACCTGGTCGGCGTGCAAGTTAATCTTGTACGGAGTTTGAAAAAGTTAGCATGTCAAAACGTATGCACGTTGTATTAGCTACATAAACCCAACTTTGGTTTAAAAACAAACGGTATGATAACATTTATTTAATTATGGCATAAAAATATGGTGAAATTCCGTTGACGTCTGGGTTTCAGGCAAACCACAGAAATAGTTGCCTATTATTACAATTCTATCGGCATTATTTCTGATGGGTGATGCAAAAGGATAAGCCGCTCGCGATTTAACCACAATTATTTATACATTTTTATTCAGGATTATAGCCTAAATGCCTAATCAATTTTCCTTACATTACTTCATTGGATAGTTCACGTCACAGGCGATGATATCAGCAGGCCCCTATATAATGTGCCCAGATCATCCTTGATATTCATAAGCTCATCGACAGCCAACACGTGCCCCAAGTGACCCGTGACTCTCCGTGTCTATGTAAGTATTTTTATTATTTATTTTCCCCCCGCTTAAAGGCTTGCGCCTATTGCAGGGTCGGCCCGGGTCAGTAGCCAGTTCCCGCCCTGGGTGCCTCGTCCGGATCAGTAACGAGACAACCATGCGGCCGCATCCGACTTCCACCTCTGTAGCGCATTTGCCATGGCACTCGATTCCATGGGCTCGGGGAAACTGCGGAAAACCCGAGCCACTACAGCCGGTCCCTGGGTTCGCCTCACGGCCTCGGAGCTACGTCACATCTTGTCGGGAGAACGTAAACACGGTCTACAGCCATATACATGTGACACGCACCTGTACGTGTACATGTGTATGGTTCATATATATATCTCGAGCGAGTCACGACCATATTTAATTTCTTCCGAAAAGATTACGAGACCGGGAATCGAACCCGGGACCTCCCGACGCTCTGGTCAAGAGCGCTAGCCTCTAGACCAGAGGGCCGGTTCCTTGCTCTATGTAAGTATTGAATATTTAAATTAATAATTTTGTGCATTCTTATACTTCTCTTGTGCATTCTTTCTAGGGATAAAGCGCCTGTTTTATGACTGAATTTAATATTTTATTTCTTTTCATTCGCAGCCACTAAACTAACATGAAGGTTTTCGTGGCGATGTTCCTGAGGCTGTCGGAGGCGAGGCCTGACGCCAGGCCTAAGGTGCCTCCGCACGTCGCTGCTGTGAGTATATCATTTCTACAAACTGCTATCAACGACCCATCCAAGTTTCTTATTACCGTTGGAAGTTTTAAGCAAAGAATTTCTCGTATGCCCTAACCCTCAGAACGTCTTGTAAGCTTCAACGAAATTAATGTTAATTTTTCTATTTACAGATGACTGATCCGACCAGGTCCCGTCGCAGCGCCCAGGCGAAAATCAATACTGGTGGTATGAGGCGTCATAGAACCATATTCATATTCATATTCATATTCTTTATTGCACAGAAAAGTTATACGTACAGGCAGTCATAAATTAAACGTGCTATAGGCGAGCTTATCTCTGAGAGAGATTTCTGCCAGCAAAACCTAGGTGCTAAGGAAATATTAACTAAAAGTGTGTGATCAAATGTGCACACATAAAGAAACAAGTGATATAAAAAATAAAAATGTGGAGATAATATGAACTTAAAACTACCATAAATATACCTAACTTTTAAATAAATACTTACATAATAAATTAATTAATAATTACTTAAATATAAAAAGAACAAACATACTATAACCAGTATTGGTTTAGCCTGGGTCAGCATAAAAATTTTTTTTAAAATTAAATTTATTATAAAGTATTTCTTGGTATCATTGACGTAGATAAGCTGACGTAGGTATCCCAACTGTCGTATATACCTGGCTGCGAGCTTGGGTTACCATCGGTCTGCTAGGCTACATGCACATGTAATGTGCATCGGACCGATGTGCAGATATAGGCGTCACACTGCAATTTGTGCAACAAGATACTGCACTCTAATAGGTCGAGCATAACGGCTTGGGAGTTAGCATCATTGCATGATAGAACTGTGTCTCCTGAGTTCAAAAACACCACTCCCCGCTACCCCCGACCCCTAACTTTGGAGTTATAGGCCGTACGGTCTTGTGTATTTGACTGTAAATGTTATTATAATATGAGTACACCCATCTTGGAATAAATTCCTAAATTAGATGTTATTTTGTGGCAGAGGATGATTATAATGTAGATAGATATTTATTGTTAATTTAGTACGTGGGTTATTGTAATGGGTTATTTATTATACATTAATGTTAGGTAGAAAACCTTAATGTAAGGTTAGGCTGAATGTACTGATTATCTAATAATATTTCGTTTCGCTTAATCATAATATTTGTAGCAACAAAAGAGAGACACACATATTTTTATACCGTACTCGAAATAAAACTTGTGGATGAAAACTTTAATTTTGTCATATTGTTATCGTAAATTTCTCAACCGCTATATTTTTACTGTAATCTTTACTTAATCCCAAATTACCATGACTTTCTATTTTTCGGTTCGTTAGTTTTGGAGATAAGGACACACATATTTTTTTCTGGTTTTTCAAAAATTTTTAAAAACAGATGCAAGTAAATATAGTCAAATTATGTATTTTTATAATCCGCTCTTTAATAACTTGAATTTGATATCCATATTGTATTTCTATAAAATATATTTTTAATTTTTTTATTCCTTTTTTATTCCTTTTTTATTTCTCGGTTATTTTCAACTTTTTTGTAATCGCTTTAGTTTTTCTGAGATTGGCCAGTGATGGCCTGTAATTGATATATTTTTTTCATTGTTTTCGTTCCACCAGTTTCGGAAATAAGGAGGACATGCATTTTTTGTGGTTTTGCAAAGATTTCTCGAAATTGGTGCAAGAAAATATAGTGAAAGTAAATATTTTAAAACTTTTAATTGAATACAACATAAAGCAAACACTGTCGAAATACGTATAATTTTGAAAATATATAATTATATAGGTATATGTAAACATTTAATCATATTATTATGAATAAAATAATCTTAAACTAAATTATTCTAAAATTATAATACATTCTAAAAAAAACATAACTAAATATTTTTATAATCAACTCTTTAATATCTACAATTTGATACCCATATTGTATTGTTAGAATATTTTTTATTTTTCTTACTTTTGTATTGGAAATATTTTGAATAATTTCAAATCTTTCAATATTTGTTTTCGCTATATCGTGTAGGCAAGTAAATGCTATTTTTGTAGCTAATTTCAAGTATTTATCTTCAACGGTGCTAAAGTTAAGAAGCTGTGACATACGGACGGACGGACGGAAAACGGATAAGACGGATAAAGGTTCCTTTTGTAAGCGTACGGGTTTATTGCAAAATAATCAAGCAAAAGAAAGGTACAATTAGTTTTTATTGTATGACTAGCTATTGCCCGCGGCTCCACCCGCGTCGTAGAGATTTTCGTGAAAATAATGAAAACAAAAGAACATGATTTTTTGAACGACTATATGCAACGGTTATTTCAAAAAGCTGAAATTGCTAACATTACCATCACTGTATATTTTCGAGATTGCTATTTTCGTAAAATTAAATCCGGAATACTTTGTTAAAGTCTTCACTACGCACAATAAAAGTGTACGCATGCAACATCGCCATAGACTATGTTTACAAAAATCCATCACTGCATTAATGCGTAAGAGTGTTTTTTGTATGGCGCCATTAATATATAACAAGGTACCAAACGATATTAAAGACATGCATGTAAATTTGTTTACAACTAGATTATTTACGCTACTTGTTGACTAATGTAATTATAGCGTCATTGACTTTTTAAACGATAAAACAATTTAATTTATTCATAATATTGACATCCAATTCTAATAATTTTGACATAGGTATTGTATGTAATTCTCCAAGACTTTGTTTCATTTCTTTTGATAATACTTAATTATAATTGGGTGTCTGCTAATTAATATTCATATGCCCATATGGGTAGAACATGGAGTGTACTGTTAACTAATTTTAAGACCTATTATATTGTTTGACACATGTTCATGAATAAACGCTACTTACTTACGGTCACCATGTTCTAACAAAGTGCTAATAAATACCACAAATAAGCTCAAACTCGGAGGGTCTGCTGTTATCCGTTGAGGAGATCCCGTACCCACCTTCCAGTCCCATCAGCGGACCTTGGTCACCATGTTTTACCAAAGTGCTAATAAATAGCAATCAAATAAGCACAAACTCGAAGGGTCTGCTGTTGTTCGTTGAGGAGATCCCGTACCCACCTTCCAGTCACATCAGCAGACCTTGGTCACCATGTTTTACGAAAGTACTAATAAAGACCAATCAAATAAGCCCAAACTCGAAGGGTCTGCTGTTATCCGTTGAGAGATCCTGTACCCACCTTCCAGTCCCATCAGCAAATGATTGATCTCAAATCTTCTAACCAAATCTTACAAACGTTCGGGATTATTTGCTACATAACTTCTAATTACTACCAGTAGAAAAGTAAATTCCAAAAATGTTTAAATGACGATAATTTCCGAGATCCTTTTTTAATGAAATAAAACCTACAATCTATTCCAAATTAAGTTCTGTACAGCTGTGGAATTTACATGAAAATCCATTGAGTAGTTTAAGAGATGTGCGTGAACAAACAGACAGACAGAAATGAATTCTAAAAATCGTTGGTTTGTGTTCTATCACTCCTCTTTAGTCACCCCCTTTCTATTTCTATTACTTTTCTTCAATGTACAGACACAGCGGCTTCTACTGTTTTTTTTATAAGTATTGGTATTGATATTGATGATAACTGGGACAGTGGTCTCCACTGTCCCTGATTTTATAAATATTAAGTTATAATGTCTTAGAATTCAATTTTATAACCTTCGTTGATTAAAAAAATCGCATAAGAATCAAAATTGATAACATTAAATTAAAATTGAAAAAGTAAGACAAAAACATTACCTGGTTACACAAAATTTAACACATTTTGACTATTTTTCCGAATCCGTATTTTAGCTACGGGACGGATGGGATATACTTCTTTTCTCCTACTGTTGTACTATTGTTCCTTTTTTCCAGTCCTTTAATGGTTAGGGATTAAAAATGTATATAGGTTAAGTTTACCCAGGTTAGCCAATCATTGATATAAAAATTCAAGCTTAAAGATTACAGGCCCAAATAAGCTTACCCAAAAGAAGAGTATATGGTAACGCCGCGGCGATAGTATCTATGTTCACAGCGTTGATATCAATTAATAGCTGAATGATGTTGTAGGGCAGCCAGCACAGTGCAAACAAGACAGCCAGTAGAAGTAGTATCCATGCCACCCTCTTCCGTTCTCGAACAAGCCGCAGTCTCTGCAGAAGAAACAAAAAAGATAAAACCTATGTTCGAGGTATTGTAAAAGAGGCACGTGTTTTCGAGATAAAGAGAAAACTGCTGTTGCCGCGAACACTATGGAAAAAAGTCAAGTTTAATTTTACTACAAAAAATTGCGTTCTTTGCATCTTCTATTTCCTTGTTTCAAATTTACTGTATTTTATTACCAAACTTCAAACTTTTATTTGTTGAGACATAAGTATCAAGATTTTACATAATATATAATAGCGAGGTGCATCTTTGACATAAAAATTTCCGGATTGAAAACTAGCTAACTATTTAAACCAAATTTGTGCTACTCTCACAGACACTGCACTAGGTCAATAAACATCACAAATTTTTTTCGCGCCTTGCGTTGCATTTTTGCCTTGTTTGTTGTAAAATGTTAAAATGTATCGAATTTCTTCATCAGATTCACTCATCTTAACAGTAAGAAAAACAAATGAAAATCACACATTTTACCTAATTTGAATTTGAATTTGGAACTATCTTTTTTAAAATTTAAACTTTTTATTAATATCAAAACCAGCCAGATACAAATGGTATAGCCAAACAGATTTTATTATAAGGTCATACATACTATTTGCGAAAACAGTTTTTCCCCAACCTATTATAATAGTCCCTTATGCTCTGCCGTTAGGCGTACAAATGTTAATCTTAAAATTAGGTAATTATTTACATTAAATGTTATTAAACTAAATAAAGGCAATATTAACAGGCATCATTTGAATAATTATCAATTGTAATACCAAGCTGTATATATGTACACTTTTATACATTTTCGCCCTTGCTTACGTGATATTGAAGATTTCTGAATAAGGATGTTACCAAGTGATATCTCCTTGTGTCGAGCTTTAAACTAAAGCATTTTTAACATGGTAAATAATATCAAAATGTGTACCTGCTATTGTCAATGATTATTTAAGCAATGATATCATTGTTTACACTGTTAATGTTTGTTGTTCTAAAATTTTGAAGTATATAATATTTGCCGTAACCTCTAATGTGCATTAAAAATGGTATTACATCCAAAACCGGTTAAAAAGAAAAATAAATAAAAAGTGAGACTAGTACAAACAAATTTAATTCAATGCCAAAAATGTGCCATGCAAAAATGAGATTGAAAATTTGAAGTGCAGCCTTCGTACATTGTAAGACACTTATCTATTTCGGAGATCACGGTTTTGTTTTTGGACTTGTTGAACTTTGGTTTCAAATGTCTCTTGAAATTGTTCGTAATTACGACTTAGGCTTTGGCCTTGCACTCTTCTGAAGTAATGCATCTAATGTCAACTGTACAACTAGTTATTTACCAATAAGTCTCGAAATGCATGGCTCGGCCTTAACCTTACAATACTAGTGTCTCACATTCAGGTTTCAAAATTCAAGGTTTGACTCTTGAAATTGTTCGTAATTACGACTTAGGCTTTGGCCTTGCACTCTTCTGAAGTAATGCATCTAATGTCAACTGTACAACTAGTTATTTACCAATAAGTCTCGAAATGCATGGCTCGGCCTTAACCTTACAATACTAGTGTCTCACATTCAGGTTTCAAAACTCAAGGTTCGACTCTAGGGTTTTCACTATCTGGTTTTAAATTCTATTTTTATTATTCTGTTGTTCCTAAATTAGCTGCACTTATTGAACTTACTCCCCTAACTTTTTCAGAGGCCGTAAATGTATTAGTCTTTTACAAAAATCATTAGTCAGGCTCTAGATGTCGTTAGTTACCTTTTAGTAATGTGTGAGTACCTACTAAAAACAAATGACATCATGTGATACTAAATGTCGTTATTAAATTGCTAATTCCAATATTTCTGTATGAAAAGGTACCCTTTTTCTACCGCAACTACTAGTTAAACATTAAAATTAATTGGCATCCATCATTGTGTCAAAGGAAAACGTCTCCAGCACCAAAGCGTACCGCACGCTTGCTGGGTTCAATCGAAACATTACTGAGCTGGAACAAATTAAATGTAAATAAAATTCTTGGTACACGGTTCTGCTAACATAATGTATTATTAGGTTTGCGACGGCTCAAAATTGAAAAAGTATTTGTTATAAATTTTATAACATCGTAACCTGAAGATGTCGTTAAAAAGATGATGCCGGTCGCAAACTATTAAAAGAAAAAATAAACATGCATGGATTTTAACAACCGTACAAGCAATTTTTATTTATAGTCATGATGACGTTTTGTAAAGAAGTGACAAAAATTACCATCAATTATCGAATAGAATAATGTACTTTTTAAAATAAAAAACAAAATGATTAAAACAGCCAAATTCATAGTGGAGACTTGGTATTATTCTTTTGTGGAACTTTATAGCTAGAAAGCCAATCAATATATAAGGTGACTTTAATTAATGCAGCCACACTCATACTGGAGGCTTGGTAAGTGATCAGTGACACGGATCGATAACACTTTTTGCTAATTTCACAAAATAAAATTTTGACGTCCCATAATAGTAATTGACTCGGGGCTGGGCTTGGAATAATATACGAATTTCACAAAAAGGGTCATTGAACCTTGTTACTGAGCACTTACCAAGTCTTCAGTAAGAATTTGGCTGGATAAATTAAAGTCACCTTATAATTCCTGCTTACGCAATTGTAAAATAGTAGTTTATGAAATTGGTACATAAAGAGGTTACTAAAACACGAGCGTGAGTTTAAAAAACGAGGCATAGGCGAGTTTTTTAATAGTATCACACGAGTGTTTTAATACCTCTTGAGTGGATTAGGCTATAAATATTTACAAAAAAGTATGAAAAGAAAATAAGTTATAAAAATATATAAAAAAATACGACTGCCGTGATTGGATTCTGATTTCAGTGCAGTCGGGGGACTATTACATTGAATACGCGCTGTTTTGTATGTCCCCCGATTGCACTGAAATCCGAATTAAATCACTATTCCTGCAGTCGTGCTTTAAATATTTTTTCTTATTTATTTTTTTGGCATTATAAATCAAGTCAGATTACGTACCAAGAAGATTATAACCTTTATAATCTAACTTTTATGCTTATCGTACTGATGTTATCAACAAAACAAAAACAGATTTTCCTATACAAACATTTTCTGCCCGCTCAGCATGATTACAATCGATTTTCATACACTTTTTCCGCCCGCATTTCGTATGACAATGACGTATATTCTCCATCGTTTTCAAAAAAGTAAGAAGGTAATTTCCAAGCAGGTGTACGTAGTATAAACGTTATTTACATGTTTCAAAATAAGAATAATATAAAGTTTTTGTTTCTTTTCGATTAACACAATTATTACCGCTTTCCGACGCATAGAGATGGCGTTTTTATCGCTGTAATATCTGTACCCTCAGAGAGTTCCCATTAACTAAATCAATAAATAAGTCATGAAATCCACCGCTATAGAAATTATATATTAGCTTTAGAGTGCATTATAATATAGAAGAATCAATAAGATACAAATTCTTCAATAGCTGTACATACGCAGCGAAGACAGCGCTATCTTTGTTCCTTAGAACAAGGCGTGAAATACCCACAACGCCCTTGTAACCGTTTCCAAAATTAAGACTTTTCAAAGTAAGTACCTCTTTCTTTTGTAGGACATATTATAAGATTTTACAATAAACTTCCAGAGGAGGTCCTTAGTTTGCCTGAAAATAAGTTTAAACTATATTTTATTAAGCAGGGACTACTTAAAAAAGCTTATTATAAAATCAATGATTATTTGGATGATAATGAAGCACGGTGTAATAAATAATAATTATCTTAATCAAAATTGTAATTCATAATTATCATATTTTAATACTGTATGATTCCTCTTAAGGTTTACAATGAATAGTATGTAAACTGACTTTGTTGTTGAAGGTAATAGACAATATGAGACGGGTTGACTGACATACATTTTTTTTCGTGACATAATTCCTGCAGTCTTATATTTTTTATGCCTTTGCAGGTACACAAAAATTGTATATTTGTAATGTGGTTTTACACCACATATTTTATGAAAAAAGGCATGTTTGCTAAGTTTCTTGCCCTTCTTCTTAGCAATACTAATCGAATGGTGCGGATGGTTAGGCATTATGTATATATAATATTTTTATTCCCATATGTCTCTATTTTATGCAGGTGTATAATTTGATTTTAGTAGCCCAACCTAAATATTTTGTGTGTCTTTCCCTTATTAGAAAATATTTTTTTTATATTCTAAATATATATATTTGTAAAGATTAACTTTGACTTGTAGAAAGTATACTTTATCTATCTATTTTACAAAATCAATATTTTGATTTTGATTCGTGAGTATGTGAATAACATAGTGATTTTGATTAATTACAAATTCGGAAGATTCTTGTAGATCACGGTGGATAAACTGAATAAATCGGTGGCTCGCGATAGACGGATGGGATGTTAGTTCAAAACCCGTCTAAGATTTATTTTTGTCAGCGGTTTTGAAGAAAGAAACTTAGTTTAGTCGTGTAGCGTTACGACGTCAGAAATATCAAATTTTTGTTTTATTTTAATTTAGTTGATCACAGAGTACTTTGCGTTTGTAAAACTGAATCGGATTTTGTTTATTAACCCTGTCTAACCTGACATGGCATAACTGCAGTAATTAGTACCTTTACTGTATAATTGAAGAGGAGGCAATACGAAGGCTTACTAGATTTTAATATGATGTTCTACGTCCAGAACACTAATTTAAATTTAATAAAATGGAAGGGATTTAAAATAACTATATAATTGATTTTATATTACCTGTTGACTATATGTATATTTTTTATTTTTTTCCATAATTAATGTTAAAAGTAGGTTAGTAGATTCGTAGGTTAATTAGTCCTAAGGTTGTATATATATCATCATGTCATTTTTACATTATGTCATTTAAGTATTCGACTGATGCCGGCCCCATAGTGGGCCGAAATATATTTCGAATATTAATGATTTTTTTATTATTATTACAAGTACCTACCTGTTGACTATTAGTGCTCCCTTCTGTATGGTCGAAAGGTGGCATCACAGAGCAGAGCCGGCGACCCATCAGAGAGTAGGATATTACCACTATACAACCTGAAACAACAAAAAAACATTGAAAATCAGTTTAACTGTAGATATTGAATTAAAATTTAACTAGCGACAGTTTCAATCTAGAGGGCAATTCTAAAGTTATTGAGAACAATTCACTACCAAAAGATCTTGCTTTATAATTTAAACATGCAATCGAAAAAGTTCAATACGGGACGTTTCGTGCGAGTGAATGAGACGCACACCCAGGGTCACCAGCAGTTTGTCGCCTTAAGGGTATTTTTGTTAGGGTCAATTGCCCCCCCTCCCCCCCCAACCACTGCCCGCTAAACGGTTGTTTTTGGATATGTGTAAAAACTCACGGCTGTATCCTTCACCTATAACGAAATTAAAAAGAAAACTATCACAGCTAAGTAGGCTTTACAAGTTGAAAATGAAAATGAATTTGAAAATTAAATTATTCATAACAAACAGCACAAAACCCCTGATTAGTAACATAAAGGTAGTTTCAGGAATGTAAACTAAGACACATAACTAGGTATATTTATAACAAATAACACTTTGGAAGCCATGTTAGGCTTAAGATAACCTGAGGTGCAATTGTGTAAGCCGTTCGTATTGAAATTGATTGTCATATGACTATTCGGCTAAGCAAATTAGCCGGTTTGACAATTGAAATCGTACGTTTTTTGGTTGTCAACAACAAAACAAGTAGCGATGTCGATTTTAAATCGATTTAATCGAAGATCGATTAATCGGGGCCAAGAAAATCGATTTTAGATCGATTATTTCGAAGCGATTATTTGCTTAGCCGAATAGCCATATGACAATAGAGTTTGAATACGATTGGCATACACAATTGCACCTCTGAGTTTTGACTTCCAGCGCCTTCCTCCGGGACAAGATCATTTAACGAGTAATAGTCGACCAACTTAATTTTGCAGTTATATTTTATACATTTTAAAGGTTTATTTTCGAATTGATTCGTCATACTTATTTGAATGCTGTTATTTCCGAGAAACTATGAGAAAAGACAGTTAACTTTTATACTGCCCATGGGAGTGAAGGTAAAGTACATAGTTCGACAAGCATTTGTCAAGATAATATGTATTCCTGAAACTCGATATTAACGATCCTATTTTTTATACATAATGCTGGTATAATTTTAACTTGACACCTTTGGTTGATAAGAGTCTTGACTGATGGTACGTAACGTTAGTTATTGCCCCTAACCACGTGTATCATAGTACGTTTTTCAATGCATAGTGTGAGTAAATAAATGAAACATAATTAAAGAAATAAACACCAATAAACACTTCAAATGAACTTTATGCGGGCATTTTTTTTTTCATTTTCTTTGCACGCAAGTTGCCAACTTGACGTAAATAGGTTACTTTCAATCGTACATAATATATCTGTTCTGCTGTCAGTGGTGGGGGGTTGTCGTCCGACGATCAAACTCAACGCAGCCTACGAACGCATCAAACTGAAAGCAGCTTATTTCTACCAAGTATAGACTATGGTACACCAGAAAAGACTAGCAACTTTTTTCAACACATTAAAAATAAAACACTAGTGTGGTAAAGTTGACTTTGACAACAGTTTTCATGCATATAAAATAGGTATTTACGAGCACTTGCATTGAACAAGATCATAATAGTCTCGGGGTGTAGAAATCTACTGCAATACATATCTGTTAGCAACAATCCGAGACTTTTTGTTCTCTGCATATATGTAGAGAAAGAAGCATTGATACCGAGAAACCAACTTCTCAGCTGTCTCAGAGACACGGCCATGCATTCAGCAAAATCAGTAAAAGTTTATATAAGTCCTAAACTAAAGTACTGATATCGAAAGATATCCTACCTAATAACCTAACCTGTATATTTAACTAACCCCACACTAAAATAATATAATTTATCCAAGAAGAAGCTATGAATATACAACCAAAACATATTTGAAATGCAAATATCAAAATCCCCGAAGTAAGCCAAATTCAAATTCAACAAGTCAACAAAGAGATATAAAGTACCCATAATCTACAACCGATAACAAAATCAGTAATTAAAATCAAAAATCAAGTTATTGTGTAAAAGAAATAACAAACCTATCCGAAAACAACTATTTTAAACAAACAACTATTGAGTTGAGATCCTAGAAACAGATCAACTGACAAAATGAACTCTAAACTCCAAACAGAAAAGTTCAAAAATCCCGATGAATTATCGGCGATGATATCACAAACCAATAATCCCAAGTTCAAATAATATTGGTAAAACAGAATTCTTCTACTTACTTTCAATATCACTTATTTAATTACTAGCTTTTACCCGCGACTTCGTCCGCGTGGGTTTCGGATATAAATTCGAATCAGACTTCCCATAGATTTATTTATTAGCCTTTGCCGTTTGCGTCTATTCAATCTTTGCCCCGTTTTTGGCTTAGGCGTTATTTTATGAATACTCTTTGTAGTCTATATGTTGACCAGGGTAACTACGATGATAATAAATAAAACCGCATGCAAATCCGTGGAATGGTTCTCGAGTTATAAAAGCATTTATTCAATCTTTGCCCCGTTTCCGGCTTGGGCGTTATTTTATGAACGCACCTTATGGCCGATGTGTTAACAAAGGTGGCTACAATGATAATAAAGAAAACCGCATTCAAATCCGTTAATGGGTTCTCGAGTTATAAAAGCGTTTATTCTATCTTTGCTTCGTTTCCAGCTTGGGCGTTATTTTATGAACACCCCATATAGCTTATGTGTTGACCAGGGTCACTAAAATGATAATTAAAAAAAACCGCATCCAAATCCGTTAAGTGGTTCTCGAGTTAAAACGGAACATACAAACAGACAGACAGACAGACAAAAATTCTAAAAATTGTTGTTTCGGCCTCAGTACAGCAACAATAACTTATTTTATTAAAAATTTCGCGAAAATATTGCATGTACAGACACGACTTTTTTACTGCAAAAAACAAAAACGTATAATTTGACGATTTGTTTCATGTTTATACATCAAAGGATACCAAAAATAATTCGATTTCCCGTTATTGATTGTAATCTTAAATATCTCACTTCCGGCCGGGATTTGGAGTAGGCAACAAGCATTATTGGATTCAGCGGAGTCAAATTAGCTAAAAAACCCCTGTTACCCAAAAGTTATCGTACTTGCTTCCAGACTATCACGTGCAGATTTAAGAAAAATTATAGCGATAAAAAAATCTAATGTGAAAGTTTATGTATATGTTTGTTACCCTTTCCGCTGAAACAACTGAATGTATATGGCTGAAATTTGAAATAGAGATAACTTATATCCTAAATTAACACAGGGGCTGCCTTTTATCCCGGAAAAAGTCACTGTTAGAACGGTCAAAGTTACCAAAAAGTCATGCTTAATAATGTACGATTAACACATCATCCCACTAATCACATCATATCACATCATATTATCACACTAATAGTCTACGGCGAAATAAGTATCTATAGGTAACTCATTTTTAATATTTTCGGTTTACCAGTTTCGGAGATGAAGGAGCATACATATATCTTCAGCCAGCTCATAAATATCAACAATTCGATAGCTCCTCATATTTAAATGTCACAGAGAATTTTCTGTTACAGTGACAACACATTGAACAACGTAGAAACAAAACAAATTGTACCTATATATGTGGGCAAATTAATAAAATTATGAATGAATATATATTAGTATATATAATATGATATATCGTGTATTCTTATGTATATTGATATGTAGATTGTATTAAGGTTGTATTTGTAAATAAGGTTACAAGTTTAATTAGTTTATTTAATACGTAGATATTATCTTTACACCACCTACACCTTATTCTCTATTTAACATTATCTTCCACCCAAAGGTTGTCTGGAAGAAATCGCTTAAGCGATAAGACCACCCATTGTACCCTTTCTGTTAAAATATTTTGTAATTTGTTTCATTATGGTGCACAATAAAGAGTATTTATGTTATGTTATGTTATGTTAAAATTATGCACCAAAATTAATCTTTCATCTTTCACAAGTTTTAACTCTGATGGACAACGCTGCCTTTAGGTACGGTCTGCAAAAAATGCATGCCTCGTGTTAGAACGTGTGAGTTTTTTAACACGTCTCTGGGATGATTTAAAAAAATGAAAGGAGTCTGGACTCTGGACACGTGCTTGTTACTAATTACGTTATGCCTCGTGTCACGAAACAGCTCGTATTTGAAATATCAGTGTAGTTTTCCTGTTTTATAGTAGATTGCTGCATCGAGTAGAAAGTCACTTTCGCGTGATTCATAATCTGCTTTTCTTTCAACTTCCAAATAAGAAAATGAATTTAAAATAACCCAAAAAATGATAATTTATAAAAATTAATAGTTACGTTCGTAGAGTTTTTAATATTTAAACGTTATTCGATAGGCCACTATAAGCCAATAATTCACTCTTGGAAAATGATTATACCCGTTTCTCGGTTTTCCAAGTGATGAAATTCTCATAGATTTTCAAAAACCGCATTATGAAGTCAAAACATTATCTATTACTTTCATTTTCCACATTTTTATTTTTTCACGTGTTAATTTGTCGTCACTTTTGTTACAAAAATCCATTTTCAAGAAACACAATCTAATTCTCACAAAATATTTAATTGCATCAATTCGCGGCTATTGATCAAGATTTTTTTTTGTACATGGTTTTACGTCTATTTAGCCAGTTTGACATCAAAACTCTTTGCTAAGATTTAAAAAAACTGTAATGTAAAAAACACTAGTGCGATAATGTAAAGTAAAAAGCACACGTGTTTAATATGCTGCTTCATGACCATAAGAACGCTGAAATAAGGGCCACTTTATAAGCAAGTGTGTTGAAAAGTAATTTTCATTATTTTCGTTTACCTTTTTGTCGACGTGATTAATGTGTATACTCATTCCAAAGTACAGCTTTCTAGTACTAAACTAATAGTCTCTGAGCTAAGCCGCGAACAGACGGCCGGTCGGATGGACGGTCGGACGGACAGACGGACAGACGGACGGACGGAAAGACAGATGGACAAACGGACGGACAGATGGACATGGTGAAACTATAAGGGTTCCTTGTAGGACGACAGAAGCCCAATAAAACATATCACTGTTTGTATCATGTCGATATTTTTCTTCTATTAAACATTTTCTTTTCTACATAATTTAAAGAAAATGTGAATTCTTTTCAAATTTCAAAAATTAACATAAGATGGTCCTGCCTGAGACTACCTACCGTTTTAAGAATATTTTCCGTCTTTTTGTTTGGAGCCTTTGATCAATAAATATATAACTAAATAGAGGTACCAAATTAAAATAAGCGCAAATACTGTTTTCCTAGAATCTACGAAGGAAATAATTACTAGTACCCCCTTACGTGCCTTTACTGTCCGCAGCCGTCACTGGCAATACTCGATAAAGGGAAGTTGAGATGACAGAACAAACGATCAAGGTAAACCCTTTATTTATTTTCTTTTTCTGAATCCCTCTTAGTATCATATCGGGCTTTATTTGAATAATAAGGAATTATTGATTCAAGTGTTTCCCAAAAAAAAAGGTGATTTTATCATTCTCAATTCATATTGTTTACACATTTTAGTGTTAATACTTTAAATAAGACATTGTAAGATAGAAAAAAATATCAATTGCTTACCTAACATTTTTTTTCTCCTTATTGGTTTTTTAAAACGAAATTTTTACCGGAACTGGAAGACTCATACATTGTAAAATGAAATCCACAGTTTTATTTTGTTATTAAAACACCTAATATTTATGACCCTGACACCTGAAAACAGTATTTTTTTGCCTTATCACAATTTTTTCAGATTAAGCACTCGGTAACTAACAAATATTCTCGTGCTTTTTCGTCAGTATTTTTATTGCCGTTAGATATATTACAGCACACTTATCCACATAAAGAAAAACATAATTCATTTGTTTTTACAACATGCAGAACTGACACTGGAGGTTGCCACATGACAGCGGGTGGAGGAGTGTAAACATACGACCCCCCCCCCCTCAAGACACACCCCGACTCATTAATGCCAATGTGAAAGAAGAAAGATTTTCGTCTCTACTTTTTGGATGGATAAGACTTCATGAGTTTTTCAGCGAGTTTTTTAATAGAACACGAGGGTTTTCATACCTCGTTATGTATAGTTTCATACACTACTTTATCTAAACTCATGCTTAATATGTTTTCATAATAATCTTAATAAAATTTGTCGTTAGCCATTTTTGTTTTTTTTTTGTAAAAGCTCATTCTAAAAGTGTTCGTAAATTCCGTGGTTATTTCCAGAATGTCAGGTGGAGTCAAATTATCATCACCATCACTGCTGTTAGTAATTTTAGGGCAAAATAGTACTTTTGGTTTGACCCATAAAACCACAGTAAATAATAATTTCCACGTAAGCTATGGCGCCAAAATCCAACAGTCCACCACGCATGTGTACGCGTTGCGCGCCGGCAGCCATTGATAATGCAGGCCGAAAATAAAATGAAATTGTGACCTCCTTCGACACGTCGCAATATTATTTAGTACGTGTTAGAGAATATTATATGATAACCTCATTGGTATTTGATATTAAACCTCAGATATGGCTGTTTGGGCTAAGTTCCCTTTGCCTTCCTACTTAGTGTCACATGTACTGTAATCTCAGAAAAAGTTTTTTTATAACATTAGGTTGTTCGGAGACCTGTACTAAAATTTTTTTTTTTTTAGATGCTTTCGTTCATGAAAAATATTTTTAACTATGCCAGTAGTTTTGAGTTCGTAATGAGGATTTTACGATATGAGGTTAGATGAAAATGTATTATAGATGGATCATTGATGGTTTTGAATAGGTTAATATCTCGGAGACTGGCGCAACAATAGCTCGACGAAACGGCTTGTTACCTTGTTACCATAATTTTCACTCGATTAATTTGACATGATCAATTTTAATTTTTAATTCCCCTATACGATCACTCCGTTGTCCGTCTCTCTGTCTGTACCCGTGTGTACCTCGTAATCGTAATATTTTTTAATCGTAATATCTACTTGGAGAGAAAATTGTTTACCACCATTTTCGGTTTATTGCTCAAATTTCAATTCCTTGCGGGGTCCAAGATACTCGTATTAAGGGGATGTGAAGACGATGGAGTGAAACATAAACTTGTTCGTTAGCACTGTTACAATACAGTTTCGTTTTGAGGCACCGTCGTCGTAAGATGGGATTGACGCTATCATCAACAATGAAACATTAAACTTAATTAAGGTGATATATGAATTTAGCAACTGTCACGATCAATCCAAGCGGAAAAATACGCATTCGGAATCAGGACAAAATAAAAAATCATTTTTTTATTCATATTTAAAAAAAACTAAAACAGCTAGCAAAATTTTCTTTCACCAAAATCTTGTTATTGTAAAACTCATCTAAAACGAGGAGAAACAGTGTGTTTGAAGACCTCATTTCAATCAGTACGGTCGAGTTATAGTTTATAATTACATTTCTGTTCTACAGGAATATAGGAAAAGGTTCCAAAAGCATTATACTTGCTAATTTATCAAACTAGAACAAGGCTTTTTCTTGAAAGTAGTTACAGGATTCCTAAAAGTGCCAATATTTACGCGGTAGCGTCTAGGTGGACGGAAATTAAAGCTCTCGGTCTATTTAGTTTATGTCCGAGATTTGACTGTGCTATCCATCGAGATTCGTAGCTCATAGTTAGCCACGCCTCATGGCCACTTGCGGGGGTTAATTCTGTGCTCATTTGGAGATATTTGCTCCGGTCTCGACGAGAGCCATTAACTACAAATTAATCTTGACTTTCTCGCTGATTTGTTCCGGTTACTCGTATTTTCTTGTGGGATAGTACGCAGCAAAAGGTATTAAGGCGAGGATTTGGTAAACTTTTGATCTCAAATCGGTGCCTTAGGGGAGCGGACTAAGGGGGACTAACTCCAAACAAATTTTCGCTCGCGAATTAACTTATCTATTTACTATTATAAGACTGTCGCTAATGTTACAACATATAGTTACCATTTTGAATTATGTTTTTAGACTAATCTGTATCAGAGAGTTTTGAGGCTTAAATCTACATCGTATCCCTATAAAATGATAATTTCTGGTCTGGTTTCTGGTCCCTTTAGAGCAGTATTTGTCATTTTTTTCTCTGCTCTAAAAGTTAACCAATCAAGAAAAGCAACTATTAAAATGATATCAAAAACATAATAAATTAAAAACTCGTAGATTAATATTAGTTCCAAATGTTTTGTAATAGCTAAGAAAATTTTAATGCCGTGCCGCCAACATTTTCAATGCGTCCTCTTAATTTGGTGTATATTTTATTTATTATTGTTTACCCCTATTTTTTTTAAATACATGTAAACTGTTGAGAGATTAATCCCATATTTTTACGTTATCTTTAGGTTCTAGCTGATCAAGATGTACCTCTTATTGCCATATTTTTGTAAGCACTAAAAAGGATGGATTTTCAATGAAAGAAAGTTATAAAATCTCAAGCTACTCGTATTATAGTTTTTTTTTGCGTTATTATAATTACTGTCAAATTATTAAAAACCGTGAATGTAAGTTGAAGTTACGGGGGTTACCTATCAAATAACTATATTACATACGCCGATAACCAAGTTCTCCTCGCTTCATCTACAAATGAGCTGCAAGAGATGTCACAGTTATGGATGATGCCATTAAAAGGAAAGGAATGAAAATGAACGTGGGAAAAACAAAGATTATGGTGTAAGAGAGAGCGATGAAGCAGTGCCCGAATGCAAGGTTAATATTAGAGATGATAAAGTCGAGGAAGAGACGAGGAACAGTATAACGAATTTGTATACTTATTTATATTTGTTTCTTAATTTACGAACGAAAAGATGAAAATTTTGTAAAAAAATATGTCTACATGTAAAAAAATATGTTCACTCTTTGATCTTAATATTTCAGCCGTTTGATACACGATTACTTACATTTTACTCGATCCAATTGAATCGCAAAGATAGGTCTAAACATCACCTAAATATAATTTCAGGAGAGATATATTAAGTTTTGGACAATAAAACTTATACTGAAATAAACGTCGTGAATATAAATCCATCTTATCCCAAAATAATAAATAAAAACACCTTGAAAACGCCAGTTTTCTGAGCGGCCCGCTTCGGCTGAGCAGGATAAGCATGTGCAAAATTAAAGCATTGGAGCAGGACAGATTTTTCTGGATAACCTCGCGTTAAGTAATTTCTTTTGATCTAAAAGATGTTGATCGGATTTTAAAATATCTATGTAATTTTATGACTTTTATTTGGTTGTGACGCCATTTGGTACGATCCCGTAGCATTCTCTTTTCATAACATTCCGATCAACGATACTCGAGTTGAATAAATTATACACAAATTCTTGTACTTTTATTCCACATATATATAATTTGTGTATAATTTATTCAAGATGATATTCCACCAAGAACCATCAATCGAATCCATCCGATACTCGAGTTATCGTCGAACAAACATTCATACATACATACAAACGCCGGATTGTTCAGGTAGAGTGGGAGAACGCTTTCCGATGTTTTCAAGCTACTACACGAATGCAAAGAAAAAAATGCTTGACCAAATTGGCTCATAATTGAACTTGAAAATTTCTTTTGGCTTTATTTACTCGCCTTTCAAATTTATGAAATTCCGATCAACGATACTCGAGTTATCGTCGAACAAACATTCATAGATACATACATACATACAAACGCCGGATTGTTCAAGTAGACTTGAAGAACTCGCTCGCTTCGCTCGTTTGTTCAATAATTCCGTACAACCACTACAAAACAGCAACACCACCCAGCCCCGCGCCGCCCGCCCGCTTTTAGTTGCCACTACACGACACGGGTGTGAATATTTTACCTTATGAAATTCAAAAACCCTTTGTTTTTATTAATTTAAATTAAATTGATTACATTATTAAAACATCTTTTATTAACATCATCCTAACCCTTTATACTCAGACCAAATAACCCTTATATGTAATTTTTTCTGTACGTTTGTCACAAAAAAAGTTATGAAGTTTTTCTTAAAAACAAAAACTCCAAAATGCTCTCCCGTAAAATTTGCAAAATGTCTCGTCAGGGGTTCTTCACTTTCCACCGTCGATATTGAAAATAATTGTACTAGCAGAATGGGGGTAGCTGAAAACCAGCGCTATCAAAAAAGGTATATTCTGTTGATAGCAAATAGATGAGCTATGTGCATTTATCAGGTTAAAATTATAAATTTTTAGTTTTCTAATTTATAATTTATTTTATTTTTTTAAACAATTTTGCTTCTTCATATATATATTTGTAATTTGATTGTAAAAACTTTTTCTGACTTTCTTTCATAATCAATTCACTATATACTACTTCTGTAAATGTTTTCACATATCCATAAATAACCGTTTAGCATGCAGGGGGGGGGGTTCACTTGACTCTAACACAAATTAGCACTTAAACTTAATATTTCGCCAACGGACCTCTAAATCGAAAAATGGTTTTCAGATACCCACAATGTTCGGCCTATCCAACGATACCCCACACTATGGGATAGACGAGAATAAAAAAATCCCCAATTTACGTGTATGGGAGATAAATTTTTTTTAAATTTTTTTACTGTTTTGTTGACGTGATAAATATGTATACCCATACCAAATCACCGCTTTCTACTACTAATATTCTCTGAGCTAAGCCGCGGACAGACGGACGGACAGACGAACTATAAGGGTTCCTTGTCGGACTACGGAACCCTAACAAAAAGGGGTAGTTATTAAATAAAATCATACCTGGTATAGCATACACCAGCACGAAACTGAACGCACCAAAAAGCTCCTTCTTGATAGAATCCGGCCATTTCTCTGTGCAGAATTCTATGTACCTTTTGCTGCTTTCTTCCCAAATCTGGAAGAAAGAAAATAATTGTTAATAAGTGTACTTGCATAAAAAATATATATTTATACACAAGCCATGAAGGTATACTTTTGATACTTGGTAATTTTTTTACTGTGTATATAATTACATACAACTTTGTGTTTTCTTAAACTAACTAACTTTTCTAACTTAGTTTTATAGGTGTACTATAAATGATCAAGTAGAAACAAATTTAAAGATAAAAACTTGAAAAAAGCTTGAAAGAGCCTGCATAGCAAGTACGTAAGCTTCGATTCGATAAATTTTAAAGGTAAACACAATCAATTCTAAACGGCAACGAAATACGAGCTACATTTTTGTTTATCGAAGCTATATCGAGTCGATAGCATGTTCATACTTGGTACCCTGCTGCGACCTCTTGTCATCTAGAGAAGCGCGCTACTGAATGCGCCACCTAGTTACTATTTTACATAAAAATACAATTTTTTTCACCATACTTGTCCACTGGTTTATTGACGCGCACATAGTTGAAGATTTTTAAAATATTTTAGAACAAAATGGAAGGTAAAATTTGATTTAACGGGAAAATACATATATTTAAGAGTATCATATCGTGTGAAAGAACTACCTTGAAAGGATCTAAAATACATTTTTTTAATTGTTGGTCCAGTCACAGAATAGATAGGTAGAGAAGGTCAGCTACGGCTCACCTTGATTTTAAATCTCTACTCATCACATGTATCGCAAAGCGCATGCACTCGTGACTAGTCGTACTGGCACTCTACTGAATCCTACCGAGATCGTCGTACGTACGCGTCTATGTGTGCGTGTGCACGAAATCGCTGGTTGTAGGGAGCAGGCCTTCTGTACGTATCCATTTTGTGGTCCAGTGATGTTAATGATATAGCTCTACATTTTCTACAAATTACCGTTCCCCTCTCTTTTCTGCCAGGTTTCTAAAGCTATTTTATATTAATAGGTTTGATACTAGTGGCAAAGGGTCCATATAAGACTATTCCCATCGGCTTCCCTTTAGGAAATGGCATAAATGTAGTATTTCTTTATTCACTTAAATTTCTTTATCTATCTAAAGTTAATTACACGTCAAAAGTACGTGGTGTACAATGAACATACAACAGTACAAAAAATAAAACTAAAACATTCTCCATTAAAAACACTCGATGAATCCGATTCTTGCTGTTCAACGCCGGTTTATTTCTAGTACAAAAAGCTTCCATACCAAGCATCTGTCTCTTTCATTTCTGCTATAGTTCAACCATACGTCCTTCTCTTTTTAGTACGTGCTATTATAGGTATTAACGTGCTGCTTTTTTGGAATTATTACAGAGATTGCGATTCGGGAATTGGATTTCGACAAATACAACAGGTGAATACGAATCCCTTTTTTCGTCGTCCCGTTCAAGACGTTATAGATCTCGGTAGACTCGTGCACTGGCATTCGACCGACTTTGACCGAGATCGTCGTACGTACGCGTCTATGTGTGCGTGCGCCCAGTATCGCTGGTTGTATGGAGCTGGCCTTCTGTATGTAGGTATTTATTCTGTGGCTCAATAGTGAAGGAGTCTAGATTGCACTCAAGTGTTCCTCATTTCGAGTCTCGGTCGGATCCACTTGTTTTCTCTGTGTGTTTTATTTTGTATGTTTTTTTAAATTTATTTTAAGTATTATTATTAGAGTGCATTACAAACCAGAAAAGATAAATTAGAAACAAATGTAAAGACAAGAATTTGAAAAAATTCCTCGGGCCAGGATTCGAACCTGCGACCTCTTGTTTCCCAAACAAGCGCGCTACCAATTGCGCCACCGAATTTTTCCACCATACTTGTCCACCGAATATTTTTGTAACTATTTGATCTAACTAGCTTGTAATGAACATACTGACTAAATTATTTTAGTTTAAGAAGTTTTGATCATATTATTGTTCTGTTGCACCTTTTATTCACGTGTAAAGAATAGCGATACAAAAAGCAAGGTGATAAAATGGTAGCATCTGACAAAATATTTGGCTGCTTACGGAACCCCACTTTTATATATTTTTTTCTGAGTATGTCCTGAAACCTGACCTAAAACCTTGTATGTAAAAACCAATAACGTTTAAATAATGCAACATTTTCGAGGTATGTTCTCCCTTCTCGTAAATATTTTTATTTTTTATTATTTTTCGTGGTAGAAACCATAGAAACACGTATTTTGTGAAAATTTCACTTTTCTACCCATTACGGTTGGGGCTATACCTATACCCCTGTGACAGATGGACAGACAGAGGCTTAGTAATAGAGACCCGTTTGGCACCTATCGGGTACGGAACCCTAAAAATTGCATGTTTTCCTTGGTTGCTTTTCAGAGTAAAGCGATTTTTGCCCGGCTTCCCTTTTTAAAATGTTCACCCTTCTGCACTGATTGATACATATTGAATCATACTACTTATTTGTTCCGTATCGTAGCACAATTTGCCAAAAACTGCATGTCTTAAGACAGTGCATTATTCGCAAAAACAAGGTAATCTTTCCATATTAAAAACGTTTAATTGATCTATTATTGACTGATCACTCGCTGCAGTATTGGTAAGAAACCACAATTGTGCAAGCCCAACTTGCGCTTAGGACGTTTTGTGGGTTTCGTACCTCAAGATAAAAAAAACGGAGCCCTTATAGGATCACTTTGTTGTCCGTCTGTCCGTCCGTCTGTCCGTCCGTCCGTCCGTCTGTCTGTCAAGACACTTTATCTCGGGAACGTGTGGAAGTATCGAGTTGAAATTAAAACCTTAAGCTCAAGTCTACAGTCTCTTGAAACTGTGAAAAAATCAAACTTCTCAGTACAAAAAGGATACGGCCGTTTATGCCGCAAAAAACGTATATTTCGACAATCATATAAGGGAATCAAAATTTATAGGGGTTTTCCGTTGATCTAGAATTTGATCTAGAACTATGAAATATGAAATATGTTAAGTGATACCATTTTTTGCCACAACCTTATACCATTTTTATTATTTATTTTTTTATTTACTTACTTATATCTATTAATATAACACATATCTTAGGTATAATATCTATTAAATTAGTTTATTTACAATTATAACTATTTACATTTATACACACTTATACTCACATTATAGTATGATAATATAAATTTTAGTACACATAATAATTTTCACTGTTTAATCAAGAAATTCTATCAAAACCCTTATCATAAGCTGGTAATCCTATTTCTGGATCCCGCGTGACAAGCTTGACTTAGTTTGGGGTCCACTGTAAAACGCAGACACTTATTTTATTTTTTGTTTGTTAGCCTAAGGATTTTATTTTATAACATGTTTTAGTGTAAGTTTTTTCAAGTAAATAAAGAATTTGTATTTGTATTGTATTGTAAGTATAAGGAAAAATTCGAAAACTATACATTTGTATTTAAAACAAGAAAATAAAGGCTTTAACGGAACCCTCGGTGGGTGAGTCCGATTCGCATTTGTCCAGTTTTTTCTTAATAATCTAGTTAGTATCTTATTTCAAATTTTTCAAACATATATTCCGGCTTGGTTTGCTGGAAGTTATCTCAGTTTGGTGACAAACTCGCCATTGTATATGATATTTTAAGATCTTTTTTGCAACAATTAATTGTGTACAATTAATAACTAAGCATTCATAATCATTAAAACATCCTGTTTCAGATTACTCCTTCAAAGTATCGCATTTCGTTATAACGTGGAATACAAACCCAAATAGGTACAAATGTACATACTCACATTATAATGAGTAATAAAAGAAATTGTTCACTGTTTCCATGTCAGGCAACTTAGGAATGCGGAGCATAATAATATGTCAATTTCGAGCGTATTCAAGAAGGGGAACCACTTCAGTCTTCCATTGTTTGCAATTCACGTTGACTGAGAGTTAATTGAAATTGTATAGTACCAGATATTTTGGTACCTATTATATATAGGTATATACATGACTTTCTATTACGCAAAGGCAGCAAAACCAATAAAAGTAGTGAACTTCAAAATCTGAAATTCAAAATAAAACTGCGGAGAAATAAAGCATTTGTTTTATTAGTCGATGCCAAGTGCCAATTAGTAGCACTGGTTTGTGAACTTTCCATCTTTCGAGGATTTGTCAAAATAATTTCTTCAAAAAATGGAAAGTTGTTAGTAGAACTCTCGCCCTAAGGGTTCATCTCGTTATTAGTTACTAACGGGGTTGAATTATGTTATATTGTTCGTTATAAGGGTTGTAATTTTTATTTCAAGCGACGATAGGAGAAAGAATAATAATTGTGATTGCGACAAAATTCGACTTCGAGTTTTGAACAAAATAGCTTTTCTTGCACAAAGCGAGTCTGAAAATCACAAAAAATACATGTCCATGTGTCCGCCGCACAGTAAAATTCATTTTTTCAAAACCGTTTTTCTTCTATTTTCTCTAATTTAGTACGCGTAACTGTGCTATATAGTAGGTTATGAAACTAGTACATAAATATATATATATACATTAAATTCACACGCACCATCTCCACCAGCAACATCACCTTTTTGGACGTAGATGTAAGTATTGATAGCCATAACAAAATTCATACATCTGTTCATTTCAAAGAAACCAATAAACTACAATACCTCGACTTTCATAGCTGCCACCCTCCACACATAAAGAAATCAATACCATATTCTCTATCACTTCGTGGCCGTCGGATTTGTAGCACCGATAGCGCACTAACTAAATACCATAACAAAATTTACAGTGGACTACTTAAGAGAAATTATCCCGAACAATTCCTACAAAAACATATGCACAAAAGACCACGATATTCCAATACTAATCCCAACCAGAATCCCAATCATTCATCCCAAGAAACTCGCCTCATCACCACCTATTTTCATGGAAGTAACAAATTAAAATCACTTATTCACGATCATCTACCCATACTCCGCCCGAACGATGAAACGAAAAATCTCTTATCGACCAACCCAAGGATTTGTTACCGCCAAAATCCAAATTTAAAGTCAGTCCTAACCAAAACCAAACCAAAAATCGGAATCACCATCTACACATCTCCTGGAACATCCCCTTGCCGACGGCCACGTTGCATAACCTGCCCCATCATAAACACTAACATTCATATCAACACACATCATACATCGGATACATACACAGCACAACCAAACACCAGCTGCAAAACAGAAAACTGCATATACATCCTGGAATGTCGGCACTGCCCGTCATTCTACATCGGCGAAACAAAGAACGCACTACACAAACGCATCAACCAACACCGACACACTGCCAAAACAACAAATAACATTTTACCCATACCCACCCACATACGCCTACACAACCAGACTTTCAACCAGTGTTTCACCGTAAGAATCATTAAATCATTCCATCCCCTACTAACTTACCTACTGATACAGACACCAAGGTTGCCTATTGTTAAAAATTTTAAAGTAAGGTTCTTCCCAGATAAAAAATCCTAGAAAGACCTAGAATAATTAAAATAAAATCATATAGTTGTAAGTTAACCTACAGACAGACGGACAAACCTAAAATGTAAATAGTTAAATATATTTAAACTTATAGACAGACAAATATAGACATCATAGTTTTCTGTACATGTTTAATTTTAACAGAACTTACAGACAGACATACAAGAAATTAAATTTAATTATTCATAAGATTCCTTAGTTTGTCTATGCCAGATGTGTTGTATATACCTATATTTTATTTTTAAATGTCAATATTTTTATACTCAACTGATGCCGGGCCCAGCTAGGGCCCGAAATATATCTTGAGCATATTTTATTGTTTATAATATATTTTATTCCACCGTTTTATATACTAAAATAACAAAAAACTAGTACATAAAGAGTGTTTTAAGTGTCGTTAAAACACGAGTATGAGCTACAAAGTGTTTTAATACCTAGTTATGTGCCGCTTCAAACGCTACTTTATCTAAACTCATGCAATACTTACTTAGGTATTATATTGGTTTCAAGCCATAAAATCTTGGTAAAATTTGTCTTTAGCTTTTCTTGATTTTGCTGTCATGAAATTGTTCGTTCATTTTCGTGGCTCATATCACTCGATCACTGTTGTCTGACACTTTTGCCCAGAATAAAACTTTTAACTTACAGAAACAGAGTAAATATTGATATTGGTAAAAATTATTTGTCATTTTAGTTGCTCATATCTCTCGTCACGTTTGTTAGACATTTTCGCCCATAATATAACTTTCAACCAACAGACACAAAGTAAATATTAAATTAATAACATAATCAAAGTTATTAACGTATCTAAGTTATATTAAGGCGCATAAAATCAAGCAGTCCACGTGCATGTGAGGTTCGGTCACGAGAAAGGTACTCTGTGGTCACAAGTGAGGTCGGAATCTGTCACAGACCACTAATCTACAAAGGGGGCGATACGAGTTCGACTATGTTCAAAGCACGAGGCGCACCACCATGAAAACTCCTTGGTCGGGCCGCAATGAATTGTTTTCTTATTGCATGTGCCAAGTTCCCTTTGCCTTCCTACTTTATGTAAATAGCAGAAAGAGTTATTTGAAAGCATTATTTTTTAAAGAAAACAATATTATAATTTAATGTTCTTTAAACGACTGACCCCAAAATAGAAGTTTATTGTTTTCAGGGTTCATGTAGTTATTTTTCTTTATTTCACCATAACTTCTTAATTTCTGAACCCATTTCGAAGTGTGTCGTATCGTTAGAATCCTTATAGCATCTTGAGTGAAATAGGCTATAAATATATACAAAAAAGTATTAAATGAAAATTTATTATAAGAAATACTAAAAAACACGACTGCCGGAACAGAGATTTCGAAGTGTGTGCTATCGTTAGAATTCATATAGCATCCTGAGTGGAATAGGCTATAAATATACAAAAAAGTATGTCCCCCAACTGCACTGAAACCCGAATTTAAATCTCTGTTTCACCAGTCAAGTTTTTTAATTTATATTTTTTTCATATTAGAGTTCGTTAGTAAAATATGACGTTATGCACTATTTTTGCGTCAGTAATCAGAATTTTACGGTATGAGTGCAGATTTTAAGGTAAAAGGTTAAAGCACGGTTTTCTCGAAACTAACTCAATTTAGCTATGAGTATGATACATTGTAAAGTACCTACTAGAGAGAATAGATGATCTGACCTGATTAAGAATATACTCCGGTTCATAATATGTAATTTACTGACATTATTACCTAATGTGACTGCTCTTGCAACAATATAGACATAATTTTTACTTACGTAGGACTTTTAGATGACAACTTCTGCCGGTGACCTCGAAAAGCCGCGAAAAATTCCGGTTCAATTGAGATATTATTGTTTCCTCGAAAAACAAATAAAAATAATAAATGATAAACTACAGAATATCCGGAAGGAAGTGGTTTATTTTTATTAAGAATCTTAACTAGATAAATACCAAAACAAGGTCCAAATTGAGAAAATTTAAGGCCAACAATAAGACCCCTTTTAGTAAATTAAGTATGCAAATAAACAAATTAAAGCTTAGTCAGATTGAAGACTTTAACTACAATTTTACTACTAAAAGATTCGTGGTTTAGTTTCATACTCATATTGAAACGGCTACTCACGATTTTAATTGTCAGATTTCGCCGACACCCACCGCGCTGAAAGATCTTCATAATACTTCCGAGCTACTAACTTTGTTTATAGTCTCGTAACTGGATTTGTATCTTAAAGTGAAAGCTGTTGGATGAAGGGAAATGCTGCTTGGTGAGTTTCCGTATCCTGTGTAATAGCTATTTGCTCTGCGGAAACGTAACTTCCTGAAGTGATAAGGCATGACTGACTCTCAGTTCATGGTGGGTGCGCTGAGCAAGAAATGAACAGTACCTACAATGAAGAAGGTCAAAGTAGATGTAGAAACCTTCAGGAAGCTAAACTAAACGTCTACTCGACTCCGCATCGAACGTGATATGAGACAGGAGCATCGCTCTTCGTGGAGCTGGTGGTGCAGCGGTGGGGTGAGTCGGATCTCGGCATTCGGTTTTTGGCGCGAAGTGAAAGTTCTCGGGGTGGTGGCCGAAGACCTCGGTAGGGGAACCGCCGCGTAACCATGTTTGCCTCCGAAAAAACAGGTACAAATACAGTGAAACTATTTAGGCGGAATCTGAGTATTGAAATCGTGGGTAGCCGTTTCAATATCAGTATTATAACTACAAATGAGTTTCCTTGAATATTTTGAAGAATTTTAGTTAAAATAATAGTAATTATATATTTGTCAATTTTTTTGCGCGTTTGTAGCTTGTTTGCCCTTCGAACAATCGAAATCAGTAAATATCGAGTCGTGTGAAAAAATGAGAAGCACGTACAGTGCAGAAGGTGAGACTGGAGAATTGCGATTGTGTGCGTGCAAACCATTCACATTGTGGAAAATAACTCTTATAGCAGTGCAGGCAAGGTTTATTTTTGAAAAATCATGGAAACATAAAGTATACATCGTAACAAAAGAAGAATAAGATAAAAGTCAAACCATAATTTTCTGAAAACAGACCTTGCCTGCACTGTACCGAGTTTACCACCAGTTAGTTTTCGTCAAAACCACTTTTATGGGAAAATTTCTGCGGCTAAGCACTGAATTTTCACATTACCCAACTTACAATTTGGCATAAGGATTTTAATTTACCTTCATGAAACGTTATTATTTACCATCTTTAATTTAAACTATCATATTTATGTTCAATATTGCATACTTGAGTGCTTTACAAACTAGAAAATACAAATTAGAAACAAATGTAAAGACAAGAATTTGAAAAAAATCCTCGGGCCAGGATTCGAACCTGCGACCTCTTGTTATCAAGACAAGCGCGATACCAATGGCGACACCGAGGTACTTAACTAGACCGTTGAATTTTTCCACCATACTTGTCTACTGAATCCATCCATCCATTAGCCTGTTTCGTCCACTGCTGGACATAGGCCTTTCCAAAATTTCACCACTCTTGGCGGTCCTCCTGGAAGAAATGCCCATACTCACACACAGTGGGCAGGCGGGTTGGTGAGCGCGGTACCGAAACCCTTGCACCAGTGACGTCGCTGCCCGGCAATTGGGGATGGATATACCGCCATCCATCGGTCCCAGGCAATGGTGGGCCGCCTGGTTTTGCCTGAGAGCTGTTCACTTACTCTTCCTCGAATAACTTCGGGAGGATTTGCGAGTAAGATGGTGGTACCTCCACAGTCAAGCCCAGCATCAGCTCTACCACTGATAATAATAATAATAATATCGTTACAATAATGTATCTTATATGTGGCAATAGGTACAGAGCAAAAATATAATAATGAAAATATTACAAATTAAAGAGTGCTGCTTTGAATTACATTCTAACTAATAAAATTCTACTGAATATTTTTTTTTAACTATTTAATCTAACTAGCTTGTAATGCACACACTGAACGCTCACGAGGGCGTTATGTGATTTCACGCCTTGTTCTTAAGAAACAGAAAGCGCTGTCATCGCTACATTTTTTGTTAGTTCAGACAGTTAATAAATTCACAGTTCTCATTAACTAGGATTATGTTTTCTAGTTTGTAATGCACTCTAATAATAATATTTAGAGTATTCCAAAGCGATGGATTTCGTAATAAAAACATAATCCATTAATGTTACTCATCGTTAAGTTATATTTAATTCAGTTGTATAATTTATTGATAATGCCGGAAAATTAAACCAATGAAAGTTATGTATTAAAATTATAATATCAGTAAAAATGTTTAGAACATGAACGTATAAAAAAGAAAGTTTTTTTTTATGGTCAAGAATAAATTATTAAATAGCGATTTTTTTTTTGTAAGCAAATAAAAACCCTGGTATCTTAATATTAAAAACTTAACTGAATAATAATATACAAGTACTAGCGAAATCCATAGCTTTAGATAATTTAAAGTAGAAAAGTATGAATGCATTTTCTTATATGTAAACTCAAGAGTTTTCCGAAAATTCCATGGAAGATAAGCTAAACTTGCGTCTGGTCTAAATTATCACCAGACGACAGAAAATGTATCAAGGATTATTATTTAAGAACAAAATCGTTGAAATTTTCAATGTTGTGCGGTCGCATGCGATGAAAGCAACAACGGTTTTTTATTTTTTATTATGAAACTGCCATTTTCCAAGTTCAAAACTTGCACAGAATCTTTTGAGTGATCACGTGCCTCAGTGTCATTCTGTATTTGCTTTTAAGCATTTTAATTCACTAACTGTCATTAAAGCATATAAATCTCTCAACTTGAAAAAAACCGAGGACTTATGGACTTGATTATCTGTTAAAGTTGTAAGTTCTGTTAATGATTTAATAGCCCCATATTTAACTTAATTTTTTTATAAATGTATAGATATTGGTGTCTTTCCAGATTTAATGAAGTTGAATAAATTGATCCCTCTTTTTAAATCAGGTGACAATAAAGACCCTTCTTACTATAGACCGGTCTCAGTATTACCAGTATTTAGTAAGATTTAAAAAAATTTTTTTTGGTAAATTGTTATCTCATTTAAATTTTAATAAGTTGCTTCACCGTGAACAATACGGATTTTCTTACAGGAGTTTCTTTAGTCAAGTTTGCTTGTAAAGCAAAGCAGGATGCGTTCGGTGTATTTTGTGACCTCTCAAAAGCTTTTGATTGCGTTAATCATGAAACACTTTTATGTATTAGATCACTGTGGAGTTAAGGGTAAACTTTTGGCGTTATTTAAGTAATACCTTAGTGACCTTAGCGGCCTGTCGACCAACTTAACACAAAAATCTTACAGCGCCGTGCGTGTCCAATGGAACTACGCATTCAGGATGCTGTTGGGATTGCCTAGAATCTGCAGTGCTTCGGGGATGTTCACTGAATCTTATACAGACGGCTTTCGTGCGGTAATTCGTAAGAGGGTAGCATCCCTGTTGTGCAGGGTTAGGGGTAGCTCTAACAGCCTCCTGAAAGTGTTTGCCGAGAGGACGAACAGTCCCATCTTGCGCCACTGGGTGTCGTTGCATACCACTTCGACAGGCAGTGGCACAAGATTTAGTTAGATTAAGTTAAATGAATTATATTATTATTGTAATAC
Source organism: Ypsolopha scabrella (assembly GCA_910592155.1). NCBI lineage: Eukaryota > Metazoa > Arthropoda > Insecta > Lepidoptera > Ypsolophidae > Ypsolopha > Ypsolopha scabrella. The sequence goes on from OU342964.1 coordinate 2,030,754, forward strand.
TAACATAGTTTTAAGACCCGGTTACTTACACTATGGGCACTGCCTGAAATAAAGATAATAATATTAATTATTATTATATTTTATTTATTGGTTCACTGCAAACAATTGAGTTCTAAATGCGAAAAAGACCAAATGTGTAAAATTTGCATTACCAAATATAATTCAAGTAGATGACAGTTTATTTTTGCAGGGGCCCATTTTTTTTTTTGTGACATAATTCTTGCGGTCTTATATTTTTTATGCCTTTAGTAGCTATAAAAAATTGTATAGATTAAGATTATGCAACAAACATTTTTGAAAAAGAAAGGAAAGTTTAAAAAAGGCATGTCTTTCTAAGTTTCTTGCCCTATTTCTTACAAAGACTAATCGAATAGGCGGTTGGTTGGGCATTATATTTATTATTGGTTTATTTGGTTTATTTATTAACTTATTGGTTCATTGCATTAGGTTTTTATTCCTATATTTGTTTATTATATGCAGGTGTTTAATTTTATTACATTTTAGTATTTACAAATTATAAAGATATTACAAATTTAGCATTTTAGTATATTTTTTAATGTATTTCCCGTATGTATTTTATGTCATAGTCTATTGATTAATAAAGATTAATTTTTGACCTGTAAAAAGTATCCCACTAATTCCACTAATATTATAAATGCTAAAGTTTGGATGTATGGATGGACGGATGGATGGATAGTTGCCGTAACTACTGAACCGATTGGGCTGAAATTTTACATGAATGTAGTTCTAGATCTGGAATAGGATATAGGCTACTTTTTATCCCATAAATCAGTTTCCATAGGATGAAAATGAGCTTTCAAATTTCTATAGAAAAGTGATGTGTCACCCTTTCACGCCATGCTTACGAAACCGATTAGTCTGAAATTTCGCATAAATGTAGTTCTAGACTTTGAATAGGACAGAAACTACTTTTCCCTTTGTTCCCATGGAAAAACTATAAAACAGACACACAAAATGGGAAACAGAGGCACAAGACACACACATTTCACCAACTGTGTTTACTGATGTATAAATGGTGATGGATGACGCATCTTCAGCCTGGCTTTGGGCATTTCCTTTGTAATTAGTTAAATTCCTTTTATTTAAAATCACGTTAGAGGGAAAGTTTACGATTAAAAGTTATTCAATTAATTGGTAAAAGTTAAATAAGGCTAAGATTTGTTTTGTTCCTTCTCTGAATTTCTTAAAGTTTAATTATTTCTTAATTGATTTTATTTGGAGTTATCTTATTTACTTAAGCTCACATTTTATTTTCAACTAAAAAAAAATATCACATCAGTCCGGTTCTATATTTTAGATAGGAATTTTATTTTTCGGCCATGAAGTACCGGGACTAAATAAGATTGACCAGGAATTAATCCTGTAATTCTTGGTCAAACACTTTCTGGCCTGAAGTATAAACAAAAATAATTTGGCCAAGTGTGAGTCGGCGTGAGACAAAGGCTTCCGTACTATCACATATTACGTGTACGAAACATTAAAAACATTATGATACATAACAAATGACCGCCTTTAATATCTAAGCGCCATCTATAAATTTACCAATGGACCTCGGTGCTAAAAGGTTGACAAGTTACTCTTCGTTCCATGTGTTACCTCGGTAAAAGCTGTTAAATAAGTCATCTCAGATGGTGCTATGGTTAACACGAGGTTTATTGTTAAACTTTCCAAATCAAATCATGATATGTAAATAGTTTATTTTTTTAAATAGATGCATAAAGTATACTTTCAACAGGTCAAATATAATCTTTATAAAACAATATAATATGATGAAATAAATATAATACGGGAAATATATAAAAGTCTATATTTAAGTTAGGCTAATAAAATTATACACCTGCATAAAATAAAGAAATATAGGAATGAGAATACTATACTTATGCACATAGTTTAGTGCATAAATAAGTTGATAAATAAAGTAAATAGACCATAAATAATATACTCCCTAACCAAATATATACAAATATATGAAAAAAAATTATAATATACGTATACCTACACAATGGAATAATAAATTAGTTGATAGAGAGGTAAATAATCTATAAATAGATATGCTAAGAATAAGGGCAAGAAATTTAGCAATATCGTGTCTTTTTTTATCATTTTTCCTTTTTTTTATCATGTGGCTTAAATGGTATTACAATATTTTAACTTTTATAAAATTATTATACTAAACAAGGTATTTAACTTAAGGATAAGGAATAAAATTATCAAGACAGCAGGAAATCATGTCATGAGGAAAAAATAAAATATATATATGTTACTCTACCTGTCTAATGAGGTTAGAATACCAAGCAAAGCATCAAATACCTGTCTATAATGTTTTATCAACTCTTACAGTCAAATTATCTACTAATAAACGTTAAAAAGAAATTTCAAACAAATAAATAAAATGTATAACAAGTTAGTCTAGATAAGAACAAACGATATGAAAAACAAATATCATAAATCAGAAAATAAACTAACAGTATTATTACGGTAAAGTCCCTGCTTAAATTATAATTTAAACTTATCTTGTGGAAAACTAAAGAGCTCCTTTGGAAATTTATTGTAAAATCTAATACCATGTCCTACATAAGAGGTGCCTACTTTTGCCAGCCAATTTTTTGGTGGAGCCAGTTTATGTTTTTTTCTAGTTTCTTTAGAGTGATGCTTACCATAGTAGACCATATCGAGCTTTGGCAACTCGATATACACTGTCTGTCCCTCTCTTAGTATATCAACAGAGTGAGACAGCACTGTATCAAGCGCTATCGAGCTCGATATTGTTTGCTATGCTAGACTAGCAGGGCTCGAAAAAGTATCGATATATTTTCTGATATATTTAATAACTTGGTAAATAAAATCACAAGGAACTGTTAAAATATAAATTTGTTAGAATTTTTCTCTTATTGAATCTCGGTGCTTCATATTATAAATAGCCCGAATTGCTCTCTTCTGCAAAACAGAGACTGCATTTACATCTGCGGCTCTTCCCCACGACAACATACCATATGACATAATGCTGTGAAAATAACTAAAGTACAACTAAAGTTTTTCAATTTTTATTTTTATTATTTGTCGTGATAGAGGCCATAGTAAGAGGTATTGTGTGAACCTATACGGTTGAAGCTGTAGACCCCTGTGGGCTGTGACAGACGGAAAGAGAGACGGACAGAAAGGCAGTGGAGTGGAGACTTAGGGTTCCGTTTGGCACACTTCGGGTACGGAACCTTAAAAATATAAAAATATACCGTCACGACAAAGTCACGAGTATGTAACTGTAAAATGCAAGTCACAGTCCATAGTTGGTACACCCACCGACAATAATTACGTTCCAAACGTGCTGGTTCGTGAGCCCTTTTGCTGTAATTCGGACACAAATGGACCAACAGCTTAACGTGCCTTCCGAACGACCTCTTTTGATTCAATAATGCACTCCACCGTGTCTCTTTAGGGGCCCTATTACTAAAACTCCGCTGTCTGTCCGTCCGTCTGTCAGGTAGAATGTTGACATTTTAATATAATACGTGTTACTATGGCTTGTATTTCGACAAATATACCGGGTGTAAATAGAGTGCGACCTCTACCGACCCTACTGAACCACTTTTCCCAATAGTCATACCCCCTTAGTTTGGGAAATAATTGAGTTCCAAACAAAAACGCATGAACCCTAACGCACCGACATACGGGCGAGGTTAGAGAGAGCGTTGACCTCAATCAGCTGCAGCCTTCAAGGGTTCACGCATTTTTGTTTGGAACTCAATTATTTCCCAAACTAAGGGTATCCGCGGGTATGACTCTTGGGAAAAGTCTTTCAGTAAGGTCGGTAGAATATGTGGTTTCATTTAATGGTCGCACTCTTTTTACACCCGGTATTCAAATATATCAAAAAATATTCGCCCGTGTTTATTAAATCTTTGCCCCGTTTTCGGCTTTGGCATTATTTTATTAACACCCCTTATAGTTTGTGTGTTGAAACTGCATACAAATCCATCGAGTGGTTCTCGAGTTAAAAGCCCTTTGCGTCGTTTCCGGCTTAAGCGTCATTTTATTAACATGCCTTATAGCCTATGTGTTGACCAGGGTCACTATACGATAATAAAAAAATAAACGCAACAAATCCGTGGAGTGGTTCTCGAGTTAAAACGGAACATAGAAACAGATAGGGAGACAAAAATTCTAAAAATTGTTTTTTGGCCTCAGTACAGTACGAATAACCCATTTCATTTAAAATTTCGCGAAAATATTCAATGTACAGACATGACTTTTTTACTACTTTATTATTAGTATGGATATGTACTTATGTTTTTAGCGTTCCGTCCGGAATTATGTGGTGGTACGGACCCTTTGTGCGCAAGTCCGATTCGCTCTTGCCCAAAAGATTTAATTTTTATTCTTTATTGGCAAGCAACCGTACTCGACCTCTGGGTTAGCAGACAAGCGCTCTAGAGTGTTACGTACCACTCGTTCCCAGAGGCAGTTTGGTATTGACAGCTTATAATAGATAGGTACGTTGTTAATATTCAGGGGAAATATTCAAATTACAACTCACTCATTAAGCAAGGCACGTTACAAAATTAATTCCTTTATTATACTCGTATTTTCGTTAAACATGCGAGTAAAGAATAGAATAGAATAGAATGACGTTTATTTCGATCGATTAAGATCATAATTATTAATACACATATACACAAAAAAATCAATTATCAATTAGTACAATAAAATATATATAAAATTAAAACAATATTTTGGCTGCTGTCAGCACATGAATCATGCTGCAATGATTCAGGTACTGACAGTCAAACCGTTCCGCAAATGCGTTCAGGATACAGTTGCGGCTGGCCCGCACCCTGCGCAACAGGGATGTGCACCGCCCGCGCATCGTTGCATAAAAGCAATCCACATGCGCGTCCGCGAACATCCCCGACGCACTACAGAAGCGAGGCAGCCCCAAAATCATCCTAAACGCATTGTTGTATTGGACTCGTAGCGCGCTGTACTGTCTTTGCGTATAACTCACCCACAGACTGCTCGTGTAGAAGGACGTACAAAATGCCCTGAACAGGGTGATTTTGACGTTTATTGAGCAGCGAGCAAATCTGCGGGATATCATATTAGCACGAACAGACAACGCCCTACGCTCCCTCTCTATGTCTGCATCGTCTCTCAGGTCCGAGGTTACAACATGTCCAAGGTATTTAAACTGATTGACTCTATTAAGAGGATACCCGTAGAGTTTAATAGCTGGTATATTATGTAGATGTCTTCCTCGGGCCTGAAAGACCATGCATTCGCTTTTTTTCACGTTATACAACAGCCCGTGATTGTCAGCGTACTCTTCGCAAATGCCAAGCAGCTTTGATAAACCGCTCACAGAGGCGCTCAGCAGCACCATGTCATCAGCATAACTAATATTGTTAATGCTAATTCCTCCAATATGACAGCCAACATGTGTGCTGCTGAGCCTCTCAATCAGCGCATTCACATAGAGGTTGAAGAGCTTAGGTGAGGTTAGCCCTCCTTGCCTCACTCCACACTCCAACCTGTATGGGATTGAATAGGCCCCCGACCATCGAACGACATTGTCCTGATTCTGATACCAATATTTAAAAATGCTTATTAGTTCCTCGGGCATTGAAGTTTGGTGAAGTTTTTTCCAAAGAATATCATAACAAACCAGGTCAAACGCCTTCGATAAGTCGAGGAAACAAGCAAAAATAGGCGTATTTCTATCAGTATAGTACTTGACAGTTTGCTTTAAACACAATACAGCTGTTTCTGTGGAGAGACCTGACTTAAAACCGAATTGGTTGTCATGTATTTGTAGATATTTATCAAGCTGAGTGTTAAGCAAACCGTCAAGAACCTTCGAGATAATAGTGGCTAATGAGATAGGCCTATAATTGCTCCCGTCACTAATATCGCCAGTCCTGCTCTTCACAATCGGCACCACCACAGTCCTCATCATCTGCGCAGGTAAGTACGAGTGCCCCACACACAGGGAGTAGAACATCGCCAGCACTCTGGGCAGACCATTACCTGCATATTTAAGGTGTTCAATGCTCAGGTCATCGTGGCCCGGTGACTTGCCCCGCGACATAGATTTAATAACCTGCCTTACATCTTTTGCCGTAAATCGGGCACTATTCTCCCGGCCACCACACCCAGCACCGCACAAAGACTGTGATGGCCCCAAAGGTGACGTTACAGTGAAGTGCTCTCTGAACATCTCGGCTATGCCTGTCAGATCGTTGATACCGTTGACACTCACAGGCAAGCCCGGCTTACTATTAAGTTTATTGGTTGACTTCCAAAAACTGCGAAAATCATGCTTGGAATGATGCGATGCCAAGATATCCATTTTAATTTGGTCACTATTATTTTGACACCATCGCAAACGAGATTTAAAAATCCTGCGACTAGTCTGCATTTCACTAAAAGCACAACCTTCCCGAGGCTTGCCACACAACATCCACAACTCAAACTTTTGCCTGGCCTTCCTGTGAGCATCACTCACATACTTGTTCCAGCCTATAACCGGTTTTTTACCTCTGAGAGCATTTATATCATAGCTCGCACAAGCTGCCTGGCATAGTACACGAACAATATCTTCATATATTTTATCGATGAAATTTCTGTGGTCCAGATTATTACAAATATAATCACTACAAGCACTTAATTCAATAGGTAAGTTATTTAATTTAAAATTACTATCGCAAAATTTGGTATAAATATCAGTTTGTTCAGGTTTTCTTTCCCCCCATCGTATTTTACTACAATTCCGGATTTTATTACTTTCATACAATTTAGGTTTAATATTATCTAACTTACACTGTATTACGAGGGGAAAGTGGTCGGACCACAGAACGTCATACTTAACATACGTATTTACAATTGTCTCCATAGCGGAACTGGTGACTACGCAATGGTCGAGCCAACGTCTCGAACCGTTCGATTCACTTATAAATGTATAAGTATCAGACTTCAAACCTAACAATTGGACGTCAGCACACAACCATTCCGATTCCATACAGAAACAGTCCAACTCATAATAAAATTGTTCATTAGGATGCGCGTTGAAATCTCCGAGTATATAAACAGATTCAATATTATTATTACTAATAATAGCGCTTACCAGACTAAGACAGTCCGTAAATTCCGACAGGTTCACATTATTATCTGTAGGCATGTACACACTAAACACCAAAAACGATCTTAGATCCATGGTTACTTTTATGGCACATACTCGCGGGTTATCACATTGCACAACCGAAACGTTGTTAAAAACATTTTTGTTCCATAGGAGTGCCACTCCGCCGTACGGTCGCCCTAGAAGCATACCGGTCGCAGTATCCACCGCCGACGTCCCGGTGCAAGCGTACTCATTATCAATATCGCTCAGGAACTGAATATCGTCCGGCAGCAACCAAGTCTCTTGTAAAGCAATTATATCTGATGTGCGACATAACTGCCTGACACTCTCCACCGAGCGTTTCACACTCTTGCAGTTAAAGCTTACTAAATTGAATGTAGACTTTATATTCATTAGAATATGCTTTATTGGCCGTGCACGGTGCCATTGTTTGCACCGTTCTCGTTAAGTTTCCGGGCCTTGTAATTAACAAATTGCCTAAATATGATTCCCTCAGGCCATAGTTTACTGTCTAGAAACAATGACAATTTGTTTTCCGAAACAAAGAATTTGTAGGCTTTGTAGTCTCTGTCATATTTAAACGATATTTTTTCCAGCGTAATGTTATCTTTCGTTTTTTCATATACGTAATCCGTTATGTCCTTTTCGGTCGTATCTTTGTGCACCTTGGTAATGAAGATTGGTACCCTTTTAAACGCGGCTTTGAATCTTCCTTCGGTATCCCTAGAAATACCGGAAGTACCCATATAACGGTAAGACCTAGGTTTCCTATGGCGGGAAACTCTTTGCCATCCTTCATCGTCATTCGTTTGCACTGGCTCACATCCTTTAGTAACCGACAAAGTTACACTTGGACGCTCCTTAGTTCCCTCTCCGGTCATGAGGCCGTTGTTATTGCGAGCAGCTGATTGCGGCAGCGTTGAGAGCCCCGCGGGTGACGTCACGGCCGGCCGCCTCAAACCGGTCGGACTCGGCCTGGCGGCAGCGGCCTCGGCGCTAGGCGTGAATGTGGTGCTGTCGCTTTGTTCGCCGCCTACCGTCATTATATTTCTATATCGCGGCGGTGCACTATTTTCGTTTCCGTGTAACGATGTTTCTTCAATACTGTTATTACATCCATCTATTGGCGAGTTATTTACGTGGGAAAATATTATGGGGTCACTATCCATGGTCCATGCACCTCGCTTCATATTTACCTTGCAGGCAGATGCTGGCGTTAATGAATCATGTCGCATTTTTAACATCTCCGCCTTAAACTCACTTAACTGCGTTTGCGTAACGTATGTTTCTTTCACGCATTTTAATTCATTTTGTACTAGAAGCAAGTCTTTTAGTAGCTTTGTACAATCGAGGTGGTCGAATAAAATGGGAGGTAATCGCTCCAGATCTCTAGCAACGAAAATCGGGAACAGATCTGGTTCCGTTGACTTGAAAATATTCACAATATCGGCCAGATTTCGCTGTTCCTTGCCGTTGTTTTTGCGCTTAATTTTGGCTTTATCAACAGGAACTGACTCAAACAATAGCGCTTTCGAATTTTCAATCTCTTTATTAGAAAATGTAGACGTACATATTCGCACCAGGGTGTCTTCATCGATCACCGATAACTTATTTTGAATATACGACAACATTTCGTCGATAATAATATTGCAAGAATTGCACTTCACAACTTTCGCCATTTTCAGAACACAAAGCTTTCGTTCATTAAGAAACACGCCCGCAAGGGGGGAATGCGCGCGCGAGACTGAACGCGTAAAGTATAACATAACAAAATATATATATATATTACATGGCATCTAATTTATTTAAGACTTCAAATTACTCATTGTTTTCATTGTTACGTAGCGAAAAATTCAAATTTCACCGTAATGAATTGGTATCATTAATTTTGTAAATACTCGTGGGGTCATTGCATTTTTATTTGGTTCGACTTGTTAGGGAAAAAAACATTGATGTAAGGGATCATTGCAATTTTAATAAAGATGAAGGTAGGTACCTACACAGAATTAAAAAAGGAATAATGCTTCGGTAGATCGGATATAGGTATAAATAGAATGGATAAAGAAAGAGTGACGAAATTTGTATATGGAGCGCAAGTTGAAGATAAATTAGACCTCTCCAGCTTAGGAGAGCATGTCAACCAAATGGGTGACACACTGCATATGACAAGAAAAATCACTCTGAATCAATGTGGCAGAATTGCATTAAAATTTGAAAGAGTTGACATCATAAATAACAATAATCATAATTTATTTGTTTCAAATGCTACACATTACACTACAAAACTAACAATTAGATATTATTAAATAAGGAATACACAAACAAAAAATATTATTACAGATACGTCAGGTCGAGTCTGGTTCCGAAACCGGAAACCTGTGAACGCAATTGAAGGATAGAAAGGCGATCAGCGGCGAAAGTATCGGGGAGGTGAACAAGCAGTAGTTCAGTACATGTCCAAACGCTGCTCAAGCTTGTACTCCCAAAGATAAGAATGATGGATGAGTCATAATCTCTTTGCCTCCTAGTGAGTCAGCAAAGCAAAGATTCTCATGCTGATGTCAGATACAAATGACGTCGAACCGTCCTAACTATTTTAAAAGTAGGTTCTTGTCTCCCAAAAAATAAAAAAAGAAAGCTAGCATCTGGAATTTATCACAAGATTACAATAACACTGGAAATATATAAAATCGAAAATGTTTATTTGCCTTTAATCTAAAGAACTTAACAAAATAGTTAAATAATTCAAATTAAATTAGGTATAATTCAGTTTAAACAAAATAAACTTTGAACAAAAAAATAATAACCGACTTCAAATTTTAAAGTAGACATCAACAAAAAGTTCAAAATAATGACATATTGACCGATGGTACCACAATAACACCTTCTGCGACTTCTTTTTTCCTGAAACACATGTTCACTAGAAGTCGGCGCTCTTACATTGGTTTTTGTATTCTATACTATGGGAAATGCGCCGACTTCTAGATAACATATGTTTCAGGATGAAAGAAGTCGGCAAAAGTGTTATTTTGGTACCTTCAGTCAGTATGGAATTATTTTGAACTTTTTAGTGAATGTCTGCTATAAAATTTGAAGTCGGTTATTATTTTATTGTTAAAAGTTTATGTACTTCACGCTTTTTAGTGTTGACAGGATGAATTGTGAAAAATGGGTAGACTACAGTGAGCATTCTGTTTGCTGTCCCGTGGGTGGCATACATTACGTGAATTTTCAATTCATATCCTACAATTAGCACACAAACACAAAGCAATTGCCACCATTGAGAGTTATGTTCTGTCATCCATTAAGGACTTCTATAGTGATGAGGCCAGGATCGAAGGTCGGTAAGCGTATTGTCAATTTTCAAGTAATACCCTGGAATCAGCACACTCACACAAAATGATTACCGAAATCTCATGTTGTGTGCTGTCATACGTTGAGGAGTTTTATGGTGGTGAGGCCGGGATCGAAAGTCAGGTAGAATAATGACAACTTTCAAGTAATATCCTGCAATAAACACACTGATACAAAGTGATTCCAGAAATCTCGAATTATTTACTGTCATCTGTTTAGGAGTTCTGTGGTGATGAGGCCAGGGTCGAAGGTCATGTGGATATATGTCAAATATTCAAGGAACACTGTGCAATCAAAGTCCTGCTACAAAGCGTTTGCTTCAATATCGAGTGATATGCTGTTATCCATTGAGGCGTTTTACTGCCTATCTCTAAAGAACTGATCATCAAATCACGACCAAACTAAAATGGGACTTCATCAATCCGTCCATCCATCCGTCCATCCATCCATCAGCCCATGTTCGTCCACGGCTGGACAAAGGCTTTTCCCAAATTTCGCCACTCATGTCGGTCCTCCGTCCTCCTGATCCAGCCGCCACCCACAACGTCCTTCAGGTCGTCCGTCAGTCCAGCGGGCACGAGGTCGGCCTACACTACGCTTTGCTGTACGTGGTCTTCATTCTAAAGCTTCAACTTACTGATTCAAGATTCAAAATGTTTATTTGTAAAACAAACAGATACATATAATATACGTTTTACATGTCAAATCTAATCTGTATAAAAATAATATTTTATAATGAAACAAATATGATACTTACGGGATATGTATTGTAACATTAGTAAAAATTTCAAATATTGTATATACATACATAATGCAATGAATAAATTAGTTATTAGATTCTGCAGGCTATGTCGGTTACTTTCGATCTCTGACGGATCTCCGTATTTCGAATTCGATCCATCAGAGATACCCCAAGCTCGCTGAGCGACCTTAAATCGGTGGATCAGGCCCTTTGTAAGAGGCCACGTCTCAGGAAGGACGCACTGGTTGTACATCTTAGCCTTTGAGCACTGCGGTATTGACGACGTAAATATGTGACGCAACTTTTCAAATGCTCCCCAACCCAAGCATATTCTTCAGTCAGCCTCAGCGTCAAAGCTGCTTTTATCCAGTTGTATTACTTAACCCAGATAAACATATTTTTGAACAAATTCGATGCTGACATTGTCGACGCTTAGTAGCCCTTGGATGACGTGACAGTTGGACATGATCTTAGTCTTATCCAAATTCACCCGCAGGCCCACTCGTCTCGAAGAATCGCTAAGGCCGCGCAACATTTCCTCCAGTTCCTGCAGTGATTTTGCCACTATCACGATGTCATCGGCAAAGTGAAGATGTGAAATGTACTCTCCGTTTATGCCTCGCCCATTCCAGTCTAGTGTTTTAAAGACGTCTTCCAGCGCGGCGGTAAACAGTTTTGGGGAAATAACATCTCCCTGTCTCACGCCGCGCTGAAGATGAGCCTTTGTTTCGCTGGATCGCGTCTTCAATGACGCGAGCGTTATTTTGGCGAAGGTCAAAACGAATTTGCCTTTTAACGCGCTTGTTATGAAGGGAGTAATCTGCAGAATCTGAAGACATTTCACGCCTCTGCCTCATCAGGTCCAAAGTTCCACTCAAAATTTTGGGCTCCTTAGTCCTTAGCTCCGGCTTAAAATAAGCTCTGCCTACCTCGCGCAAGACATTCGTGAAATTGTTAGCAAGCTGGTCAACGTCCTCAGTGGTTTCCAACAGGGAAAATCGGTTCTGAAGTTCAATTTAGAACTTTTCGGATTCCACAGCGGTTTGGCGCAGAGAAGGGTAGAGCGTAAGCTTCATCAGACGGTTTCTCTCAAGCTGTTTAGTCGATATTTAAGATGCTTCGGACAAGTCTGTGATCGCTACCGGTACAAAACCTGTTGATCATGGATAAATTTTTCATTATGTGCTTTTGGTCCGTCATGATGAAGTCTAACTCATTTTTAGTATTACCATCAGGGCTTCGCCAGAACCAATTCCTTTGAGGCTTCTTTTTGAATCACATAGAGCCCTTAGCTTTCAAGAACGCTAACCAACATCTGGCTCCGAGGGTTTCTGCCACCGTAACCGTGTGGGCCGATTACCGATTCACCAACCTCTTGTACTCCCACTTTGGTGTTGAAGTCCCCAATAACAACGGTAAAATGTGTCTTGGTGGTGTTATGTCTGGCCTTTGATATGTCATCATAGACGGCCTCGACTACATCATCAGAGTCACTCGACGTAGGGGCATACACTTGAATGACTTTAAGAGAATATCTCTTGTTAACAGTAGAACTAGTAGAACAAGATATACCACCCGAGTAGAGACACAACCACCTATGACAATGCTTCTTACTAAATTAATGTTCTAGTGTCGATAGGCGGCAATAATACGCAGCAATCTTGATGCAGCACATGGTACTGACATGGGAGTGTTTAGGGATCAAAAGTGCAATTCTACGTGTACCTTTGTACCAATTTAATTTTTCATCAAATGACTAGGGCTTTTAGCTTTTAGTACCATCCTTTTCTCGAAACCTCCACAATACGGTATATTTCAAATTTCATTATATTTGAACCAGTAGTTTAAGAATTATAACTAGTCAAAGTTTTTCAATTTTGTCACTCACTCACTGACCAACTGACTGACCGAATATCAAAACTCTAAGGCACTTCTAGCAGACACAGAAGCTTCAAATTTGAAATAAAATTAGAGTTTAGTGTATAAATCAAGGAAAAACTAAAATATTTTGCAATTTCGGTCCAGTCCTCTAGATACACCAACTGCGAAAATAACTTTGTATTCCCGCATAAATATATAGGATTACAAAGTTTCATATTTAGTTGTAAGTAGAAGGTACCGGAAAGGAAAAAAGTAGGACTATCTACAAAAAAAAACGAGATGCCATAAAAACAAAACTTCTAAAAAAAACAAGTCTCACAACTTAGTAAAAAGTTGTAAGGTCCATGTAAATCCAAGTCGGTTTATTTATCCAGTCCCTACTTAAGGGACCTAACAACATCTTATAGTGACCATATTACTATTAAAAATCTTTTTTGTTTGAAATACATAGATTGAATTGGCAATTGCACTAAATAGTTTAATTTAATGTAATATGTATTACTTGTGAAATACATTGTGTTTTCATGCGATGGCCACGTCAATCAATTTATTTAAAACATAAAAGATTTTTTATATTGATACGGTCACTGTAAGATGTTGTTAGGTGAGCTAATTATGTCATAACTTAAAGAAGATATGATAAATTACCAGTATAAAAAAAATATACAAAAACAAAGCTTACTATAAAAAATTAAACTTACATATTAAGGATTGCCGTAGGCATCTATGCTAGTGTGGAACACTGTACAATAGATACCAGCGTCTTCCAACACAAATCTAAAAACAGCTTAATGGCTAATTGTGGCTTAGCTCACAAGGATAAACAATCTAGGAAAACCAAAAAAAACTAAAATAAAAAGTAAATTTCCATTTTTAGTGATACTTGCGGAAAGGTTAGGAATGTGTTTCACGTGTGCTTCTTACATGTGAGTTTGTTATTATAATTTTATAAAAAGGGAGATATTCATTTATTGTAATTTTGTGGTTTGGGTGTAATCAAAAATAAGTAATAATATTGCGTATGTAATAGATTTGATCAGGTCTTCCGAGTCTTTGTAAGTCATATCAAGAAGCCAAGTAGTAATAATGGATTTGCCGAGATGAAGTTTCTTTGGGTAGATATTGAGAACTTTATTTATTCTATTGTATAGGTGACAACTGATAATTTAATAATGTCGGGAGGTAAGTGCAAGTCTGTGTGAAGGAGTACGACAAGATAGGTCATTGCGTCGTGTACGTTCAAATAACTTTAAATTGAAGGGGACAGATGAGTGCGTACGCAAGGTGGTGCGAAGAACAAAGACAGTAAGTACCCGGACTTCTTTATATAATAGGGTTGTTTCAAAATGGTAAGGTTTGTTGGTCATTACCTTGAGTACAGCTCTCTGTGCTCGCTCCAAACGGAGCATAGAGGTAGCGTAAGTTCCCCCCCAGACCGTGATGCAGTACGTAAGGACTGATTGAGCTAGGGCAGAGTACACGGTTTTTAATGTTGTAAAGTCTGCAGATGACCTCAGTTTTTGAAAATGAAAATCATTCTGCCAGTTCTGGATATTAAGGAATTTACATGAGGTTTCCAACATAGCGTACTATCTATATAAACACCAAGATATTTGACTTCGTTGGTTCTTTGAAGAGGTAGACAATTACAGAAAATCTCATTTGTTTGATCACAAGTATGAGCTTTAACGTAAAAATCATTAAAGGGAGGTGAATAGATGCTAAGTGACTGAAGGTGATGAATTTGGATTTTTCTACATTTAAAGTTAGCAAATTTTTGGAAAAACCACTGCATAACATGTGATAAGGCTGATTCAGCTAGCTGTTGCGCTTTTTGCCATATTTTATGATGAATAAGGCTGTGTCGTCTGCATAAGTAAAGATTTGACAGGGACTTAGATTAAGTTTACAGATATTATTAATTTATATTAAAAACAAGGTTGGGCCTAACACATTTCCCTGGGGACTCCATAGCTTAACGATTATTCTGAACGAGTGTAACTGTCAATGATAACTGACTGAGTACGCTCATTAAGGTAGTCTTTAAAAATATCAAAAGCCATGCCTTTCACTCTAATATATTCTATCTTGCGAAGAAGAATGGGAACAGAAACAGTGTCAAAGGCCTTGGATAGATCGAGGAAAATACCTTTTACATTTAATACATTTAATCATAAAATAAATTTGTTTCTAATTTATTTTTTCTGGTTTTTAATGCACTCTAATAATAATATTCAGAAACACCAATAGCCTTATATTTTTGATCTAAGTGTTTAAATATTGAATTAGTGATACTTAATACCGCATCTTCAGTTGAAACTTCACTGCGAAACCCAAATTAATTGTTAGCAATAATATCATTGGCAGTCAAAAAAAGTTGTGAGATCCATATAAATCCGAGTCGGTTAATTTATTCAGTCCCTACTTAAGGGATCTTATGTCTTAAGTTATAATGTAATTAGCTAACCTAACAATATCCTATGGTGAATATCAATATTAAAGATATTTTATGCTTTAAATAAATAGATTGACTTGGCTATCGCACTTAATATTCTATTTTAATATAATGTGTATTACTTGTGAGATACATTGTGTTTTCATGCGATGGCAAAGTCAATTTATTTATTTAAAACATAAAAGATTTTTAATATTGATATGGTCACTATAAGATATTGTTAGGTTAGCTAATTACGTAATAACTTAAGACAGAAGGTCCCTTAAGTAGGGACTGAATAAATTAACCGACTTGGTATTACATGGATCTCACAACTTTTTACGGTAGAAGAACTAAGTTACGAGACTCGTTTTAAGGGTTCTTTACCCAAAGGTTAACCAACGGGACCCTATTAATAAGACTCCACTGTCGTCCGTCCGTCCGTCTGTCACCAAGCTGTATCTCATGTACCGTGATATTTAGATAGTTGAAATTTTCACAGATGATGTATTTCTGTTGCCGCTATAACAACAAATACTAAAACCGGCCAAGTGCGAGTCCGACCCGTGCACTCCCATACAACAGACATGATTTTTTGACGTTTTTATAGATAATGGTACGGAACCTTTCGTGTGCGAATCCATCTCATTTAGCATCCCTTTTAGGTTTATAATAAGAAAAATGCATAGTGCAGAACTTACTTTTATAAAAAACCTTACTTATAGTAGAAGTTATTTGAGACCTCTTATAGCAGAACTTACTCGAAATCCGCTTGTAGAAAAAAGTACTCATACTCGTAGTAAAACTCATTTGATACTCGAATATAGTAGTGTTTACGCGTGAGCTAAGACTATCCTACACAATCAAAGTTGCAAATAATAACGATACCTTATTTTAAATCCCGACGTCATAACACAGTCATTCAGCACAGGAAATTGAAAATTCATTGGCCCTGCGAAAGCTAAAAATTTCAATAAGCTTTCTGTCCGTAGATTTTACAATTGCCAATTTCGTAAGGCTTTTCGAAATGCAGAGGATATTCGAGATTGTCAATAGAAGGCGCAGTCTCACCGTGCAACACTTTATACATTTCGGCTTTTAAATATTATTGAAATATGTTATAAATTCGGTGGCGAATGACACTGAAGTCAGACTCTACCATATTAATGAATTAAAATAGCGCTATCGAAAATCTTTTACCTATTAGAGTTAAAACTAGGACTCGATGACGAGCGGGGTGAAGCGGAGTGAGAAAGAGGGTGTTAGGTTTACATAAAAATAACTTTGTTAGTTTCAGCAGAAATGCGATTTGCCTAGGCAGATTTATGATATGTGTGCTTAATTCTATGATATATATAATTTAATATAATCACACTAATATTATAAATGCGAAAGTTTGTGTGTGGAGTGTGTGTACGTTTGTTACTCTTTCACGCTGAAACGGCTAAACGGATTTAGATGAAATTTAGAATGGATATAGCTTTTACCCTAATCTATTATCCCGGAAAAAAACATGCCGTTAAACCGAATAACACGCGGGTGGAGCCGTTGGCAAAAGCTAGTAATTCAATGTGTACGAAATATCGATCCCTAACAGCCCTTATTTAAGACAGGCTGGTGATAGGCGGTGGCATTACCGATGCGAGGGCACGCTCAGCAACCCGCCTGCCCGTGGTGGGCGAGCATTTCTTCCGAGAGGACGGCCAAGTGTGGCGAAATCTTGGAAAGGCTTATTTCCAGCAGTGGACACACCAATCTGATAGATGTATGGATGGACTTAATAAATTGATTGTAAGCATACATTAAAAACCCATTTATGGATCTAATCCACAATTTGGATTACAATCTTTTATTTTCGCAACAATAAGTATTCAACTGTTGTGATGAAAAGGTTGAATTAACAACAGTAAAATGTACCAACCAAGTGAAGCGCGAAAATTATTGTGGCCATTAAATAAAACCACATACTCTACTGACCATACTGAACAACTATTCGAAAAAAAAACCCGCGCAAATCTTCAGAGAAAAAGATATTCAACTATAACTCAAAGACTTCACTCGTAGGAGGAAGGTCTATTTTAGAACGCTACACCGGAACAGCTGTTTCACGGACGACGATCTCTCGATATTCGCCCGTATGTCGGTGCGTTGGGGTTCACGCATTTTTGTTTGGAACTCAATTATTTCCCAAGGGTGGCTAAGGGTGTACTGAGGGTGGCCTCAGGTATGATTCTTGGGAAAAGTGGTTCAGTAGGGTCAGTAAAATATGTGGTTTCATTTAATGGTAGCAGTCTATTTACACCTGGTATATTTGGTAGATGGCAGAAAAACTTGTTTTTATTCACTAAAATCTGCTACATAAATAAGTGAAAATAAAAACTCATTTTAATCAGAAAGTAGTTATAAATTTGGTAAGTTGGCAGACATACTTGTTTTTATTCACTTATTCACTACAGTCTGCTATATAAGTAACTCCGTAAGTATTATTAATATTAAAAATTAATCAGAGGCAGATTATTGAAGTTGAAGGTATTTTCAAATTGTTTGTTGTGAAAACTTATATTTAACAAAATCAAACACAATTTGCGATCACAAAAGTAAAAAACACAAACACAGCGCACCCGTGACACGCACTATGTGCTCGAAAATGAGCTTTCTTCCACCACCCCACCGCCGCCGCATGCCCCCGCACCGGAACAGGTCGTAGTGTATGCGCGAAATGCATAGATCTCTCACCAAATATTTGGTCGCCGAATATTCGGTATTCGGCAAATCACTATTCGTTGCATCTCTAATGGCAACCCTACCTGTAAACGTTCTGTTCATGGTATTTTTACAGGCGCGTAAGTACAGGAACTCTTTAGGTAATAAACATTATCTTTGCGACCTCAGCCTGACTGAATTTAATATTTTGTGAAAAACGTTTCACAATCAATTTTCGGAAGGCGAGGGCGCGGTTTGAAGTTAGTTTTAACAGATCATTTACCGCAATCATTTCGTTATTTTGACTTTTTATGTTTTATTTGTAAAAGGTTTTTAGGTCAATCGGTTTTTATGACGCAATTTCGTCCAAAATTATAGCCTTTTCGAATCTTGTCTATTTCTCCAGCTGGAAGCAAAAACATCTGATCTGGTTACGGTATTAGTAAAAAGTAATAGTTTTACGTGATTTTTACCAATGAATACAGGGTCGGGTAAGGTTAGGTTGCTCTCATCGTGCGGCATTATGATCTGGCTAGGAACAATGTCAGTGAGATCAGGGGTCTAATTATATTGTTTTTTTTATTAAATAAAAATATAATGTTCACAAAAAGACATTTCCGCAGAAACATAAGTATACTAGTACTCCCCCTTCCTATTCTCCCTACCCTTTTATTTAAGGTGGTTAAACCGAATCCCGGTGCAAAATGCATATATAATATCATAATATTGTTTTCCTTACTTTTGAATAAATCGATTAGTAATAATTAGGGTTTTACATTCAAATTCTATCATTTTATGATTTACATTTTGATTGCATTCGACCAACAAACTTAAAAGCGTATTTAACGTTGTAATCAAATGTAACCAAAATGTAAGGCATAAAATAACATAATTTTAATGCGAGAACCCTACTACTAGTAATCCATTTCCGCTAATTGCTTTAAAACGCAATTTTTGCATACTTTTTATTCAAAAGTAAGGAAAACAATAATATGAAGTGCATTTTGCACCGAGATTCGGTTTAACCACCCATAACCAGCATTATTTCGTTAATCTTTGTAATAGCCTTTGTTGCAACTGCGTTTGGGTTTTACGCGGTATATTTAGGCAAAAAGACGAAAAGAACGTTTTCTAAAAGATACATTTTAAAAGTTTTAAGGGTTTTGAATAGGAATTATGAGTCCTTCACTCAAATTATAAGTACTTTTAAGCCCTTTAAAAGGTTTGAATAGAGTTATTTCCATAGGAACGTCCATCGGAATGGAGCCACAAAACATGTTCGACATCTATTCAACATTAATATAGAAGGGCTTTATAAAAAGGTAATATTGGAATGACATAGGATCATAAATTATAACTTATGAGGCCCTTTTTCTAAGCAAGACTTATACTTATAGTTTACTTATAGTTTATTTTTTTAATAAACATTTTTTATTGTAGGTATTTCCCCGTAATTTACTTAATTAAATTGACATAAATAAATATTCATAGTTTAATATTATTTACTTTAATAAACCTACATGATATATATTCATTATAGGTGGTAGAGCTGATGCCGGGCTCGACTGTGGAGGTACCACCATCTTACTCGCAAATCTTCCCGTAGTTATTCGGGGGAGAGTAAGAGAACAGCTCTCAGGCAAAACCAGGCGGCCCACCATCGCCTGGGACCGATGGATGGCGGTATTACCATCCCCAATTGCTGGGCCTTATATAAAACAGACTGGTGACAGGCAGCGGCGTCACTGGTATGAGGGTTTCGGCACCGCGCTCACCAACCCGCCTGCCCAGCGTGTGTGAGTATGGGCATTTCTTCCAAGAGTGGCGAAATCCTGGAAAGGCCTATGTCCAGCAGTGGACGAAACAGGCTGATGGATGGATGAAATAAATATATTTAATTTCAGCCTAAACCTAATTCGACAATGTCAATTACTTACCTTGCAGATATCCAGTAGAACACCTCCAGCTGGGGTTGGGTTTGAATCTTCTCCTATAATTAAATGATTTGCACTGCTTGGTTAAGGTTTATCAAGGGCTGGACTTGGATTTGGATGAACTTGACTTTTGGATGACAAAACAGATTTCAGGGTCATCTGGCACAGGCAATATTTTGCTTAAAAGGTTATCCCAAGCACTAGTTTTAAGTTAAACTTTATGTGAATGAATAAACTTTTTTTTTGAGATTGATCGATGAGTGCAACGCAAGCTTCTCGGTCACAGACTTAGTACAGGTAGTAAAAAATTGAATTTTAAAACAGTAGAACTCCCATAATGCAATAGATATGGTTCTAAATAAACATGTTATAAAGAAGGCCTTTCCCAAGACGATAGCGAAGCCCAAAACGTGATAAACAATAATCGACTGCATCGAAAAAAAAATTCACTTCAAAAAAGTAGTATGTCAAAACTAATAAAGTAAAAATAACAATTATTGCCGTCGTAAATATTAAACTTATTATTTAAAACAGAATTGCGTTTTTAAAAAAAAGGCTCCCTTGTGAATTTATATTAAATTCTATTCAGTAAGAACAGCATGATCCAGCCTTTCCTTGATTCACCGCACTAGTATTCATTGTACGATGGACATACGAGTACTCGTATTGCGCTCACAACCAAACTTTTAATTAGTTTTAAAATCAAGTATGTAGCTTCTTTTTGTTTTTATAATCATTTTATTTAATATATATTAAAAAAACACGTTATGTAATAGCCAGATATATTGCGACAATTATTATTGTCGGCATCAGTGGAATACATATAAATTACAATATTATAGTAATATGTACATGACGTTAAATGTTCTAATTAATTAATTAATTCTTATTATTTTGCATCTTTAACTTTAATGCTTTTCGTTTTATACGTTTTATACTTTAATTTTATATATAACTAAATTAAATTGCTAAATGTAGGTATAGTTTAATGAATGGCTGACGCCATAATGACTCTTCTATTATAAAATTGTTAAATCTATCTGATGAAGATTTTTATCGGCGTTCAGTTGTATAAAAACATTTCTATTGTTATAATTTTGCGGTAAATCTTCCTAAAAGAACAAAAAAACGCTTATCTGCTGAAGGCGCTTTTTGAAGCCTTTGCCCACAGCTTCGCTTCGCTTCGCATCTTTGCCCGTTTTCGGCTTAGGCGTCATTTTATGAACAACCCTTATAGCTTATCTGTTGACCAGGGTCAGTACGATGATAATTAAAAAAACACATCCAAATCCGCTAAGTGGTTTTCGAGTTAAAACAGAACATACAGACAGACAGATAGACAAGCAACAGTTCAAAAAATTGTGGTTTTGGCTTCAGTACACTACTTTTAACCCACTTCATTTAAAATTTCTCAAAATTGATAGGGAAAGGGACGTAAAAAAATATGTCGTCTGTGAAAGGCCTTTTAAAACATACATATACATAAAATCACGCCTGTCTCCCAGAAGGGTAGGCAGAGACTACAGATTTCCATCTTCTATGAACCTGACACACCTCTTTTGCTTCTTCTACTTCCATCAATTTAGTCATACAAGCTCTTTTATTCCGGGTACTTTCTTCTTCGGTATGTCATCTATTTAGTCGGCATACATCCTTCTAGGGCGGCCCGGTCGAGCTTTACCTTCCACTTGCGCAGCATAAATTTCTTTCGTCACTCTACTTTCATTCATCCTCTCTATATGCCCAAAAACAATTGGGTTTAACAAAAAAAAACGGGTTAATCAGTTATTGTTTTTTTTTGCCATCTGTCCTCAAATAACTTCGGGAGGATTTCCGAGTAAGATGGTGGTACCTCCACAGTCGAGCCCGGCACCAGCTCTACCACCTGGATACACCGTGTGAGGGGAAGGGTACATAAATATGAACGTGGGTCTGCATTTCCAACAAAGTTTCATATTTCTCAAACCTTCTGTGAACCAAAACACTACAATGTTTTTATTAGTAAGAATGTAATTCAAAGCAGCGCTCTTTTATTTGTAATATTTTCATTATTATATTTTTGCTCTGTACCTATTGCCAAGTAGTAAATAATTATTCAAAGGTTGCCAATTATAAGATACATTGTAACGATATTATTTTAAAAGTAATCTTTTTGAGCAATAAACAGTTTACTGTGCTACGATAAGGTTAAGTTTGACTTTAATTTTATACAAATATTCACTGTATTTTTTGTCCAAGTACGCAATTTTTTATATTTATTCTTGGGAAAGCAAACAGAATAAAATAAATCCTAAACTTAATAAACAAGTAAAAATTTGTATCAGCAAAATTTCCACCGATTGATACTAGTACATTGTTGACATAATATCTAAGTTTGCAATTTTACAAAAAGCCTTTGCGTGCGGCTTCGCGTGCGTGGCAGTGGGTGTTCATATAATAACGTCCAAGCCCAAAATAGGGAAAGATTGAATAGCGGCGGGCGGAACCGCGGGCAAAGGCTAGTAAAAAATAAGTTGCGACTCGTTTTAACCGTAACGTTAGTCGATATATGGTATAAAAAAATGTTTTTTTGACGCAACCTATATTATCCCCCTAGACACCGCATGACATACATGCTTTTCGAGATAAGTACCCAATTAATGTAAAATTGCCCTATGAAAAAATCACATGCATGATTTATCTAAAAACTGTTCATGTGCGATTCGGACTCGCACACTGAGAGTTCTGTACCACGTACGCTTCCTAATTTCCTCCTAAGCACCTCAACATTTTCCTGATTTTAGATTTTTAAAATTTGAGAACAGTCAATAGAATTCTGACATCGTCTATTGCCATCCAGTTGGAGCGAAGAGCATACCTTGTTTATTATACCATGGTTATTGACAGTAAAGTCATACAAAAATTATGTATTAACTACTAAGGCTCCACAGTTGAAGATTGTTGCTTTGTTCAAAATGATCTCAATGTCCTACATCAATGGTGTATTCAAAATTATATGTTCCTTAACATAAGCAAATTTCAGTTCATTTCTTTCACTAAAACAGTTAAATTTATTAATTTTCAATATAAAGTAAATAACTTTGAACTTGACAGAGTCGAAATTATTAAAGATCTAGGTGTTTATTTTGACAGTAAATTAACGTGTGTTCCCCACTACGATAATATTGTAAGTAAAGCAAATACAATGATTTGATTTATATTTCGCACAAGAAAACCATATTATTACCATACCATAACATACCTACCAACCATATAAAATCTATATTAATTTTGTATAATTCCTTAGTCCGAAGTACTTTAGAGTTACTGTAGTTCAGTGTCTTCCCCAATCTATACTAATCATGATTTAAGACTAGAAAAAATTCAAGCCCGTATGTTACGTTACACCTGTATAAAAATTGGCAAAAGGCGCAAATTAAGTACATATGAAGAACTATTGGACAATTTTAAGTTACTTACCCTCAAACAACGTAGCGTTGCCACTCACTACACTAAGCTACAAACGGCGAACGGAAGCCGCGTAGCGCGTGCGGCGCATGGTGTCCACAAACGTAGCCGCGTAGTGCGCACGGCGTATGGTGTCTACAAACGCAATTGTTTTTGGGATAACTTTGCATAGCCGTATCTTAATATTTTATTACTTATAACACGTATTTCTTTATTTTCACTAAAGATTAAAATAAATAAATTTGGACGATGTACAAAAAGTCACCTGTATATCCCTTGTCTATTTTATAGTACGAGTAGCTTCGATTACGTAGGTTAAGCTTGAAATTGTAATTCCATTATCTATTATTTTGAATGTTGTGTACGGTTGATAAATGCTTTGTTTGTGATTTGTTACTGTACCATTTAGATAAAATAAAATAAAATATTTATTTAATTAAAATTTAAAGTAAAATTTTGACAATTTTGTATGTTACAGATAAATACAATGTTTAAGTATCTAAAACTTAAATAACAAATTGTCTATAAATAAAACTAACTTCTAAAATAAATATATAAAAAAAACAGGCTGGCGGCATTGCCTCGCTGGATCGCGAGGCTTAATCTTTGGCCGTAATAGGATCCAGCCCTTAGATCCCCCCAAGAATCGACCAGGCGCGACGATATCTCCTTGTAGAGGCGTCGCGCTTCTGGCCCCCACGGCCCGAGGGTTTCCACAGCGAAGGGAACAAAGTGGTAATTTTGTCCCAACGCTGTGTATTTTCACCTCTTCGTGCCTTCCGCTTTTATAGTCGCCGCGCCAACCTTGGCAGCGGTCGCTGGTAAGTGAGACGATGCCACTGCATCGGCGCAATAAAATACAATAAAATAAATAAATAAAAAACATTTGTGGACAAAATGCATACCTACCTAAACGAATTTATTTTAATATTGTTAGAAATACAATGTTATAAAAATTTAAATATTATTTAGAACTTAGGTAATAATAAATTGGGATATTTGTCATTTGTCAAAAATATACGTATACTCGTACTTATTAAAGTTACTATAAACAAGTAATTTTTCGGTACACTCATAGTATTGAGACAATTTATAATAGTTTGGTCAAGTGTGAGTCCGACTCGCGCACAAAAGGTTCCGTACCACCACACAATACGGGTACGGAACCCTAAAAGCATGTTAAATAACAACAATATAGATTCCATAGCAACGTCAAGGCTACAAAAAAAAGCCGCTAAAATGTTAGCGCCCGAGAATTTGGCACACTCTGCGTAACAAACCCTGATTTAAATAATTTGTTGCTTTTCTTTAGAATTATGTACTACTAACAAATTTACCAAATTTGAGTATTTCCCCAATAGGAGCATATCCAAATAACGTTTAACGGGGCCATTGTAATGTCTTAACTGTGTATTTTTACTGTATTTATCCTTATTTTGTATTTTGCTTTGTGTTGTGTATTGTTGTTTTGAATAAATTGAATCAACTTTTTCAAGGTTTCTTATATGGGGACCACCCTTGGATTTTGATTTCTTGAATATTTTATTATTTTTCGTGACAGAGACCATAGCAACATGTATTCTTTCAACTTTCTAGCTATTATGTATAAAGCTGTAGACCCCTGTGACAGCCAGGCAGCACAGACAGACAGACAGCAGAGGCTTAGTAATAGAGTTCACACTAAATTTCATATTTAATATCATGATTTAGCCTACCTTCTGTGACATTATTAATTACCATCTACAATGAAACTAGGTGGTAGAGCTGATGCCGGGCTCGACTGTGGAGGTACCACCATCTTACTCGCAAATACTCCCGAAGTTATTCGGGGGAGAGTAAGAGAACAGCTCTCAGGCAAAACCAGGCGGCACACCATTGCCTGGGACCGATGGATGGCGTTATATCCATACCCAATTGCCGGGCCTTATATAAAACAGACTGGTGACGGGCAGCGGCGTCACTGGTGCAAGGGTTTTGGCACCGCGCCCACCAACCCGCCTGCCCAGCGTGTGTGAGTATGGGCACTTCTTCCAGGAGGACTGCCAAGAGTGGTGAAATCTTGGAAAGGCCTATATCCAGCAGTGGACGAAACAGGCTGATGGATGGATGGATGGATCCTGACTCTAGTTTTTGCTACCTCGAGGACTTTCCCACTCGCTAGTAAAAACCCTAAAAATTATGAAACCACTTTTAGAAAATTTATGATTCCTTCGCAGATCGGTTCTAGCGCGGATGCAAATAGTGATTTTGCTCACCCTGTGCTAGTGCGCTTCAGCCAGACGTAAATTGTATCTTTTTTAGGGTTCCGTACCCGAAGGGTGCCAAACGGGACCCTATAATCTGGCTTCCACTCTCCGTCTGTCCGTCTTTCACAAGGGTCTACAGCTTCATTTTCACTGAATACCTGTTACTATGGCCTCTATCACGACAAATAATAAAATGTATTTTTTTAATATTGAGGTAGTCCTTATATCAAGTACCTCGAAAAGTTGTATAATTTAATCGTTATGGATTTGGATCTTACTTAAACACGATAACACATAGGTACAGTTTTAAATTGATTGTAGGACATACTCTAAAGTAAAATAATAAAAAGTAGGGTTCCGTACGTAGTCCGTGCCAATTTTTTTTTGTCAGGCGCTGCCGTTTTATCACCCTGTTTTTTGTAGCCTTGATGTCGCTTTGGCATGTATAATGTTGTTATTTACTGTTCGTTTTAAAACGTTTTGGAACGCAGTTTTTAAAATACGATCTACGCAGCAGTGCACGTATTTCTGCTCCGGGTTTTTTTAGGCCAGCTGGCTGGGGCTAGGGCATTAGTAAGTCGACTGCATATCTCCAAGAGGAGAGCACAGAAGAAGTCGTGCTGCTGATGGCCACGCGGGGCCAGTTTGACTTTCAAGTGAAGGTATACGGACATGCTTCGAGAAATTGTGAGTTTTCTTTATTTAATTTTATGTTCTTGTTTGAGGCCCTTCTCCAGCAGGCTGGTTTTGATTCTATTTAATTACGGGCCCAGCACAAAGATTTCTATATTCCGCCTGGCTGGGGACGGTTTTATCAAACATTTACTATAGTGTTTTTAGGGTTCCGCACCCGTATTGTGGGGTGGCAAAGGACTCTTTGTGCGCTATTCCAACTCGCACTGGGCCAAATTATTTTATTTGGGCCTTTCTATTGAAACAGAACATTATTCCTTTCAGCCAATAATCAGAACTGAGGAAATATATGACTAGAAAAAATTCTGAGTCACAAAGTCTCAAAGCCTGAAAGTGTTTTGGTCTCTTGCATAATGCCAGCAAAATTTTCTCCTGAATAAGCCGGAGGAGGAGGCTTTCGTAGGACGTCATCCTTGATATTATGATCACAAATTGGACCGTAACATCTGATTCAATCGTGTGTAAACGTTCAATTTGCATTGTAATGGATCGAATACGTTCCATCAATTTCCTCACTCAATAATGGCGTAAATTACTACATCAAAGCTCTGTTATAATTCTTATTTACGAACATAAATAAGTAATAAAGAATTAATAGTAATCAAATAAAGCAATCGCATTCGTCTGTCCCAACTAAATCCTCTCTTGATCTAAATCCTGGATAACTAGTTCTGTAATATTTTCTTAAGACGACTCTATTCGACCGAACTCCCATACTAGCGCAGTTCACTGATCATATCCTTATTTATAGGTACTTGCTTATTAATTTTTCTTTTTCATCATATCCCATACAATATCCATGATGTGAAACTAAAACATTTATCAAAATCAAATACATACAAAAGTTACAAGCTTAGAAAAGTCCTGGATTTTACACATATTTTGATGAATGTTTATGTACCGTAATGTCCTAGAAGGGATACAAGAAATCAAATAATTTTAGTTTCACAGCATAGTATATTTTATACTCTTCAAAAATATTTTTGTTTCATTTCGATTTTTGGGATATTTCTCCTGAAATAATAGGAGCCACCAAAACCATTCTCGAGTTTTTACAAAACATGAATGTTGTCTCGCGTTAGTTTGCCTCACACCGTGTTCGGTTAGTTCCGTACAAGCTCGGGAAACGAACGTTTGGGCCAACTAATAGCAGTCAGTCAGTGCTCTATAATCCGAAGTTGAATATAGAATGAAATAGCAAGCATAGCGACTCCGTGCGCGACTGACTTCAAGCCGCCGACTACAGGCCTCTGTCATCCCTCTCTTACCAACGTTCGTAAATTTTACGGTAGTCTCGCCCGCTTTGACTTTGCCACTTTCGAGGCAAGCACGTTTTGACACTTTCCATGAAGAGCGAGTGGAAAAGCGTGGGCCCATTATCTATAGAAAGAGAAAGCTCACCGAGACATTTCCTTGCTGTACCAGGAAAGGAATGATTTCCCTCTTGACGGACGCCACCGAGAGCAGTGGCGCGAATATGGCAAGAGAGACCAGCCACAGGGACGTCAGCAGCAGCAGTGCGCCGCGGCGTGATGGCAGCCACGGCTGGCGCAGCGACTGCGTGATGGCGAGGTATCGGTCCACAGACATCGCCGTTATCGTGAACACGCTTGACGCTACTGCTACACCTGGAATCAATTCAATTATTTTATCAATACCACGCCATAAGTGTAGGATTTCTTGGGTGCTGTACCTCATTATTGAGAAATGGAAAGCTATTTTGGTAGCAAGACCCTTCGCCTTTTCACTAAACACCTTAGGTTTATAGCTTTATAGTAATGTAAACATGTAAGTTTTTTAATTCACAGTTTGCCCAAACAAACTTAAAATGCCGCCTTATGTTTGCTTGGTCCAAATCACGATTGATTGTGCATTATATGTCAAGCTGTTGGTTTATAAACCTACGAATAATGAATTGTTATCGTCAATGGCCACAGTGTGAAATATTTTTCACTTTAAAACGTCTAAACAAGAAAAACAAATCTTATTTTTGCACTTGACACCGAGCGGCTAACATTCAACAGAGGGCACCGCGCAATAATCTCGAAAACGACGTGAACGGTTTTAAATATACATATATATCTTTTAAGTTTCATTTTAATCATTTAAAAACTCACTTCTTACATAAATGATTCCACGACAAAATGAAATTTTTAAATAAAAATGTATGATGCAACATACATTGTGCCCAACAGGGTCAACAACTTGTATGATGTGAATGTGTTGCATTAAGAAACATTTTGTGGAACGCAAATAAAATTATTGAGTATTGTACAAACAAATGTGAAAATCAAATAAATATCCAAAAAGTGCATGCTCTGCAATTAACAAAATCGAGCTTCTTTTAAAAAATATAATAACTTGTAAGAGCTCCTTTATTTTATTTTTAAATATACATTTATAAAAAAATATCCTATGTCAAAAGTTGAATATTATAATGTTCACAATGACATGTTTATTTTTGTTAAATATTTAAAGTTTATCAAGCAAGACTATTTAAAGTTAGCCCAAAATCTAAAAAAGCGTGTTGGCTTTCGAGTCGTTTAAATAACTTAATTGGAAAAATAAAGTTAAAATTTAAAAACCCCTGATTTTGCTTAAATAGTGAAACCGTTTGGGTAGTGTAATATTAAATATTGTCTGTGGAAAATTACAGTGTTTTCATCACAACAATAACTTAATGTAGAAATTTATCTCAACCTCAAGTCAAAACTTTTAAGAAATTTTGATTGGTGGTTTAGATATGATTGTTTCTAAACGCACCTTGAGCACCAATGTATAAATTTGGCCGCGTGGGATTCAATAAAAGCGACCACGATAAAAATCGACGCAGACTATAAACGGGGTGTCTTATAATCGTACGCATCGTACAAAATGTACTAAAAATTTCACTTACTAACTAATCATCAAATCCTGAAGGGTAATTATGTACCTATACACTGACAGTAGGTGTTGGTACTTCCCAGTCATCTACAATCTTGAAAGGTACAAAAGTCTAAGTGAAACCCGAAAATGATTTTTTTATAAATTTTCTGTGAAATAATACATGAGTTACTTGATTAATAGTCGGTTGTTTACAGGATTTCCAATCTAATTGTTAACAGAACATAATTAGGCCAATGACAAAGGCTTTATTAGCTTTTGATAGAGGTGATTATTGCTTGGTAACTGTCTTATTGTCTCGGAAAGGAAGGATATAGGATCCAAGTCAAAACCCGCCGGTAGAGCAAATACCAATAATTTCTTCCGAATGTGTATATTTATCTCATAAATATGTACAAGTTTACTTTTCCACGGTAAGTAAAATGAAATGTTCGATGAAATGTTATGCTCTAAAAAGCTTGTATTTGTAAACGAATTACGTCGATAGGCCTTCTACTTTGCGACGCGAAGTCGCGACAAACATCGTTGAACGGAACGTGAACTAAACACTTCTTCAGAGAGGCATGTCGTGTCTTGAAAACTTAAGACTTTTTCTGATACTTATGTGAATCTTAGATAAATTCTGCGAACTTTTCTTAGAGACTGTGTGTCTAGTTGCTTATGAGAGGTCAATGAATAAACTTTATTAATCTCTGAAACGAACAGATAAAAACAGAAGGTTGTATGAAATTTTATTCAACATTCAGTTGTTGTTAATAAAAAAATTAGTGAAGTAAATTTTCACTTTGATAGAATTCGTCCCTCTCGAACTGCGGGTCTTTCCACATGGAGTAAGAGTGATGGATGCAAGCGAGACCTATCCTCTGAAACGAACTCCTTACTGTTAAGCTAACACGCGTGATTTTTTATTTTTATCAAAGCAAAACATGTCCTCGCAGTTTCAGGAAAAACCGAGAAAACGGAAAAGATCGGGTTATTTCATTATACCTGATATTTATATGTTATAGAAACTATTCTTAACATATCAAATACGAAATAAAAACAAAACTTTTTTCGTATCATAGTAGATTTCCAATAACCTGGCCAAGCGCGAGTCGTACTCGCGCACAAAAGGTTCTGTACCACCCCACAATACGGGTGCGGAACCCTTAAAATAGTATGGTAAATAACAGCCAAAGAAACACCAAGGTCAGGGCAACGCAATGGAAATTTTGGCGACATGGATCTCCATTTTTCTCAGCAATAAAAAAACATATGTAATTACTAATTACAAATTTATAAACTAGATTAGGCATTTCACTGATAACATTTTGCCCGAAGATTTAGTTGACTGATTAATTTTCATAGCATTTAAAACAGAGATTTCTATTTAACTGATAAACGGGAGCGAATGAAGCCTCTAAGTTTTTTATTTAAATTAATCTATCAAATACACTTCAATATGGCCGATTGAATTTATTAAATTACTTATAGTTGTCATTTTAAATGCAGAAAACTTTCTAGCTTTCTACCTATTACGGTTAACACGTTGGCGCGAACCTAGGCGCCTTCGTGAGTATGTCCATATAAAATATCTGACGTCTCACTTTAGACAGATTACTCACAAAGAAGCACTAATAATGTATAATTTGACGCACAGCGAGTTAGTTTATAGGTGATCTAGTGCAAAAGAGCCTGTTGGGAGACGTTGTACATTTTTTAATAGTTCATACTCCACCGGGTATAGACGTGGCGCTTTTGTAATGTATTTGTGTAACGTTCTATGACGGTTGTTCGCGCTAAAAAGCTGTAGACCCCTGTGACAAACGGACAGACAGACAGCGGAGGCTTAGTAATAGGGTCCCGTTTGGCACCCTTCGGGTACGGAACCCTGATTTTGAGGTACATAAGTAGCTATATATGTTTAAAATTTATTATTTCTTCAAATTACTTGCAGAATAAAGCAAGTTAGACGGTATCACGTAAACTAAACATACATCACCACGACATAAACCCCGGTGGGGTATCATTGGTAACACTCCATTTGTGTAAAAGGATATTCTTGTTTCTTACAGGGTAAGTGAACTATTGTATCCAACTTTTGATACTTTTCCACAGTATTTTGTTAGAGAGCCTCGTTTTAAGTCATTGGCTTTAATACTTGAGTAGTAATCCTTCAAATTAGACTTGTAACTGCGAAAGTTCGGGTTTTTAGTTGGCTACGGGGATGAATGTTTGCACCTTAATAACAACAAAAGGGCTAAAAGGATTTGCATGAAACATGGAAAGGTTTTTTTTGGGTTCGGTACCTCATGCTGTAAAATGATTACGTGACTTTTTTTATTTAGGTTATTTAAGGCCTTGCCTTCTATATTTTAGGGGTTTTTGCTTAAATAACCTGAGTCAACTACTTACCTGTTCAATTTAAAATTTAGAGACATGTTTTTCAGACCGTTATCTTTCCGTTGTAAAAACAGTCACCTAATTGGACACAATTTACTCGAAAGATTTTGTTTACGAAAATTACGCCTTTTTTAAAATATACGTTTTTTACCTTGTGGCTTAAGTTTTATTTCTGAAATAACTGCTGTACCACTAAACATTTATTTTCCGATGTAAAGCTACAAAATACATACACCAAATAATTTTTTGTAATAACCAGGAAATCCTTGGAAATTCATTGATTATTAATAATTAATCTGGGGGAACGGTAGTGCTCCCGCCAAGTCGAGCAAAAAAGGGCCGTACAATCCTTTACGCGAAATAGTTCAGGCCATTTTCGAACCACCTATAACTTCGTTGTGGATAAAACTAGAAACCTAAATTTTCAGTAACCAAGCAGGCATTGTATATCATTTCATTTATTAATTCATAAACAATATACATTGCATTTGAATAAATCCCTAAAACTAAAACCTTAATGCTGGCTACAATTAAAATTACTAGAATACAAATTATTACAAAAGGAAAAATAGTTAATAAAAAATTATATGACAGAAAATTTATAACAATATGGTCATGCATTTATTAAGCCAAATTTAAATAATCCTCAAAAAATAACGATAATCTACCTACAAATCATCTATTCAGCACAGACACGGTTTTAACAAATACTGCTTCAGTTCCATTTTAAATTTATTGTGACTAGTTATTTGTTTAAGCTCTGCGGGCAGCTTATTAAATAAAGCAATCGATTAATACCTCGCAGAATGTTTAACTATTTCCAATCTTGGGTTCAAAAGATAAATACATATATAAACATAAATAAATCTTTGCGGCGAGAACTTAATCTGATTTCCTGTTCATCTTTGTTTTCAACCTTGTGAAGATTTTTAACAAGATTAAAAAAAAAACACTAAGATGTAAATATAAGCTAGGCGCAGTAAGGATGCCCGATTTTTTAAAGTGTTCCTGGTTCTGAATACGGTATATTTCGAACTTCATTCAATTTGAACCAGTAGTAAGAATTATAGCTAGTCCGAGTTTCTCAATTTTGTCACTCACTTACTGACTGACCATCAAAACTCTAAGGCACTTCTAGCAGACATAGAAGCTTCAAATTTGGAATAAAATTAGTGTTAAGTGTATAAATTAAGTAAAAACTAAAATATTTTGCGATTTCGGTCCAGTTTTCTAGATCCACCAACTGCATAAATAACTTTGTAGTCCTATATAAATATATAGGTTTACAAAGTTACATTTTCAGTGAATGAATCATTGTACCTGTATATGTAGGAAAAAAAATTGGACTATCTACACAAAGAAATGACATCAAATACAAAACTTTAAAAAAAACCTAGTCTCGCAACTTAGTTCTTGTACCGTAAAAAGTTGTGAGATCCATGTAAATTCAAGTCGATTAATTTATTCAGTCCCTACTTAAGGGACCTTCTGTCATAAGTTATTACATAATTATCTAACCTAACAATATATTATAGTGACCATATCAATGTTAAAAATCTCTTATGTTTTAAATAAATAGATTGACTTGGCAATCGCACTCAATAATCCAATGTAATATAATTTGTATTACTTGTGAGATACATAGTGTTTTCATGCGATGGCCAAGTCAATCTATTTATTTATACATAAAAGATTTTGTTTATGAAAATTACGCCTTTTTTCAAAACATACGTTTTTTGGTGAAGGCTTCATTTTTGTGCCATTTGGACGTTTGGGCCGTGGGGTCTGACGCTCGACTGCTATATAAACAAATAGCATCGCGTCTGGTGGATGCTTCAGGGGACCCAAGAGCTGGAGCTTATCTCGGGCAACGCATCAGCCTAGCTATCCAGCGAGGTAATGCGGCCACTGTCTTGGGTACTCTGCCCAGTGACAGCGACGACTTAAATAAAGTCTTTTATTTAATTTAACTTTTATGTTTATATTATTTAGTTAAGTTTGTTTTTTTAGAATGTATTATAATTTTAGAATAATTTAGTTTAAGATTATTGTATTCATAAGTTAATTCAATTATTTTCGAATAATAAAGATTTTTAATATTGATATGGTCACTATAAGATGTTGTTAGGTTAGCGAATTACGTAATAGCTTAAGACAGAAGGTCCCTTAAGTAGGGGCTGAATAAATTGACCGACTGTATTACATGGATCTCAGAACTTTTTACGGTAGAAGAATTAAGTTTTGTTTTTAATGACATGTAGAAGACTTTCTGACAAAAAACTTGAGTTTCCGGGGGGGGGTCACTTGACTCTAACAAAAATTTGCACTTTAAAGCTCAAGATTTCGCCAACGAATCCCTACATCTAAAAATGCTTTCTACACACCCATAATGTTTTTAAACGAACTATCCTACAATACCCCATACTATGGGATAGACGAGAAAAAAAAATCATCCCATCAATAACCATAAAAAAATTACCATTTTGTTGGCGTGATTAATATGTATTATATCCATACTAAATTACAGCTTTCTAGTATTAATAGTGAGCAAAGCCGCGAACAGACGGACGGACAGACGGACATGGCGAAATTACATGAAAAACTCCTTGTCGGACTACGGAACCCTAAAAAGAAGCCACGGCGAGCACCTATTTACAGAAAAACAACATTCACAACATATATCAATTAACACTCCAAGTAGCCCACAAAGCAGTTTAACTAACCACACGTGAACTTATACAAAGCCTGAGGTTTATTTATTGAATTACAATAGTTCACTCAACATCTACAAGCTGGCTAGTAGGACTACGGTATATTAATTTACGTTACTAGTCTAAACGGGAGCCACCACACCATGGAGGCCGTCTATTTTACAATACTATTAATTATTGTCACGGGAAATTAAGCGTGATGAAATATTCGCTTACAAAATAGTGGCGAAATAATTATCATTTTGAATCCTTTATAAATAAAGCACAATTAAAATCTCAAGATAAAAACGTTTGTTATTTATAAATATTTACGATCTAAGAAGCCACTTTTCCCATACCACAATAAGCTAAAACATTAAAATGGTTTTACAAGTACCTACGTCATTTGTCAGTATCGCCAAAACTGATGTAACAATAATAATTCACTTTAGCACCACTTCGATAACCAATCGGGGTCCAGTATTGCTTTTGTTGCTTTGGAATAGGCAACCCAGCAGTTAGGCTGAGGAGCTAAAATCCTTGCCTCAGTTTATAAAATCGAAAAAATTTGAATCCCGCGTTTTCTTTTTCTCCTTGTTTATTAAATTGTTTATTGAAAATTTTTTAAACAATGTCACGCGAGAACGATATTTTTGATGGTCGTAAATAAAGCATTGTGTCCAACCGGACATAATTGCCATTGTGGCACTCTTATTACGAATCTCAGCTTCGTTTCGTACACAAATAACATTTTACGTTTTTTATCATTTGTCTAGAAATAAAAGAAAGGGCAAATATTTTTTTTTACCTTAACTATTTACTAAGTTTACTAAGAGTATTTTAAAGTGACTAACGTTTTGGCTCTCTATATTTTTATTAATTATTTTTAAAATATAAATTAAAATGAATTACTGTAAAAGAGAGGAAGACCTACATATTTACCTACTTTACTCAAGTGAAGGACAAAGTTAATGTTACGTAGCAAAAGTCAAATTATTAGCAGAAGGAAGAGAAGAATGGCGGTTACTGCACCGACAAAAGCGTAGCTCTTTAGATATATGTATACCTATATATGTTAAATAGATGTATTGTATAGTAAATAAAATAATAAATAAGAAGCCCTTTTCCAAAACAGGATTTCATTTAAGTCGTGAACTAAAATTAATGAAATAAGTTTAGTTTGCAGAAACTGATTTAATATTTTACCTAGAATTATTTGTTCTAAAAAGCCTTAATAAAACATAAAAAGCTAATCTTTTTGATTTTTTGGTCCTACGTTGGATTTAAATTTATAGTTTTTTTAGTAGAGACCATACTAACACGTATCCTTTGTAAATTTGAACTGACTTCCTATTATGGCTGAAGCTGTGGACCCCTGTGAGAGACGCAGCGCAGCGGTGGCTTAGTAATAAAGGGTCCCAATGGGCACCCTTTGGATATGGTACCCTAAACACTATTACAGTAAATAATATATATATCTACTGTGCCTAAGGCGTGATCGTCCCAAACTGCGCAGTAATATTTTTTCTTTTGTTTAAAACTATATATGCATGTGAAAAAGGTTGTACCTACTGTTGACAACAAAGATAAACGTAAAAAAAACTGGGTCACCGGTATAGTTTAACATTTTAATTCTCTACTTACAACGTGAACTATTTCAGCTTAATTTTGTTTTGTTGTATTAAATTTATGACATTTGAATTTTGTTTTATCTGCTGTTGTATTTTTCCATACTTTCTAAAGCGCTAAGAGTTCCCTTAATAGCCTTTTTATTACTTATGTACTAAACAATTTTATTTATAAAAGTATTTTTTCAAGGTTCGAGAAAAGTATATATATATATATCGGCGCTTTCAGATTGTTTCTCACGCCGATAGCTTTGGTACTTGGTTAGACCATAAACTGTAATGATTTTGTCTCAATGTTATTTCCCATGCATGTTGGGTGGCGACTCGGCTCGCGAACGTACACAAAATATCGGGCAGAGTGTTTGAGAGCGTCAGCTTAGACAGACGGAAAGAGCCCGGATATTGCGTATTCGTTAGACCCTATGTCCACCTTGGTAGCTAATTATGTTAAGACACTGATAGGGCTTAAATATCCCCTTTTGTTTAGAGTGTTCAATGCAATAAAGTCACTCATGACGTTTACCTAATAGCCCACATGAAAATATAGATAGTTTAGGTCATCTAGAAACGACCTATGTCTCGTCTATATCTAGGTCTATGGTTAGTGCCCCGATATATGTATTTATTTCCATACTTTTTATTACTTTACCTTTTTATTACTTGTGTCCTGATCTTATTTTTTTTTATAGAAATATTTTTCCAAGATTCCCTGGAAATTGTGGGAATAAGTCCGCCCTTGCATTGTGTCAGTTCTTTGTAGCCTTGTAAATATTATCTTTTTACTTTACTTTAAGACAAAGCCTATAAGTATACTAAGTAGAGAGAATAATGCGGTAAAAGGCAAGTTCAAAAGGGATGGTGAGAAAATATCCGGCGAAGCTTTCTACCGTGAAAAATTCCATTCATAGAAACCAAAAAATATACCTCCACCCTATCCGGATTCCCAGGTAAATTATTTAACAGTATAATATGACATTTTGCTTGACAATCTGGACAAGAAGGCGCACCATTAAAACTAAAAGGTTTTAAGAATAAACATTTTCTGAAGGTAGCTGACTTAGTGAACAAAAGTTAAAATTTTATTCAGAATAGAAGTACCCGTCGTACACAATGCAAGCCTAAAGGTCTAGATAAAAGAGTTTACGTTTAATAATGATCTAATTGTTTTCATAATATGAGCTTTCGAAGGCTATTTTGAATTGAACAGTATGGGCTACTGATGAAATGACACGATACTTTTGAGATTACAGACCATTTAATAAAGATAAAATAAAAAGTGTACAGAGCTTGCATGTATGGAACACTTCAAAGGAGAAAGAGAGAGATATCGCCTTGAGTAGCTGAGAGCTAAGTTTTACGTCTTTGGTTTTGCTATAGGTATTCAAACAGGCGTATTAACATTTTGCGTCCTAAATATTAATTTCAACACCCTCCTCTGGACGCAAACCCATTGCCTTGGTAAAGTTTTGGAGCTTCGATCGGTGAAGTCCCTTTGTTAGAGCGTCAGCCACCATGTCATGTGTGTTCTTGTAGCGGACGGAGACTTGGTTATTTGAGATCCTCTCCCTCACAAAATGGTAGCGGACATCTATGTGTTTACTTCGAGCGTGATAGATGTCGTTACCTGAAATGCTAATAGCACTCTGATTATCACAGTACATTTTAATTGGTGTACCTGACAGAGAAGGCCAGAAGTCTTCTTCCATTTGCTTAAGCCAGATAGCCTCTTGTATAGCTGTGGCCAATGACATATACTCTGCTTCGGTGCTTGACAAAGCTATTGTAGGCTGCCTTTTAGTACACCAACTAATGGCAGCTTCCTGAAACATAAATATGTATCCAGAACATGATCTTCTGTCTTCAGTGTCTGTTGCCCAATCAGCATCGCAATAACCCTCTATATTGTTACTGTTTTTCTTGAATGTAAGTTTTGTGTTTTGCGTGGCTTTCAAGTACCTCAGTATTCTTTTTGCCGCTGTCCAGTGCTGAGATGTGGGCTTGTTGTTATATCTACTGAGCTGGTTTACAATATAAGCTATATCAGGTCTCGTTCCCTGTGATAAATATAACAGGCAACCTATTAATTCTTGATAGGGAATGTTTTTCATGATTTCTTCATCATGTTCAGCTTTTTTTAATTGCAAGTTTGCTTCGCATGGCGTATACACAGGATTGCAATCGCTCATATTGAAACGTGTTAATATTTTTTTAATATACAATGACTGATCTAGTGAAATTTCATTCTTGGTCGGGTTGTGTATAATTTTAAATCCAATACAACATTTAGCTTCACCCAAATCTTTCATATGAAACTTTTCATTTAATTTCTTCTTTATCATCAAGGCAGTTTCTTCTTTATTAAAATAATATAAAATGTCATCAACATACACTGTTAAAAACAAGATGTCTTTTTCATCAACTATACGGTAGTATATGCATGGGTCTACTTTTGATCGTGACATTCCAATTTCTAGTAGAGTTTTATTTAATTTTTTATTCCATTGCCTGCTTGCCTGTTTCAGGCCGTAAATAGACTTTTTGAGAAGACAAACTTTGTCTCCGTCTTCAAAATATGGTGGTTGTGTCATATAGATACTCTCTTCAACATCACCTTGTAAAAAAGCAGTCACTGCGTCCATCTGGTGAACTTTCAAGTTATATTTCACAGACAAACCAAACATGTATCTAATGGAACTGTAGCGAACCACTGGAGCATAAATTTCATGGTAGTCTATACCTTCTTTTTGTTGATAGCCTTTCACAACAAGTCGAGCCTTATACCTTGTTATATCACCATTTTCATCGGTTTTAGTTTTAAAAACCCATTTACAAGGGATAACATTTATACTTTTCGGTTTCTCAACCAATGTCCAGGTGGTATTTTGTAGCAAGGCTTGATGTTCTTCTTTCATAGCTTCTATCCACTTGTCTGCCTTACTACATTGGAGTGCTTCAGATAGGCTTTGCGGATCTTTGTCTAAGATGCTCATAGCAGACTCACCACTCATACACATGAAAGATACATTGTTATCTTCATCTCGATAATCAGCAAGTGGAGTAGGTTCATAAACCTCATCACGTCTTCTGTGTCGTAAAGACATACAGGATTTTGGAAATTCAGAGCTTTTATCGGATAGGCATGAGTTTTCTGGTATGTAAGTTTCATCATTGGGGTCAGAGTA
Source organism: Ypsolopha scabrella (assembly GCA_910592155.1). Taxonomy (NCBI): domain Eukaryota; kingdom Metazoa; phylum Arthropoda; class Insecta; order Lepidoptera; family Ypsolophidae; genus Ypsolopha; species Ypsolopha scabrella. Next base: position 2,070,109 of record OU342964.1, read on the forward strand.
GCATGATGTTGATGATACTGGCGATGCATCATTTTGTAATATTGAACTCTCCTCTTCTACTCTATAACCATGATCATCACCCATAGCACTGTTTTCTTCTTCACTCTGGACTTCTTTATCCTCATCTTCAAACAAAGGTAAGTTATACATTTTAGACAATGGTAAGAGTCTTTCTTCTCTGTTATAAATTTTTTCTTCAATTTTCCTTCCTTCATGTTTATTTTCTTCCATTTTACTTACATTGACTTGATTTTCTTTCTCTATGTTACTAATTATATTTTGTTTTTCAGGAGCTGAGTTATTACCATCACTGACCAAATTTCTTTTTACGGTGGCCTCGAGGAATACAACATCTCTACTTGTTATAGCTTGTTTATTTTTAGGGTCTATAAATCGGTAGCCCTTCACACAATCACTGTATCCGACAAATATTACCTCATGTGATTTTGCATCTAATTTTCGGCGGCGTTCTTTCGGTATGTGCACCATAGCTCTGCACCCAAAAACCCTTATATGGCTTAAACTCGGTTTCTTGCCAGTCCACACTTGTTCAGGAGTGATGTAGGAGAGGGCTCTCGTCGGCGAGCGGTTGATGATGTGCGCTGCCGTGACCACTGCTTCACCCCAGTAACTGTTCTGTAATTGAGCATTTAAAACCATACATTTGGACCGTTCAATAAGCGTCCTGTTCATACGTTCACTAAGCCCGTTCTGCTCCGGTGTGTACGTATTACTGGTCTGGTGCAATATGCCAAATTTCCTGAGATAACTGTCAAAATTGTTGTTTACATATTCTTTGCCATTGTCAGTCCTCAACTTTTTAATTTTTCTACTTAATTCATTCTCAACTCTATTTTTAAATTCAATGAATTTTTCCAGTACCTCGGCTTTACTTTTAATCGGATAGACAAATACCTTACGTGAAAAATCATCTATGAAAGTGACAAAATACCTGGCACCTCCAAGTGATGCAGCTTGCATCGGTCCACATACATCGGAGTGGATGACTTCTAGCAACTCAGTTGCCCGGGAGCCTTCACTTGGAAATGGCTGTCTAGTCTGCTTTCCTTCAATACAACTAATACAGGTTATATTTTCTTTACACGGAGATAATTTTACACCTGTAGTACAGGTTGGAATTTTGTCCATATCAGCAAAGTTTAAGTGGCCCATTCGTAGGTGCCACAAGTAGGTATCATTTTCAGTAACGGCGGGCATAGCATGGGCTTCATCATGAACCACATTCATCTTGTACATATCATTTATCAGGTTGGCATGCGCTACTTTTTGGCCTTTTTGGTTCAAAATTTTACATCCATTTTCATTAAATTCAACTTTACAGCCCGTTTTAATCATTTTACTCACTGATATTAAGTTTGTTGATAATTCTGGTACATAAATAACATTTCTTACCTGTATTTTACAGATACAGCCCTGTGTGTCCGGTACTCTGATAGTTATGTTGCCACAACTTTCCACACGGAGCACTTTGTTATCAGCGATTCGAATACTTTTTACTGGTGGTGCCATTTCATTCTCGAGCCACTCCTTGTGCATCGTCATATGCATCGATGCACCGGAATCGACGTACCAGTTCAGCGAGTCATTGAGTGTGGTGGAATTAAAGCATCTCGGCCCCTTTGATTTATTTTGCTGTTGAACATTGCTTTTCGGTTGATGTTTATAGTTTGAGTAAAATGCGCTTGTTTCTGGTGACTTTACTTCCTGTAACAATTTAGTCTTAATGGAATCTGCACATATCTTTACTCCGGAACTTTCAATAGCCATGATCATGGGCTTGTATACATCCGGCAAGCCCGCCAGCATCAGTGTTCCAAGCCATTCATCGTCCACCTTGAAACCTATGTTTCTTAACCGATGTGCGGACGACATAATTTTGCTTACATAGTCTTCAATGTTTGTACTAGTTTCTAAAGTCGTGTTTATTAAGTCTTTCAGTAGGCCAACTTTACGAGTCAAGCCTGAATCTTCAAAAGCACGCGTCAAGTTGTCCCAAACCTCTTTTGCAGTTTCGGCCTCGTTTATATGCACATAAAGTGTAGGATCAATTAATAAAATTAATTTCGACTTAGCTTTTATGTCCTTTTTTTCATCAGGAACCTCGCCAGGGCTGATATCTATACATTTCCATAGTTCTACCAGCTGCAAATAAGCCTTCATTGCAAACTTCCACGTTGCATAATTTTCTCGACCGCATAACTTTTGAATATGCATGGCTCCATTGCCATTATCAGTCGACATTTCGGTTAATCTTGCCTGAAATATGCTGAAAGGCTGAAATAAAAACCTACTCGGTGCCGAAAATCTGTGCGGTCAAGTCTGGCCGCATGCAATTTTTAGGTTAGAAATTTTCTTTTCACTGCTATTTTTTCAAAAACTGTCTTTTTCTTTGAACTTTCACTTTCCAGGTATGAGACGGCCCATAACCTGATGAAATGACACGATACTTTTGAGATTACAGACCATTTAATAAAGATAAAATAAAAAGTGTACAGAGCTTGCATGTATGGAACACTTCAAAGGAGAAAGAGAGAGATATCGCCTTGAGTAGCTGAGAGCTAAGTTTTACGTCTTTGGTTTTGCTATAGGTATTCAAACAGGCGTATTAACATTTTGCGTCCTAAATATTAATTTCAACAGCTACCCATAATTAACTTTCTCACCAGAATGGATCATATATCTAGTTTTGTAGGGTTAAAACCAAAAATCGGAATGAGTTCACTTTGTTGTCCGTGTGTCTGTCAGTCTGTCCAGGCCTTCTTTTTAAAACCTCATGTGAGATATCAAATTAATACTGACACCTTCTCACTGGACAGAGGATTCTAGCTTTGGAGCCAGGAACATTTACATTAACATTTATTTTCATTAAAGATATTTTCATTTCATTTTATTTCATTTCATTTTCAGTTAATTTCTAAACTTTCATTCAATCACTCGTTATTTCATTCCGTAGTCTACGGCTTCATGGTGCTGTTAAAAATCAGAATTCTTAATAAACAGGAAAAAAAATGCCTCTAACAGAGTACTTTATACAAGTTATAAATGAAAACGAAGACCTGCAGGACACTTCTAGTTGAATTAAATACTCTAGTGTACGTATAAAATCAGAAAATTTCTTATCATTTATTAGTCAAGAAGTTATTTATGATTAACTAAATTTTTACTTTTGCTCGAAATATTTTATAGGTTTACTACCTTTCGCCTGCGGTTTTACCCTCATTGATTTCGTTTTTGGGTAGTCTTATTGAATCTGATAATATTTTTTGGACCAATAATTTTATAGTACGTATTTTAATTTTGATGTGAAACGTGGACCATGACAAAATGTGTCTATGTCCTATGTCTGTCTGTAGATAGCTGCCAGTATACCCAGGGAACTAGCTATTGCCTGTGTCTATGTTGAAGAGTTATGATTGTTTTTCTTACTATTGCATAAAAAGTACTAAATAAATGTGATATATGGCATTTCGCGTCCATTGTTTAGTGTCAATTAGGCTTTTCTACCAAAATTTTGTAATTTTATGTATTACGTTGTAAACGAATGGGCATACAAACTTAAAACACGCTTTTAAGTTTGTATACCCATTCATTTACAACGTAATACATAAAATTACGCAATTCTGATAAAAACCCCTGATAACTATTCAACAATAGTCGCAAAATAAGATGAAACTAATTTATTTCTAAAATCTTAGAGAAAGCAATTAAAAGAAGAATAGTGCAGCACTTTGAAGATAACAATCTATTTGTTTCTACACAATTTGGTTTTCGTAAGGACAAATCAACCGAAATGGCCATTAGAAATGTGGTATATTTTGTATTGGAGGCATTGGATGGATCACAGAAATGCTCTAGTGTGTTCTGTGATCTCTCTAAGGCATTCGATTGCTTGAGGCACGACATCCTCCTGCATAAGTTAAAGCACTACGAATTTTCAGACGTAGAGCTAAACCTTTTGGAGCCATACCTACGTAATAGGAAGCAAGCAGTCTTCATTAATGGTCAGTTCTCATCTTACGAAATAAATGACATAGGAGTTCCACAAGGATCAGTTCTGGGACCGGTATTATTTCTTATCTATATAAATGACTTGGCTAGCTCTCTACCAGAATGGGCTTTCGTTTCCTTATTTGCTGACGATACTCATGTGGGTATAAAGGATAGTAGTTTATTAGGTATCGAACAAAAAACCAAATTAATCTTGGATAAACTGAAAGAATGGTTTGAAGCTAATGGTATTATTTTAAATAATGACAAAAGTATTATTATGTCCTATAAAACTAGAAAAAATAAAAATGACTTTATTCATGCTAAGGAGACTACTTTCTTAGGTTATATCATAGATTACACTCTGACTCACTCGGCCCACATTAATAAAGTCTGCAAAAAACTAGCAAGCGCAAACTACGCTTTACTAAAATTAAAGTCTCTTGTTAACAGAAAAACCCTCATTGCTGTTTATTATGCCTACATTCAATCTATTATAAATTAGGCTATCACAGTATGGGGAAATGGAGCTGATATAAAACGAGTCCTAATTTCTCAAAAAAGGGCAATAAGAATTATAAACGGGCTACACAAACGTAAGTCTGTACGAAGTTATTTTAAAAGAGACAAAATTATGACCGTAATTTCATTATTTATTTACAACTCTTTGATCGAAACTTATTTACAAAAAGACAATTTACCTAAAAAAATGGACATTCACAGATATAATACAATAAATAAAGAGAAATTCATAACACCAAAAACTAGACTAAAAAAGACGCAAAAACAAGGAAAATATATTAAATTAATTATGTTTAATAAAATACCTACAGCTATTTCAAAGTTACCGCTCTTGGAGTTTAAAACGAGGGTGAAACGTTTTTTGGAAAATAAACCGTTTTACTCAATTAATGAGTTCTTGAATTTAAAGCTGAAGACATGTTCATTTTCTGATTATGCAGTTAAAATATAAATTTATTTTTAATTATGACATTTTTAATTTATTTTTAATTTAAGCCATTATTTTATGTAAATTTTTATAAATTACATTGTGTATGTACATTGTACATATTTTGTATTTCGTGTAAATTTCTTATGTATTGACAAACCTTTTATAACGGACACTGTTATATGGTGAATAAATATCTTATCTTATCTTATCTTATTTCATACATTTTATTTTAAAATAAGGTAAACTAACTTATGTTATGCACTTTGCACTGAGCTCGAAACGTTACCCCTTAATCAAGGGTCAAGACAGGATAGCCCCGAGCAGAACCAAGCGTTGCTACTTCGGCGTCAAACAAAATATGACATGATTGACTCAACTATGTGTTGTTGGACCTGCCAGAGAAGCTGGCTCCTTCATTATCCAAGGAGGTACTCAGAGCTGCACGCACGCTCACCTCGCGGAATGAAAATGCACGAATACATAATACTCGTAACGCCAAACCCTTGTTCCACACGATAGCTAGACCTTGCGGCTTTCGATAACTCCTACACGGACGAGTGACCCGTCGGTTAAAAAAACTGGTCAAAAGAAAGTACGACTCGTGCTTTGAGAGTTCTGTACAGACCGTTCAAAACACAAACATTTTCCACGAAAAGTTACGATAGACCAAAATAACTTGACACTTACTATTTATTAAACTCCATGTATCCAAAGGGTCTAATTAAGTTGCATTTCGTTTTATTAACGAAATTTCTAAAGGTTTTCACGGTAAGCCAATTTATATGAAATTGATTATGTAAAGGGCAATTACTCTTTTTTCAACACACTTGCTTATAAAGTGGGCCTTATTGCAGCGTTCTTAGGGTCATAAAGCAGCATATTAAACACGCGTGCTTTTTACTTTCCATTAACGCACTATTTTTTTTTTACATTATTGTTTTTTTAAATCTTAGCAAAGAGTTTTTATGTCTTGAGAAATAGTAAAGTTTTTGCAAATAAATAGAGTGTCTCAGTTAAAATATAATAAATAATCATTTAATTTCATCAAATTATTTATTTTTATCAACAAATTAACTCAATCTTTTGTTGTAAATACAAAAATATTAATTTTGTTAATATTTAATATTTGGCTGTTTGGCAAATGCGTCAGTGCCTCTATTTCCATCTGCGCAAAAAACAAAATCTCCGCCGCCATCTTTCAAAGAAAATTGTCAGCTCAGTTCAGTCCAAGGAACGGTTACGGTTACTATACTCTTTGAGTTCAGTCAGCTGTGGTTTCGATTATGTAGAAAAAAAAGACAGTGAAATATTATTATTTTCCCTCGCAAATGTGTTGAAAAACGTCGTATGAAACGCGTGAGCATTAGACGCAGCTCACTTGTATCATAATGTACTATTTGGGTTGTAATTTTGATCTTTTGACAGCACCATGTCGTCGTATAGTTTTGTGAGAGGATCAGTTTCAACTTGATAGATAGACGGAGAGATGGACAACAGTGATGCTATAATGGTTCCTTTTTTTCTTATCTAGAGATACCTACGGAACCTTAAAAAGTGAAAAATTGCATGTGCGTGGGTATGTGTGAAGTGGAAGTAGAGTGTAGCTCACATTATATTAAATCACATACATTTATTACAAACGCAGTTGGAAAAGGTTGCTGAAAATGAGATTGAAATATGGCTTGTGTGTGTGTTAAGGTCGGAAAAGAAAAGGCTGGTCTCAAAAATTGAGCTAGTCTTGACCCCTCCATAACAAATAATATTTTGGATCTACAAAGTAGCAATTTTACGTGCAAGTTAAGTAAAACCTTTCTTAAATGAAACTTTAACAGGTGCTTGAGATATTGACTTCCAAAAATTGCATTTCTTATCCGGATTTCGATACTTGAAATTTGGCATAGAAGTAGCTCATTGAGCATAATACAAAGTAAACAAAACAGCTAAAATTTCGACGGTTACATCATACATGCAAATGATTGACTCTGGAAAGCCATGTTTCACATATTCAATAGCAAGAAACGTTACAAACTTTCTTTTAAAGCTTGTAAAGGGGTCATGGCAGTTGGCGGCCCGCAATTTTTTTGGTTTTAACGGCATGTTCAAGAAATCAAAGTACGTGGATTATAAGGTACAAAGCGCAAAAAGTTGTATCTTGGAAAAAATTGCATGATTCTTAAAATTCGGGGGGGCAAGGTAAGTTTTTCTCTAAAATTAATCCAAATAAACGGTTTTGAACGTACGAATGACTGCCATCTTGAGAACTGTCGATAGCTAGAGTTCACGCCACCACTGAAGTCCTGCGACGAAGTCTTTATTAGTTCTGGAATATGAACTCAAATGCCTTAATCCATCGGATTTCAGTGATGGAGAGGACTGTATGGTAGAAAAATGAGTTTTCATTGTGTCTTTTTTACTTTATCGTTCCGATTCATGCTTATAATGTTTACGTACTTTACATGCAGTTCAGCTGTGTAACTTTGTACAAGCTTAGTAACTTTATACAAATTCATGTATAGAGCATGTCACAAAAACGCAAATATCTCGTTTCTCCATTAGATATTCATGGTTTTGATTTGACACAGCTTTTATTTCGGCAGAATCTTTTACATTTAACTTGATTTCATAAATTTAACATCACGGATTCATGGAAATAACACCGGGTCAAGTTCAGTATAGACCTTTCTGTCCTCCATGGAACTTGGGTTGGAACCCATGTAGATCTCAATTATTTTTTTCAGCGAAGCCGACATCCCGCCTCCTTTGTACCGAACTCGGCACATTTTTCACATTTGTGTTTTTGGTAGGATATTAATATTTTACGAGAACTTTTATATTGTTTTCTTCGCTTGTGTAAACGTTTACTGGAATAAGTTGCTTACAAGTGTCTTCAGAAGAATATTGATGTCGTTTCAGTAAATTACAACTACGTAAAAAAAATTGGCTACGCGCGAGTCGGACTCGCGTACAAAGGATTCCGTATTACCACACAAAACGGGTAAGGAACCCTAAAAACATTATTATATATATACCATAGCAACATAAAGGCGTCAAAAAGAGCTGCTAAAATGATAGCGTATGTAAAATAATTTGGCATTCTTTGAGTACGGAACCTTAATTTTTAAGACTCTGCTGCCCGTCCGTCCGTCCGTCCGTCTATCACCAGGCTGTATCTCATGAACCGTGATAGTGAGACAGTTGAAATTTTCACAGATGATGTATTTCTGTTGCCGCTATAACAACAAATACTAAAACCAGCCAAGTGCGAGTCGGACCTGCGCACTCCCATACAACAGACATGATTATTTGCCGTTTTTATAGATAATGGCACGGAACCTTTGGTGCGCGAGTCCGACTCGCACTTGACCGGTTTTTTATTATTATACTTTATAGTGTGTATAATGATGTGACCATATTTAAAATATTTCTAGCTTTCATGTATTTTTTTACTTAATATTTTGTTTCTTATCATTCGTCGAGGTAAAAGCCATAGTAATACATATTCTGCGAAAACTTCTACTTTTACGGCTTAAGCGGTAGACTCGCGTGACAGACGGACGGACAGACAGATAGCGGAGGCATAGTAATAGGGTTCCGTTTGGCACCCTTCAGGTACGGAACCCTAAAAACAGTTATTATAGTAGAACTGGTACGAGAAGTCTTATACTGGTTTGAAGCACCTCTTACCTTGCAGGAAATTGACAGCCTTGCACATGACATCGCCGAAGTACCACAGCAGCGTGACGGACTTGGCGATCTGCACCGGCATGCAGAACAGCGTCACTAGCAGGTCCGCCACCGACAGGTTCACCAGGAAGATGTTCGTGACGCTGCGGACAAGGAGACCAGAGCTGGGTTAGCTGATGCACATTAGCTAGTGGGTCGTATCGGATGTTTCTGTACATCGTGTTGACATGGATCCTTGAGGGCTGATAGTGTTGTCGATGCAAGTCGCAATCCATACTCTTACACCCACGTTTCACTGACGATTATTACGTCCCAGCGATACTTCATTGCACAAAAAATAAACAATGTGCGAACTTAATGTTGGTATTACCAGTCAACCTCTGGTGATATGCAGTCTTTAGCCAAATAAGGACTAACTAGGTAAATTTATAGTATGTATCTCCATCCATCAGCTTGTTTCATCCACTGCTGGACATAGGCCTTTTTAAGATTTCGCCACTTTTGGCGCTCCTCCTGGAAGAAATGCCCATACTCACACACGCTGGGCAGGCGGGTTGGTGAGCGCGGTGCCAAAACTCTCGCATTGGTGACGCTGCTGCCCGTCGCTAGTCTGTTTTATATAAGGCCCGGCAATTGGGGATGGATATACCGCCATCCATCGGTCCTAGGCGATGGTGGGCCGCCTGGTTTTGCCTGAGAGCTGTTCTTTTACTCTCTCCCGAATAACTTCGGGAGGATTTGCGAGTAAGATGATGGTACCTCCACAGTTGACCCCGGCATCAGCTCTACTACCATATCTGCTTATAACAAATTAATTATTTTATATACCTATAGATACAGGATGGTCTTCATCTGAATCATTCATAATTTATTCTTGGATGTGGGTAGTTAATTCAGTCAGTGGTTACAATGGAAATTACAATAAGAAGAATAACCTGAACTTTTAATTTAATACGATAGTTCGATTACACAAATCACTGCACAAATTGTTAGGTAATAAACAAAACACAACAGAAAGCACAATGATCACGTCGGAAATTTACGATTCGTCACAGACTTGGAGCGCCGTCCGCTCCCCGTAAAAAAAGTGACGATCCAAGATGGCCGCTGCGCTACCATAGACACGACGCTTTGCCAGAGTCAAAGCTTTGACGACCGGCTCCACTCTTTTTCGATCGATCTCCTAAACCAATGCCACACCGAATCGATACCATTATCAGAGTATAGGCATAGTATAAATACGTAATAGTATTCTATCTCCATACAAATGGGCCGAAACGAACCCTCCCCCCCCAAAACTCGGTACAACTCGCTTTATGACAGTCGCGGTAGGCTTGTTCTTACTCGGTCACTGCGTGGTTCGATCCGATCTCGTACATTCATGAAAACGTACTAGTTCGTTCATTTAGTACTATTAGTAAAGTCGTTTGCAATAGAATCCAACAATCATGTAAACAAATATGGCGGACTGACATTGACAGCGTACTGTTTATGCCCATAGTGATGTCATAGTGTTCTAATTTAATTTTAATTAAATTTATTTTTCTAATTATTTTAATTTTAAGTCATAGACTATGGCCCATAGTAGGATAGGTACTAAAATAAAACTGACTAAATAGATTAAATATATAAGCCATAGACTATAAAATAAAACTGATTATATATAAAAAAAGTGTTTATTAAAACAAATTTAAATCTTCGTCTTCGTCATCATTACTATCAGAAGTGTCGCCGGTGACCGTAATTATAAATGGAACCACTGTGTCATCGCTTGCCGTGTCTAAAATGCCGTCGAGCTTTTTCATTTCTTCCCCTTCCTTTAGGACGTGACTTACGCATTTCGACCATTGTTCGGCTCCGATTCTCGCCAACCGTGCAAAGGTTGTCGTTCCAAGAAAAATATGTCCAGCCAAATCGTAAAGCAAAACAAAAGTCCAAAATGAGAATGCAAAGTCGTAGAAATCGGAAACAGAAAACGGAAACAGAAAACACTAATGCACAGCGAACCCACAGAACAGTGAATGACTGTGAATGACAATTCTAACAAAATGGCCACCTGTCAATTTTTAAAAACTAACCATTATTTTTATGGCTTAGGATACAATCCGTTTTGGTTAATTATATTAAGCTCTTGAAAAAAATTTTTATTGTATTCAAATAATATTAAATTAAAATAATTTATTAAATTAAAAATAAAAGATAACTTCAGATTACGAACAACACTAACTTTTCAATGACTTATAGAGTTCGATGAGTAAAAAACTAAGATGACAGCTTGTCAAATACTTCGAAATTTTTACGTTGCAAATGTTTTAACAAATTTAACTTATAAATACAAGTTAAATCGTGTTGAAGATAATGTGAAAACAATGGTGCGTTCGTTGAAATCAGACTATGTTCATAATTGATCGACAAATGTATGTGATTACGGAGTAATCGTGACAATTTGGTTTGTTTACATGATTGTTGGATTCTATTGCAAACGAGTTTACGTGATTTGTTCGAGCGATACTCTGTATTTTTAGTTCGATTTATTATTTTTAACGCGAATTACCAATGATAGGTATATCATTATTTTATTGAATTATGTTGAATATAGTATAAGAAATGTAAGAAAGTAGGTTAAGTAGTCATAAGATTGTATATATTTTTATGTCATTTACAAAAGGTCATTAGATTTGTCATTTATTCGACTGATGCCGGCCCCAAAGTGGGCCGAAATATATTCCGCAAAAACAATATTTTTTTATTATTTTGTCAAAATAAAGAATATAGTATAATATATATAAGATGACAATAAAGTTTTTATTTAGAGCCAGCATTTCAATGTTTCATGATCGATTTTAATAAAGCATGATTTGAATTTGTTTAGTTAGAGAGAACTAATAACGTTCTTCATTGACTAACATAACTTAACTTTTTAGAAGAATTTAATATATTATGTTACTGGAATAAGGTACAAAATTTCCTAACAAGATCAGGATTGTCGTTGTGTGAGTCACTGGCTCTTTCATTTCGTTCGTTGGGTATCGTTCGCTTCGTGTCGTTCTGTCGGACTGGAATGTACTAAAAGACCGAATAAAAAGATCCGAACTGAATAGTTCTTTCTCTTTCACTTTAGGGAATGATGTCTTATTAGTACTCTAGTACTGTACTACACAAGCCTAAGTCGCGGTCGCACCGCAGTTACGTACGCACGTTGTCTATGTCACGCTCTCGCACATTTTCGTAAATTATGGCACGACAACAACTTTTATAATAATAATATAGCATTACCGAATACGTAAACAGTCAGTTGGCAGCCCTAGGGCCTGTTTAGGCGCCGAGCGGCCGTTGGTATTGATTTCAGGGACACCGCCTAGTTAATTTAGATACTCTTGAGAGCCGGGCTCAAATCGACCCGGTGGGGCATGCACCAATTAGATTTTTAGAATTTGTACAATTTTGTATTCGAATTTTGTATCCTTTGCCACTTCAAAACAGGCTGTTTTCGGTTCTACTACGAAAAGCAATCCCAAGGATCGTTGATTTAAATATTAAAAACATGACTATTTAATAAGAAACCGGCCAAGTGCGAGTCGGACTCGCGCACGAAAGGTTCCGTACCATTATCTATAAAAACGGCAAAAAAATTATGTCTGTTGTATGGGAGCCCCCCTTAAATATTAATTTTATTTTAATTTAATTATTGATTTTTAAAGTGATTGTATAAATAAATATGCTGTGAATATTTCAGGCGTTTACCTGTTGCCGTTATCAATATCGAGCAAAAACGAGCAAAAAAATTTGTTGTATGGGAGCCCCCTTTAATATTTATTTTCTATTTTTTAGTATTTGTTATTATATCTTCAACAGAAATACATCATTTGCAAAAATTTCAACTGTCTAACTATCACGGTTCGTGAGATACAGCCTGGTGACAGACGGACAGACAGACGGACGGACAGCGCAGTCTTAGTAATAGGGTCCCGTTGGTTACCCTTTGGGTACGGAACCCTAAAAACGGATAGGACTCACTTTCTTAACTGTGCAAGGAGGCACGGGTCGAGTTTCGATGAGATTATGACTTCAGGACTCTTCGGGACTCGTCGTTCTTAGATATTCATGATGTCAACTCACTCTAATTTTAATGAATGTATATTCAAAACAGTAAACATAGCGAATTAAACAAAATTAAATTTCAAATTATTACTCGCCTGGAAATATTCTTTGCTTGATTTGTATAATTAGCACAAGTTATTCTCGTCAATGTGATGTATATTTTACTTAATTAGCAACTTTGAAAAGGGTTTTGACCTTCGCTAAGAGGGTTAAATCGATTCCGTCATTTGCCATTTCATGTCTCAAAGTCTCAAGTCGGGATTTCTTTGTGCTTACTACAAAGCTCGTTCATATTTGTAAATAGATATAGCCGGTGTAAATAGTATGCTCTCTTTAAATTGAACCACAAACTCTAGTGATCATAATGAACAATTTTTACAAAGAACTATACCAGCGTCAACAAAAACAAAATCTGCTAAATACTAACATAACAAATTTACTGTACCTTTTTTATGGCCAAGTGAAATTGAATTGCTGCATACATACATAACGTCAAGTTAATATATCTCTCAGGTAACTCTCTACTCGTAATAAATTAGTAAGAAATGGGTGTCTATAAATTGAGTATTTTTGCGAAATTCTAAATGAAATTGGTAATTAGTATTGTAGTGAGGCCAATACCACAATTTTCTGTTTTTTATCTGTATGTATGTAGATATTCCGTTTTAACTCGAGATTCCCTTAACAGATTTAGATGCGGTTTTCTTTATTGACATCGCAATAACCTTCGTCAACGAAAATACTGTAAGGAATGTTGATTAAATAACTACTAAACCGACATACTAAACTACATCTCAAAGATTATATTTAACTAGCTTTTGCCCGCGGCTTCGCCCGCGCTGAATTCGTTTTTGTGTACTCCTATAAAATTTGTTCATATTTTTCTGACCGTTTATTTTATAGTACCTGTATGACCGAACGATTTTTTTGTCTTAGTGTTTAAATGAAATGGGTTTCTGGTTTTGTACTGAGGCTGAAACAACAATTTTTAGCATTTTTGTCTGTCTGTATTTTTCGTTTTAACTCAAGAAGCACTCAACGGATTTGGATGCCGTTTTTTTATTATCATCGTAGTGACCCTGACCATCACATATGGTAGAAGGGGTGTTCATAAAGTAACGCCCAAGCCAGAAACGGGGAAAAGATTGAATAAACGCTTTAACTCTAGAACCACTCAAAGAATTTGGATGCGGTTCTTTCACTATCATCTTAGTAAACTTGCTCAAGACATGGGCTGTAAAGAATGTTCATAAAATAACGGTAAATGGGGCAAGAATTGAATAAACTCTTTAACTCTGAAACCACTCAACGGGTTTGGTTGTGGTTTTTTGTTTTATTATCATTGTAGTGATCCTGGTCAACACCTAAGCTATAGGGAGTGTTCATAAAATAACGCCTAAGCCGAAAACGGGGCAAAGATTCACTGAACATGGGTTAAGCTGCGGGCAAAGGCTTGTAAACTAATAAAATCACACAAATACTCACTGAACGAACAGACTAAGATGTTAGTGCGTAAAGTATTATAGTAGGTATGTACCCAATTAGATTTTACTTATAAAGTAGAATAGGTAATAATAAATACAGAAACAAACGCTTTTGCTACATTTACTTACTTATAACTTGCAAATATTAGTTCAAAGTAATATCAGCTACATATTACAGAAAAACCTCTTTTCATGTCTCTAGGACCAACGGTTTAGTCTGTGGCTTGATATATCAGTCAGTCAGTCAGGACTTTGAATTTTATATATATAGATATTATATATACCTTCACAATGCAATAATAAATAAGTTGTTATATAAATAAACTATAAGTAGATTAATGCCTAAATCCGCTAATTCGATTAGTCTTGCTAATAAGAAGGGCAAGAAACTTAGCAGATCATATCTTTATTTATATTTTATTAGAGTTCCGTACCTCAAAAGGAAATGAACGGAACCCTTATAGGATCACTTTCTTGTTCGTCTGTCCGTCTGTCTGTCAAGACCCTTTATCTCGGGAAAGCGTGGAGGTATCGAGTTGAAATTAAAACCATATACTCAAATCTACAGTCCCTTGAAGTAGTTATAAAAATCAAACTTCTAAGTTAACGTTAAAAAGATACGGCCGTTTATGTTGCAAAAAACGTATATTTCGACACTCTCAAGGGAATCAAAATTTATAGGGTACTTCCCGTTGACCTAGAACTATGAAATTTGGCAATTAATACCGTCTAATAGTACAAGTATAAGAAAAAATCTTAAAATTGTACATTTTTTATTAAACTATGAAAAAATCATCGAGGTTAAGCAACGGTATGCGCGGTCATAATTGTACGGGTGACCAAATCTTTTTGTAGATTTCTTAAAACTTTTACTAGATTCAAAGATTCAAAATGTTTATTTGTAAAATAGATACATAAATTATACGTTTTACATGTCAAATCTAATCTGTATAAAAATAATATTTTATAATGAAACAAATATGATACTTACGGGAAATATATAAAATAGTTTATACGGAACCCTCGGTGGGCGAGCCCGAATCGCACTTGTCCGGTTTTTTTATATCATGGCTTATGCTATTACAATATTTTTAACTTAATATAAAAATTATTATACTGAACAAGGTATTAAACTTTAGGTTAAGAGATAAAAAATAACAAGACAGCAGGAAATTATGTCACGAAGAAAAAATAATATATATTATTATTTGTCTACCTGTCTAATTAAGTAGAAGGAAAATTAACTTCTCTTGAATATTGATCTACGTTTAATTTACTTGGTCCCGTTATTCAGGGCCAATCTCATGGAGATTTATATTTACATTTCAAATATGTCGCTATATTTTTGGGTCTCGGGATACATTGCTCGGCCTTTGATCTTGATCTACTTATAAGTGACTTAACTATGTGCGCAAGCGTCAGCATGCCGTGTTAAAGCATTTGTCTGTTACATTAGACATTAGAAGTTTGCTTTAAGAGACATGAAGATAATTAATATATTTTCTTAAATTAAAATGTCACAACATTCATATTTTGAACCTGCATATATGTACATCCCATAGCTTGCATTATACATTTTGCTGCAGTCGTTGAGATAAAAGGGCAAAGACACGAAGAGATTTCATTTCTTAGCAAAATGCTAAAAGATCTCTCTTCTATTTTACACACGTTTGATATAACGTGGTGCTAAAGCTCTAACCTCTTTATCTGATAGACTTACTGTATTGAAAAGGAAATTAGATTTAAAGGAATAATTTCCTTTACCCTTTACTCACAAGGGCTGCGTTCAAAATATATAACAATGGAAACAGCCAAAGAGTATGCATTCTACTTCCTAAAGCCTATAAAACTAACATAACTCTCACTTAATCTCTTCTTCTGCTTCCTTTGATTGACTATGCCGATGTCTGTTTCGTTGTTATCACCGAGTAATGCTAAGCAAATCCAAACGTCTTCAGAGCTTAGGTATCCGATACATCCATTATCTGTGCAAATTTGATCACGTTTCCTACTTCCGTTCGTTAAAATGGCTCCCTATTCGTCTTCGTCGGAATTACCATATCGTATCTCACTTTCCCTATCTTATTTACGTGATCGCTTTCAATACATGAAATCGATGTTACATGTCCTTGTTAAAAACTTATGTACACTACACTAGAGCTTATAGTAATTCATAAAATATTATATCAGTTAAACTGTGGAACTCATTAAGCTCGGTAATCAATACTGTCCCAGAGATAGTCTTAAAAAAAGAGCACCACCTCTTTCTGTCATAGCAAAACTTAGGTTATTATTATGTTTGTCGATTTTATTATGTAGGTATACGATTCTTTGTTTATCCAAAAGACTGTTTTATTAATTTATTTAGGTTATATTGTAGCACACGTATGTATGATTGATTACTTATTTTATTATAATTGCTCTTTTTCATTAAGGTTTGCTGGAAGAAACCTCTTTTGAGAGATGAGTTCGTGTTTGTATATTTAATTCATTAAATTATGTTTTTTACGTGTATAAATAAAAAAGTATTTTATTTTCAGCACTAAATCTTTAAAGCTTATGCTTGTTATCTACACCAGCTACGAGTATGATGGATCGAAGTAATATTTTTTCACAACCTTCGTATTTTGAGTAGTGGGTTTTATCAGAATGAACACCATGTATATCGTTCATTATGTGCGCTCCCTGTACATAAGTATGTTTTTATTGTGTGTGATTGGTAAATCAATGAGTTAATTATAATGCATTCGGAAAGAGCAATAAGATAATAGTTCTATAATGTATAGTGTTTATAGAAACCAATACAATTAGCCGAAGTTTTGGTAAAATTGCTGCTTATGTTACAATAACGTCCGTTAAAGCCAGCCAACTTTTATTTAAGGATAACCCTCAAAAATAATTTTGGTTGGAGCTTAGACCATTTAACACGGGACCTGGCAAAGAGCGACTCTTAATACTGAAATTATCGTACCGTTTTCCACGGGAGGGGAGGTAAACATGCACAGCACACATTTAGCCATTCACGCACACTCCTGCAAAAAAATTATATGTCACACTAAATCAAAAGATGCAACACAAACACAAAACGCGTACACAAGCAAACGTACGTAAACAAACCGTTCATGTACTTTGGCAGAGGGGAATAAGTGCGCTTTCCTAGTCCCGTGTTATGTGGTCTAAGGGTTGAAGTTATTTTTAATGTTTTCATGCTTTTTAGACATAAAACTTTGAGGCAAATGGGAGCCAAATTGTAGATTTTAGGCAATAAAGTTTTTAAATCTAATAAAAGTCAATTATAATAATAAATAATGTACTTGGAATAGAAGAGCTTGTATGACTAGATTGGTGGATGTAGAAGAAGCAAAAGAGGTGTGTCAGGATCGTAGCAGATAGAAATCTTTTTTTTTTTTTTTTTTTTATCGTTTATTTGGAAAACCAACAGCGATCACACAATGAACACAATGAGATATTACTATAGTTAGATACATAAACAAGACCCATAACAGGTTTTCACTAAAAATCAAAACTTAGACAATGAGTTCAAAAAGTAGTAAAATTAATTTTGTGAATATCGTAAATCAATTTCAATGTATTTCAAAAAATAGATCAAGAAATGTCTAACAGCCTGCGTGTATGCGGTATGCAATTTTATTAGTAATTCGTGTTTTTAAATAAATATTTATAATGGATTTAATATATTTATTTATTTATTTATTTATTCAGGTTGACAAACAGTTACAACACAGATAAAGTAAATCAATATAAACACAAACAAACCTAAAGAACCATAAAAAAGAAACAAACATACAGTAGCTCATTCATTACAGTTAGATGATAATTAACAAGTAGAGTGCCTAATAATAAATTATACAAAAAAAAACAATCTTTAATAATACATACGAAATGTTTTATTTATTTGTCACAACAAATGAAACCTTATTTTTATAAGAATGCAAGCTTTCCGAGAAAATATCAATGTCACTCATCAATTGATTATATTTTCTTGGTGCACGAATCATATATCGATTTTTAGAGTAATTCGTGCGGCAGGTATCGGCATGAAAGTTAAAACCCTTGTTGCGAGACGAAAGCCTGGGAACCTTAAATGAAAGGCCTTCAACAAGTGATAAGCAGTCTACTTTATTATTCAGGATTTTGAAAAGGAAGATGGCGTCAGTGATGGTACGGCGGTCAGTAAGAGAGGTAATATTATGACGATTTGCAGAGGATTCGTAGTCAATGAAAAATTGTCGTGTTCTATGGTATAGAGCCTTCAGAAATTTATTCTGAACTCTCTTGATGCGGTCTTTATGTGTTGAGTAGTGGGGATTCCAAACGACACTACAGTAATCAAGGATACTACGGACAAAGCTAAAATAGATAATCTTGTACGTTAATACACGCTTAAAAGGTTGACACTGTCGAAGTACAAAACCCAATCTTTTAAAAGCCTTGTTAATCATTTGATCTATGTGGAGATTTAGATCCATTTTGGGATCAAGAATCACACCTAAGTCTCTTATTTTGTCCACACGATTTAAAGGGCTACCTGAAAAATTATAATGATTGATAATAGCGTTTCGTTGTCTGGTAAAACTAATGACACAGCATTTGTCCTCGTTTAAAAATAGAGAATACCTGTTACAATAGGACATTAGATCATGAAGATCCTTCTGGAGGTTAGCGCAGTCTTCAAAACTGTTTATGAAACGATAAATTTTCATATCATCTGCGTATAACAAAAAATGAGTGGGATTCTTAAATATTTTTCCAATATCATTTATATACAGAACAAATAAAAGGGTTCCAAGGTGGGAACCCTGTGGGACACCAGAACTAATTTCAAGAAAACTGGAAACGAAACCCTTAAGTGCAACTGCTTGGGAACGCTTTTCAATATAGGACTTTATCCACCTTAGGAGATCACCGTGTATACCGATGTTTAATAGTTTAGAAATAAGAATATTATGATTAATTTTATCGAAAGCTTTAGAAAAATCGGTATACACGGCATCAACTTGGTGACCATCCTCAAGAGCCTTAATAACAAAGTCTGTAAAACTCAATAGGTTAGTCTCTACACTTCTGCCTTTCATAAAGCCATGCTGCTGAGGTAGGATCTGCTGATGGACACTGGCTACGATCTCCAGTGTAACTATTTTTTCTAGGACTTTACCAAAAATTGATAGTTTAGAAATGGGTCTGTAATTTGTCACAGATGATTTATTACCCCCTTTAAAAATAGGTGTTACAAGGGCCATTTTCCAAATGTCGGGAAAAAAACCTTCTTTAATGGATTTATGGACATTAATAGACAGCGGGAGACTGAGCGCCTTAGCACATTTTACTATTAGATATGGATGTACGTTATCATAACCAGCACTCTTAGTAATATCAATTTCCTCTAAATGTTTTAATATAAGGTTCTGGTTAATATTAATGCTAGATACATCAACACTACCACTAGGGTTATTATCAAAAACATCCCTAAATTGTCAGAATTCACAAAAACCGATTGAAAATATTCATTAAATAAACCATAGATACTCTGGCCGCTGTCGGAGCTTTTATGTTCATAATTATGATTTTATGTTCCGGAATGGCATTATGGGAAGATTTAGACTTTATAAACGACCAAAAATAATTTGGAGATTTCTTAATATTTTCTTCAGCAAAATTAATGTAGGATTTATAGTTTTCTTTTTCTAGCTTTTTAACTCGAGCTCTTAGTAATTTGAACTCTTGATAGTCTCGAAGATTACCATACACCTTCCACTTTTTGTGTAATTTTAGTTTTTCTTTTTCAAGTTTAATTAGTAAGCGAGAGAACCATGGGGGATAGTTAGTGCTATTTCGAACAATACGCCTTGGAATATTATCCTTAATTAGGTTATTTAGTATTGAATAAAAATAATCAGTGCAAGAATTAACATTCATATCCCCGAAAACAGTCCAATCTACGCTCATTATTCCGTTTGAAATTGCAGTGTAATTTCCCATGTGATAAATAAATTTACTTCTCATATTATCCTTAAGAGAAGTGAAGGGTTGTATGAAAACGGTAATTTCAAGTGATTAATGGTGTACATCCTCTTTGGTTATTGGAAGAGAGCAGCTTTTGACAGAGCAGTCAACGTTAGACAAAACAAGATCCAAGATATGATTATTAACATTAAGACAGTGATTAAATTGATTCAGGGAACTGAAAGACATGAAGTCTTTAAGACTGTTGGTTTTTAATTCATTAGATGCTTCTATTGTTAAGTAGTTACTATTAATTGATGAAGACCAGGACTCATATGAGACGTTAAAGTCACCCAATAATAAAAAATCAAGTACAAGTGTTTATCAAACAAAAAATAAAAAATCATCAAATGGGTGAGATATTCTTAGCTCTGAGACATAATCGAAAAATGTCTGTAAACATATTTGATGATTGAAGTTATGTGGAAAGTACACACAAGCGATATGTAATTTCAAGGGAGTATACCGGACCGCCACTGAATTGATAGCAGAAGAGTTTTGACGTCCTGTGATGTCAATACTTATCCATAGCTCCTCATGGAAGGCAGCAGCACGCCAATCGCGTCGCGTCGCAACTAGACCGAGTCGCACCGCCAGCGATACCCCACCTCCCGGCTCGTGACCCCTGGACAGCGGGTCTCGGTCTATTCGAAATACATTGTAACGACACCGGAAAGCCATGTTTCACTGATAGCTATTATATCATAATTAGATCTCGATACATTGCTTAAAAAATATAGGTAGGTATACATAATATTATGGTAAAATATATATTATCTATATAAGTAAATATATGTATGTATAGTGTAAAGTGTAAAAATATAAATTTTAAAGTAGGTAGTTTTAGCAACTATACACAACACGATGTGTATCAAGAATTATCACCAGAAATACTTTTTAGAGCCACTCTAATTTCAGATTTGAATCTTACTTTTGAAGCGGATAAAATCTCCACGTCATTAAATAACTGGTTATATGTGTTCGAAAGTCTGGTAAGGACTGAATTTTTACCATAATTAGTTGAGTGCCTAGGCACATATAACATCTTTGTATGACGTGAGCGGCGTCCAGGTACCCACAGTCCTAATCTTGTCAAGAGCTCAGGACAGTTGATGCGGTCGCGTAACACATCGACCAACAGTCCCATGTCTATAACTGTCCGTCTCTCTTCTAGTGATAATAGATAATAGTATCGGCAATTTTCTGTGTATGACTTAAAAGTTTTCTTTTCACGAAAATTAACGTGTTTAAGAAAGCATCTCTGTATACGCTCTATTCTATCGACATAAGTCTTATAACAAGGTGACCAAACAGAGCTGGCGTATTCTAGAATACTCCTTACATAAGCAAAGTATACTATCATTAGACTGAAACGACATTCGAAAGCTTTGCAAGTACGTATTACAAATCCCAGATTTCGGTAGGCTTTCAGAACAGCAGCATCAATATGATGATTCATAATCAATTTTGAATCAAGTAATACACCTAGGTCTTTGACAATGTTGACTCTCTCAATTACAACACCATTGAAATTATATTGAAAAGTAATAGGATTGTTTTTACGATTAAAGGATATACATTGGCATTTGCTAATGCTGATTGTGATATTATTCCTTTCATAATATGTATTTAAGTTGTTGAGATCATCTTGTAATAATTCACAATCAGCGAGGTTTTCAACCTTTACATAAACCTTTTTATCATCTGCGTAGAGTAAGTGATGAGAGTTATTATTAACTTTGTAGATATCATAAATGTAGGCGTTATAAAAGAGAGGGCCAAGATGCGAGCCCTGAGGCAATCCGGAAGGGATAGCAATAAGGTTAGATTTATACCCACTGGGTACACTTTATAACTACTGTGAACGGTTGTTCAGATAGGACTCTACCCATCGAAGTAAATCCCCATGAATTCCTAGAGACAAAAGCTTGGCGAGCAGAATGACGTGATCGACTCGGTCAAAAGCTTTTTCAAAATCGGTGTATACCACGTCAACCTGCCCGCCTCCCTCCATATTATTAATCAAGAAATCAGTATAACAAGCAAGATTGGATGTGGTTGACCTGCCTCTCATAAAACCATGCTGCTTAGAAGATATAGCGCTGGATATAACAGGATAAATTTGGTTGTACACAATTTTTTCAAAAACTCATCTCATAGTATTTAATTTTGATATAGGACGATAATGATCAATCCGTGACTTAGAACCTTTCTTATGAATTGGAGTTATAAAAGCTTGCTTCCAGACAGACGGGAATACTCCAGATTGTAAAGATTTATCAAATATAATTGAGAGGGGTACTGATAACGCTTTAGCATATTGAGATAAGAAGATAGGATGCACTCCATCACAACTAGGTCCTTTAGTTTTGTCCAATAGCCGTAGAAGGTTGTAAACTGTTTCAGATGATACTTGAATCTTAGACACATCAAATAAAGTATCTGTTTCGCTTAGTGTACCTTGATGATTTGCAAGATTGGAAGCTTGTGTAAACATATTTTGGAAGTAAGAATTGAAAGCAGTACAAATACTCTCACCAGTATTAAAGGTCTCATCAGCTAGAGTAAATTCTTTTGGATAATTGGAACCACGTCTCTTTGATTTTACGTAACTCCAAAACATTTTCGGGCTATGGCGTATCTTCTCCTCCGCGTATCGTGTAAATTTTTGGAAGCATTGGGTCCGTACCCGATGCTGTCCCGCTCTCAGGAGAGAGAACTCATCATAATCACGAGGATTGCCGAACCTTTTCCATCTACTGTGAACCTTGGTTTTTTCGTTTCTGATTTTCTTTAGTGAGTGTTTTCTGAACCAAACTGGATATCGTGTATCTTTAGGTATGATTTTTGGTATACATAATTCAAAGCTTTCATATATTTTTTCATACAGCTTATCCGTCAGCTCATCAACTGTACCATTAATCAGTAGAGTTTCCCAATTAGTATTGTTGAAAAACATGTTATTGTTATCGTAATTCCCCTTGAAGAAATTATACCGTGGCTCAATATTTTCAGACAGTGGTTTTATGTTCAAATCTAATATATCTATATGTATTGAAGGATGGTAAGGATCTTCATGTAAGATGGGGTCATCAGACCTAGTGACGGCTAGTGAGGTTAGAGAAACATAGATCCAATGTTCTGTTACTGCGATAATTTAGTATGCGACTGTACTGCCGTAGACCATGAATTTCAATATTTTCAATAAAACTCACAATGTTGTTTTGGTGATCGACTGCGTCTTGGTGTACCAAGGTAAATGACTCATCTCCCCAACTTGCACATGAAAAATTAAAATCACCAATTAAAATAATATTATCGCGGGTATACATGTTTGATAGTTTCAATAAAACATGCTGAATATCACTAAATCTGTGAAGCAGCTTATCACCTATATTGGGAGGTATGTAAACCAATACAATGTGCAAGTCCGCTGCAGCACCTAATTTACGAGCTGGTATGGTCACACAGATAAGTTCAGTAGGCTTATAAAGAAATTCTGGGCGCTCTCGTGCACCTAGTTCTCGTTTACAACAAACCATCACTCCACCTCCACTTTTTTTTATCACATAACATTAAATCGCGGTCACAACGGAACACATCATACCTGTGATCGCATAATTCATAATCCAAAATATCACTTTGCAGCCATGATTCGGTTATGAGTGATATATCATAATCATTGGAAAGAATATTATTGTAAATTTCTAAGGTTTTGGTTATAAGTCCACGGACATTTTGGTAGTATATCTTTAATGGACGAGTTTCAGCCGAGCTAAGCATTAGAAAAGTGAATGAAATCTAAAGCAAAATTCATGTATTTGTATGAGTAAATGTAATTTAAATCAAGTTTATAACCAGCTTGGTAAAGTTTAGAATTAATATTAGTTATGATAACACTTGAGCAATAAAGATACCTGGGATAGTTTAGTGGCAGAGAAAGCATAAACAGTTTTATATTTTTGTATAAGTATGATGATGATGAATTATGTTCATGTAAATAAATTAAATATGTTAATAAGATTTATTTTTCAATATGCTTGTAAATAGGATAAATATATACTATAAATATCTTGTTTTTTATAAATATAACACTTGTGGATTGGTTTATTTTACTTAGATAGAAATAGATTACAAATATAATGATTATTGCATGGTGGATACCTAGATAACAGAATAATAATATAGTTTGTAATAAATATACCATGAGACTTTGAATAGTTAGAGCAAGGCTACATACCTCAAGTGCAGTTACTTGCACACCCAAGCAGAGCATTTCAACATTTTTGAAAAACATTTTGTACACAAATGAGAAACTTAGTAAATAACATACACAACATATTAACGTAAAGAGTCACTTAATCTTGTTAAATATATCAGAGTCATTATGTATTTTTATCAGGGCACTATTATCACTTTTCCCGACGAAAATATTTCCATTCTTGGTCCACACGTGGATGTAATCATGTGATTTCGCAACCTTCTTTGTTTTCTTGAATAGTAACTTGTTTACTGGTGTCAGGTGTTCATTGACATAAATATTCCTCTCATCCCCTGGGAGATCAATCTCAGTGGTCTTTAGTCCACGGTTTTTCTTGATACCTGATATAATAGCATCCTTCAAAGCTCGGGATTTCAGTTTCATGATAATATTTTTGGGGCGGCCGCTTTGGTGCTGACGTGGCTGGACTCTGTTGATGTGATCAATATCTTCAGTGGTTACCTGGACTCCAACGGCATGACCTATTTTGATTGCATAGTCAACAAGAAGCTCACTGCGTTTCTCGGGAATTCCCGAAATTTCCAGGTTTTTCGATCGTTCATATTGAATGCTGATGATACTTGCTTTTAAAGTAGAGATCTCTTTGTCGGATTCTTTCAAGTGTTTAACATCAGAAGAGATCTTCGTGACTTCTTTTTTTAGATATTTGTACTCATCTGAGGTGAACTGAGATGTTTTTAGGAGTTCTGCAATGTCGATTGACATATTGCCTTGCTGGGTTTCCAAGAAACCAACCCTCTTCTTCAACATAATGGTATCTTCACGTAGTTCATTAAACTTTGCGTTCATATTTTCTTCAAACGTATTGAGACGAGATGTGATCGTCAGCGTGAATCTCTCAAGAAGTGACGCCATGTCAATGTCACCGACTGTTTCGTCCGCCTTTTATTTTGTACGTACGGTAATATTCTTTTCATCATTTTTACTGATTGTGTTTTTGCTGTTCGACGTCGTTTCTTTAGACATGAAGATGGCAAATGGCAAATAGAAATGCAAAATAACGATGTAGTTGCAGTTGGAAATTTTGCTGTTTTTCCACGATATTCGTAGTAAAGTAATTCACCATCTAAACACTGGTACTACTATGGTTTTACTCAATAATTAAGTATTGTTAATAATACGCTTTTATGTGCAAAATAATAAAAATCCTTAAAATTCGTACAAGGAGCAAAGCACTTTGTTTTTTTAGTCTCTGCCTACCCCTCTGGGAGACAGGCGTGAGCATATGTATGTATGTGTATATTATTCAAGTCAAGTATTGATGTTTCTTAGTGGAATATCTTCTTCATATATACACAAATTGGAATAAAATGTACCTGTAAGAATTTGTGTGTAATTTATTGAAAAGTCAAGTCTAAAATTTGTAATACTGGTACTTAGTTCAATTAACAAATCAGTTATGTACAGTTTATTAATTTTTAGACAACCTTACACAAGCAATCCTCTTAAAAACTGACACAAATCATTACTACATTGGCTACGTGCAACTACGTTGCTGCTACGGCGGCGTAACTTGTAAATTGTTCGCTACGTACGAGGAAAATGCTACGAGCAGTTTTAAAAGCAAACACTTGCTGTAGATTTCTTACACTATTCTTTGTGAATACTTTTATGATGCACTTAAGGATTCCATAGAAGAATATTCCTTAATCTTGGAAAGAGCCACATTTTGAAACTCTCATTATATAATTATTACTTCGACTATGTCTCTTTTTCTCGACCGGGATCGGATTTTTAGGCCTAGGTACGGGTTTATGCCAAGTATCCTGGTTCCTTTGTGTCAGTGTACACAAAATTTCATCAAATAAAAAATATAATGAAAAATCTATGTCATGCATAAAATTTTTGTATTGACTGTTTAGATTGTAAATTTATTAAGAAAAGTCTAATGAATGTTGTTGTGATGAAAAACACTTGTACATTTCCACAAAATAATATTTAATATTACACTACTCAACCGGTTGAATTTATTGTATCTGTTTTAGCCAAATTTAAAATAACTTCTCAAAAAAAAAAAATTATATATACAGAGCATACGAGCATATTATTTCCTTATTATTAAACCTCATTTCTTGGACTCATCTTAAAAGAGTTTTTTTTTTCATGGCCAACAGAATCGGTTGTAGAAAGGGGGCAACTGATTTATGAAATAAATTTTGAAAAAAGAAGACACAATACTAAATAAAAAGAAAACAAGGACAAGATTCTCAAAAGAAACATCTATAGTATGTCGCCTCCAACTGGAACACGATTGTACTCCTGTGTTCTTGGCAAAAATCAGGGTGAGGGACCATTGCTTGTGTGAGTGTGGTTTAGATGAGGATGCAGTAGATCACATGTTTTTTGATTGTCAAAATCTGAAATTCTCTCTGTACGATATTCTCCCTACTGAAATCCCTCGCCCCGTCAACTTCATTTTTTTACTGACCTTTGTAAATAGTCTCTTTGTATGTATATACTTTATGTAGGTTTATTAAAGTAAATAATATTAAACTATTTATGTCTTGTTTTGTGGTGATTTATTTTTATTTTGTTATATTTTTATATCTATCTTTACTAACATAGGTAGTTGTAGTCATTGTATATTGTTTGTGTTGTCCAATTTTATTTAGGTATTTTGTTGTCCTTTATTTTAAGTACTCGCTTTGAAGATTAAATTTTTTTTAAAGTCGTAGATCAGCCCACAGTGCGTTTTTTTGCTTAACACTCGATATTGGTGGAACAAGAAATTCCTATCCTTGTCCTAAGCGGCTCGTATGCTCTTACAACTTCTCAAATTCTAAAGGAGCCTTTGCTATATCAATATCTGTCATGTAAATTTTGCGGAAGTCTCGATTGAAAATCTGATTGTCTTGCATTTAAAAGTTTACACTTGGAAACACCTCTGACATCCCCTCGGAGATTCATGTCATTCGTTTTGCTTGTGTGTATTTTGTTGCTTTTATTTGATCTGAAACACTCCGGTATACAGGTATGTTCTGCTACGGAACTCTTAAATTATACAGCTCAGTGCCACAATTATCATGTTCATGCCACGGTGATCTTTCCGGTATGCTTTTAGGGACAGCACTTCCTGGCACAAAATTATCGGAACGTGAATAACATCCGCGTTAATTGTCGGGATGAAGTTACATTTAAAAGAAAAAAATAAACGCTTTTCCCAACACAAAATATATTTATGAATATGTTTATTTATTCCAAGGATAACTTAATCTAAATACATCTCAAAAACTAAGTAGAAATTTGATTTATATGTATCGAATATTGATCACTGCAACCTTTTGCTACGGCGTAGCAAGTGCTACGACTTTACAATTTTCCCGCTTTACTGACCCGCTACCTATACGTCATAGCTACCTAAAATTAACCCTCTCGCTATGACAAAGGAAACTATTCTATGTTCAAAATAAAAAAAAAACATGTTTTGTTACTTATGTAATGATTCATAATTTAAAAAAAACATCGACCGTTAAAAGAAGCACTAATACTCCGGTGACAGAGACAACGCTCTCCAAAGCTACATAGCCCTATGTGCATTATTTACTGCCGGAAATATGTACGATCTATTGTCAGTCACATGTCGCCGGGCGTAGGTTGGCCATTCATTCAAAATCTGAGAACCAAAAGAAAAATATCAAAAAAAACTCTTATTTACGGTTTTTGTTCTTGTTAGTGATTCTGATTCATAGGTTTCAATAAAGCTAGGGGGTTAATTTTCAACCTATACACGAGAATATATACCTATCCATCCATCTATCTATCCATAAGCCCGATTTGTCTACCTTTCACAGCTGTACGGGATCGGCCATGTTTGCTATTGTTTATGTTGTTGTCATAGCTACCAACAACTGACCTATCTCGAAGACTCGAAATTTTTGACATTTGAACCAGCAAAACGAAATGTAAACCGAACTCTATTGAATTCAACAGAACAAACGGTATTTTAAATCAGTCACCTTACCAAACACGAAACTTGTAATCAACTAGTGAAAAAGGTGCCCGTATGCGCAATAATGACAAAACAAATAATGACCTTTTGTTTTGGTTGGCAATGTCAGAATGTGAGTGAATGATTTTTGAGTCATTCGCTTAATGTTTGATCACATTTGTTACATTTTCGACATGGGACATACAAAATTAACAGAGATGTTAGTGTCCTTGTTAATTTTAATCTCTCATTAGGTAATGTCTGATTTATGAAATAACTAACAGGGTGTGGTGAAATCAGGTTTAAAGCTTAAAACGCTAAGATGTATAACGAGTGCATATAATATATAAGGTGATATTCATGTATACAGCCAAATTTATACTGAAGTCTCAGTAAGTAGTCGATATCAAGGTTCTATTACCCTATATAATATACCCCATATATAATAGGTGGTAGAGCTGATGCCGGGCTCAACTGTGGAAGTACCACCATCTTACTCGCAAATCCTCCCGAAGTTATTCGGGGGAGAGTAAGAGAACAGCTCTCAGGCAAAACCAGGCGGCCCACCATTGCCTGGGCCCGACGGATGACGGTATATCCATCCCCAATTGCCGGGCTTTATATAAAACAGACTAGTGACGGGCAGCGGCGTCACTAGTGCAAAGGTTTCGACACCGCGCTCACCAACCCGCCTGCCCAGTGTGTGTGAGTATGGGCATTTCTTCCAGGAGGACCGCCAAGAGTGGCGAAATCCTGGAAAGGCCTATGTCCAGCAGTGGACGGAACAGGCTGATGGATGGATGGATTGCCCTATTTGGGACACTAGAAAATTTGTTTTTTCTTTTTCCCTACAAACACAAGCCCAGCCCCGAGACAATAACACGAAAAGCCAATTTCTTTCTTTCAGATTTCGCAACTGATCCGTAGTATTGATCACTTACTAAGTCTCCAGGATGAATTTGGCTGCATAAATTAATGACACCTTGCATAGTTCGAGGGTCGTGAACGTGCTAAAGGAAATATAAAAGTTTCATACCTATCCGATGAGCAAGACAACAACATGACACTAATAAAATTTTAACGTTATTTATATACAACATCATGGTTACGTAGGGATCCGGTCCTAAAATATTTTTTTCCAACCAACCATATCAGCGCTATTTTACTCGTGTACCAAGATGGGTACAAATTTTTTTTTTTTTGTGAGGTGTACCCGGCAGCTTGTCGTCTCGAAAATTACAAAATTTTATCGTTGAAATAGTGACCTGTCGTCAAAAACAATCATGAAATATGTAATAAGTGCAATCCGGTAATATTTAATGGATCCCATTTGTTTGGACAATAGTACTAGCTAGTACAGCTCTGATATCAGCCATATCTCCTAAAAAATAAAGTTTCCTAAAACAAGCACTGCAATCCTCATAAAATAAATCCTGAAAGGTGAATGGCAGGTCTATACTGAACTTGACCCGGTGTTATTTCCATGAATCCGTGATGTTCAATTAATCAAATCAATTTAAATGTAAAGGATTTTGCCAAAATAAAAGCTGTATTTCAACCATTAAAATGTAAAAGTATGGAGAAACGAGATATTTGCGTTTTTATGACATGCTCTACACATGAATTTGTATAAAGTTACTCAGCTTGTACAAAGTTACACAGCTGAACTGCATGTAAAGTACATAAACATTATAAGCATGAATCGGAACGATAAAGTAAAAAAGACATAATGACAACTCATTGATCATTCATAGAGTCCTCGCCACCACTGAAGTACGATGGATTAGGGCATTTAGATTCATATTCCAAAGCCAATAAAGACTTCATCGCAGGACTTCAGTGGTGGCGTAGACTCTAGCTATCGACAGTTCCCAAGATGGTAGTCATTCGTACGTTCAAAACCATTATTTGGATAAATTTTTCAGAAAAACTTACTTTTCCCCCCGGACTTTTAGAAATCATGAAATTTTTTCCAAGATACAACTTTTTAAAACGAGAAAATATCGGGCCGCCCACTGCCATGCCTTTTCAGAAAAATTTCAAATATAAAATATAATGATCAGTGTATTCATATTTTGTTCTCAAAACCAGTTTATCCAGCTTTTGTCCCAATTTTTTCTTCTGTTCTTTTCATAAATTTTACTATAAAACTTTTTTTTTATAAATATTCCTTTTAAGCTATTAACTATACCGTGAGATCTGCAAAGTTTAAGCAATTATACGGTGATGATTAACAATAAATTTTTAATTATACCCGTATAAAATTTCATTTACTCATTAAAATGTACGCCTTAATTATAAAACCCTATCTATTCCGATGAAGGCTTAAAAGGATTCTAAGTTCAGAACTTCCTGTCAAATTAAATCATAACCGGCTTAAGTTCATTAAATAACGTGGCGATAAAGATACAAAATTTCCCCTGTTTGCAACTGAAGCTGAAATTTTATGGTTCATAGAATACCGGTTTAATCTTACTTTGAGATTGAAAACTTTTGTGAGGATTCCTAATGAAGATAATTTTATACCAATTACGCACAACTTCCTGAGCATTTGGCAGGAAGTGACGTAGGTAAAACATCGAGATGTCTCAAGCATTTTACGTAAATCTACGCTGTTAATCAGGATCTAAACAGATCTTTTTCTCTTCGTAGTATAAAGTTTGGAGGCTTAGCACGCACCATCGATAGAGTCACTTTCCATGTAAAAACGCGGTGTGCGTGAGGGCACAAGTAGGACAGATAGACGTTATATATCTGGAGCGTGCTAGCCACACTAGACAGAGTGGTCTTTATTTCGTTATTCCGTTAGTAACTTGTATGATTTGAATATATTGTAAAACCAGAGACTGACCAAGAGGTAGCAGGTTCTTATCAGCTAAGGAGCTCAAACCTGCTTGGTTCGTTCCCATTCTAATATCTACCTTCTTTTTAAACATCTACAATGCAAAGTTTCTCTGCCTGTCTGTTTATTCGATTATAACTTGAGAACCGCTCAATAGATTTTGATGCAGTTTTCATTGTAATTTATGATTGAGCATTTTCTTGGGAAGGTTTTAGTTCAGGCTATGTATCATCCATCACGCTAAGGTTAAAAAGGCAGCGCAATGAGAGTTTTAGTGAGACATGTGGAGGGTTCGACGTTGCTTAGTCGATCGTCGCGAGTAAATTATTTTTATTTTATTTTTAGTTTCAGAATGAATGTTTTATTATCCTCTGACAAAATACAAGTGTTTTGGTACTGAAATCAGCGCAGTTAGGATAATTTACACTGATTGTAGATCGAAGCAATTTAGCCGAAAATATCATCTCTCCCAAATCGATGAAATCGATAATTATCCTGATTTAGCGAAAGAACCATTTTACTTATCCAACAAAAATATTATCTACCTACGTGAAATATACCAGTGTATAACTATGTACAAACCTTTTTATTCAATTTTTTGTGTGTGAAATGTAATGTTCTATGCTAGTAAACTTTTGTTTTAAACACATAGACCGGTTTGACATGTAAGTTTAACATTTTAGGCCAGTTTAGTTCCACGGTCGTCATATTCAGTACAATAAATTCCCCTTCACTCGAATATCTTTACATTGATACTATTGTTGACTTAAATGAAGCTGTGAACACAGACATTGGTATGCTACTCAAAGACTAAAACTAAATACCAGTGCCCCCATATTCTTCTCAAAACCCTTCAGCAGCTAAAATTGTACAACGGCACAAGCCTATTAGGTTCAAAAGCTGCACAGCTATTTGTTGGAGATGGTTATAATGACTGGTTGTGATTCTGGTGAAAAAATTATGATTTCCATAATACCAACAACCGCAAATGACTTGCCGTTTCAATTTAAACGGTTTAAATTTCCTGTACACCTTTGTTTTGCCATGAGATCAATGAGGCGCAGAGACAGACCTTAAATATTGCTGGAGTAAACTTGAACTCATCATGCATTTCACATGATCAATTGTACGAGTATCACACTAATATTATAAATGCGAAAGTTTGTGTGTGTGAGTGTGTGTGTGTGTGTGTGTGTGTGTGAGAGGGTGTGTGTGTGTTTGTGTGTGTGTGTGTATGTTTGTTACTCTTTCACGCTGAAACGACTAGACGGATTTGGATGAAATTTAGAATGGATATAGCTTGTCCCCTAACTTAACACCATCCATCCATCCATCAGCCTGTTTCGTCCACTGCTGGACATAGGCCTTTCCAGGATTTTGCCATGCTTGGCGGTCCTCTCGGAAGAAATGCCCATACTCACACACGCTGGGCAGGCGGGTTGGTGAGCGCGGTGCCGAAACCCTTGCACCAGTGACGCCGCTGCCCGTCACCAGTCTGTTTTTTATAAGGCCCGGCAATTTGGGATGGATATACCGCCATCCATCGGTCCTAGGCAATGGTGGGCCGCCTGGTTTTGCCTGAGAGCTGTTCTCTTACACTCCCCCGAATAACTTCAGGGGGGTTTGCGAGTAAGATGGTGGTACCTCCACAGTCGAGCCCGGCATCAGTTCTACCACCTACACAACTTAACACATGGGCTACTTTTGATCCCGGAAAAAAGCATGTCGTTAAACCGAATAACCTTATCGCGAGTCAGTTCTGACAGCAATCTTATGAAAAACAAAGTATTTACTTTACACGGAGGCGATGAGCTAATATACTGATATAGTTATTATTAGTGCTTTTAAATATACCCTTCTTCCGTATGTCACCAATTTGGTCAGCATACGTCTTTCTGCGGCGGCCCGGTCGAGTTTTACCTTCCACTATCATAAATTTCTTTCATCTCATCACTTTTCTTTTATTCATCCTTTCTATATGTCCAAGCATTCCTTTTTTCTATTCTAGTCTCTACGTCTTCTTTTAGGCAGCAACGATCCCCTGTGTCGATATTATTCACTCTGTGATTCAGTGTCAAACCACGCATACTCTGTAAAAACGTATTTCTACTCCATTCGCTCTACCTATACTTCGAAGCTTATCTTGCCACACCCAACATTCACTACTACCATACAAAAGTGTAGGATTCAGCACTCTATTATTTTTTAATTGTTAAATGTTCCCAGCTCGCAGTTTCTATCTGCTACGATCCTGACACGCTTCTGTCGCCTTTCAAAAGGGTAGGCAGAGACTACATATTATTATTTTCATCTACATTCTCAAGCACCTTTTCGCCTCTTCCACATCCATCAATCAAATGAGTTCCTTCGGATATTAATTTTACAAGGAACGGGAGGTTTAACAGCATTAGCTATCGCTATTCAATTGGACTTCAGCACCAAGTATTGAAAAACTTTATACATTTAGTACTTGTTAGACAATTCACTTTGCGGGCTTGTTTCTACATGGATAACAGAATTTTAAATTGTTCTACGCCAGTTTGTTCGATTGAATTAAATGTAGACTAATAATTAATTAATTAATGTAAACATGCTTCGATAGGAACTCCTGTTTTGTATTTTGCAAAATATACAAGCCTCTTACTTTAATGAAGCAGCAGCGATAGCTGAGTAGGTGGGATGCTGAACTCTCAATCTAGAGAACTAGGTTTGAATCCTGCCGGTTGAAGGTGTACCAATGAGTTTTTCTGAATTGATGCGCATGGTATTTGTATAGTTTCAACTTTCTGAACGGTAAATAAAGACACTGTGAGGTAAACCACCAACCTAGAAAAGCGTGTATTTGTGCCCAAAGTACACCGATAAAGCTCACCGCTTGTTACGTTGGGACGGAAAAATTAAAACTATTTAGAGTTTTCAAAAAGCGATGGATTTCGCAATAAAATAGTAGTTTATGATACTGGTACATAAAAAGGTTATTAAAAACACGAGTGTCAGTTTAAAAAATGAGCGGTAGGCAAGTTTTTTAATAGTACACGACTTTTTTGGTACCTAGTTATGTATAATTTCATACACTACTTTATCTAAACTCATGCCTACTAACATGTTTTCATAATTTTGTAAATTTGTCTTTAGCCATTTTTGATCATTCTTGTAAAATCTTGTTCTAAAAGTGTTCGTAATTTCCGTCGTTATTTAGGTGGTTACGTGGAGTCAAATATCATCACCATGTCTGCTGTCAGTAATTTTACGGCAAAATTATCCATTTAATCCATGAAAATACAGTAATTAATAAATAAATTTCCTCGAAAACTATGCCGCAACAAACAGTTCATCCAGTGACAGACCGAGTCCAGTGATTATATTCTCTTTGACCGAGTCCAACGCGCCGTAAGCCATAGCATAGACAATACCTGGCTGAAATTAAAGTTGACTGTAACCTCGTTACTGTTTTGTACGTATTGGTGAACATTATATAAAAACCTCATTGGTATTTGATATTAAACCTCAGACATGGCTGTATGGGCTAAGTTCCCTTTGCCTTCCTAGTTAGTATCACATGTACTGTAAAAGTAAGTTTATTATATTATGTTGTTCGGAGACCTATACTATATTTTTTTGTGTTTTAGAGACGTTCATAAAAATATTTTTCGTTATGCCAGTAGTTTTGAGTTCGTAATAAGGATTTTACGATATGAGGTTAGATAAATAATTAATTTAATATATTTTAATTGTGTAAAACGTAAAAATTTAATTTATTGTAATAATGTGAATGACCAGTAAATTATATTATTTATTAATAAATTCAGTTTGAGTTTGAGTTCTGTGAATCCGGGCAAAAGATTTTTATTTTATAGCTTAACGAACAGACAATCACTTGTACTGTTTCACAAGTTTATTAAATTTTAATTTCCTGACCGGTTTCACCTTTTGAGGCATTTTTAAAGGAATCATATACATCTAAATTTTTAACTTTTACATGAGTAAAATTAATGACACTAACACTTTTTTGTTATGATATGAGGGCAATCGCTCTTTATCTGTTCTATGTAGTAATACCAGCGTAAAACTTTTTGCCCAATAAGTAGGGGAATTTTATAGCTTAATACGTTTGTGTGTATTTCCGCATGTGTTGGAATTTCCATCCTGAACAGTTAGACCACGATCAAACTCCGGTCCTTTCACTTCAGCTGGTTGGAAGGCTTCGGCTGCAGCGTGTGACCACCTTCATGACGAAATCATGCCGCCATGCGATCCATCGTGTTCCGGTATGACATCAAAAGAAACTGTACCGGAAAAGTGGTTACACGTAGTTGCGTAGTAGGTGTCAGTAAATCGTCCGTCAGTGACTTTCGTAGATTTTGCGTTTTCCTGTGCAGTCTGATTAACGCCTCACCTGCTATCACTCTCCCACTTTCTGGGGGAGCGCACTTCATCTTAGGTCTCATCGTTGTGTCCATTTTCTTTAAATGACATCAGTTAGCTCCTCGTGCCAAACAAAGCCTTATTTTCAAATATCGTCACATTAACTTTCTCCATTGTAAATGCATCGAAAATGGACATTATCACACGTAGCGTTTCCCCTTTAAAAGACCTTGTCGAACCCGATAAAATTTCAGGTAAAATTCATTTCAATGAAACATCAAATTCGAACGTGCATTTATTTTGAACCTTTTGCAACTGTTTCTTAAGATTATTTTCTAAAGCATTCGTATGTATGTCGAATCCACCTATGTTTTATTTATAGGTACACAATGGACTAACGCTTGGCCATTACGCCGTCTGATGAAAAGATTCGATAAGATCTAACATGGAACGCACCCGCCCAGAAATCAAAAGAATCAAAGCCTTTCACCAGTCACGAGGTACATAGGTACGTCGTCTGTACATACGAGGCCAAGATGCGCGTCAATAAGATTTGGCATACCTCTTTTAAAATCCCTTACAGTATGACAAGGCTCTTTTGCACATTAAATGACATTGACGAGGACGCGCTGCTGCGACACAAGAACTATGTTTTATTAGGATAGCGGCGTTAGAATACAAGCGGGAAGTGTTTGCCTGATGCCGCTTACAACAGCTGACTAAATTCAGTGTCTCTCCAACGTAACGTTCTGTAGATGAGATCTTACCCCACTCTAAGGCCTCACCAAACAGAAAGCGGGAAAGCCGTCGGGGCTAGATGTTAGCGGGAAAAATACCATCGAAGTGTAAAGAAACACAGAAAACAACACGCCATACTGAGCTTCATGGGTGATGGGGCGTTTCTATGTGCCTCTCTCATACATTTGCATAGAAAATCGCCCACAAACACTTTTATCTCGCCCCGACATCGCCACGCTTTTTGTCTGGCAAGGCCTTTAAAATTCAGCTAGACGCAAGCTCCTGGAGCTGTATTATTAATGAATGATTTATGCATGTTTTAATTAATCACATCGGCTTCAGCAAGGTGCAAGCACTGTGTTCAGACTTGTTTTATGCTTGTAATGTATAGGCCTGAGTTTTGTGAGTAATATTAACTGACTAGGTATGTAGTGTAAGTAGTTGTGCCAAGCGTTCTACAGTTTACTATTTCTATTTCTAAAATTTATTTCAGGCAAAAATTTCTGAAATGTTAAGTTCTTACATCGTCAGTCTATGGATTCAATTGATGGTTCTTGGTGGAACCATCTTCAATAAATTATACACAAATTATTGAACGTTTTATTCCACAAATCCGTGTTGTAAAATACTTTATTACAACTAATATATTTTATCATAATATGGAGAATTCATCGTCATACAGCTTATGTTTAAGCCACAAGTCGTACGTAGAGTGGTTTTTCACTTCTTTTGTCAACCCTAAACCTAAACCATAAACTGAGTTATTTCAATAAATTCTATACAACTAATATTGTATTTATTTTAAATTTTTAAATTTCTAGATCACTAAGAGTTTCCTTTATTTTGTTTTTCCTTTATTTTGTTAATTACTTGACATAATACCATTCATACCATATTAATTATTACTTAGATAAGAACCGTGTATGTACAGTCGATTTTTTGTAATTAATATGAAATATTATTATTGTACTTATTCAGGAATGTCCATGTCTGTGTCCACCACATAATCCTGACTAACGTAATTGTATATCAGGATACCTCACTTGGTCAATACACCGTACTTAACAAAAATAATATTCATTCATTAATTTAACTAGACTAGCTCATCCTAGTTTTGCTGTTTTTTACCGTTCCCGCTTACTCATAAATTATTCCTTTCTTATGGTTCCGTGCCTCAAAATGAAAAACGGAACCCTTATACGATCACTACATAAAGCAATGTCTGGGAAAAATACTGAAAATTATCTATCATTTTATTCAAGACGAAATTACTGACAAACTTAATTATATCCTTTGAATACATAGAATTTAATATGTAGTTACTTGGCTGTAACTTTTCATTTAATAAGTTTGTGCTTTAAACCGGTATGTACGGAAACCTCAGAGCACGAGTCCTATTCGCAGTGGACCAGTTTTTTCTTATCCACTTAATTTACTTATGAGGTATAATAAGATCATCAGGGTGAAATCCTTTTCGCACTTGTTCGTCTTCTTCTTTGAGTCTGATTATGGCAACTTAAACGAAAGCACTCCACTTACTTTTTAGCTATCTACATGTCCTGTCCAAGTACCTATTAAATTAATGAATAAATACGAAAATACCTTAACCCGCGGGACTTCTTTCGTGAAAAAAACGCGACCTCACGTCACGGTATCGTGGTGAGCTCGCTAAAACACATTTACAAGTCGCTGCGCTCGCAAATCACGAGTGTGACAATGATAAGCCCCCTAGATCAGTAACCGGCCATCCTCCTAGGCACAATATAATTAAACTAACCAGTATTACATCTTCATATAAACGGCCGAAACGACGGACTTCCAAATCTCGGTGAACTACGGTACACGACAGTCGCGACTAATCGACTTACGGACAGTCATTTATTTATGTAAATGATAGCAAGAAGTCATCGATTATATTATTAGGTATACAGTTATACAGAAGATAATACGACAATTTATTTTAGCATTATCAAATACGTAACCCACGAAAGACAGTCCGTGGTCAATCCTACTGTGTGTTTACGTACTGAACGGCCGTAGGTAATTATTTCAAGGACACTGCCGAGATAAAATACTGCTTAGTTTCAATAATTATACTGTGGCCTTGGTGGTATATGATTAACTCAGCACATCTATACAGAAACTTTTGATTTTATAAGAACTCTTAATTAGCTTTGTATATGTTACCGGCTGAACCAAATTTTAGGACAATCTAGTTTTTCCTAAGCCAAACTGATTTCTGGGTTGTCTAAAAAATTGCTACGAAGGTTAGCTAGGTTAGGTTAGATATGGTAGCTAACTTTCTAATGTAACCCATCAGTTTCTTCTGCACATCTGAAATTTCCAAGAAACGATTTGATGTAGGCAAAATTAGTTTTCCCCATATTTGGGTTTGCCATAAAACTCTTAATTTGTCCTTCTTTAGGTAGTACGGCGATAGGCGGCCCACCATTGCCTGGGCCCGATGGATGGCGGTATATCCATCCCCAATTGCTGGGCCTTACGACTGGTGAAGGGCAGCGGTGTCACTGATGAAAGGGTTTCACTCACCAACCCGCCTGCCCAGCGTGTGTGAGTATGGGCATTTCTTCCAGGAGGACCACCAAGAGTGGCGAAATCCTGGAAAGGCCCATGTCCAGCAGTGGACGAAACAGGCTGATGGATGGATGGTTGGATAGGTAGTTATTACATAGTATGTGTAGTATGTGTAGTATGTTTCTGTATTTATCTTAGTATTGTTATGTATGTATTGTTAGTACATATTAGTATGTAAGTATAGCTTGTTCCTTAGGTTAGGT
Organism: Ypsolopha scabrella; assembly: GCA_910592155.1. NCBI lineage: Eukaryota > Metazoa > Arthropoda > Insecta > Lepidoptera > Ypsolophidae > Ypsolopha > Ypsolopha scabrella. Next base: position 2,109,315 of record OU342964.1, read on the forward strand.
TAATTAGTATTTAATTCATATGTTAATTTATTTTTATAAAGTTATTTATTATGTGCACATATGTTTACCCTATCTAATAAAATATTCACTTTCAGGCTTGGTTTGCTGTACATTACATTTAAAATTAACTTTGTATATAATTTATCAGTGTACAATAAAGAATTAAGAAAACTGACCTATGTGTCATTTTCATTGATACCAAATTTTGATTTATTAGCTGTCCACGAGCGACTGTCCAAAAGAATACGTACATTATTGTGGATTTTCCGGTCAAGGGCAGAGTTTATCCTTTAGCCTGTAAAGCCGCTTTCAAAGTAATCGAAATCTGAAGATGGTATATTTTATAAATATTGCTTCTACGAAAGCCCCAAGACCCCTACCAATATAAGCTATCACGTTCTAGACATCGAGCTCTCCAGGGAGATGTTTACTTTATTTATCTTATTACTCTCAGCCATCACGCGTAAACCTCTACACAGACGCAAACACAACATTTTTCTGAAGTATCTATCTATGGCTGATTTGATATTTTAGGCTGAGTCTATTGACATTATCAAGATCTGCGTCAAATTAGAACTAAAAACCAGACAAGTGCAAGTCGAACTCGCCCAGTTCCGTTAAAGACTATTATTTTTTATGATTTAATTACAAATGTATGGTATGTATGGTATGTAATGGATTTTCATACGAATTTCCTGGACAGTTATTGAGATTTCTTGGACACTTTCAAATAGGTCGCCAGGATGAAGTATTTGCTGGTAGGTCCTTACAATATGCAATAAATAATGCAATAACAAAAATATATAATTTTTATTGATTTAATAGTTATATTTAAAACCATTGAATACTTAAAATGTAACCTCAATGAGCGTTTATCTTGTTGTTTTTTTTTTTTTAGTTCTCAGCGTTCCTTTAAATGGCGTTGTCCATGAAGAAGGCTGCATGGCGGTAAATACCTTTGCCCAGCTGGCAATAATAGAAAGGTTGCGTAGGTAAAAGCAGGAATTTATGTTGCTTTATATTTTAGTTAAAAGTGTTTTGTGCAAATAAATTACAAAATGAGTTCAGAAGCGGGCTCTGATATAGATTGTACTCCACTAATGCTTTGCTGAAGAAATCAATAACAATAAACATTACTAATCGCCCAAATATGAGCAAGTAAGTAACTTTTAATATTTCCTAGTCAGTTTATTTTATTTGATGGAACTCGTTATCATGAAAAACATGAAAATGCTCATTTTATTTTTGAGAAAAGCACTATACTTCCTTCGACCAATAAATAGCAATCCTGGCATCGTATATAAGAGTCCTGACTCTACGGACTCGGACTTTTAACTTACTCGTCCAGGATTACTTATTTCCTGGTCTTAGCAGTAATGTACTAATAATAAAATGCCCCCCCCAGTGAAATACTAAGTTGATTATTGTCTCCGAAGCAATAATAATAAAGAATGGTCCTTATTTCAATTTGCAACCGTCCTCGTAAGTGATAGAAACGCTGCTTGTATCAATTTGTGAAAACATCATATTTTAGTTCGTTTGTTTGTTCTGGGCACAGAATTTATGGCGTTGTAACTTGTTTAGTATTTGACACAGCATAACCCATAAGTATCTCTTGACGCTGAGCCGCCGGTTTCTTAGAAGGTAGCGAGTATGTTCAATCATTCAGGCTTTGAATTAATCAACAACCTGTCCAACTTATATCAACAATCAATTAATTATTCCACCCCAAGGTAACAAACTTGAGTTAATCTAAGCTGAGTGGTTGAAGTACATACGGGCGCTCTGCAGTGCCCAGCGCCCGTAGTTAGAAGAGTCTGATGTCTTCGTATTCAGGTTAATCTACAACTAGAAGCATGGTTACAGCCTAGCCAACAATTAAGAAAAGTTAAATTTCGTTTTAAGCATAGTTTTCTAATTGTGAATATAAAATTGATAGTAAACAAAAACTGGCTTTTGTACCTACAGTAAAACGAATAAATGTAAATATTTTTCTCTTCTTAAATAAATCATCTGTCACTTTGACATCTGTCAAAAAATCTATTTAAAAAACGAATCATCTGTCAATTATTCAGAAAATAAGGGTTAAAAATATCAATCATCTTTGAATGGAACTACTGCGAATAGGTCTAATTTTGATATTCGCTGTAGTTCCATTCGTAGCAATCAATAATGCGTAATGGAACTACTGCGAATAATTTTTTTGGAAAATTCGCAGTAGTTCCTTCATGGAACTCGGCAATGGAACTAGTGCGAACTAATGTCTTTTTTTGACTAACTAGAGAATCTAAAATTATATACGTTTGCGGTAAGGAGTTGTTAATTTTTTTAATATGTATGTATGTATGTGTATGCACTCTTTTGTAACCTGTTATCTCTAGAACGGCTAAAACATTTTTTTTTACTTTGTGAATTTTTAGTTACATATGAGGACGCTGCAGTAAAAAAATATTATATTTGTCTTTGAGTATTTTCATAAGACAACTGTACAAACTAGTACTTCAAAGTATTACAATATAAAAATGTAAAATTCGGTAACTTCGACAACTGGGCCACAGACATAGTATAAGTACATAGTACTAGCAGACTAAACCTGAGGATTAAATAGCGTGGCAAGTTTTCATAGAAAAAATAAGCTATATTTAAGCTACATGGTACAAGAGACGTATAAAAATGGGTTGTTTTGGTTGGCCTATGCTTGAAACATATTTTTTACTAAAACTAATCTCTCGTATGTATTTTCCTTTGCCATAAAAAATTTGAATTGATTTGAATATCGCCCTAAACTTTAAGCTCTTTTACGTAAATAAAAAAAAGTGTACACGAAAGTTCTGTAGTTGTGTGTGCCTAAAGAGTTTTTATGACTTACCTTAATAAAATATTTTTAAATATATAAAAATAAATATTTTATCTTTATAAAAGCTTTTTCATTGTTTTTTGTTAATATATACACTTTTATATATGCAAAAAAAGAAATAATAATTTCGAAATATATTTCGATCCACTAGGGGTCGTCGTCAGTCGAATATTAATATAATGTAAAGGTGATCTAAATTGGCAGTATAGACAAGACATCTTTTATATATTTATTGTTTTTTGTTAATATATACACTTTATACAAAATATTAATATAATATTCGACTGACGACGACCCCTAGTGGATCGAAATATATTTCGAAATTATTATTTCTTTTTTTGCATATATATAAAAGTGTATACATTAACAAAAAACAATAAATATATAAAAGATGTCTTGTCTATACTGCCAATTAAGATCACCTTTACATTCGGTTAAGTCATACTTGTTCACCACCTACAGATTTGCTGGAGTTGTCTATTAGTGATAAGTTCATCTTTCTACAACGATAAATATTCAAATCTCTGTGTTTAGTGTTTATTTTATTTTGTGGATGGATGGATTCGAAAATAAACAATTCAAGACTACTCGAACTTTAACAAAGAAGGCAATTACGAGAAAACTCAGCCGAGATATAAAGCCTTCTTTAAATGCGGTCAACTTTAAATTTAACTTTTAAAATAAACTTTATAAATATCCCAACAAGTTTTGCAATTTATCGGATAAAGAAAACATAAAAAGCGAAGCAAGGTTTTCCTGTGGATAAAGTGAGACAACTTTGTTGGTTACAATTCTGTGCCTCCGGTAAAAAAACCGGCCAAGTGCGTGTTTGGCCACGCACAGTGTAGGGTTCCGTAGTTGCCCAGTACAGATTTTACCATTTTCTTGGAGAAATTGATATGTATACACATGCCAAATTACAGCTTTCTATTACAAATAGTCCCTGAGCTAAGCCGTGGACAGATGGACATGGCGAAACTATAAGGGTTCTTTGCCAGACTACGGGACCCTAAAAACCGAACTTTACAGGAGTACCGAAAAAGAAAATTTTTTGCACATAAAATTATTTTTCGCAAACCACGCCACATTTTATACCCAAAATCAAAGTGTCATATTAATAACCCAAAAATGTGATATATTAGTATATCACCAAAATACAAAAATATAGCAAAAAAATGTACAAGATATCGAAATTCTAGTTGCAACATTTTGTGGAGAAAAAAAAGGAGCAAAGTGGTAAGAAGTGGGTCGGTGCAACCCACACTATAGGTACCAGAAATAAACATAAACTTGCTGCTCCAGAATTGAGACTCCACAAAACAAGTACTTCCTTTGTTGGTTATAGTATTCGTTTTTATAACAAAATACCAAAGGAAATACTTGATCTTTCAGAAATTTTAAACAACATGTTAAGAAAAATCTTTACAAGAATGCTTTCTATAGTATTGGTGAATATTTGGAAGATAAAAATGCACGGTGTTAATTAATCTCTAACTTTTTATTGTATATAGGTACTTAAATTCCCAAGTAGTTTATGTATTCTATTTCTTCTATGTTGATTTTATAATAGTCTGTGCATGTTATTTTATAGGTTTATCATTATTTAAGATACTTACTTACCATTAAAAAAAAATTATACTGTGTAATGCATATATATACTTATAATATAGTTTGATATTTTCTGTATATGCCGAGGAAATTTGTTATATTTGTCAAGCTACCGCTGGCTCTCCTCCCTTGCTTAGTGTGGGGGCCATTGTAATGTCTTAACTGTGTATTTTTATTGTACTTATCCTTATTTTGTATTTTGCTTTGTGTTGTGTACTGTTATTTTGAATAAATAAATGAATTGAATGAATTGAATTGAATTGAAATTATTTCAAGGCTAAGGGTTGTTGCAATACAAAAATTCACATTATATTCTTTTCAATATGATATTTTATAGATAAATGTATTCAATTTATTCTGACTAAAAAAGATAGAACAGGAGGATAAAGAGATAATATAATAATTTCATTTTGTTTTTTTTATTAAGTTACTCAATTTTGGTCTGATTATCCGACTTTCTCTTGTCCTGTACTTTTATCTCTTTACTAAAACAATGTTGTATTAATATAATAATGATGATCGAAAAAAAAAAACATGATCTTGCTAAGTTTCTTACCCTTCTTCTTAGCAAGACTAACCGAATGGGCGGGGTTAGGCATATATTTATATATGTAACGAATTAGTATTTAGTATATGGTTAGCTATCATTATCATATTGTAGATATATATATTATTGTATACATTAAATATACTCAAAGTATGGCTTGGCCGTTTCATGGAACTATTGCATAACATAATATTAAAAAGTCCATAGGAGTGTCTGCCTGATGGCTGCGAAACGGCCAAGCCATACTTGTTGATGAAGATGTAGGTTTGTAGAGTTAGGGCTTGTAGAGTTAGGCTTTGTGGAGTTAAGAGCTAGGCTCTACATGAGATCTGATACTTTTTAACCGTGAAAACGTTATGAGCTTCTGAGTCTTGGCGACCTAGTTTACATGAAATGTTTTTGATGGGATACCACTTACTTTTAGAGCACTAGTGATGAAAAATACTTTTTTGTGCCTTTCAATTGAATTATTATAGGAGTCTTCAGTATGAATTGAGCTATATAAACGAAAGTTACCTTATATAAGGTGACTTTAATTTGTACAGCCAAACTCATACTGGAGGCTTGGTAAGTGATCAGCAACACGGGTCGATAACACTTTTTGCTAATTTCGTAAAATTAAATCTTGACTTCCCATAGTAATTGACTCGGGGATGCGCTTGCGTTTGCAAGGAACACGAAAAGAATATATTTATGAACTTCCCAAAAAGGGTCATCGAACCTTGCTACTGAGCACTTACCGAGTCTTCAGTAAGAATTTGGCTGGATAAATTAAAATCACCTTATATATGAGACGACAAATCATTTTGTATGGGTAAATACTTCTTCTGAGGCCTTAGATAAAACTAAAGAAAGATACGGTACCGCGCGGCACTGCAAATATAGGCCTAATGGGCCTGTTTTGTGCAGCTTGTCTCGCTCGCGCCACTGTCAAAGCTAGTCGCTCTATCTCTGTCGTTCGGTGGCGCTTGTCAAAAAAGAGGTCCATTTTTCAGTTGACGATAAAAGAACGTACCGTATCTACCTTTTGTTACATCAATGGGTAAGGCATCGTAATCTGACCATCTTACCTTAACCTAATTCCACACAAAAATAAAAGCCCGAATCCTAATCTCTGAGGCAAGCGACACGTTTTATTTAAGATTCATGAATTCTAATTTCAAAAAAATATGAATCTCGTTAAAATTCTAATGTGATGCTTAAATTATCACGCGGAAATCCCAAAGAAATAATTAGTTCCTCAACAATTAGCTCGGGACGAAAATTATGTATGAGTTTCTAGTTGGAAATTTGTTATGATTACAAATTATTTTGATTTTAGGGTTCTGTAAGAAATGCTGGACAAGGAATATAATGAAATAATTGGGTGAAATGAAAATAATATTACAAAAAAAAATTACAGAAAGCAATGTCATGTTTGACGTTTCAATACATACAAATCCACGCATGCAATACATACCTACTCTGACCCTTCTGCTGCCCCTCGGTGCAAATGTGACACCATCGAGCGTGTGAGAACTATTCGTTACCTTGGCGTTATTCATGATGACAAACTTAACTGGCATGAGCAATATAAGCATATCGGAACTCTCTCCGGGCGTATAAGAAAACTGTCCTTCGTTTTTGGCTCTCTTAGAAATATACTTATGCCAAAACTTAAACTAAGTGTCTATTACACTATGTGCCGAAGCTTGCTTTCATACTGTGTTGATTCTTGGGGTGGCGCAGCTAAACCCACTATGCTCAATTAGAAAGAGCCCAGCGGATAGTAATAGCCCTGACCTCTTACACCAAGAAAGCAAAATATTGACTGCACGAAGACTTTTCATTAGAAACATAATCCACTTCCAACAAAAATAGTCAGACAGTTAGATTAAAAGGCAAGCGCAAGGTCCTGAAAATAAATTTGGCTTTCGCACATCGATTTAAGAATTTTTTAGGTCCATACATGTATAATAAAATTCACAAAGAAATATGGGTCTTTCAATGGTTTTTGTTTTAATATGCTGAGTCAACTACTTATCTGATCAATGGAAAACTTGGACACGTGTTTTTTCAGACCTCTGTCTTTCCGTTGTCAAGTCGGTTACCTAGTTGGACACATTTCGCTCGATAGATTTTATTCTTGAAAATGATGCCTTTTAAGTTATTATTTCGTTTTATGTCTTATCGGCTTGAGTTTTATGTCTGAAATTACTGCTATAACAAGAAAACATGGTTTATTTTCCGATGTCAGGTGGAAAATCTCCTACATCAAATACTTTTTCGTAAAATTCAGAAAAACCTCCAAAATTCACTAATTTTGCGTGCCGCCAGGGCGCGAAGCGAGCATTCTAATTTAGACTTTCTGACAACATTCTGAAGTTAAAAATCGGTCAGTAAGATTATCGTGCACCAGGGGTAAGGCCTTAAGACGACTCTATTCGTCCCAACTCCCATACTAGCGCAGTTCGCTGATCATATATTTATTTATAGGTTCTTGCTTATTACTTTTTCTTTTTCAACATGTCCTATACAATATCCATAACGTGAAATTAAAATATTTATCAAAATCAAATAAATAAAAAAGTAAAAAGCGCATAAAGTCCTGCATTTTACACATATTTTGATGAATGTTTATATACCTAATGTCCTAGAAGCGATAAAACAAATTAAATAATATTAGTTACATAGCATAGTATATTTTATACTATTCAAAACAATTTTTGATTAATTTCGATTTTTTGGATATTTCTCCTGAAATCATAGGAACCACAGAACCATTCTCGTGTTAAAAAAAACAAATTATACTTGGCTCATCAAAGTCATGTGAAGAGATAGAAAACCTTCTATGTACTATTTCTTAGATCTTCTCCTAACAATAGCCTATGTAAAAAATATATAATATGTTTTAATTATATTACTTTGTAATTTCTCAATTAACCTCAACTATTAAATATAAGCAACAAACAAACCATATTTATACATCCTCACGACCTCCACGTTGTAATTACTTAAGTAGTAAGCAAATAATTTATTTGTAAGAATTTGGTTTTACAATAAGTTGTTGTATAGGTAAAGGTATATATAAAACAGTCCCACAAATTCAACCATACAATGGCGTACAAATATTCGAGTTACAAATGTTAGGACTCATCAAAATTAAACTGAATAATCATTAATTATATAAGGTGGAATCGTAATACCTGCCACGGATGAAATAGGAGATACTATTATGTTTATAGATTACAATAGTGAAGATAATTTATTGATCTAACTTCATAAATTTTTCCATACAAACAAATGTGCGTATAAATTTAAATTCATTTAATTGTATGAAACCGTCCGTCAAAGGACGCCGCTCTATCCAAGCGAGCCACTCGTCAAATAGTCAAAGGGCAGACCGCCTGCCGCCACCCCGTCCCCCACTACCCCATTCGTCGCACGCGCTTGTTTTTGTTTGTTGTTGTGCCCCCACCCCAGTTCGCTGTTTTCGCTGGTCGCAGAGGTGCGTATCTCGCGCGCATTCTTTAAAAATGCCTCCTAGACCACGATATTCAAATCAAGAATATCTTGAGATGGTATCGTGCTACCGCGAGTGTAACAACGTAACCGCGCATGCAGTAAACCTATACGAGCAGAGATTTGGTGTACGAGTGAGCCATCATACCATTGTGTACGGCCAAACCGGACATGATATTAGAACTGTGCGAGAACTAAAAAGGCGCATCAAGCGCGCTTTTCAGCAAGTAAAAAGTGAAACTGACACCTTAAATAAAGTGCAAAGACATGTACGCAAGCGTGCCTACATTTGTGTGCAACGCGAAGGCGGACTTGTGCAACAGTTTTGTAGATAAATAATACTGTTGTAAATTATGCAAATAACTGTAGCTAAGGTGTAATTGGTGTAAATAAGGTACAATTGGTGTAAAAATGTAAAGACTGAACATAATGTTTTTGTGTAATGTGTACCTACGGCAAAACATAATCAGGAGACCCGGCTTTAAGTGTGATGGGAAGTTTACCATCTTATTACATCAGTTTTTATCTGCGGAATGAATTAGAGGAATGCAATAACTGGTAAGTGCACTTTTAAACTTTTGCCTGCGTATTATTGGGTACTGGTTGGCCAACAGATCCAGCCGTTTGGAAATTTAACAGTACCCTAATTAGTTAATTTACCGGTGTCTTAATGACCAATGACGAAGAGTAATTTGCAATGTATTTCGTATTTACATCTACTTTGCGTGTGAGCGTAAGCACATTGGAGAGGCATGCAATGGCACCTATTCTCGTGTAGCACTTTTAAATTTCGAGCTAAAAAAAACCAAGAATTTTCATAGCAAAATAGACCTTAACGCGGAGGGATGACAGTTAAATGAGCTTGTATTATTTTGGGTTTTCACAACTCTACATTTAAGTTTGTGCTACACAGAATAGGTACAAATATCTCTACCTGGTAGAGATGAACTGGGCAGCTGATTTCATTCATTGAACGGTTAGAAAGAGATAGCAATTGTTATCATTGACTAAACGACTCGTCAAGCGTAATTTGTGAACCACGTTATGCAGAATGAAGAAAATGTTTATTTAATTACTTTACCTTCTCAAATTTATTTAACTATTCCGGGGTACGGAATTTCTTCACTAATGTAATCTATAAACATAATAGTTTCTCCTATTTCATCCGTGGCAGGTATTACGATTCCACCTAATATACTAACAAAATACACATATTCATACACGTGACACGATCTTCGTAAGACATCACATTTACATCACATTATAACAAATAATAAAGATAAAAACCTTACAAAATAATCTTATAACTATTTAGCATTGTCAATATTTTAACCTAAATATTCATTATTGGGATAAAAACAGTTCGTGTATTAAAAAATCTTGAGTTTGTATTTAAATTAAGTCAAAGGTAATATTTTAATGTCGTACATAATATGTTATTATTATAGTTGGGAATCTGGTGGCATTTAACGATTAGAGAGTGTAGTGGAGTCGTTATTGAGTTTATTTTATTATTGAACGAATGAATGAACGATATTTTTATCATAATTTAAGACATAATTGTTTGGTAATTTAAAATTAAATAGCACCTATTTTAGATTTCCTCGTCAAGTTGGCCCTATTCCACAGCACAGAATTAAACAAGATGCGTGGAATGTCGAAATCAAATACCATTCGGAATTATTGTTTATGTGACTTAAATTTAAATCACTTAAAAACGTTTGTATATCTTTAAGGAGAGTAGTAATAACTGAATACACAAATATCGGAATTATCCGGACATTCTAGGACCGAAAACTAACTGCCGTTCATTCGAGAAAATGATGATGGATAGAGTGTGGCGACATATCGAAAAAAAACCCACAACGCAACAAGAGCTTCTTCACGACAAAAATAAATAAAAGCACGTTAAAACATCCCAACAGTACAACAAATCTAACAAATTAAATCCAATTCATGATTATTTTAACTTTTTATATAAATGAGAACCACATAATTGAAAATATGTACGATCTCATTATTTGCTAAGATATATCAGTTTTATAATACGACAATAACACCGCAGTGATTATAAAATTTTTCTGAAATGTCGATTCTAAAAGTCAAGGTTAAATACCGAAGTCATTATGAATGCTGATTTGACAGAAATAACTTGACACATTTTATTGATTAAGCAAATAACTTCATTCGACTTCTATCTATAATCCTCGAATGTTATATAGGTACGCGATCCGTGTACCTTGTGTTTTATTTGATTTGTTATTATTTTTAAAGTTTTCTTTATTTTAGTAGGTGGTTATTTATTGTAATTTTTATTTTATTTGGTAGACTGGCACTAAGCTATAAAATGGACCGTAACCGGGCTTTTCAAAAATCACGGGCGGAAACGTTTTTTCTCCGAGAAACAAAAGAACACATCGTGCAATATTATAGTTCCTGGTGAAAATGAAATTATAAGAACGTGGTGATTTTTTTGTCGAAAGCACCCGAATTACGGGCTGACTCTGATACTGCTGCTTGTATTGAAAAGATGGATGAAATGTCTGGAGTATCAATGGCACCTATATATCGCATCATAAGAGAATTTATAGCGATGAAAATGTCACCAATATCAATATTTTCAAATCCACAAAAATGTGGTCCAAAGCTTTAATTTGACGATAAAATTGATGACTTTACTTTATGTTCTGAGTATTGAGTATCGCTAATAGACCACTTTTCGCTAAAAGTAATATTTTTTGCGCTTTTTTTCACCTTTCCATAGAAATTGAGTCATCTGATTCTAAAAGTTTGTACAGGGAAGTGAAAAAAAAATCGTCCAAAATACTTTTTTTTTCATTATATGTGACCCGTCATAATATGTTACGACCTTATATAAAATCATCACGATGAATTTAAAATATTGAAATGCAAAATAGTAAAAAAGGTTTTAGCCCCCGATATTTTCAAACGTCACCATTCTCTCGAATAAATGGCAGCAGTTTAGTAAGGAAATTAAAAATTCACAGAACAACAATTTTCAGATTATCCATGACATAAATCTCTGCAGTTAAACCTAGGTTTACCCAGGTAATGTTGTACAAAACTTTGGGGATCGCCTCGCTCCGCTCCGCTTCACTCGGCTCCTAATATGTATTTACATGTCCACCTAACCACTCCTCCTCCCTTCACTCGTCGTCGCTACCTATTTTCGATTGTCTTTACCCGACTTCCAGCTTTACCCGTAACATATCTATTAGAAGCGTTTAAAGACATCGAACATACGAAAATTGTAATGAAGTGAGGATAAGGCAACTGGTTGATATACATGTGGCGTAATAATACTTAGTTTCATACATTTACGACCATAGAGATAAAAATAAAAATTAATGAAATTAGATGTCTGTATCTAATTTTTATCGTCGCTTCGTAATCATGTTAAGTTTGTTCGCCACATTCACATAAAATTCTTGTTATTTTTAGTTTTAATAATTTTAAAGTTTGAGTGACATTTAACGTGATATACTTTAATAACTTATAATATATTTTATATCCCGAATTAATATAATCATTCAGTCATTCATTCAATTATACAAATATTACATAACAACGACTCCATTTCACTCTCTAATCGAAACGCCACGAAAAGTCCCAACTCTAGTTATTATATATAAATACATAATTGTATATTCAACTTATAACGCATGCAATATATTATTTTAAATAGCACTGGGTGCCTTCTGGCGAAAACCAAATATAAGATCCCATGGAACGGAGAAATTCTAGTAGGTATGGGATCAAATTAAATTATATTATGTATGTGCTTAGTTAGTTGCTTTTTATTTATTTTTTCTCTCTTTTATTATAAGATAATAACACTAGAATTAAGTAAATGAAGAACTATAGTCCATTCAGAATTAGCTGGCGTCTTTCCACTTGAACATAAACAATAGGGGTAGTAAACCAAACACTCATAGAGCCCATCTATTTTTAAAGGGGCCGTTTCGGCCTTATCTATTTTGTTGCAAACCGACCAGTGTTGATACTTTCTACTGAACTAATATGTTCGAAGTTTAAAAAACAACAGAGTGGTATTTTTTTTTTTCTTATATTATTAAAGGGAAGATAACATAAGGAAAGTATCAAAAACGATTGAAACACCGCCTGCCGCACGTGTTTTATAAGTGTTTATAAGTGTTTATTGTTTCGTTCAGGCGAATTCACCTGCCACGACTTAATCCTATAGTTATTGCTAATGACGGTCTCAAGTGGAAACACACCAGTTTAATATTGAATGGACTACAACATTTAAAGAAAATAAATTACGTCTAATTATTATGTTTCTATTCGAGAATAAGCTATATGAGTGTGTATACTAGGTATTGTATAACCCCTTTGGCCAAGGCCTGTACGATGCACGAGGCAGAAAGTGATGTGTGGTACTTGACATAGGGCGTTCACCTATCGTTTTCCTATTATCTAAGGAAGCACGTTTTATTGATAAAGGTAACCACTGTGTTCAGTACATTAAGTTGTTTTAGTGAATATTTGTTGTAAGATTCTGGTTTATAATTGGATACCTTTGTTTGAGATGAACAATGGGATTGGAGCTCTAAATAAAGCCTCGCTGTTATCTTTTCCGCTTTTCTACGAAACTGCGAGCCTCTGTACTACATAAGTATAAAGGCGTATTTCTCACAAACGTAAGAAAGAAAGCTTTGTTCTTGAAACAAAATACAGTGGTTTATTTGCTGTTGATAATTCAAACGAAAAGTCATTCCGAAGATTTTCTGACAGATCCTTTATGTATGATTTACGGATGTGCATCCCATATTTTTCGTTAGGTAACTTACAAATAACACTAACTTAATTAAGAAAAATATTTATTTTTCCGGTAAATAACAAAAGTTAATTTAAGTTTTCAGTTGCATATCAGTAGGAATATTAAAATATTACTATAAAACGTACACTTTTAAATTACTCTATATGATGTGTACACATTTTTAAATCTACAATATTTATATGGAAAAACACAAAAAATATATATATATTTACAATTATCGATATATTTCGGCCCACGGTATTTGGTCACGGTCATTTTTTTGTATTTTTCCGTATAAATATTGTAAATAAAGGCTCAAAAAGAGTAAAATATACATTTATTCATTTTTTAATCATTGATTTATTTTTTAAATTCTAGAACTAAAGTCGTTTAGCTCCAGTATGCAGTGTAAGCAATATATGGTCTATTAAGAATCCCTGAGTGACTATCTCTTTCCATTAATTGCATAAGACTCCAGTCATAAAACAGTCTAATGAAAGGTAGTTAGTACTTGTGTATGATCAAGCTGTTAGGATTTCAAGTATGGTATCACCATTGGCCGTCAAGCCAACAAGTTTACAGTTAGGACCTCACACTACCTATACATAGATAAGGAAAAGTTGAGAAATTCAAAGAGACAGCAAACAACGGTTTTGACATCCCTTCCCATTGCAGTAGCCATGTAGGAGGTAAAACCGAATCTCGGTGCAAAAAGCAACTCATAATATTGTTTTCCTTACTTTTGAATAAAAACTATGCAAAAATTACGTTTTAAAGCAATTAGCGGAAATTGAGTACTAATACAGATTGCGCCTAACTTCTAGTCCCATACATTTAGAAGAGCGGCCCATACATCGTGTTTAGACGGGATTAAAAGTTTGGCGCGACCTGTACTCTTAAACTTGTAAAGCCTACTCAGCTGTGATAGTTTTCCTTTTAAATTCATTCATTATATACGAGTATGTTACAGGTAAAGCCCGAAGTCGTCGGGTAAAGTCCGAAAAAAGTCAAAAATAGATACGACGACGAGCGAAGCACGGAAGAGCGTGTTAGGTTGACATGTTAATAAACATTGGGCGCCGAGCGAAGCGGAGCGGATCGAGGCGACCCCCGAAGTTTTGTATAAAATTACCCGGGTAAATCTAGGTTTAACCTATCTTCTAGTATTACCCGTAACATATACTACTTCTGTGAATTTTTTCACATATCCATAAACAACCGTTTAGCTCGCAAGGGGGAGGGGACACTCCACTCTTACAAAAATTTGCACTTTAAAACTTAATATTTCGCCAACGGATCCCTAAATCGAAAAATGGTTTTCATACACCCACAATGTTTTTGAACGACCTATCTAACGATACCCCACACTATGAGATAGATGAGAAAAAAAAATCATTCCCAATTTACGTCTAAGGGAGGTAACCTTAAGAAATATTTTGTTCATGATTTTATTTTACTGTTTCGTCGGCGTGATTAATGTGTATACTCATGCCAAATTATAGCTTCTAGCACTAATAGTCTATGAGCTAAGCCGCGGAGGGACGGACGGACAGATGGACATGGCGAAACCAAAAGGGTTCCTCGTCGGACTACGGGACCCTAAAAACGTAAATTTAACGGATTTTATACAACAAAAGTGAAGCCGAATGTGTTTTTAATGATTGAGATAAAATAAAAAATTGTATACTAATGGCGCATGAAAAATTTTGATATTTTTTTAGTAATAATGTGTTCGAAAACCTTCACAGTATTGCCATTATTTTGTATTTATTGGAACATTTTATTTCTAATATTACAATACAACACAACACACAGTCGAGGGAATGCATCTTGCAAGTTTCAAAGAAATAAAATATCATAAAAGAAAGTAAATATTACTATAATAGTTATTGTTATTACATATCTAATATCACACGCACACGATTTCTTCGATTGGCCTTTTAGGCAGGTTGTGAATATAATCTTGCAATGCGATCATAGAGAGGAATAAGGAAAATCACACTTAGAACGGCATCAATAAGGTACCTTCAAAGACCTTACAGAATGCTAGTTTAAGACAATTGTAAGTTATTAGTTCTTACATCAGCATAAGTAGGATGATAATAGGATTAAGAAACGCCCAAACGTATGTATTCACCATATAACAGTGCGCCCAATTCCACACTTACAGACGTTTGAACGTTATTATAAGAGCAAGTACGAGTCGGACTCGCCCACCGAGGGTTCCGTACAAATTAAAAAAAGTTTAAAAATCTACAAAATCATTTGGTCACCCGTACTATTAAGACCGCGCATACCGTTGCTTAACCTCGATGATTTTTTTATGATTTAATTACAAATGTACAGTTTTATAAGGAAAGGAAAACAATAACATGACGTGCATTTTGCACCAAGATTTGGTTTTACCACCTTAAATGTAATACCGCAGAATAAAATAATAGTACCACAAAAAAATAGGCGTATATCACATAACATGACGTAAAAGAAAACAATAGAAACAATAATAACGTAGGGAGAAACATTTGATGGCACAGGTTTCCAGAATATTACTCAAAAGGCAATTGCCGAACGAACGTTTCAACCTGTTACTCGTGTATCTACAAAATCCCTAAGAACAAAGGTCGTAAGCCCTTGATTCAAGGGAAAATCGAACAATGAGAATTATTTGATTCATTCCGCGGAATGTTAAGGTTCCAAGCCACAAAGATTCATCTCAAACACTTGTCCGACTGAAGTTTGTACGACCTGTATAGTGAAATACATATCAACCTATACACATGGGTAGGTCTTTGTACCTTTGTATCTTATATCCTTTACTAAAGAGTTATGCAAGTGTGTAACTTGACGTGTTCTTCACTATACAATCAACCACGCTAATAGTTGTACCCTTGTACGTTCTTTAAATGATTTATGATTTGCAGAAATACTTTAGTATTTTATGATAAACAGTGCTTTTTTCTAATTCATAATTAATAAAATTATAGAATGCATTTAACATTTTACAAGTTTATGTCCGTGCGATTTAGGTCTATTAAGTAATCTAATTTCAAATTCAAATAATTTCAATTCCAAATTGTACCAGACTAATGCTTCAATCAGGAGAGCGAAATATCTACTTAAGTAATTTCAATTTCAGCAATACATATTTGAAATGTACTAATTGCATTTTGGAAATCATATTATATTTATTTGTCTACCTAAGTACTATGTGTAGTAAACTGAGTAATCTTTGTAATTTAATACATTAACCTGTCTATTTGTTTAAGCAATTTACAGTCGCCAGTTTTAGTTTTTAAATTAATATATATCAACATGAACGCGTTTTTAAAAGCTGTAATTTACTCTGTCATTCGCAACATTATTGAGTGAAGGGCTTCGTTACCAAAAAATCTAAGTGCGATGATGACACACGCACCGGAATAATAATAATGATAATCCATCCATCCATCCATCGCCTGTTTCGTACACTGCTGGACATAGGCCTTTCCAGGATTTCGCCACTCTTGGCGGTCTTCCTAGAAGAAATGCCCATACTCACACACGCTGGACAAACGGGTTGATGAGCGCGGTGCCGAAACTCTTGCACCAGTGACGCCGCTGCCCGTGACTAGTCTGTTATATATAAGGCCTGGTAATTGGGGATGGATATACCGCCATCCATCGGTCCCAGGCAATGGTGGGCCGGCCGCCTGGTTTTTTTGCCTGAGAGCTGTCTCTTACTCTCCCCCGAATAACTTCGGGAGGATTTGCGAGTAAGATGGTGGTACCTCCACAGTCGAGCCCGGCATCCGCTATCCCACCTAAAATAATAATAAGAATTATTATTTTGTCTTCAAAACACATAAATAATGAAAACTTGTATCAATATTACCGGTAGAAAACAAAATGGCCAGGGCTCGGCAGGGTCCTGCTTGTGAATACACAAGTACGAGCTGATTTTCAGTCCTGGCCAAATATGAAATGAAATGAATACTTTATTTTTGCAATGTAGGTACATAAATACACATGTTGCACGTTAGAATATATTAAATAAGTAAAATAGAATAGAATAGAATAGAATAATCGTTTATTGACTCATAATTTAGCCTAGTTATACAATTATACTTCTTATAATATAGTAAAACTAAAAACAATTTAAAAACAAGGCTATAAAGAGTTCAGGATAGTGATCTCTGCTCTCCGTGCTAGTTGAAACTGTTCTACAGCAGAGCAGCGCCCATTACCCCCCCACTGTTTATATGTACCCATAATAAAAAACTAGGTTTTCAGCTCTATGGTAAATAGTAAAGTACATTTTCATTCAAATTACATTTATTTACATAATTAAATGATAAAATTTTGTATTAAAATGAGAAAAAAAATAAAATAAAATGTATTATATTCTAACATGCAATCATG
The DNA here is from genome assembly GCA_910592155.1 of Ypsolopha scabrella. Classification (NCBI taxonomy): domain Eukaryota; kingdom Metazoa; phylum Arthropoda; class Insecta; order Lepidoptera; family Ypsolophidae; genus Ypsolopha; species Ypsolopha scabrella. The sequence goes on from OU342964.1 coordinate 2,127,027, forward strand.
CGACATTAACAAAATTGATATATATACATATATATATATTTATAAATCTATGTGGTTGAAGGTAGCTTTATTTTATAAATAAATTGTACATAACATAATGCCCTGGTGAGGCTCGTCTATGTTTTCAGACTTGGTTGTGGTACGGCAAACCAAAAAATGGCTTGTTTTACGACCGCATGTGCGAAACAAGAAAAGTCTTTAAATCCAAACTAAAGTGGTGCCAAAATAACGAACGGCAGATAAAAATGGACATCATTGCTGAGCACCATCATAATAAAAATTTTAGTAAATTCTGGAAAAATACAAACAAGCTGATTCAGAGACCTGCCCTCCCTGTGAGTGTAGCCGGAGTACACGAGCCCACTGACATTGCTAACCTGTTTAAAGAGCATTTTAGAGTTCGATCTTCACTGGGGCCTTCGTCTCTGGGGACTCATGATGAGGCTGTTGTGAGGGAACGTAGCGTCACTATCAGTGCAAAAGATGTAGAAACTGTCATCAAAGGCATGGTCAGAGGGAAGAGTCCTGGTCACGACAGCCTCAGCATTGAGCACTTGAAGTACGCAGGAGTTCATCTACCCAGAGTGCTTGCCATGTTTTATACGCTGTGTCTTGGCCATTCATACCTACCTGAAAAGTTAATGCGTACAGTGGTAGTCCCAATTATTAAAAACAAAACGGGAGACACTTCTGACTTGGCCAACTATAGACCAATATCTCTAGCTTCTGTAATCGCTAAGGTTCTGGACAGTCTGCTTGATAGACATTTGAATAAGCATATTTTTCTTAATGATGCGCAGTTCGGATTTCGTTCAGGTCTCTCCACGGAGAATGCTATCTTTTGTCTCAAGCGGACTGTCGAGTACTATACAGCCAGGAATACCCCCGTGTTTGCATGCTTTTTAGATCTCTCTAAAGCATTTGATCTTGTATCGTATGATGTGTTATGGGACAAACTAAGAAGAGAGACCACTGTACCAGACGAGATAATATGTCTGTTTAAACATTGGTATAACAACCAGAAAAACAAAGTTATGTGGGGAGGAGCCTTCTCGGATGAATATGGGTTGGAATGCGGGGTCAGGCAGGGTGGGTTATCCTCTCCCCGTCTTTTTAACCTGTATATCAATAAGCTACTCGATGAGCTCAGCGGCACCAACGTCGGCTGTCATGTAGACGGAGTCAGCGTCAATAACATAAGCTAAACTGACGATATGGTGCTGCTGAGTCCATCGGTAGGCGCGTTGAGGAGGCTTCTTTCCATATGCCAATCGTATGTTGAGGCGCATGGCCTTAAGTACAACGCAAAAAAGAGCGAGTTTTTAGTATTCAAGGCAGGGTCTAAAACTTATCCTATTGTGCCTGAAGTCAAACTCAGCGGTACCTCGTTGTCCAGGGTCAAGCACTTCAAATACTTGGGGCACTGGGTTCGAGAGGACCTCAGTGATTGTATGGATATAGAGAGGGAGCGCAGGTCGCTGGCTGTCCGATGTAATATGCTTGCCCGCAGATTTGCACGGTGTACGAATCAGGTAAAGGTGACGCTCTTCAAAGCATATTGCCAGTCCTTTTACACGTGCAGTCTTTGGGTGGACTACACGCAGCGGGCATACAGCGACCTGCGTGTCCAGTATAATAATGCTTTCAGGATGCTTTTGGGGTTACCGCGATATTGCAGCGCCTCTGTCATGTTCGCGGAAGCACACACAGATGGTTTCGCGGCAATCATGCGAAAGCGCTGTGCGTCGTTGCTCAGTCGAACTCGGGCCACTCGGGCCAGCCCCAATAGTGTCCTGAAGGTATTATCTGACAGGTGGGACTCGCCCCTTCTTAAAAAGTGGATAGAGCTCCACAAGTCAATTTAATTCTAATTCAACTTTTACTCGCCTGATCTCTTACTAACACTAGTTTATAAGTTATATTGTATTACTAACACTTTATGGATCCTGTCCGAAATAAATGATTTTATTATTATTATTTTATTATTATAATACTATTATATATGTATATATATAACTAAAATTAAAAATACGTAAGAATTATGCATACACATATATTGTTTTTAAATTATTTTACTAAATTGATTTGTTTATTATATTATATTGTAGATGAGCATGTCTATCTGTCAACAAAAACTTCATTATTTTTTTTTCGTGATATTATTTTGATTATGTCCTCTGTACTTTTATAGTCTAACTTACTAAGATAATCTTCAATTAACTTCTTACATTTAAAAATTGTCTTATCATTTAACTTAATGTTTTTGCTTATTTTATTATACAAGTAAGGTCCACGGAAGTGTAAAAACTTCTGTGAAAATCTGGTTCTGCACAAAGGAACCTTGTAAATTATGTTTTGTCTTCTTTTTGAAACATCACACTGGCCTAAGATTTTATGTTGACTCAATATTATATTTTTGATATAAAGTTGTCGAATTGTGAGGACTGAGAATTCTTTATATAAAGCTGTTGTTGAATGTCGGAATTTCTTAAATAAGGTTACTTTAATAATCGCTCTTTGTGATCTCTCCAGGTTGATAAGTTTAGTCTTATCTGCCCCGCCCCATGCTATAATAGCATAGGTTGATATCTATTGGCAAAGAGAAAAATAAATGGTCTTTATTTATTTATTATTTTTATTTAAATGGTTAAATTAAAAAGAGGAAAATACAATATATTGAATTGGCTTTTTGTTATAAGTTAATACACGTACATAAACTACATTAAAGGTATATTTAATGTATACAAGAATAAATATACCTAATACTGTAAAATATTTTCAAAAAAATTATTAAAATGACATTGGATTATATACTATAAATAATTATTAAATGTATATTCTAAAATAAAATTAATGACTATCAATAAGAAAATGAAAAATTATCAATCTGATAAATAATGCAAGAAATTAAATAAATAATAAGACTCTAATCATTGATAAATAATGTAATAATAATAAATAAAATATGAAGTCAACACAAACGAAATAAAATAAACTTGTTTTTAAAGGTAACCAGCCAGTGACTTGGCTGCCCTCACGGGTGGTGGCAAGCTGTTCTAGATCTTCGAGGCGACAATTTTGAACGCATCCCTTGTACCCACAAAGCTATGTTTAGGCACGATCACTAAGGTTGAGATTCAGAGTGCATTTTGAGTCCGAACTCAATCTCACAAACGTCAAAAAGCGACGTGATCTCATACTAGACTGACGTCTGTGAGATTGAGTTCGGACTCAAAATGCACTCTGAATCTCAACCTAAGTGACTACGTTCTCGTGCTCATTTATGAACTTGGGACGCCCAAACCAGCTTTCTGTAAAGATACGGAGGGGTTTGCTCTTTGCGCAGTGTGAATTTCGGGTCAGAAATTTCAGACGGCGCTAATTTGTATGCGCGTTGGTCGGATGGAAAATGGTTTACGTGTGACTGACAGCGCTGATATAACTTCATACAAATTAGCGCCGTCCGGATATATTCCGGTGCGCCTGTCACCGCGCTAATACCATACCACAGCCTCACTGACCCTTCCGACCATTGTATAAACAGACATAGTAATTAAATAGCTATTATATAAGGTATACGAGTATATGAGGTGATATTTATTTATGCAGCCAAATTCATACTAAAGACTCGGTAAGTGCTAGTAACAAGGTACGATGACACTTTCTGTGAAATTCGTAAATTATTCTTTTCGTGTTCCATGCAAACGCAAGCCCAGCCCCGAGTCAATTAATATGAGACGTCAACGTTTTATTTTGCGAAATTTGCAAAAAGTGTTATCGATCCGTGATACTGATCACTTACTGGGCCTACAGTATGAATTTGGCTGCATAACTAAATTTCACCTTACATGTATAAACCCATTATCTAAAACCTTTTTTTTTAAGCGCTCTTATGTGAATTCATATCAAACTATTCTTCGCTAAAAAACAGTTATATCAACCTTTTCTTGGTTCACCGCACTGCTCGGCCACGCACTTTGAGATGTATGTTTTTCTCAAAAATACATTGTATTATTACCATTACATACTGTAAAGACCGACCAGAAAATACTTCATCCTGGCGAGCTAATAAAAGTGTCCAGGAAATCTGAATACCTGTCCAGGAAATTCGTATGAAAATCCATTACATACCATATGTTCACAGAGTATATTTCATATGTTTTCTTATACGTTATTAGTTCTGACTACGATTTGATAATAATTACAGAATCTTGGCTACATGACGGAATTTTGAACTCAGAGCTGGCTGACCTTGATAAATACACTATTCTAAGACTTGACCGTAATACAGTTACTACAGGCGGTGGGGTAATGGCACTGTGTGGTAGGAAATTAGAAGTACGCATGCGTCCTGAATGGCAACGCGCCAGGCTTGAATGCCTATGGCTAACTGTTGATTCTAGAGCGCTGCATACTGAACAAGACTTGCATATCGCAATAGTTTACATACCCGAAAACCCAACACAAAGTTTTCCAAATCGTCTAAAGTTATTCGTAGACTCCCTAAATGAAGTAAAAAGAGGTTGCCCTGATGACTACATGTTAATAGCTGGTGACTTTAATTTGTCCTGTATTGATTGGTCCACAGGCTCCCCAAATCACCTGAAAAATAAATCAGTTGAGATCCAAAATGCTGGTATCAATCTCGTTAATATGACTTACTACTTCCAGCTAAAACAAAATAATTTCTTGAAAAACAGCTAACACGTTGGATCTTATTTTTTCAAACTTTCCATTAAACGTCCGCAAGTCGTCTTTGGCGCTTAGCAAGGTCGACCAGTTTCATCCTACCATCGAAATGGATTCAAGTGATATTTTGTCTTTACCTTTACCATCGGCAAAACGTATGAAAGTCTTATTTCGTAAAGGAGATTATGCCGCCATCAACCTTCAACTAAATGAGCTAAATTGGGATGATCTGCTTGCTGAAGGTACTGTAGATGAGGCTGTGGGCATATTCTACAATCAGCTTAAACAAGCAATTGACAAATACATTCCTTGCGCTCTTGTTGGTGGCAAATACAACTACCCTGTCTGGTATAGCAGAGCTTTAATTAACTTGATAAAGGAGAAGGACAAGCTACACTGTAAATGGAAGAAATACAAAAACCCGCTAGATTATGACGCTTTTTCTCTACTTCGCTCGAGACAAAAGATGATTCAGGATGAATGCTACACAGCTTACATCAATGGCGCACAGGCAATGATAAAAAAGAACCCTAAACTGCTTTGGAGCTATGTTAAGGCTAAACGAAAAAATCCTTCGAACTACCCTAAAGTGATGACGTACGAAAATAGGTCCCTTAATGATGAACAAAGTATATGTTCAGCTTTCAGCGATTTTTTCCAAAAAATGTTTGTCCAACCCGCCGTAGAATACCCAGATGCTGTATATGAGATCAAGGTTGAAGTCACTCCCATTTCATCTATCTCAGTCACACCAAAGCAAATCAATAAATTACTTCTTTCACTTGACGAATCAAAGGGCGCTGGAAGCGATGGAATATCTTCATTCTTCATCTCTCAGTGCGCTGATTCACTTTCCATTCCCCTTTGCATTATATTTAATAGGTCATTTCAAGAAGGTACCTTTCCCCATATCTGGAAGATGGCCCATATTATCCCCATACACAAGAATGGCTCCAAAGTTCCAGTTGACCGTTACGGACCTATTTCGAATCTTAACATCTTTAGTAAGGTCATGGAGAAGATTGTGCACACTCATATTTACTCAACCGTTGCCAGGAATATACCTGAAGAGCAACACGGCTTCCTTAAAGGGCGCTCTACTATGACAAACCTGGCCGCCTTTACTAGCGATGTTCTCGAGGGCATGGAGAAACACTCTCAGGTTGACGTGGTCTACACCGATTTTGAAAAAGCATTCGATCGTGTGGATCATGTCATCCTCCTACGCAAGCTCAGGACGCTGGGCATAAATGGTGACCTCCTCAGATGGGTTACTTCATACTTGCGTAACAGGAGCCAAGCAGTTGTAGTTGGTGGACACAGATCCAATTTTATTCAGATACCTTCAGGTGTTCCACAAGGATCCTTATTGGGGCCGCTCCTATATATATCTTACCTATATGATATTGACAAATGTTTCAGGCACTCCAAGTTTCTATTGTACGCTGATGATAAAAAAGTATATATAAATATTGAGTCGATCGAAGACTGTATTCGCTTGCAGAGTGATTTGGACAGGTTGACATTATATTACACTGAAAACAGCATCAGTGTTAACGTACTAAAGTGTAACTCCATTAGTTTTACTAGAAGTCACAATGCCATTACCTTTGACTATAAACTCAATCAAATTAACCTTGCAAAAACTAAACTTATTAAGGATCTGGGTATAATTTTGGATTCTAAACTAACATTCTCTCAGCACAAAGGAGCTGTCGTGGACAAAGCTTACAAGAACCTAGGCTTTGTACTCCGTGTCTGTCAACCTTTTTCGGATACACATTGCATTAAAACTTTGTATTATGCTTACGTCCGAAGTGTTCTCGAATACTGCTGCCATGTTTGGAATCCGCAATACATGACACATAAAAGAGCAATCGAAAGAATTCAACCTATCTTTCTGAAACACCTTAATTACCGTAGTCAGCAATGCGGGGGCGATTATGATGAATGGTGCGACCGTCATGAGGTAATGTGCCTGGAAGACCGTCGCACACTTCTTGATATGTCTCTGCTGCACGATGCGTGCAGTGGAACTCTTAATTGTGGTGACCTTATCGGTAAAATTTTATGGTTCTGTACTCCAGTCAAACGCACAAGACACACACCACTTTTTCATGCTAGTTTTAACCGAACTAGATATGCCAAAAATTCTGTCACACAACGGGTACCCACAACCTTCGACAAAAAGTTCGACGAACTTGATCCATTCCATGTCTCCAAAGAAGTATTAAAAAAACAAGTACATTCTGTACTACTTCGATAAATAAGTTTACGCTCCTCTTGCAATTTGCACATTCCTACATACCCTCTCTATCTTTAACACAAACTCTCAACAGAATAACACTACAACACTAAACATATACCTTTTACACACGTTTATACACCTCATACTCACCCTAACACACAGGTTACATGTCAAATGATCCTTTAAGTCTAATTTGGTTAAATCATTGTTCCTCCCTTAATTATTGAATTCTCTAAGTATACACATCTTATTTCTTGTTTGCATGCTTTGTATATGTTAAGTTAGTATAAGAAAAATCCATTATTGGCCTCTGTTCAGTTGATCTTTTATATGTTATTCTTTATTGTATGTGCTGTGGATTTTTGTATTAATAATAAAATAAAATAAAATAAAATTTTTAAACTATCCGTGTCTATGTTTATAAGAGACAAAGGTGGTTTTTTTCATTGTTTTCTTTTTCTTAGTTCTTAGCGTTCCTCTAGATGGCGTTGTCCACGAAGAAGGCTAGAAGGCTGCATGGCGGTAAATACCTTTGCCCAGCTGGCAATCATAAAAAAAAGTTGCGTAAAAGCGGGAATTTATGTTGCTTCAAATTTTAGTTGAAAGTGTTTTGTGCATATAAATTACAAAATTAGTTCAGAAGCGGGCTCTGATATAGATTGTACTCCACTAATGCTTTGCTGAAGAAATCAATAACAATAAACATGACTAATCACCCAAATATGAGCAAGTAAGTAACTTTTAATATTTACTAGTCAGTTTATTATATTTGATATAACTCATTATGATGAAAAACATTAAAATGTCTCGTTTTATTTTCCAGAAAGGCACTATACTTGCTTCGACCATGAATTAGCAATCCTGGCCTCGTATATAAAACTCCTCGCCCTCTATGGTCTTAGCAGTAATGTACTATATCTCTTTCGTTATGCGATGGACATAATAATGAGGCAACTTCTGTAACCAGAGCAACGTGTTGTCTTGGTGCGAGGATTACTGCAGCCTTTGAGACGGCTGTATCGTGTATCAGCTGGCTGGCTTGGACGAGATTGAGCACCGTTCAATAAGACTCGCGTCTGCGATAAATCGATATAATAAGTTAGAACACCGTACAACAACTGCTTACTTGCCTTTTTAGAATTTTTCATGTCTTATTTTAGAGGAATTACACGATTTCATTCCCACATCCCCCTCCTACCACTAGAATAAGTCGGCGTACAGCAAACTTCCACCCTTATATACAAATTGGTCCAAAAATATATCTTATCTATATTATAATATTTTGTCATTTTTATAGAGCCGAGCGAAACGTAATTTCAGCGCAAATCTCCTTGGTAACAATTACTGGCCACTTAAGGCAATGTTTTTCTTTTTTAATTTTTTGCAGCGTGGCACCCGTTACATAATCGACGGACGAACGAAATTTTGAAAACTAAATTGACAGACTTGCAACAAAGTGATCGAATAAGGGTTCCGTTATTTTTTTTTCATTTTAATGTAAGTACACAGAAGATGTCATTATAAATTGGAGTAGACGTATACCTATAGTTAAGATTATCTACACATAAAAGCATTTTTAAATAAATAAATATATTGATGGTTTAAAGAGAACAGCTCCCAGGCAAAAAAACCAGGCGGCCCACCATTGCCTGCGCTAGGACCGATGCATGGATGGCGGTATATCCATCCCCAATTGCCGGGCCTTATATAAAACAGACTGGTGACGGGCAGCGGCGTCACTGGTGCAAAGGTTTCGGCACCGCGCTCACCAACCCGCCTGCCCAGTGTGTGTGAGTATGGGAATTTCTTCCAGGAGGACCGCCAAGAGTGGCGAAATCCTGGAAGGGCCTATGTCCAGCAGTGGACGAAACAGGCTGATGGATGGATGGATGGTTTAAAGTACACAACTAAATCATGAGGTTGTGGATTGTCTACCAAAACGAGAAGACGTTTTCACAAAGTTTGATTTGCTTTTTTTTGCCTTGCAGTATTTATGTTGTGACTTTAATTAAATATGTTTTTTATAGCTAAAGCTTAAATTTGGAAGTGACTTGTGAATTTGTTAGATATGATACAGATCCAACCAAGTCTGCTGCATATCTTGTAGCTTTTATTATTATTCAATAAATAACTAAAACAGAGTAGGATTGGATAGTGTATTCATTCTAAAATTCTAAATTTATGTAAACTTTATCGTATATATTGCATTTTATTTAGTACTAAGCAAATATAGCTGCTAACAACACAATATAATCCAAAAAAAAATATATATCAAATATTTAAGTAGATTAAAAATTGTGATAAGCAATAGTTATCATTACGTTTTAAAAGAAACCGCAACATTTAATTGGTTAAGGAGTATTCCACATAGAATTTCCAATAAACAATTTTAGTACGAATTCCTCGACAAATTTCAAGATTGTTGATCACCGAGAAGTATTCTGTAGGTTTGATAAATAAATCAGTCAGTGAGTGGGATTTTAGCGTGTATCTAATTATTATATTACGATAAAAAATAAGCTTGAATTTTGTACACACAATGAAGCTATAGATCTCAGTATTAAATATCAGTTACAACTTGATACCTCAAGCTCAAGCCGAAGCCGGCCCAGAAAATAATTTGGCCTAGTGCGGGTTGGACAAATAGTTCCGTACAACTCCATAATATGGGTAGGGAACCCTAAAAACATTATGGTGAATAACAACAGTATACATAAAGCTAAATCAAGGCTACAAAAAACAAGCAAAACCGTGACAAAAATTTGGCGCCGTCTGCGTACGGGACCCTACTTTTTATTATAGCTTGTTTTACTTTACAATATGTCCTACAATCTGACCAAATTTAAAACTTGTATGTATTATCGTGTTTAAGAAAGAGCCAAAACCAATAACGTTTGAATAATGCAACGTTTTCGAGGTTTATTGTATGGGAACCCCAGCTAAACTTATTTTTTATATATTCATCGTGATAGAGGTCATAGTAACAAATATTTTGTAAAAATTTCGACTTCCTACCCCTAAAAAGGGCCTTGACTGACAACAAAGTAAACCTGTAAGGTTTAAATTTTCCATGATGAAGTACAGAACCCTAAAAACCACTATATTTCAGCCCAAAATATACACTGCGACGAGAGTGAAACGTTTACAAATATGTAACAAAGACATAAGACAGAGGCGCAACAACTGGGCAAGACAACTCAAAGCTTATCCTCCAATTTATCAGCATTAGTCGTAACATTCTGTTGAACATGGCAGCCTTGCTCACTTGCTCTTCACTTCAACGCTCCGGGGAGAAAACAACGTAGAAACATTTTCTAGATTGAAGTTTGATCTAGCGGTCACAAATAATTAAATTGAGAGTTTGTAGTGTCACTATATCCAATATTACAACAGAAATTAAAGATATTTGACGTACCTATTTGTGTTTATGTTTAAATATATCATGTCACTTTAAATATTTATTTCAAGCGTTGTGATGGTTTTGGCTTCTATTAAAATTTTAAATAACTAGATGGTATTAAGTGATGTTTCAGTTTGACAGGCAGAGAAGTAAACATTGTATCCAATATTAGGTTTATTTAAAATAGCAACTCAAAGAGTATCGGTACATATACAAAAAATAAAACTACGGCAATCGCTGCGTTCCCAAGGAACTAGTACTTATAGTAGGAATTTTTTTAAATGTCGGATTCCACTTATCATCTTATCTTCCAATGAATGGCATTGTTATCTATTGTTAAATTCGACCGCTAAATGACCGCTATGTGCATAACAAAACAAAGTATTTGAGCCTTTTGGTTCAGGCGTTAAAGTTGCTATTAACATAAAATATTTTGTTTTTTTATGCGTTTCTTTGTGCACTGCTAATTAGTGGGGGAACTTAACAATAGAACAATGCCATTTATTGGAAGATAAGCTCTTAAGCCGATTCCGATATTTTAAAAAATCCTACTATACACTTGACCAGTTTTTATTTTAAATCCCAGAACAATATTATTATGCATGAATAATTAAAATACTTTTACATTAAGTGAAAACACAAAGGAGACTTAGTTTATACAGCCAAATCTGATGTTTATAGTTCGAATAATAACTTGTGACTCGTGACATCATTTCTAAATTTATTATTTACTGTGTTTTTGTTGGTCATATCTTTCTTTAGGGCAAAACTGTCTAACATCAGTGATTGTGAGGAGAATTTGATTAACCTGACATTCTGGAAACAGCAACGATAATGATGATCAATCTTTTACCAGAAAAATGTATAAAAGCTTACGATAAATATGTATGTACGATACCAAGATATCGTGGACTAGAAAAATAGGTAGGTAACTTAGGTTGGGGAAAAACTCTTTTCGCAAATAGTATGTATGAACTTATAATAAAATCTCTTTGGCTATACCATTTGTGTCTGACTCGTTTTGGTATTATTAAAAAGTCTTAATTTTAAAAAAGATATTTCCAAATTCGAGTTAGGTAAAATGTGTGGTTTTCACTTGTTTTTCTTACTGTTAAGATGATTGAATCTAATGAAGAAATTCGATACATTTTAAAATTTTACTACAAAAAAGATAAAAATGCAACGCAAGGCGCGAAAAAAAATTGTCATGTTTATGGACCTAGTGCAGTGTCTGTGAGAGTAGCACAGATTTGGTTTCAGCGTTTACAATCCGAAAATTTTGATGTCAAAGATGCACCTCGCTCTGTTACGGATATAATAGGTGCCATTTTTGAAAAAGTGGAGCAAAATCGGCATATCAGTAGTGACGATGTAGCTGAAGAACTGGGGATTGACCACAAAACAGTTTTGGCGCATTTGAAAAAAGCTGAGTACACAAAAAAGCTCGATATTTGGGTGCCTCATGAGTCATGAGCTCACTGAAAGAAACTTAATGAACCGTGTACTTATTTGTGATTCTTTATTACGACGTAATGAAACCGAACCATTTTTGAAAAACCTGATAACTGGTGATGAAAAGTGGATCACGTACGACAAGAACGTGCGAAAAAGGTCGTGGTCAAAGGCTGGTCAGGCTGCACAGACTCTGGCGAAACCCGGGTTATCTCGCAACAAGGTAATGCTGTGTGTATTCATTATGAGCTGTTACCGCCAGGCAGGACCATCGATTCTGAACTCTACTGCGAACAACTGATGAGTTTAAAGCAAGAAGTTGAGAGAAAGCGGCCGGAATTAGTCAACAGAAGGGGTGTGGTTTTTCATCATGATAACGCTAGACCTCACACATCCTTAGCCACTTAGCAAAAATTAAGAGAGTTTGGCTGGGACGTACTAATGCATCCGTCGTATAGTCCTGACCTTGCACCTTCAGATTTCCACTTGTTTCGGTCTCTTCAGAATTCTTTAGGCAGTGTCAGGTTAACATCACGAGAGGACTGCCAAAACCACTTGTCGCGGTATTTTGATCAGAAGCCCCAGAATTTCTATAGCAATGGGATCATATCCCTACCTACAGGATGGCAGAAAGATATCGAACAAAATGGCACCTACAAACTTTAGTTAAATGTAAATAAACTTTATTAAAAAATGTTTTGAATTTTCATATAAAATGCGAAGAAACTTTTTCCCCAACCTATATGTGAAGAATAAGTAGTTTAAGAAACTGCACATAAGCCTGATTTTGAACATCACTACGGGGCTGTAGAATTCTATAAGAGGTATACCACAACTTGTTTAAAAAAAGTTTGTTAGGGTCTTTTCTATTGAATAATTTAATATGATTCAAATTTCCCAATTTTTAGTTCTAACTTGGCATAGATCTTGTTAATGTAAAGTAATTCAGCCTAAAATATTATGAAAATATTTCATAGACACCTTACGATTTTGTTTATACGTTTGTATGGAGGTTTGCGCGTGGTGGCTGTCCTTAAGGCCTTACCTCTGGTGCACGATAATCTTACCGAGTGATTTTGAACTTCAGTATGTTGTCAGAAAGTCTAAATTAGAACGCTCGCTTTGCGCGCTGCCGCCACGCAAAATCAGTTAATTTTCGAAGTTTATCTGGATTTTACGTAAAAGTATTTGATGTAGAAGTTTTTTCACCTGACATCGGAAAATTAACCATGTTTTCTTGTTATAGCAGTAATTTTAGACATAAAACTAAAGCCACTTATACATAAAATGAATTAATAACTTAGAAAGGCACAATTTTCAAACATAAAATCTATCGAGTGAAATGTATCCAATTAGGTAACCGACCTGACAACGGAAAGACAAAGTAATACTATTGAAACGGCTACTCACGATTTTTATTAGTTAGATTTCGACTGGCTAGTTTCACTGTATTCGTACAGTTTCATCGGAGGCAAACATGTTTACGCGGCGGTTCCCCGTTTGACACTGCGTCTTTCAGCACGGCGGGCTCGCTGCGAGATCGGCGCGGGGAGTGGTGAAGGTGGTGGGGACGGCAAGCAGAGGTGTTGTTCGTCCGCGTTCAGCGCTGGAGCAGAAGATGTATTCCTGTCTCGTAACATCACACACACAGAGTTCACTATATCATCATTCTCGACAATATTTGCATTGGCTGTTGAGTTGTTGCTCAGTAACGGTTTTCAGGTATGAGGCAGCAGCCACAGAACAGAAAATATTTTAATGTTCTGTGGCAGCAGCCATCCATCATCTCTGTTGAAATAAGGATACCGCTGGATCTTAATTGATTCCCGAATCTTGCGTGGCACATAAAACTTTTTCCGGGCCAACACGGTGGTCTTATCAAACCTGATGTAATATGATGGTCCCGAGACGAGTGTATGTTCAGCCACTGCTGAGCCGTTACTGTCGAGCTTTTTCATACTCCGTTTATGTTCGGTGAGCCGTGTGGAGACGTTCCGTCTAGTTTCTCCAATGTAGCACTTTCCACAGTCACATGGAATCTTGTAAGGAGACAGGAATACACCTTCTGCTCCAGCGCTGAAGGCAGACGAGCAACAGCTCTGCTTGTCGTCCCCATGATCTTCACCAACACCCGCGCCAATCGCGCAGCGAGCCCGCCGCGCTGAAAGACGCAGTGTCAAACGGGGAACCGCCGCGTAACCATGTTTGCCTTCGAAGAAACTGTACGAATACAGTGAAACTAGTCAGGCGAAATCATCTGACATATAAAAATCGTGAGTAGCCGTTACAATGGCATTATGAATCTAAACCACGAATCTTTTAGAAGGAAAGACAAAGGTCTGAAAAAACACGTGTCCAAATTTTACATTGATCAGATAAGTAGTTGACTCAGCATATTAAAACAAAACCGTTGAAAGACCAAAGGCAATACTTATATTTTAAGATTTATTGTAGCACGGTGCCTACTATCGTGCACAGTGTTCTAGGCAAACAACTAATGAAATTAATATCATCCACTGAAGTCTTCCGAATAGATTCCAATAACAATAGACCGTTAGTTATAGCATTGTCCATAGGATAATTGATTTATACATACAGCCAAATTAATTTTGGATTCCATACAAATATACCGAAGTTTGGGCGTGAACAGGTATTTGGAACACAGGAAATCAGATAGTACTTATTAAGATTCTGTACCTAAAACTGAAAAAACGGAACCCTTATAGATCACTTTATTGTCTGTTTGCATGTCTGTCTGTCAAGACCCTTTTTCTCGGACCCCATTAGAGATATCAAGTTGAAACTAATACTGAACTCTATAGCCCCATGTTTCGAACTTAGTTTTTACCTGTTACGTAATCAAATTCATACGAATTGGCTCCTCATGAAAACGTAGGTTACTTCCAGTTGACTTAGAAACATGAAACTCCGTTCACAATTAGGTCGTATAGGAGTAGCACAAGTATAGGAAAAATCTGAAAATTACCATTAAATTATCCAAGAAGAAATTAAGAACCATGGAGTTTGGAAACATGGAGTTTAAAATATCGTAAGTGCTAAGTTACTTTTGTTGGATATAACTGCTCGTGGAACACGTTTATGTTTTAAACTGTATGTACGGAACCCTCAGGGGACGAGTCCTACTCCCACTAGACCAGTTTTTTTTTCTATCTGATATATTCAATTATTTGTGACTTTTATACATATAAACGACAAAATATACTCGTATATGAATAGAAATCAATTGTTATATACGTTGGACAAATTTCTCCTTCTGCAAGCTACACGTTAATACTTTTAAGAACGCTAGAGGTGGTTCGTTACGGTCTTGGTGCATAGCAAACACCATAAAATTCTTTATTTTTGTTTTGGAAAAAAATTAATATCGTCACGAGATGAATCCCCGAGGCACCCCGAGGTGTTCAGAGGTGTTCCGGGTGTGAGCAGTATTAGTATTTTGTAGGGTGGCCCTTGCTTACAATAACTGCCCTGCAGCGATGGGGCATGGAATCTATTAAGTTTTTACAGGTTTTATCTGAAATATTGTACCACGATTCGACAAAGGCATCATATAGATTGTTCAAATTGCTCGTCCTTTTCGCAGCCACACTCTACTTCTCTCCAAAGATTTTCGATCAGATTAAGATCTAGACTATTTGCAGGCCAATTTAACACAGTAATTTTTTGATCACTAAGAAACCTTTTAACTGAATGAGCAGTGTGTTTGGGTTCATTATCTTGCTGAAATATCCAGACCTGTAGTCCAACAACCTCTCCTCAGCATAACGAAGCATAGTCTTTCTCTCTCTCCAATATTTGCTTGTATTTAAATTGGTTTAGCATACCTTCAATCTTTTTAACTGGCCCAACACCATGACCAGAGAAACATCCCCAAACTTTTATGTTTCCTCCCCCATGCTTTACCACTTTTTTCGTGAACTTAGGATTCAACGCTTGCTTAGGCGGTCTACTCACATACTGTTTACCATCAGACCTTAGTCTATTTATTTTCGTTTCATCAGAAAATAACACGTTTTTCCATTGACTTGCTGTCCAGTTGCCATATTTATTCGCGAACTCTAACCTAGCTTTTCGGTGCACCTTCGTGAGAAGCGGTACACTCCGGGCAATTCTTCCAAATAACTTTACATCAGTTAAGCGTCTTCGTACTGTACGTGTAGATACTCCTCCGTCGCCAAAAACTTCCCTCTTTATGTTTTCAGAACTCTTGAAAGGATCAAAGCCTTTGCTGCACGAACAATTAAAGCATCTTCACGTGATGTTGTTTTTCTAGATTTAGGCTTTCGAGGTACATTATTCGTAGTATTAAACTGTTTGACGTGATTTACAGCATTAAACACCTTAGTTTTAGAGCACTTCAAATGATCAGCAATCTTTTTATACGACCAATTACGTTCATATAGAGCCATAATAATTTTCTGGGTCGATGGATCACAACTCTCCTTTTTGCCCATGATTGATTTCGGAATAATTACCTATGCACTTTCAACTTATAAAGGAGATATAAAGCGATGTAACCATAGAATACGCGGGAAACAAAAAAATGCGATAACCATTTTCGAAATTCAAAATTAAGAATTATTTTTTTCCGTTCCTAATTATTTGTCAAGCGGCCAGTACATTTAAAATACAATAGCAATTGAAGTGATAGCAGTGCAATTGTTTTGCATATTGGATATAAATTATTAAAGCCTACTAAATATGACTGTTATTTTGTGTGGTTTAAATTTGTTATCAGTAAGTTATTACAAAAGTAACAGCTACTTGTTTGTCAAAAATCGACTTTCTTACCAGTAGTTTCTAATTATACAACCACAACTGTATATATACCATCTCTATTTAATTCATTTTCAATATTTCAATGCACTTTTTTTACGCACTACACTATTATTTATTCTCAAATGTGATGGGCCCTATAGATCGGGCATAAATTGATCAACAGCTTGATGTTTTTTTCGAAGCACGCAGACTGAACAGTGATATGCAGGGCGTGGAGATTGAACACAGAACCTCTGGGTAAGCAGGCAAGTGCAGAGCAACCATTCGTTATAAAGGCAGTCAGGTTTTATTATTTATAAACAATTTCATACTTTTGCAAGAAAACACACAGTAATTTTTATGCTACCTAGCTTGAAAATTTGCCATGAAAGACATCATCAAATAAAATTTTGTGAGGGTGGAAAAAAGTGTAAAACAATATATTTGATAATTTTTATTCTTTGAAAATGTTTACTACTTTTACACCTGTTACTGATAAAAAGATCTTTTTATTTGTTAGATTTCTACTAAAACTCATGTGCCTCGAGTTCCTTCCTGTCTCAAGTTCCAACCAATGTTGGTTTAATGAGGGTCAGGATTCTCTCCACCAGTAGCACGGTGGCTCTGACAAAAGGTGTCATTGCACCTAGTTGACAGCAAATCCTTTTCTGAAAAGACAAAAAGATCTATGTAAGATCTTATGAAGGCAATAATATGTGCTTTGCATTACAAGGTTTAAATAACCAGGGTTTGATTTGAGGCGATGCTTCTAATTTCCAATTCAATTTTGGAATCTATGAAATGCTACCTTATTAGAGTGAGTTTTTAGTTGGAGACATTCACATTAGTTTGGTCAGTAGTAGCAAACAATATGGTACTTAGTGCAAATTAATTTCAAACAATTTACATGGTACCCCATATCGCTGCACTTCAGGCAAAATTACACACTTTTTAGGGCATGCAGGTTTCTTCACAATGTTTTACTTCATTATGTTTATTTATAACTCATGTACTTGTCCACAATATACTTATTCATTGTTCATTAAGTGGTAAGTATTAGCTAAGAACACAAATACTGTGCACATAAATTTCGAAAAACTCATTGGTGGTGACTGGAAATTAAACCTGGGTTGCAAGATTGAGAGGCCAGCAAGCTACCGCTGCTTCAAACATTTAAATGAGAAGAAAGTACTAGACAACAAAAACTTTGTCTTACCTTCCTGCAGTTTTCTAGCACCACTAGCCACACGATAGGGAATACCAAAGCAGGAGTCATGACCTTATAAGACTTTGAGACTTATTTAGCACATGGGACAGGTTGCAATGTCTGAAATAAAAATGATCGACATTAGCGTGTATATATGTAGGTGAAGTAGCAATCTACTTTTCCAACACTGAAATGGGATAGGAGCCAATCTCAAATACGGGGAAACTTGGAGTATACTTACATCGGGGAAAGAGTAGAAAGGCAATTTTTTTCCTGTGTAAAACGAAGAATAGTAAACGTCTACTTACTTCTCCATACACTCCAACATAATTAGATTCCTCTCCTTTTTCATCAAAGAGTGATTTGTGTCCTTCTTTTCACTTGATAAGTATAAACGACAAGAAATACCTAGGTACCTATTATTTATTTTCCATCCATTAGTGGATATTTATTTTGAAATGTATGCGTTGCCGCTAGCGGTACCCTAATAAACAACGTATCAACTACGAATAAGAAGACGATACGTTGCTGCTAGAGCGGTAGTGTTCTTCGTAAGGATGCGGTGCCACGAATTAAAAAACAAGAAGGAATTTTGTGTGTAACATGATTTCTGTTAAAACTATGAGCCATATATTTTTAGCCCATCGCAAAACATTTGAAAGCAAAAGTGAAGTTAGACAATAAGGCCCCCGGTTACTTGCATCTAATACTGTCAGCCACTGTACCAATGATTCGATATTTTAAGTCACCCAGCCAGCGAATATTTTTCAGTTTATCACGTGACCTCTCACCGCTAAAGCACCGCTAACAGCATTGCATACACTTTGGATTTTGACACTCTTTTTTGTCTATACCCATATTTTTTTTTTTGAATGAATGGTTGTCTGTGTCTTGGCTTCCAAAAGTGAGAAGAGCGCATTAGAGAAAAGTGTGCACATTCTACGGATAAAAAAAAGAGTATCTTCAAAAGAGAGAAGGTGACTTTCGAAAGAAAAGAGCAAAAGGCTCTTTTCGCAAATTCGACCGTGGTAAGGCCCCAGCAGTGGAAGAAACAGGCTGATGGATGGATGGATGGTTTAAAGTACACAACTAAATCATGAGGTTGTGGATTGTCTACCAAAACGAGAAGACGTTTTCACAAAGTTTGCTTTGCTTTTTTTTGCCTTGCAGTATTTATGTTGTGACTTTAATTAAATATGTTTTTTATAGCTAAAGCTTAAATTTGGAAGTGACTTGTGAATTTGTTAGATATGATACAGATCCAATCAAGTCTGCTGCATATCTTGTAGCTTTTATTATTATTCAATAAATAACTAAAACAGAGTAGGATTGGATAGTGTATTCATTCTAAAATTCTAAATTTATGTAAACTTTATCGTATATATTGCATTTTATTTAGTACTAAGCAAATATAGCTGCTAACAACACAATATAATCCAAAAAAATATATATATCAAATATTTAAGTAGATTAAAAATTGTGATAAGCAATAGTTATCATTACGTTTTAAAAGAAACCGCAACATTTAATTGGTTAAGGAGTATTCCACATAGAATTTCCAATAAACAATTTTAGTACGAATTCCTCGACAAATTTCAAGATTGTTGATCACCGAGAAGTATTCTTTAGGTTTGATAAATAAATCAGTCAGTGAGTGGGATTTTAGCGTGTACCTAATTATTATATTGCGATAAAAAGAAGCTTGAATTTTGTACACACAATGAAGCTATAGATCTCAGTATTAAATATCAGTTACAACTTGATACCTCAAGCTGTAGATATCAGTATTAGTTATCAGTTACAACTTGATACCTCAAGCTCAAGCCGAAGCCGGCCCAGAAAATAATTTGGCCTAGTGCGGGTTGGACAAATAGTTCCGTACAACTCCATATTATGGGTAGGGAACCCTAAAAACGTTATGGTGAATAACAACAGTATACATAAAACTAAATCAAGGCTACAAAAAACAAGCAAAACCGTGACAAAAATTTGGCGCCGTCTGCGTACGGGACCCTACTTTTTATTATAGCTTGTTTTACTTTACAATATGTCCTACAATCTGACTAAATTTAAAACTTGTATGTATTATCGTGTTTAAGTAAGAGCCAAAACCAATAACGTTTGAATAATGCAACGTTTTCGAGGTTTATTGTATGGGAACCCCAGCTAAACTTATTTTTTATATATTCATCGTGATAGAGGTCATAGTAACAAATATTTTGTAAAAATTTCGACTTCCTACCCCTAAAAAGGGCCTTGACTTGACACACGGGCCGACAGCCGTCTGCCTGACTGACAACAAAGTAAACCTGTAAGGTTTAAATTTTCCATGATGAAGTACAGAACCCTAAAAACCACTGTATTTCAGCCCAAAATATACACTGCGACGAGAGTGAAACGTTTACAAATATGTAACAAAGACATAAGACAGAGGCGCAACAACTGGGCAAGACAACTCAAAGCTTATCCTCCAATTTATCAGCATTAGTCGTAACATTCTGTTGAACATGGCAGCCTTGCTCACTTGCTCTTCACTTCAACGCTCCGGGGAGAAAACAACGTAGAAACATTTTCTAGATTGAAGTTTGATCTAGCGGTCACAAATAATTAAATTGAGAGTTTGTAGTGTCACAATATCCAATATTACAACAGAAATTAAAGATATTTGACGTACCTATTTGTGTTTATGTTTAAATATATCATGTCACTTTAAATATTTATTTCAAGCGTTGTGATGGTTTTGGCTTCAATTAAAATTTCAAATAACTAGATGGTATTAAGTGATGTTTCAGTTTGACAGGCAGAGAAGTGGACATTGTATCCAATATTAGGTTTATTTAAAATAGCAACTCAAAGAGTATCGGTACATATACAAAAAATAAAACTACGGCAATCGCTGCGTTCCCAAGGAACTAGTACTTATAGTAGGAATTATTTTAAATGTCGGATTCCACTTATCATCTTATCTTCCAATGAATGGCATTGTTATCTATTGTTGAGTTCGACCGCAAAATGACCAGTGCATAACGAAACAAAATATTTGAGCCTTTTGGTTCAGGCGTTAAAGTTGCTATTAACATAAAATATTTAGTTTTTTATGCGTTTCTTTGTGCACTGCTAATTAGTGGGGGAACTTAACAATAGAACAATGCCATTCATTGGAAGATAAGCTCTTAAGCCGATTCCGACATTTAAAAAAATCCTACTATACACTTGAGCAGTTTTTATTTTAAATCTCAGAACAATATTATTATGCATGAATAATTAAAATACTTTTACATTAAGTGAAAACACAAAGGAGACTTAGTTTATACAGCCAAATCTGATGTTTTAATATGCAATAGTTCGAATGATAACTTGTGACTCGTGACATCATTTCTAAATTTATTATTTACTGTGTTTTTGTTGGTCATATCTTTCTTTAGGGCAAAACTGTCTAACATCAGTGATTGTGAGGAGAATTTGATTAACCTGACATTCTGGAAACAGCAACGATAATGATGATCAATCTTTTACCAGAAAAATGTATAAAAGCTTACGATAAATATGTATGTACGATACCAAGATATCGTGGACTAGAAAAATAGGTAGGTAACTTAGGTTGGGGAAAAACTCTTTTCGCAAATAGTATGTATGAACTTATAATAAAATCTCTTTGGCTATACCATTTGTGTCTGACTCGTTTTGGTATTATTAAAAAGTCTTAATTTTAAAAAAGATATTTCCAAATTCGAGTTAGGTAAAATGTGTGGTTTTCACTTGTTTTTCTTACTGTTAAGATGATTGAATCTAATGAAGAAATTCGATACATTTTAAAATTTTACTACAAAAAAGATAAAAATGCAACGCAAGGCGCGAAAAAAAATTGTCATGTTTATGGACCTAGTGCAGTGTCTGTGAGAGTAGCACAGATTTGGTTTCAGCGTTTACAATCCGAAAATTTTGATGTCAAAGATGCACCTCGCTCTGTTACGGATATAATAGGTGCCATTTTTGAAAAAGTGGAGCAAAATCGGCATATCAGTAGTGACGATGTAGCTGAAGAACTGGGGATTGACCACAAAACAGTTTTGGCGCATTTGAAAAAAGCTGAGTACACAAAAAAGCTCGATATTTGGGTGCCTCATGAGTCATGAGCTCACTGAAAGAAACTTAATGAACCGTGTACTTATTTGTGATTCTTTATTACGACGTAATGAAACCGAACCATTTTTGAAAAACCTGATAACTGGTGATGAAAAGTGGATCACGTACGACAAGAACGTGCGAAAAAGGTCGTGGTCAAAGGCTGGTCAGGCTGCACAGACTCTGGCGAAACCCGGGTTATCTCGCAACAAGGTAATGCTGTGTGTATTCATTATGAGCTGTTACCGCCAGGCAGGACCATCGATTCTGAACTCTACTGCGAACAACTGATGAGTTTAAAGCAAGAAGTTGAGAGAAAGCGGCCGGAATTAGTCAACAGAAGGGGTGTGGTTTTTCATCATGATAACGCTAGACCTCACACATCCTTAGCCACTTAGCAAAAATTAAGAGAGTTTGGCTGGGACGTACTAATGCATCCGTCGTATAGTCCTGACCTTGCACCTTCAGATTTCCACTTGTTTCGGTCTCTTCAGAATTCTTTAGGCAGTGTCAGGTTAACATCACGAGAGGACTGCCAAAACCACTTGTCGCGGTATTTTGATCAGAAGCCCCAGAATTTCTATAGCAATGGGATCATATCCCTACCTACAGGATGGCAGAAAGATATCGAACAAAATGGCACCTACAAACTTTAGTTAAATGTAAATAAACTTTATTAAAAAATGTTTTGAATTTTCATATAAAATGCGAAGAAACTTTTTCCCCAACCTATATGTGAAGAATAAGTAGTTTAAGAAACTGCACATAAGCCTGATTTTGAACATCACTACGGGGCTGTAGAATTCTATAAGAGGTATACCACAACTTGTTTAAAAAAAGTTTGTTAGGGTCTTTTCTATTGAATAATTTAATATGATTCAAATTTCCCAATTTTTAGTTCTAACTTGGCATAGATCTTGTTAATGTAAAGTAATTCAGCCTAAAATATTATGAAAATATTTCATAGACACCTTACGATTTTGTTTATACGTTTGTATGGAGGTTTGCGCGTGGTGGCTGTCCTTAACCCATATATGCCCAGAACTTTTTTGGTCACTGATTTTAGTAATTTTTAGATATGTTAGTCAATTTTGACCACTTTTATCAAGTATGGTGACAGTTTTCAGTTTTCAGGTCTGGAAGTATTTTTTTTTCAGTGGGTCGCTAACGACCCCTGGGGCATATACACTGACCCATTAAATTGATTTTGTTAGAAAACAATTATGAACTAAAACACGGCTTAGAGAGAGAAAAAAATATTTTATTACTAATTTGTATCGTGATACATTGCGAAACATTTATCATGGAGGTTTACTTTACATTTGCGGCACATTTTGTTCGTTTTGTTCTTACAAACAGCACATCTTTTCCTCTCTTGACCTGTGAGAATCATATGATCAGCTTTATGTTTCCGGACCGATTGAGGTACTGAAATTGAAAAATGTCTCGCAGGTGATGGCCCAGGCTGACTCTTCATATCTCCATACTTCTGCAAAAGCGATCTGGCTAGAGCTCTGCGGTGTTCCAGTGTATCCATAGTCGATCCAAGGGATCTAGCGAGCAAAAAACAGTTGTTTACTGCAACGTCAATAAGCCACATCAAGATTGATGAGTACCACTTCTTCCCTCTGATGGCTATTCTGTAGACACCAACATTAGCGTCCAGTCTATCTACGCCACCCATGTACTTATTATATTGGGAAATTAAATTTGGCTGATCAATTTCAATTTTGTTCTTAGCAGCTGCTGAGTATCGCATGGCTTTTTGAATGGGATTCACGCCGTATTCATTTGACAGTAAAGTAACCACGCTATTATCATGCCAACGAACAGCTAAAATGTTGTCCCTGGTATCCAATTTGTAATCGTAATAACCTCTTTGTTCCTTCTTGCAAGCTTTCGCGTCTTTTAGAGGACAATGATCGACTCTATTTTGTCGAACAGTTCCAGTGATCTTTACATGATTCACTTGCAGGGCACTTAGCAGAGACGGTGAAGTAAAAAAGTTGTCACAGTATACAGAAAACTCCGTATCGGGATATGTTTTTTGTACAGTGTTCATCAGCTTAGTGACTACATGCTCACCAAGTCCCGTACTACGTGCCTCAGAGCGTCCCTCATATAGCTCAGCTTGTAGGCAGTAACCAAGACGAGTAGCTGCAACCCAAGCTTTGAAACCAAAGCGGATTGGTTTTCCGTGAATGTGCTGCTTACAACCATGACGTCCGTAATATGGTATCATAGACTCATCAATGCTAATATCTTTTTCTATAGGAGCGTAAGTCACAAATTTCTCATTTAGGAGGTCAAACAATGGTCGTACTTTGGCCATTTTATCATTTGGTCGTAAGTTTTGATTGTCTGCTACATGCAAGTATCTGAAAATCTCTTCAAATCGATTTCTACGCATGGATTTGACCACAAGAACGTTGCGAGTATCTTCATTGGATTCCCAATACATGCGGCGTCTGGGTAAGGGAGCATAACCAGTGAGGATAAGAATTCCTATAAAACAGTAAATTTCATCGCCAGAAAGAGTAAAGTTTGTGTTGTGATGTTCTCCAACAGCGTACATGACAGAATGTCTCACGATGTGTCTGATAACCTCTTCACTAAAGAATAATTCAAAAAATTCTATAGGTTCACTGTCCTTAGAGAGCGTCAGAACAGCACGTGGCGCCGGCTGCACCCACTGTTCCTGTTGCGGCCTCAAGTCGCGCTTGACCCAATGTCGAGGTCGTAGCTCGCTGGCTTCAACATTGGGCCGTATGCCGTCTTCTACCGCAGCTGTTTCGCCTTCATTTCTTGCTCGTCGAAGCCTCTTTGGTGCGGAAGTTGAAGGTCGGGCACGTTCATTATCGGCGACTGATGAACTTGGGGTAGGATTATCATCTGCTACGTCTTCGTCATCTTGGTGGCGATGAACTACAAGCTCGGCTGGTGCTAGCAACTGATGTCGGTTCATCCGGTCGACGTCGTTTCCATCCTCTTCATCCGAGTCACCATCAGATAAAATGCCACTGCAAGGCGGATCAATGTACACGTTCAAGCCTTGAACATCCTCAACATCAAAAGACTCGAGGCAGTCAAGAATCTCATGTGCAGTAAGCTGACGGCGAGACCTGATAAAAAAACAGTACAAAAACATGAGTCATGGTATTTGCCCACGGGGTCGATAATGACCCAATGAAATATTCGCGTCAATTTCAACCAATAAAACAATTTTTATCATAAAAAATGATTTCACATAACCTGACACACTTACTCATCTTCCAATAACACCTGATAAAACAAACAAATATCAATAAGTAAAAACAGTACTTACATTTATTTCCGCTCTGGTAGCAACTTTTCGCCAAATAAAACTGAAGTAATTTTTCACGGACAATAATTGTATGAAAAGACACGTATTAGCACAAGCGCACACGACTTACTTCTAGATACGTTCCTTGGCAATGAAAAAATGTGGGTAGTACGAAAAACATGCATACAGTTTGATATCACGGTGCATTACCATAAGTGGCTAGGTGATGGGTCGTTATTTACCCACTGGGCATATATGGGTTAAGGCCTTACCTCTGGTGCACGATAATCTTACCGAGTGATTTTGAACTTCAGTATGTTGTCAGAAAGTCTAAATTAGAACGCTCGCTTTGCGCGCTGCCGCCACGCAAAATCAGTTAATTTTCGAAGTTTATCTGGATTTTACGTAAAAGTATTTGATGTAGAAGTTTTTTCACCTGACATCGGAAAATTAACCATGTTTTCTTGTTATAGCAGTAATTTTAGACATAAAACTAAAGCCACTTATACATAAAATGAATTAATAACTTAGAAAGGCACAATTTTCAAAAATAAAATCTATCGAGTGAAATGTATCCAATTAGGTAACCGACCTGACAACGGAAAGACAAAGTAATACTATTGAAACGGCTACTCACGATTTTTATTAGTTAGATTTCGACTGGCTAGTTTCACTGTATTCGTACAGTTTCATCGGAGGCAAACATGTTTACGCGGCGGTTCCCCGTTTGACACTGCGTCTTTCAGCACGGCGGGCTCGCTGCGAGATCGGCGCGGGGAGTGGTGAAGGTGGTGGGGACGGCAAGCAGAGGTGTTGTTCGTCCGCGTTCAGCGCTGGAGCAGAAGATGTATTCCCGTCTCGTAACATCACACACACAGAGTTCACTATATCATCATTCTCGACAATATTTGCATTGGCTGTTGAGTTGTTGCTCAGTAACGGTTTTCAGGTATGAGGCAGCAGCCACAGAACAGAAAATATTTTAATGTTCTGTGGCAGCAGCCATCCATCATCTCTGTTGAAATAAGGATACCGCTGGATCTTAATTGATTCCCGAATCTTGCGTGGCACATAAAACTTTTTCCGGGCCAACACGGTGGTCTTATCAAACCTGATGTAATATGATGGTCCCGAGACGAGTGTATGTTCAGCCACTGCTGAGCCGTTACTGTCGAGCTTTTTCATACTCCGTTTATGTTCGGTGAGCCGTGTGGAGACGTTCCGTCTAGTTTCTCCAATGTAGCACTTTCCACAGTCACATGGAATCTTGTAAGGA
The DNA here is from genome assembly GCA_910592155.1 of Ypsolopha scabrella. NCBI lineage: Eukaryota > Metazoa > Arthropoda > Insecta > Lepidoptera > Ypsolophidae > Ypsolopha > Ypsolopha scabrella. Next base: position 2,153,507 of record OU342964.1, read on the forward strand.
GACAGGAATACACCTTCTGCTCCAGCGCTGAAGGCAGACGAGCAACAGCTCTGCTTGTCGTCCCCATGATCTTCACCAACACCCGCGCCAATCGCGCAGCGAGCCCGCCGCGCTGAAAGACGCAGTGTCAAACGGGGAACCGCCGCGTAACCATGTTTGCCTTCGAAGAAACTGTACGAATACAGTGAAACTAGTCAGGCGAAATCATCTGACATATAAAAATCGTGAGTAGCCGTTACAATGGCATTATGAATCTAAACCACGAATCTTTTAGAAGGAAAGACAAAGGTCTGAAAAAACACGTGTCCAAATTTTACATTGATCAGATAAGTAGTTGACTCAGCATATTAAAACAAAACCGTTGAAAGACCAAAGGCAATACTTATATTTTAAGATTTATTGTAGCACGGTGCCTACTATCGTGCACAGTGTTCTAGGCAAACAACTAATGAAATTAATATCATCCACTGAAGTCTTCCGAATAGATTCCAATAACAATAGACCGTTAGTTATAGCATTGTCCATAGGATAATTGATTTATACATACAGCCAAATTAATTTTGGATTCCATACAAATATACCGAAGTTTGGGCGTGAACAGGTATTTGGAACACAGGAAATCAGATAGTACTTATTAAGATTCTGTACCTAAAACTGAAAAAACGGAACCCTTATAGATCACTTTATTGTCTGTTTGCATGTCTGTCTGTCAAGACCCTTTTTCTCGGACCCCATTAGAGATATCAAGTTGAAACTAATACTGAACTCTATAGCCCCATGTTTCGAACTTAGTTTTTACCTGTTACGTAATCAAATTCATACGAATTGGCTCCTCATGAAAACGTAGGTTACTTCCAGTTGACTTAGAAACATGAAACTCCGTTCACAATTAGGTCGTATAGGAGTAGCACAAGTATAGGAAAAATCTGAAAATTACCATTAAATTATCCAAGAAGAAATTAAGAACCATGGAGTTTGGAAACATGGAGTTTAAAATATCGTAAGTGCTAAGTTACTTTTGTTGGATATAACTGCTCGTGGAACACGTTTATGTTTTAAACTGTATGTACGGAACCCTCAGGGGACGAGTCCTACTCCCACTAGACCAGTTTTTTTTTCTATCTGATATATTCAATTATTTGTGACTTTTATACATATAAACGACAAAATATACTCGTATATGAATAGAAATCAATTGTTATATACGTTGGACAAATTTCTCCTTCTGCAAGCTACACGTTAATACTTTTAAGAACGCTAGAGGTGGTTCGTTACGGTCTTGGTGCATAGCAAACACCATAAAATTCTTTATTTTTGTTTTGGAAAAAAATTAATATCGTCACGAGATGAATCCCCGAGGCACCCCGAGGTGTTCAGAGGTGTTCCGGGTGTGAGCAGTATTAGTATTTTGTAGGGTGGCCCTTGCTTACAATAACTGCCCTGCAGCGATGGGGCATGGAATCTATTAAGTTTTTACAGGTTTTATCTGAAATATTGTACCACGATTCGACAAAGGCATCATATAGATTGTTCAAATTGCTCGTCCTTTTCGCAGCCACACTCTACTTCTCTCCAAAGATTTTCGATCAGATTAAGATCTAGACTATTTGCAGGCCAATTTAACACAGTAATTTTTTGATCACTAAGAAACCTTTTAACTGAATGAGCAGTGTGTTTGGGTTCATTATCTTGCTGAAATATCCAGACCTGTAGTCCAACAACCTCTCCTCAGCATAACGAAGCATAGTCTTTCTCTCTCTCCAATATTTGCTTGTATTTAAATTGGTTTAGCATACCTTCAATCTTTTTAACTGGCCCAACACCATGACCAGAGAAACATCCCCAAACTTTTATGTTTCCTCCCCCATGCTTTACCACTTTTTTCGTGAACTTAGGATTCAACGCTTGCTTAGGCGGTCTACTCACATACTGTTTACCATCAGACCTTAGTCTATTTATTTTCGTTTCATCAGAAAATAACACGTTTTTCCATTGACTTGCTGTCCAGTTGCCATATTTATTCGCGAACTCTAACCTAGCTTTTCGGTGCACCTTCGTGAGAAGCGGTACACTCCGGGCAATTCTTCCAAATAACTTTACATCAGTTAAGCGTCTTCGTACTGTACGTGTAGATACTCCTCCGTCGCCAAAAACTTCCCTCTTTATGTTTTCAGAACTCTTGAAAGGATCAAAGCCTTTGCTGCACGAACAATTAAAGCATCTTCACGTGATGTTGTTTTTCTAGATTTAGGCTTTCGAGGTACATTATTCGTAGTATTAAACTGTTTGACGTGATTTACAGCATTAAACACCTTAGTTTTAGAGCACTTCAAATGATCAGCAATCTTTTTATACGACCAATTACGTTCATATAGAGCCATAATAATTTTCTGGGTCGATGGATCACAACTCTCCTTTTTGCCCATGATTGATTTCGGAATAATTACCTATGCACTTTCAACTTATAAAGGAGATATAAAGCGATGTAACCATAGAATACGCGGGAAACAAAAAAATGCGATAACCATTTTCGAAATTCAAAATTAAGAATTATTTTTTTCCGTTCCTAATTATTTGTCAAGCGGCCAGTACATTTAAAATACAATAGCAATTGAAGTGATAGCAGTGCAATTGTTTTGCATATTGGATATAAATTATTAAAGCCTACTAAATATGACTGTTATTTTGTGTGGTTTAAATTTGTTATCAGTAAGTTATTACAAAAGTAACAGCTACTTGTTTGTCAAAAATCGACTTTCTTACCAGTAGTTTCTAATTATACAACCACAACTGTATATATACCATCTCTATTTAATTCATTTTCAATATTTCAATGCACTTTTTTTACGCACTACACTATTATTTATTCTCAAATGTGATGGGCCCTATAGATCGGGCATAAATTGATCAACAGCTTGATGTTTTTTTCGAAGCACGCAGACTGAACAGTGATATGCAGGGCGTGGAGATTGAACACAGAACCTCTGGGTAAGCAGGCAAGTGCAGAGCAACCATTCGTTATAAAGGCAGTCAGGTTTTATTATTTATAAACAATTTCATACTTTTGCAAGAAAACACACAGTAATTTTTATGCTACCTAGCTTGAAAATTTGCCATGAAAGACATCATCAAATAAAATTTTGTGAGGGTGGAAAAAAGTGTAAAACAATATATTTGATAATTTTTATTCTTTGAAAATGTTTACTACTTTTACACCTGTTACTGATAAAAAGATCTTTTTATTTGTTAGATTTCTACTAAAACTCATGTGCCTCGAGTTCCTTCCTGTCTCAAGTTCCAACCAATGTTGGTTTAATGAGGGTCAGGATTCTCTCCACCAGTAGCACGGTGGCTCTGACAAAAGGTGTCATTGCACCTAGTTGACAGCAAATCCTTTTCTGAAAAGACAAAAAGATCTATGTAAGATCTTATGAAGGCAATAATATGTGCTTTGCATTACAAGGTTTAAATAACCAGGGTTTGATTTGAGGCGATGCTTCTAATTTCCAATTCAATTTTGGAATCTATGAAATGCTACCTTATTAGAGTGAGTTTTTAGTTGGAGACATTCACATTAGTTTGGTCAGTAGTAGCAAACAATATGGTACTTAGTGCAAATTAATTTCAAACAATTTACATGGTACCCCATATCGCTGCACTTCAGGCAAAATTACACACTTTTTAGGGCATGCAGGTTTCTTCACAATGTTTTACTTCATTATGTTTATTTATAACTCATGTACTTGTCCACAATATACTTATTCATTGTTCATTAAGTGGTAAGTATTAGCTAAGAACACAAATACTGTGCACATAAATTTCGAAAAACTCATTGGTGGTGACTGGAAATTAAACCTGGGTTGCAAGATTGAGAGGCCAGCAAGCTACCGCTGCTTCAAACATTTAAATGAGAAGAAAGTACTAGACAACAAAAACTTTGTCTTACCTTCCTGCAGTTTTCTAGCACCACTAGCCACACGATAGGGAATACCAAAGCAGGAGTCATGACCTTATAAGACTTTGAGACTTATTTAGCACATGGGACAGGTTGCAATGTCTGAAATAAAAATGATCGACATTAGCGTGTATATATGTAGGTGAAGTAGCAATCTACTTTTCCAACACTGAAATGGGATAGGAGCCAATCTCAAATACGGGGAAACTTGGAGTATACTTACATCGGGGAAAGAGTAGAAAGGCAATTTTTTTCCTGTGTAAAACGAAGAATAGTAAACGTCTACTTACTTCTCCATACACTCCAACATAATTAGATTCCTCTCCTTTTTCATCAAAGAGTGATTTGTGTCCTTCTTTTCACTTGATAAGTATAAACGACAAGAAATACCTAGGTACCTATTATTTATTTTCCATCCATTAGTGGATATTTATTTTGAAATGTATGCGTTGCCGCTAGCGGTACCCTAATAAACAACGTATCAACTACGAATAAGAAGACGATACGTTGCTGCTAGAGCGGTAGTGTTCTTCGTAAGGATGCGGTGCCACGAATTAAAAAACAAGAAGGAATTTTGTGTGTAACATGATTTCTGTTAAAACTATGAGCCATATATTTTTAGCCCATCGCAAAACATTTGAAAGCAAAAGTGAAGTTAGACAATAAGGCCCCCGGTTACTTGCATCTAATACTGTCAGCCACTGTACCAATGATTCGATATTTTAAGTCACCCAGCCAGCGAATATTTTTCAGTTTATCACGTGACCTCTCACCGCTAAAGCACCGCTAACAGCATTGCATACACTTTGGATTTTGACACTCTTTTTTGTCTATACCCATATTTTTTTTTTTGAATGAATGGTTGTCTGTGTCTTGGCTTCCAAAAGTGAGAAGAGCGCATTAGAGAAAAGTGTGCACATTCTACGGATAAAAAAAAGAGTATCTTCAAAAGAGAGAAGGTGACTTTCGAAAGAAAAGAGCAAAAGGCTCTTTTCGCAAATTCGACCGTGGTAAGGCCCCAGCAGTGGACGAAACAGGCTGATGGATGGATGGATGGTTTAAAGTACACAACTAAATCATGAGGTTGTGGATTGTCTACCAAAACGAGAAGACGTTTTCACAAAGTTTGCTTTGCTTTTTTTTGCCTTGCAGTATTTATGTTGTGACTTTAATTAAATATGTTTTTTATAGCTAAAGCTTAAATTTGGAAGTGACTTGTGAATTTGTTAGATATGATACAGATCCAATCAAGTCTGCTGCATATCTTGTAGCTTTTATTATTATTCAATAAATAACTAAAACAGAGTAGGATTGGATAGTGTATTCATTCTAAAATTCTAAATTTATGTAAACTTTATCGTATATATTGCATTTTATTTAGTACTAAGCAAATATAGCTGCTAACAACACAATATAATCCAAAAAAATATATATATCAAATATTTAAGTAGATTAAAAATTGTGATAAGCAATAGTTATCATTACGTTTTAAAAGAAACCGCAACATTTAATTGGTTAAGGAGTATTCCACATAGAATTTCCAATAAACAATTTTAGTACGAATTCCTCGACAAATTTCAAGATTGTTGATCACCGAGAAGTATTCTTTAGGTTTGATAAATAAATCAGTCAGTGAGTGGGATTTTAGCGTGTACCTAATTATTATATTGCGATAAAAAGAAGCTTGAATTTTGTACACACAATGAAGCTATAGATCTCAGTATTAAATATCAGTTACAACTTGATACCTCAAGCTGTAGATATCAGTATTAGTTATCAGTTACAACTTGATACCTCAAGCTCAAGCCGAAGCCGGCCCAGAAAATAATTTGGCCTAGTGCGGGTTGGACAAATAGTTCCGTACAACTCCATATTATGGGTAGGGAACCCTAAAAACGTTATGGTGAATAACAACAGTATACATAAAACTAAATCAAGGCTACAAAAAACAAGCAAAACCGTGACAAAAATTTGGCGCCGTCTGCGTACGGGACCCTACTTTTTATTATAGCTTGTTTTACTTTACAATATGTCCTACAATCTGACTAAATTTAAAACTTGTATGTATTATCGTGTTTAAGTAAGAGCCAAAACCAATAACGTTTGAATAATGCAACGTTTTCGAGGTTTATTGTATGGGAACCCCAGCTAAACTTATTTTTTATATATTCATCGTGATAGAGGTCATAGTAACAAATATTTTGTAAAAATTTCGACTTCCTACCCCTAAAAAGGGCCTTGACTTGACACACGGGCCGACAGCCGTCTGCCTGACTGACAACAAAGTAAACCTGTAAGGTTTAAATTTTCCATGATGAAGTACAGAACCCTAAAAACCACTGTATTTCAGCCCAAAATATACACTGCGACGAGAGTGAAACGTTTACAAATATGTAACAAAGACATAAGACAGAGGCGCAACAACTGGGCAAGACAACTCAAAGCTTATCCTCCAATTTATCAGCATTAGTCGTAACATTCTGTTGAACATGGCAGCCTTGCTCACTTGCTCTTCACTTCAACGCTCCGGGGAGAAAACAACGTAGAAACATTTTCTAGATTGAAGTTTGATCTAGCGGTCACAAATAATTAAATTGAGAGTTTGTAGTGTCACAATATCCAATATTACAACAGAAATTAAAGATATTTGACGTACCTATTTGTGTTTATGTTTAAATATATCATGTCACTTTAAATATTTATTTCAAGCGTTGTGATGGTTTTGGCTTCAATTAAAATTTCAAATAACTAGATGGTATTAAGTGATGTTTCAGTTTGACAGGCAGAGAAGTGGACATTGTATCCAATATTAGGTTTATTTAAAATAGCAACTCAAAGAGTATCGGTACATATACAAAAAATAAAACTACGGCAATCGCTGCGTTCCCAAGGAACTAGTACTTATAGTAGGAATTATTTTAAATGTCGGATTCCACTTATCATCTTATCTTCCAATGAATGGCATTGTTATCTATTGTTGAGTTCGACCGCAAAATGACCAGTGCATAACGAAACAAAATATTTGAGCCTTTTGGTTCAGGCGTTAAAGTTGCTATTAACATAAAATATTTAGTTTTTTATGCGTTTCTTTGTGCACTGCTAATTAGTGGGGGAACTTAACAATAGAACAATGCCATTCATTGGAAGATAAGCTCTTAAGCCGATTCCGACATTTAAAAAAATCCTACTATACACTTGAGCAGTTTTTATTTTAAATCTCAGAACAATATTATTATGCATGAATAATTAAAATACTTTTACATTAAGTGAAAACACAAAGGAGACTTAGTTTATACAGCCAAATCTGATGTTTTAATATGCAATAGTTCGAATGATAACTTGTGACTCGTGACATCATTTCTAAATTTATTATTTACTGTGTTTTTGTTGGTCATATCTTTCTTTAGGGCAAAACTGTCTAACATCAGTGATTGTGAGGAGAATTTGATTAACCTGACATTCTGGAAACAGCAACGATAATGATGATCAATCTTTTACCAGAAAAATGTATAAAAGCTTACGATAAATATGTATGTACGATACCAAGATATCGTGGACTAGAAAAATAGGTAGGTAACTTAGGTTGGGGAAAAACTCTTTTCGCAAATAGTATGTATGAACTTATAATAAAATCTCTTTGGCTATACCATTTGTGTCTGACTGGTTTTGGTATTATTAAAAAGTCTTAATTTTAAAAAAGATATTTCCAAATTCGAGTTAGGTAAAATGTGTGGTTTTCACTTGTTTTTCTTACTGTTAAGATGATTGAATCTAATGAAGAAATTCGATACATTTTAAAATTTTACTACAAAAAAGATAAAAATGCAACGCAAGGCGCGAAAAAAAATTGTCATGTTTATGGACCTAGTGCAGTGTCTGTGAGAGTAGCACAGATTTGGTTTCAGCGTTTACAATCCGAAAATTTTGATGTCAAAGATGCACCTCGCTCTGTTACGGATATAATAGGTGCCATTTTTGAAAAAGTGGAGCAAAATCGGCATATCAGTAGTGACGATGTAGCTGAAGAACTGGGGATTGACCACAAAACAGTTTTGGCGCATTTGAAAAAAGCTGAGTACACAAAAAAGCTCGATATTTGGGTGCCTCATGAGTCATGAGCTCACTGAAAGAAACTTAATGAACCGTGTACTTATTTGTGATTCTTTATTACGACGTAATGAAACCGAACCATTTTTGAAAAACCTGATAACTGGTGATGGAAAGTGGATCACGTACGACAAGAACGTGCGAAAAAGGTCGTGGTCAAAGGCTGGTCAGGCTGAACAGACTCTGGCGAAACCCGGGTTATCTCGCAACAAGGTAATGCTGTGTGTATTCATTATGAGCTGTTACCGCCAGGCAGGACCATCGATTCTGAACTCTACTGCGAACAACTGATGAGTTTAAAGCAAGAAGTTGAGAGAAAGCGGCCGGAATTAGTCAACAGAAGGGGTGTGGTTTTTCATCATGATAACGCTAGACCTCACACATCCTTAGCCACTCAGCAAAAATTAAGAGAGTTTGGCTGGGACGTACTAATGCATCCGCCGTATAGTCCTGACCTTGCACCTTCAGATTTCCACTTGTTTCTGTCTCTTCAGAATTCTTTAGGCAGTGTCAGGTTAACATCACGAGATGACTGCCAAAACCACTTGTCGCGGTATTTTGATCAGAAGCCCCAGAATTTCTATAGCAATGGGATCATATCCCTACCTACAGGATGGCAGAAAGATATCGAACAAAATGGCACCTACAAACTTTAGTTAAATGTAAATAAACTTTATTAAAAAATGTTTTGAATTTTCATATAAAATGCGAAGAAACTTTTTCCCCAACCTATATGTGAAGAATAAGTAGTTTAAGAAACTGCACATAAGCCTGATTTTGAACATCACTACGGGGCTGTAGAATTCTATAAGAGGTATACCACAATTTGTTTAAAAAAAGTTTGTTAGGGTCTTTTCTATTGAATAATTTAATATGATTCAAATTTCCCAATTTTTAGTTCTAACTTGGCATAGATCTTGTTAATGTAAAGTAATTCAGCCTAAAATATTATGAAAATATTTCATAGACACCTTACGATTTTGTTTATACGTTTGTATGGAGGTTTGCGCGTGGTGGCTGTCCTTAAGGCCTTACCTCTGGTGCACGATAATCTTACCGAGTGATTTTGAACTTCAGTATGTTGTCAGAAAGTCTAAATTAGAACGCTCGCTTTGCGCGCTGCCGCCACGCAAAATCAGTTAATTTTCGAAGTTTATCTGGATTTTACGTAAAAGTATTTGATGTAGAAGTTTTTTCACCTGACATCGGAAAATTAACCATGTTTTCTTGTTATAGCAGTAATTTTAGACATAAAACTAAAGCCACTTATACATAAAATGAATTAATAACTTAGAAAGGCACAATTTTCAAAAATAAAATCTATCGAGTGAAATGTATCCAATTAGGTAACCGACCTGACAACGGAAAGACAAAGTAATACTATTGAAACGGCTACTCACGATTTTTATTAGTTAGATTTCGACTGGCTAGTTTCACTGTATTCGTACAGTTTCATCGGAGGCAAACATGTTTACGCGGCGGTTCCCCGTTTGACACTGCGTCTTTCAGCACGGCGGGCTCGCTGCGAGATCGGCGCGGGGAGTGGTGAAGGTGGTGGGGACGGCAAGCAGAGGTGTTGTTCGTCCGCGTTCAGCGCTGGAGCAGAAGATGTATTCCTGTCTCGTAACATCACACACACAGAGTTCACTATATCATCATTCTCGACAATATTTGCATTGGCTGTTGAGTTGTTGCTCAGTAACGGTTTTCAGGTATGAGGCAGCAGCCACAGAACAGAAAATATTTTAATGTTCTGTGGCAGCAGCCATCCATCATCTCTGTTGAAATAAGGATACCGCTGGATCTTAATTGATTCCCGAATCTTGCGTGGCACATAAAACTTTTTCCGGGCCAACACGGTGGTCTTATCAAACCTGATGTAATATGATGGTCCCGAGACGAGTGTATGTTCAGCCACTGCTGAGCCGTTACTGTCGAGCTTTTTCATACTCCGTTTATGTTCGGTGAGCCGTGTGGAGACGTTCCGTCTAGTTTCTCCAATGTAGCACTTTCCACAGTCACATGGAATCTTGTAAGGAGACAGGAATACACCTTCTGCTCCAGCGCTGAAGGCAGACGAGCAACAGCTCTGCTTGTCGTCCCCATGATCTTCACCAACTCCCGCGCCAATCGCGCAGCGAGCCCGCCGCGCTGAAAGACGCAGTGTCAAACGGGGAACCGCCGCGTAACCATGTTTGCCTTCGAAGAAACTGTACGAATACAGTGAAACTAGTCAGGCGAAATCATCTGACATATAAAAATCGTGAGTAGCCGTTACAATGGCATTATGAATCTAAACCACGAATCTTTTAGAAGGAAAGACAAAGGTCTGAAAAAACACGTGTCCAAATTTTACATTGATCAGATAAGTAGTTGACTCAGCATATTAAAACAAAACCGTTGAAAGACCAAAGGCAATACTTATATTTTAAGATTTATTGTAGCACGGTGCCTACTATCGTGCACAGTGTTCTAGGCAAACAACTAATGAAATTAATATCATCCACTGAAGTCTTCCGAATAGATTCCAATAACAATAGACCGTTAGTTATAGCATTGTCCATAGGATAATTGATTTATACATACAGCCAAATTAATTTTGGATTCCATACAAATATACCGAAGTTTGGGCGTGAACAGGTATTTGGAACACAGGAAATCAGATAGTACTTATTAAGATTCTGTACCTAAAACTGAAAAAACGGAACCCTTATAGATCACTTTATTGTCTGTTTGCATGTCTGTCTGTCAAGACCCTTTTTCTCGGACCCCATTAGAGATATCAAGTTGAAACTAATACTGAACTCTATAGCCCCATGTTTCTAACTTAGTTTTTACCTGTTACGTAATCAAATTCATACGAATTGGCTCCTCATGAAAACGTAGGTTACTTCCAGTTGACTTAGAAACATGAAACTCCGTTCACAATTAGGTCTTATAGGAGTAGCACAAGTATAGGAAAAATCTGAAAATTACCATTAAATTATCCAAGAAGAAATTAAGAACCATGGAGTTTGGAAACATGGAGTTTAAAATATCGTAAGTGCTAAGTTACTTTTGTTGGATATAACTGCTCGTGGAATACGTTTATGTTTTAAGCTGTATGTACGGAACCCTCAGGGGACGAGTCCTACTCCCACTAGACCAGTTTTTTTTTCTATCTGATATATTTAATTATTTGTGACTTTTATACATATTAACGACAAAATATACTCGTATATGAATAGAAATCAATTGTTATATACGTTGGACAAATTTCTCTTTCTGCAAGCTGCAGGTTAATACTTTTAAGAACGCTAGAGGTGGTTCGTTACGGTCTTGGTGCATAGCAAACACCATAAAATTCTTTATTTTTGTTTTGGAAAAAAATTAATATCGTCACGAGATGAATCCCCGAGGCACCCCGAGGTGTTCAGAGGTGTTCCGGGTGTGAACTGTAAAATCCACACCCGGTACACCCACGTTTCTTCGACGATTATTACGTTCCAACGTAATGACTGGTGAGCCCCATCGCCGTTCTTCGGGCACAAATACACGCTTTTTAGGGCATGCAGGTTTTCTCACGATGTTTACCTTCACCGTTCAGTGGTAAGTATTAAATACTCTGCACATAAATTCCGAAAAACTCATTGGTGCATGCCCCAGCCGGGGATCTAACCTGGCCAGCCAATGAGAGGTCAGCGTTCTACCCCTGAGCTACCACCGGTTTTTAGGGTTCCGTACCCAAAAGGTAACCAACGGGACCCTATTACTAAGACTCCGCTGTCCGTCTGTCACCAGGCTGTATCTCATGAACCGTGATAGTTAGACAGTTGAAATTTTCACAGATGATGTATTTCTGTTGCTGCTATAACAAAAACTACTAAAACAGACATTATTTTTTTGCCGTTTTTATAGATAATATGCTACGGAACCCTTCGTGCGCGTGTCGGACTCGCACTTGGCCGGTTTTTTAAGTATTTCGTGACAATTTAATATCAATCGGAGTTCTTAGCACATAGAATAAATTGTTTTTTTGGAAATTTAATGGATTATAATTCGCATGAATACGAACTTATAAGCGTGTTCAAAGTCGTCTTGCATAAAATAGGTAGCACAACTTTACCGAAAAAAATATAATTAAACTATGGTCCCTAAATGCCATTTATATGTATACCATTTATCATTTATCATGTATCATGTATCCATCTGTTTCGTCCACTGCTGGACATAGGCCTTTCCAGGATTTCGCCACACTTGGCGGTCCTCCTGGAAGAAATGCCCATACTCACACACGCTGGGCAGGCGGGTTGGTGAGCGCGGTGCCGAAACCCTTGCACCAGTGACGCCGCTGCCCGTTACTAGTCTATTTTATATAAGGCCCGGCAATTGGGGATGGATATACCGCCATCCATCGGTCCCAGGCAATGGTGGGCCGCTTGGTTTTTTGCCTGAGAGCTGTTCACTTACTCTTCCTCGAATAACTTCGAGAGGATTTGCGAGTAAGATGGTGGTACCTCCACAGTCGAACCCGGCATCAGCTCTACCACCCTTTATCATGTATACATTTATTTATTACTTTTTATATAAGAATTAATAAATAATCATAAGTTGTGCATTTTGTACTGAGGCCCTGAGACCTGAACAAGACACAATAGAGAAACAATGGAATCATATCAGCGGGCGGGCTTTGTTCCTTTCATTTCATTTCATTTATTTACTCCACCAAAAAATATATTTTGCAAGTTGACCAATCAATACCAATAAATCATAACATTGCTTTGTCTCAGTATCGAGTTATTCGATCTACATGTGGTTTACTTAACTATAATTATACTAACAATATGTTATAAAAGTTAAACAATAATAAAAACCAGCCAAGTGCGTGTCAAGCCACGCGCAGTGTAGGGTTTCGTAGTTGTCCGATTTTATAAGTTGGTCTACTAATACATATCGCGCCAAATTTCTAGTCCCATACATTTAAAAGAGCCGCCCGTACATTGTCCTGTTTAGAGGGGATTAAAAGTTTGGCGCGACCTGTACTCGTAAACCTGTAAAGCCTACTTAGCTGTGATAGTTTTCCTTTTCAATTCATTAATGCTACTTCTGTGAATTTTTTCACATATCCATAAACAACCGTTTAGCCGGCAGGGGGGTGACACTCCACTCTAACAAAAATTTACACTTTAAAGCTTAATATTTCGCCAACGGATCCCTAAATCGAAAATTGGTTTTGATACACCCACAATGTTTTTAAACGACCTATTTAACGATACCCAACACTATGGGATAAATGAGAAAAAAAAATCATACCCCACTTAAGTGTATGGGAGGTACCCTTAAAATAAATTTTTGTCATGATTTTATTTTTCAGTTTTTTCGGCAGCGTGTTTAATATGTATACTCATAAATTACACCTTTCTAGTACTAATAGTCACTAAGCTAAGCCGCGGAGGGACGGATGGACGTTGGACAGACAGACGGACATGGCGAAACTATAAGGGTTCCTCGTCGGACTACGGAACCCTAAAAAGAGGATAAGCAACCAGCACCATTCTATAAGAATAGGGGCTTAAGATTCTTTATTTCTCATAAGAACATTTACACATTCACTTAAAATGAGAACTTAATAAATTCTAATTAAAGTTAAATTTATTTTATTTTACACGACCAGTGGGTCAGGTGCAAGCTGACATATTGTTGTGCTCAAACACAACAGTTATCACATCAGATATGTATCCTAAATTCTAAAACTAATAAAACAAGTAAACAGTTACACACAGTTACACGTACAAGCTAAACTATGCTAGTTGGCCCGCCAATTTTATAACAATACCTATTAAGCATAATAATTAATGTTCTACTTGGGCAATAAGATATTTTTTTTTGTTTATTTAATGTTTGTTTTAATATTGGTAGTGACGTAATTCTTCAATAGCTTTTTAAATTTGTGCAAGGATTTAGATTCTGTTATTGTTTTTGGCAGCATATTAAACATCTGCGCTGCCTGAAACACCAGACTTTTTTTCCCGTAATTTGTTCGAGTTTTGATTAGATTTAAGAAATTTGCACTTCTTGTGTTATACCTACTTATGTTGACGTCTTTTCAGAGATAAGTTTGAATGAATATTTTCATTTATAATTTTATATATTAAGATACAGGTTCTAAATGTAAATATTTGATTATTTATTTATTTATTTAATTAGATACATTTGCAGAAAATACATAAAACATTGATGGTGGGAGATATTATAGGTACAGTTCTGATGTACATTCCTTATAAATGTTTACATCCTTCGCAAATAAAATATTTAAAAACTATATGAAAGAAAACAAAGATAAACTTCTGAAATAATACACATGCATGACAGTAGAGCTTAAGATATAATATGAACTTATATAATTAACACTATGATGTAACATTAACAATTTTTTGTTTGTAGCAAATGAGTGAGTCGGAGAAGATATCGATGTCAGGATCTTTAGTACAAATGGTTGTGTAGCTTTGGCAAATTCTGTTGATGGGGGAATGTGTGCCGGTGTTGGTTCTGGCTTCGGGTCCTTTTAAAATTTTTGTAATGGGTTGTCGTGGAAAGTTATAGGGAGCTGTTAAAGAAATTTTCCCTAAAAATAAAATATATCTATATAATGTGCATTAAATTAGTTTCTTTATAAAATTTTGATGTTGATTCTAAATAATCATAGTGAAATAGGACCTTTACAGTTTTATTTTGTGCTATTTGTATTTGTTTGAGATATGTTTTGCATGCTGAGCCCCATATTTCTATTAAGTATTCAAGACGGGGTTTAACTAGCGTGTTGTAAATAGTGTACCTTACTTGTCTAAGTAGACTCCCGACTATACCACGCATAGCACCTGTGAGAGAAGTGAGTTGGTTCTGATCTTATCGGTGTGTGTTTTCCAGGTTAACTTGGAGTCAAGTATTAGTCCAAGGTATTTTTCTTCGTTAGTTATCGTCATGAAAAGGATTTTTTTTTGTTTTTAGCCGAAAAAATGATGTAGCAAGTTTTTGAAGTATTGATGGTAAGTAAGTTATATTGAAACCACATGTTAAGTTTGTCTAAGTGTTCTTGAGCCTGAGCTACTAATTGATGAATGGTGTGGCCAAAATAAAATAAACATGTGTCGTCTGCATATAGTGAAACTTTACCATGTAATCCTATTGTACTTATGTTATTTAAGAATGAAGAATTAATACCAGGAATACGATCGATCTAAACTAGCTAAACTTAAAACATTTAAACATCGTTTTTTACTAAGAGTGCCATTCTTGCGGGCGACCTTCACAGACACAAGGGCCGGTCGAATTCAGATTTTGACAAATATTCTATACAGCTTTTGCCCGCGGCTCCACCCGCGTGTTATTTGAATTAACGACATGCTTTTTCCGGGATAAAAAGTAGCCTATGTGTTAAGTTAGGGTATAAGCTATATCCATTCTAAATTTCATCCAAATCCGTTAAGCCATTCCGTGTGAGAGTAACAAACATACACACACACACAAACTTTCGCATTTATAATATTAGTGTGATGTGATGGGAATTGTAATTAATTATTTAGGCATACATTAGCACGTTCGCAACTTGATTCACGTCGAGCGACGGAGATATCAATACGGGAAGAGTCGTACGAGTGAGTGAGACACCACAGATTTGGCTGCATACATTGATAATGGAAAAATCTGTAAGCTGTCGCTGAAGAACAGCATGGTAGTTAATTGTTAAGTTTCTTTGTTAGGTTAACTTGCAAAAAGAAGTCACATGGTAATTCTTTACTTCTTTATCTCATTTGAGTTCCGTAATGAGTACCAATCAAACGATGCCTTAACTTTTGATATATGTTCCACTGAATCACAGATTCGCATCATAGAATAGTAGTAGTACTGTATGCATAGCAAGTGCGGTAATTACCTACGAGGACAATTTAAAACACGAGTGACAAGCGAGTGTTTTCAACGTTACGAGTAATAGTTATTGCACTTACCCACGTATACAATACTACATTTTCCAATGCATAGTGTAAGTATATAAATGAAACGTAATTAAAGAAACAAACAAACAATAAATACTTCAAATAAACTTTAGGCGGGCATTCTTTTTTTTGTACGCAAGTTGTCAACTTGACGGAAATAAGCTGCTTTCAGATTGATGCGTTCGTAGCTCATTCCTGTCAGGTCTAACTATGGTACACAATAAAAGACTGGCAACTTGTTTCAATAAATTAAAAAAATAATTAAATAAAGCACTAGTGGGGTAAGGTTGGCTTTAACAACAGTTTTGAAGCATATAAAATAGGTCTACGTACTTTGAAAAAACATTTAAGTTGTTAAAAAGCTTGTGAGGTTGGGTAAATTTATAGATTATACAATTATAAAAGTACTAAATAATAAATAAAATGCTGAAGTCAAATTAATTTTTACCGATGTTAGGTATTTTTGAACGGCAGGTTGATTTCACCTTTAACATTTAGGTTATAATATTGTTAGGAAATTTCGTTGTTATCTAGTTGAACTTTACCAAGGTTTACCATTTAATATTTTACGTTTTTTACGACAGCGATCATCTTAATTATTTAAATCCTGCTAACAAAGCAGCAACCCTCCGGCGAAGATAAAGTGAAATGTTCCATAAACTCTCAAGTTATTGAGACATCAAAGTCAACTCACTCAGTTCACCGTCTTCCGGTTGTGTAGCCATAAGGATCATTTTGTATTATGACGTCATCTGTTTTACGTCATCGTATTTTGGCATTTGACCGACTTTGGGTCCAGGAATGTTAAACAGCGTGCTCAATTAAAGTACGCGGTTAGGACCTCGCCGTTTCATTATCGTCCTGCTGTGTTGTATAATTAAACAAAATAGCTAGCCTTTCTCTACGACTTAGCGTGTAAATTCCTACAACTTGTTTTTTTGGGGTTCCGTACCTCGTCATGGAAAGGCGAAACCCATATAACATCACTTTGTTATCCGTATGTATTATGTATGTCTGTATGTCCGTGTGCTAATGACATGGTATTGGCAAGATTAAACAACTTATTTTGTATCAGGCGAAAACAATATTTACTACGTTGCATTTTAGTCTACAATCGCGCGCTCTTCGTCCAGGGTACCTAGCATGGTAGACCATATCGAGCTTTGACAGCTCGATATACACTGTCTGTCCCTCTCTAAGTAGATCAACAGAGTGAGGCAGAGCACTGTGTCAAGCGCAATCGAGCTCGATATGGTTTGCTATGCTAGACTAGCTGGCAGTTACGACCAAAGAATAATATGTTCATGATATAATATATTTATAAATTATATATTTATGAATTCCCGGTACTTTTTACACAGAGTAGTATTAGGTATTTGTTTCAAAGGACAGACCTTATAGCTTTTTCAGAAAACTACAATCGAAAATACTCTTTTTTTTCTTGCGTCATTTTCTCCAGAACGGCTTCAGATGTATCAAGTTGAATATCGGATGAATAGCTGTTAACTTGTTGTTATATAATTGAAGTTTCTAGTTTAAGGTTGTAAATAGATTTGGCCTTTCAAGGTATATTTACATCAAAATATTGAGCGCGTACTTCCCGGAGAACAAATAAATAAATAAAAACCGGCCAAGTGAGAATCAGACTCGCCCACGAAGGGTTCCGTACCATTATCTATAAAAATGTTTTATATTTAAATCACGTTTGTTGTATGGGAGCCCCCTTTAATATTTATTTTATTCTGTTTTTTTAGTATTTGTTGTTATATCGGCAACAGAAATACATCATCTGTGAAAATTCATGAATACAGCCTGGTGACAGATGGACAGACAGACGGACAGCGGAGTCTTAGTAATAGGGTCCCGTTGGTTACCCTTTGGGTACGGAACCCTAAAAAACCGGTCAAGTGCGAGTAAGGCTTGCACCCTGGGGGTTCTTACCATTTAAATAAGTTAAAAGACGTAAATAAAAATTACAAACTTACCTACAAAATGTATGATAGAAAACTGCAAACATAAGTTGGTCGAGAATTCCGGTACGTAATCCTAAACCTGTATTATATTAATCACAGCATTAAACACAGTATATAGCACATAATATACAGAAAATTCCAAATTCCTAACTTTAGTTTTTAAGATAACCTCTGTAACAAAAATTGTCTAAAACTGACAACTCAAGGTGCAATTCTGTAAGCTGATGGTATTGCAATTGATTGTCAAATGGCTATTCGGCTAAACAAATTAGCTTGACAATTGAAATCGTGCATTTTTGGCTGTCAAATGAATACAATCGTCTTGTTTTGTTCTTGACAACCAAAAACGTACGATTTCAATTGTCAAACGGGCTAATTTGCTTAGCCGAATAGCCATAATGACAATCAATTTGAATACCATTGTCTTACACAGTTGCACCTATGTCCCTCATTTCTTTATTTTTAGAGATAAAAAGAGTTAAACATTTGTACTCTATCTAACACACCCTAAAGGGCAAAAAGTTTTTTTGAGTTTTATAGATCTATAAATTGTCTTTGGTATGGTGAAAGAATTAGGTATTCAAATCGCTTCAAGCATTCGGAAGGAGTAGAAAAATTATTTCGTCAATCATGGGAAACTTTCCATAACTTTCGAATTGTTTTTGTCAAAAGTGATGATTTTTTTATTAAATATTGAATTTATTTTAGACTAGCTTTTGCCCGCAGCTCCGCCTACGTGTTATTCGGTTTAACGACAGGCTTTTTTCGGGGATGAAAAGTAGCCTATGTGTTAAGTTAGTTATATATGTTAATATCCATTCTAAATTTCATTCAAATCCGTCCAGCCGTTTCAGCGTGAAAGAGTAACAAACATATACACATACACACACACACAAACTTTCGCAGTTATAATATTAGTGTGATCGTGTGATTAGTGTGATTATGTTGTTATGCTATTGCTTATTTTTTTTTAAGTTTGGACCTTACCTGTGATAGAAGTAGGCCTTCAAACCATTAATGGTCCAAAACCGCTCTCCATACAAACTTGTCGACTTGACAACAACCACGACAAAAGCATTATATTATAATTTCATTGTGTTCCTTTTTTCTACATGTTCCATCAATCTACACCCTTGTAAAAAAACTTTTATTCGCTGGTGTAGAATTAATGGAACGTGTATAAAAAATTAACACAACGAAATTATAAATAAATAAATAATAATTAAATAAAAATCTTTTATTTCGGACAACTTAGGTAAATAGTATGTTAGTAAGACTTATTAATAATGAGTTAGTAACAAAGAAAAGAAAAATTTAATAAAACAAAATACAAATACACAAAACCCTAACAATTATATCTATACAAAAACACAAAACAACTTAGTGCTCCGTACCAGGTACCAATTATAATGCTTTTGTCGTGGTTGTTGGTTCCAACAAGTTTGTTTGGAGAGCGGCTTTGGACCATCCCCCTTAATGGCCTATCCCATCCCACTAATCCCACTTCCCACTAATATTATAAATGCGAAAGTTTGGATGGATGGATGGATTGATGTTTGTTACTCTTTCACGCCGTAACTACTGAATCGATTAGTCTGAAATTTTGCAATAATGTAGTTCTAGACTTGAAATAGGACAATGGCTACTTTTTATCCCATAAATCAGTTCCCATGAGATGGAAATGAGGTTTCATGTTTCTATAGAAAAGTGATGTGTCACCCTTTTACGCCGATATTATCGAAGAGATTGGGCTGAAACTTTGCACAGATAATGTCCTAAATCTAGAATAGGACAAAAACTACTTTTTATCCACTAAATCAGTTCCCATTGAAACGCTTTAAAAGAGACATACAAAATGAGAAACACAGAGGCGCATAACACACACATTTCACCAGAACAGTCCGAAAAATATTGGCAGATTCTATAGGAGTAAACAAAAAATATTTTAACGCGGGCAAAGCCGCGGGCAAAGGATAATTGTTGAATATAGATCCTCCTTACTAACGCTAGCTAAAATTAAAGAATCAACCGTTCAGATTGATAAAGTGCGACAAGGCTGTTTTGGCGCGGGGATGAGGATAGGTCAGTCGCTATTGTTTTACAGCTGCGCCCCACTTTCAATGCCATTTACGCGCTAAAAGAGCATTGTCACATTAACCATAAACATAATTAATCGGCTTTTTTGGTGAAACGGATTAAATACAAATAATTTACACAATATCATTTGAAGTGAATAGGCTTGTACACAGGGTAAACAAAATATTATTCTATTTAGTCCGTCATTTAGATTATCAAAAAATATTGGACACGTATTTTTTCTTTTGTCAATCAAACAAAAAATGACAGAGTTAAAGCGCGTCAAAGTTTGGGAGTGGGGGAAAATGACTTCACTTCTAAGATGTGACGTCACGCGGAACTTCAGCGGGTTATATCTTCATCATTGTTTGTTTAATTGAAAAAAGAAAAAATACGTGTCCAATATTTTCTGATAATCTAACTGAAGGACAAATAAAATTTTTGTAGTCATCATGCCTATTCGATGAACATTGATTAATTATTTCGAGAAGATGAGCCACCATCGATCGTACAATCCAAGACTGAAAAGTGGCGCTAAGGCGCATAACTACGCATCCAGCACACTAACTAACCCGGCGAGCATTCTGCAAAAATTGCGACATAAAATTCATGTCATTTTGAAAGCTTCATACTCCTAAAGCTGAAAAGTTACACAAATCATAGTTATATCGTTGTGAAGACCCATTTGACAACACAACAATATTATCTTTTGTTGAGTCAGAGAACTTTTTGTTTGCTGCATCTTAACTAGATGGATTGTTAAAACTATTTATATTTTTTGGATGTGATTTTTGTATTGATGTAGCATTCAAAATAAACGTCTTTTCTATCTTTCTTTCTTTTCTTTCTTCATGTTTGACCCTCTCCCTACCCCCGCCAACCCGCGTTGATGTCATAAGCCGTGGAGTGAGCACTAAAAAAATAAATAAAATCAAATTTTGACGTGGCATACAAACAGATCCCTTATTAAACCTCCTTGGAAATCATCAAAACCATGAAAAAAAACTAGCGGTAGTAGGTACCACGAATTATTCCCACCTCATTTTTAGGGTTCTGTAGTCCGACAAGGCACCCTTATATAGTTTCGCTCTGCCCGTCTGCCTGTCTGTCCGTGGCTTAGCTCAGAGACTATGAGTACTAGAAAGCTGTTATTTGGCATGATATAATAATAAATATTTTATCTTTATAAAAGCTAAGCTTTTTCATTGTTTTTTATTAATATATACACTTTTATATATATGCAAAAAAAGAAATAATAATTTCGAAATATATTTCGAAATTATTGTTATTTGGCATGAGTATACATATTAATTATGCCAACAAAATCGTGTAATAAAATCCTGAAAATGATTTTTTTTAAGGGTACCTTCCTTACACGTAAATTGGGGATGAATTTTTTTTTCTTGTCTATCCCTCAGTGTGGGGTATCGTTAGATAGGTCGTATAAAAACATTGGGGATGTGGGAAAACCATTTTTCGATTCGGTGTTAATATTAAGCTTTAAAGTGCTAATTTTTGTTAGAGCCAAGCGTTGTTTATAGATATGTGGAAAAAATCACAGATGTAGTAATGAAGTTAAAAGGAAAACTATCACAGCTAAGTAGGCTTTACAGGTTTACGAGTACAGGTCGCGCCAAAGTTTTGGCCCCCTCTAAACAGACCAACTTTATTTACTCATGTATTTGACATTTATGCTCCTGTCAAACCCATCAGAGTTAAACATTATCCTGCTCCCTGGCTTTCAGAACCTATCAAAATTCTAATGGCTAAAAGAGACAGAGCTAAGCATAAGTGCAAAAAGTTTCCATTACCAGAGAACTTCCTCGCTTATAAGAATCTACGCAATCGATGCAATAGATTGTGTAGAGATGCGAAACGTCGTCATATCCATTCAGCAGTTGAAGACCTTTCCCCTCCTCAAGTATGGAAGTTTCTAAGAACGTTAGGTGTGGGTAAGTCTCCAGCCCCTATGGATAATACCAAAGATCTCAACGACTTAAATAGTCATTTCTCTACTCCTCCTGTTAATCTTGATAGTTCAGTTAAAACTTCTTCTCTCTTCGATTTATCTCAAAAAGTTCTACCATCCTGTGATCCATTTGTTTTCTGTGATGTTACAGAGTTTGATGTTAGGAAAAGTATTTTATCTTTTACAACTAAGGCAGTGGGTAGTGATGGCCTCAGTCGTGACATGATATTACCTATTGTGGATGATGTTGTTCCTATTATCACACACATTTGTAATTTCTCTTTAGCCAGCAACGTCTTCCCAACGGCTTGGAAAAAAGCTAACGTCATACCCCTGCCTAAGAAACCGAATCCCACTTCTTACTCTGACTTTCGCCCAATTTCAATTCTCCCCATTTTATCCAAAATTCTTGAAAATGCCGTACATAAGCAACTCTACTCGTATCTTCTCAAAAACAATCTTCTTAGTCCGCTTCAGTCCGGCTTTCGTCCTTTTCATAGCACTGTCACTGCACTGTTGAAAGTCACTGATGACATCAGGCTAGCAATGGATAACAAACAGCTTACCGTGGTTACACTACTTGACTTCAGCAGTGCATTTAATTCCGTTGATTTTGATATTTTGCTTGGTATCCTTCGTTGTAATAATGTGTCTTCAACCGTTATCCATTGGTTTAGCTCCTACCTTCGTGGACGTCAGCAATGTGTCTTCAGTGATGAATCTTCATCAGATTGGATTGATTTAAGTGCTGGTGTTCCTCAGGGAGGTGTTCTTTCTCCCCTTCTCTTTTCAGTTTTCATCAATGAGATAACCCGCACTTTAGTCTCTAATTATCATTTATATGCTGATGATCTGCAAATCTATCGTCATTTCGATGCAGTTAGAGCTGAAAATGATTTTGGTGATGGTATAAACTTGGAAAATGCTTCGGCAGCTATTAATGCCATTAATGATGATCTGACTTCAATTTTGAGGTGGGCGCAAGACTACGGTCTTCTTGTCAACCCGAAAAAATCTCAGGTTATCATCATTGGTAGTAAGCGTTTGAGAGATACCATCACCTTCGGAACTTTACCATGTGTGTCGTATAATGGTGAAATAATCCCCTTTGCTGACAAGGTAAAAAACCTTGGCGTCTTCATGGATGGCAATTTATCATGGCAAGCGCACATCAATGAAATTAGTAGACGCATGCACTTCTCGTTCCATTCGCTTAAAAAACTCCAAAATTTCTTGCCTGTTAAAACGAAAGTCATGCTTGCACAAACTTTGTTATTGCCACTATTAGATTACGCTGACGTGTGCTTCATGGATGCCACTGAGGAACTTGTCAACAAGCTTGAGCGTCTCCAGAATCTTGCCATACGTTTTGTCTTTGGTCTACGCAAGTATGATCATGTTACAGAGTACAGACGCAAACTAAAGTGGCTATCAATTCGCTCTCGCAGAAATATGCACATGCTTAGCGTCTTGTTTAATATTTTACACAACCCCTTTTCCCCTCCGTATCTTCGCGAACGTTTCGGTTTTCTTCCCCCTCGTGACAGGCTTCAAAGATCGTGTGACCTCAGGACCTTGCAAGTGCCTCAATGTAATACAAAATTTTACTCTAATTCATTTACAGTGCGAGCAGCTCGAATGTGGAACACACTACCTAAGATTCTGAGAGATAGTCCGTCAATATCTTCATTTAAACGTAAATTAAAAGAGCACTTCCTCTCGTATGAGTAATATTTAAGTATATATTTTAAATTATTTAAGTATATATTAATATTATATTTGTATTGATTCATTTGTATCCATTATATTTATATCTATAATTTATATTTTTATTATTTTATTTGTATAGAATAAGTTGTTATAATCCTTCTGTATGCTTGCTGCCAACCTATTTAGTGTATTCTTTCACCACAGTACTGGTTGGCTGGAAGAAACCTCTTGAAGAGGTAAGCTCGCCTTTGTGCATATTTTTTACTTTTTTTGTTATCTTAGTTTAAGTTTCTGTGTGTGTGTACAATAAAGGATATAATAATAACTTATAAAATGTATGGGCAGCTACGGAACCCTACATTGCGCGTGGCCCGACACGCACTTGGCCGGTTTTTTTCCTTACAATATAAAAAATACAAATAATAGCATTTTTCTCAAAAATACATTGTTATATTACCATTACATACTGTAAATACCTGTCAGAAAATACTTCATCCTGGCGAGCTATTTAAAAGTGTCCAGGAAATCTGAATAACTGTCCAGGAAATTCGTATGAAAATCATACCATATGTTTTCTTGTTAAAACTATCCGTCTTTATGTTTTTAAGAGACTAAGGAAAATATCAAAATCAGATATCAAAACAATAAGCTTTATGCAACAGAAGGATTTATGAATTAAATAAATTCCCTTTTTAGTGTCATTCCTCTTTTTTGCATATGACTTTCCATAGACTCGAAATTTCCCCCAAATCGGCAACGCTGGACGTAAACCACCCGTCGAGGTTATAAGTCGTGACGATATCATCTTGCTACACTACAAAAAACTTGGCTTTTTGTGTTTTATTTTGCCTGAAACATAGTAGGTGTTATATTTGTTTTGCCTAATAGCTTTAGTGCTGCTTTTGTACGCAATGTCTGGTCTTGAATTTAAAATGTTTTGTAAAATATTGTATCTATTCTTACTAAGTACAATGAGGTTATTATTACAAGTAAAAAGAGGGCGGTAAAAAGAATTCCACGTTTTCTTTTTCATCCTACTATCCTATCCTTCTAATCCTACTAATATTATAAATGCGAAAGTTTGTGCATGTGTGTGTGTGTGTGTGTGTGTGTGTGTGTGTGTGTGTGTGTGTGTATGTTTGTTACTCTTTCACGCTGAAACGGCTGGACGGATTTGGATGAAATTTGGAATGAATATAGCTCATACTCTAACTTAACATAGGCTACATTTTATCCCGGAAAAATGCATGGTTCCTGTAGGATAGATCAATTACATTGAGAAATCAGGTGTCTAATTAGTGCGGTTCTTAATCGTTTGTGGTGAAATAAGACAATGCTTTGTTACTTCATACACCAGGTGTCTAATTAGCGCGGTATTTAATCGTTTGTGGTGATATAAGACAAGGCTATGTTATCTCATCACATCACACTAATATTATAAATGCGAAAGTTTGTTTTGTGTGTATGTATGTTTGTTACTCTTTCACGCTGAAACGGTTGGACGGATTTGGATAAAATTTAGAATGGATAGGTTACTTTTTATCCCAGAAAAAAGCATGTCGTTAAACCGAATAGCACGCGGGCGGAGCCGCGGGCAAAAGCTAGTATTTCATAAAAGGCACCAAAATCTAGCGGTCCACGGGCATGTGAAATAAAAGGCTCGGTCATGAATTCTACTTTTGCCCGAAAAATTCCCGTTTTGGAGCTAGGACGTTCCGCCATAGACAATGTACGGCCGCAAAAAGCTTTAACTTTGTAGATTTATTTTATTATTAATAAAACATTATTTTGTTGATAAAACACTGCTTCAGATACTATTTTTGAGTTTAAATAATATGTTTCAGACTTTTAAAGCCATAAACACGCACTCGTGTAACTTACGCGAGTTAGGTATTCGTAAGTAAACACACGAACCGTTCGTTACCATCATACATGACGATTATTATCACGAAGCTGCTTCGTGATTATTACCGATTATTATCTCAGTAAGTCTGCACATGCAACATATAGATAGCTACTCTCTATGATTTTAATTATGTAAGTTTGAAATTCTTATAAAATATCGGCACTACGTGAATTTTGGGGGAGCGTCAGAGGTGTTCACTTTGTGAACACTTAGTACACCCGCTTGTCACCGACGAATATTACGTCCCAAACGTGATGGGTGGTGAGTAAGACAAATGGACAAACAGTATAAGGCTAGATGCCCAAGTGCAAATGAGCATATCACATTGTGTAACTTGGTTAATCGGTATAGTAAAAATAATGTAGACAGTAAATTATATGGCTGATGTGCTGATCTTAGAAAAAACGCAAAATCTTTAAGTTCGCTTGATAGAAAAAAATTACGAAGTTACCTCTAAATTTCATATTTTTTGAGTGTTAAAGGGCCTTCCTTAAATCATAAAGCCTTGAAATTTGTATTTAATATAAGTTAACAAATGGCTTCGTCTGCTCGTCTTAGAATATTTTAAAAATTCCATCTAGAAGCAGAGTTATTAAATAAAAACGCAGATTTTTGTGAGCGCGTGTTTCTTCGTGGTCGTAACAGCCACGGCTGAGAGCGCGCTATTTTAAACTAAAAGGAAACGTCGTAAAGTTCAGTTCTGATTGATGCAAAATCTGGTGCTCAATCTGACCTTATACGCAGCCTTAAGGCGCAATATGTCTATCGCACAACGAAAGAGATAAACATACTCGTATCTGAGAAAGTGCGCGTGCGAGTAGTTCGGTTAGTCAATAAATGGATATTGCTGTTTTTAGTGAATAATATTTAATATAAATTCGATAACACAGAGTTTAAAAAAACCGGCCAAGGGCGTGTCGGGCCACGCACAATGTAGGGTTCCGTAGTGGTCCGGTACATTTTATAAGTTGATCTACTAATACAGACCGCGCCAAACTTCTAGTCCCATACATTAGAGGGAACCAAAAGTTTGGCGCGACCTGTACTCTCAAACCTGTAAAGCCTACTTAGCTATGATAGTTTTCCTTTTAAGATCATTAAATATACTACTTCTGTGAATTTTTTCATATTTCTATAAACAACCGTTTAGCCGGCAGGAGGGGCGGGACGCTCCACCCTAACTAAAATCTTCACTTTAAAGCTTAATATTTCGCCAACGGATCCCTAAATCGAAAAATAGTTTTTAAACGACCTATCCAACGATACCCCACACTATGGCATAGCCGAGAAAAAATAATTCATCCCCAGTTTACGCATGTGAGAGGAACCCTTAAAAAATTTTATAGCACACCGTGCGTAAAATGACCACTTTACGCACGCTGCGCTTGCGTAAAGTCGGCATTTTCCGCACTTGTGCTATAAAATATTATACAAAACTCGTGCGAGAAACTTTTTCTCGACTCGTGTGATTGCAGCACTCACCTTCGGCTCGTGCCGCAAACTCACACTCGTCAGAAAACGTTTCATCGCTCTCGTATCGTAATGTACTATTTTTTTCAAGATTTTATTTTACCGTTTTGTTGGCGTGATTAATATTTATTTCAATTACTAATAGTCTCTGAGCTAAACCACGGACAGACGGACATGGCGAAACTATAAGGGTTCCTTGTCGGACTATGGAACCCTAAAAAAAAATGTTGTAATGTTCTAGATAATAGGTTTATATGTTGACAACAATCATTATTGCTATTTCACTTTATGAGTTTGGACAGACTACTGTTTTAAACGAAAAAAAAACCAGTCAAGTGCTAGTATACATACCTAGAACGCATACCTAGGATTCCGTAATTCGACAGTTTTGGCAACAGTCAGGAAGAAGGTATTTAAAATCTTGCTCATAACTGTTTGTAATAACTAAAAAAAACAGCTAAGTGCGAGACGGACTCGCGCACGAAGGGTTCCGTACCATTATCTATAAAAACGGCAAAAAAATCATGTCTGTTGTAGTGGAGCCTCCTTAAATATTGATTTTATTTTAATTTAATTATTTATTTTTAAAGTAAATATATAACTAAATATTCTGTGAATATTTCAAGCGTCTACCTGGTGCCGTTATCAATATCGAGCAAAAACGAGCAAAAAAACTCACGTTTGTTGTATGGGTACCCCCTTTGATATTCATTTTATTCTGTTTTTAGTATTTTTTCTTATGGCGGCAACAGGAATGCATCATTTGTGAAAATTTCAACTGTCTAACTGTCACGGTTCATGAGATACAGCCTGGTGACAGACGGACAGCGAAGTCTTAGCAATAGGGTCCCGTCGGTTACTTTGGGTACGGAACCCTAAAAAGAAGTGATTGTACCACAAAAGAGAGACTCAAATATTTTTACCGTACTCGAAATAATACTCTAAGATGAAAAATTTAACTTTGTCCTTTTATATCGTGAATTTCTCACCCGCTATATTTTCCCTGTAATCTTTACGTAATCCTAAATTACTATTGAAATACAGAAAAATTATACTAAAATTATACAGTGTTACGACGATGTTGCGGAAGCTGGAAACAGGCCATAGTAACAGGGAAAACATTTTGGTCGAGTAGCTATGTAACGTTTATATTGAACAGCTGGTCTTTTTCACGATTTGAGGTTTGTGAGTTTGTGAGTTCTGCGAGTAGAGCCGGCAGAATGCAAATAAACCAGAGAATACAGTCGAAGTCCCTTTAAATTACGAATTCTTCAGATTGGCACAGAGCCAAGCGAAATTGTTTGAAAACCGCTAATCAGTTTGAAATTTCCGACAGGCCCAAATACCATCACTTGATTTGAGCACCGGATACTTTAAACATAGCTATAACTTAACTCCTCAATTGAACCCAGCTAGATCGGTTCAATAATTAACATGAAAGAAATAGATAAGATCTAGCAATTGTCTCAGATTTTTAGTTCTTTAACTTTTTAGGTTTCCGTAGTACCTAAAAGGTAAAAGGAACCTTTATGGTGAGACTCCGTTTACCTTCCGTCCGTCCGTCCGGATGTCACAGCCTCATAACTTTAGCACAATTAAAGATAAAGACTTGAAATTTTCTACAAAAATAGAAATCACTTGCCTACCCAATAAAGTGTGAAAAAAATGTTGAAATATTTTAAATTGTTCAAAATATTTCTAATACAAAAGTGAGAAAAACAAAAAAATATCTCAAAAATACAATGAGAATATCAAATTGTAGATATTAAAGAGCTAATTATTAAAATATAGACTTTTAATTTATTTACTCACACTGATTTTAAGAAATCTTTGAAAACCACAAAAATGCATGTCCCCGCTCTAATTTCCGAAACTGGTGGCTGGTGGACCAAAAAAAAAAGACGATTAAAGGCCATAACTGGACAATTATAGGAATAAAAATTATAGAAAAAGAGGACCTTTTCATTTTTATTTGAGGGTCTTTTTAGGATTCTGCGCCAAAAGGGCAAAACGGAGCCTTAAAATTGTAGGTTCGCTAAAACTTAATCTTCTCATTGCTTTTAGAGCAAAAAGTTCTATACACGCCACTGAGCGGAGTGCCTGGTGCGATAATAGGTGGCTTTAAGAGAGAAGTTATAACATAATATATCATGCTCTGCTCATGCTATTAATACGACCAGTAACAATGTTTATACTAATTATTTACTGTAAGTTGGCTAACCTACAACCGTACCTTAGTTTTGTGTTTTTTCTTTCACTTTTTAGCGGCGCTGGACACTCCTTTTTTTGAAATATATCTTGGGAATATTTTATTATTTATGTATTTTATTTCACTGTGTATATATATATCTTAAATAACAATCCTTTTTTGAGCCAGTCATAGTATTGTTTGATAGGTAAATGTTTTTTCTTTAATTATATTTCTTTTATTTCCTATGCCTGGGTTAACCCGATGACAGGCTTAACGTTCAAACCCGGTTAACGTATCCCTTACCGCACTTGTAACATAAATGACTATTATTGTACACAATATTATCGTAAGCAGTCTTGTATCGGTATAACGAAATGTAAAATAAAGCTCATTCTATAGAATACAAGGTGGGCTTCTGATTTGTTCAGATATTAGAGTATTGTTTCATCTGTTACGTGCTGGGTTGTTATGCCCTCGGAGCAGAGTAAATTAAGTTTGGTTCGACTAACAAGAGTAACGTAAGTAACGTCACAGACGGGTATCAAACAAACCCCAATGTTTGAGCGGCAAATACGACCGACAAACTTGCCTGAAATAATCTAATGAACAACCTCCTTTATAGTCCCACGTTTCTCTGATTTATGTTTCAGAAGTTCCGTAGAAAAGTAATTGGAAAATCCTTGATGACAGGGGGCGGCCGAACGTGGCCTCATCGCGCAGCTTCTGGTTGTGTTCTCGATATAACTCGAGAACGAAAGATTCGTGTGTGTAGGTTACGTACCACATAGTCCGGAAAAGAATACAGACAAAACGTTTGATAACAAAATATCAATTAACTATTTGGGGCAAGTGCAAGTCGGACTTGCCTAAATTATTTATAGTTTAGAGTTTAAACAATACGGGTACGGAACCCTAAAAACATACATATAAACAATATAGATGCAAGACGCTAAAATGGTACCGAGCGCCTTACAAAAAATTTGGCGCTGTCTGCGTATGGAACCCTTTTTTTATTAGGTATGTTTTGTTTTAGACTATGTCCTACAATCTGACTAAATTTAAAACTTGTATGCATTACCGTCATTAAGTAAGAGCCAAAACCAATAACGTTTAAATAGTTCAAAATTTTCAAGGTTTCTTGTGTGGGGACATTCCTTAATTATTTTTTTAAAATATTTTATTATTTGTCGTGGCACAATATCCATAGTAACACGTATTGGGTGAAAATTTCAACTTTCTCTTATTCCGGTTGAAACTGTAGACCCCTATGACAGACGGACGGACTGACAGTCAGACAATCAGTGGAGGCTTAGTAATAGGGTCCCGTTTGGCATCCTTCGGGTACGAAACCCTAATAAAGATATTTGATTCTAAGACCGAGTGGTAGAGCACTCGCTTGCTAGCCCGGAGGTCGCGGGTTCAATCCCCGCGGTGCGTATTAATTTGTCTTCGGTCTGCGTGCTTTGGTCCATTTGTGCCCGAAGTACGGCAATAGAGCTCGTCACGACCCATCATGTTTGGGACGTAATAATCGTCGGTGAAAAGCGGATGTACCGATTGTGAACTGTGACTTGCAGGTCAAACTTGGGAACACCTCTGACACCTCCTAGGGGATTCATGTCGTGAGGATATGTACTGTGTTTTAAAATTATGGTGCTTTTTGCCCTTATACGGATGTAAATAGACTGCTACCATTAAATGAAACCAAATATTCTACCGACCCTACTGAACCACTTTTCCCAAGAATCATACACGCGGACACCCTTAGCTTAGAAAATAATTGAGTTCCAAACAAAAATGCGTGAACCCCAACCCACCGACACACGGGCGAGTTTAGAGAGAGCGTCGTCCGTGAAACAGCTATAATGGAAGAAGTCTATTTACATTACACCCGGTATACTAATAATAATATTTAAAATTTCGCAAAAATATTCATTTTGCAGACAAGGCTTTATTTTATGAGTATATTATTATATTAGTATAGATAGATACTATTAGTATAGATAGATATGAGATATATAATATAAGTATAGATTGTATGTAATGTAATGAAATGAGATACAAAATTTCTCAAAAGATCCTGTGCCATTATTGTCTTGAATGATGGTTGAGAAGTTGTGGCTTCGTCTTTGTTACAGACTTCAGTGATGAAAGCCCATTGAGCAATGAAGGTTCCAATAAAATGTACTTTCAGTTTCATAAACGTGTCTAAATTATTTTATTATTGGAATTTGAGATTACTTTGTAACAATGCTGAAAAGACTGTTGCAAATTACACAGAAATACGTTTGAATTATATATTAATATATATTTATATCGTCACGACCAGAATCCTCGAGGTCGTGTCAGAGGTGTACTGGGTGTGAACTATGACATGGAAGTCACAATCCACACTCGGCACACCCGCGTTTCAGCGACGATTGTTACGTCCCAACGTGATTCTTCGGGCACAAATACACCCTTTTTAGGGCATGCAGGTTTCCTCACGATGTTTTCCTTCACCGTTCAGCAAGTGGTAAGTATGAAATTTCTTATTATTTTCACTTAATACAGGCAATTTATTTGCATTGCTATTTATTGAAACTATTATCAGATTTGAATTTCTAATAAATAATTATGCTCCTTTGATGTTCAGTTTGTTTTCTAAAATATTAATTGAATAACAAAACGTACCTATTTAACGTGAAAGTCAAATATGAAATCCAACGTATATTAAATATGTACATATTTGAATACGAAATAGATGTGTGAACCCAGATGGGATAAAATCCATAATATGGAGTATACATTTTCGGAAGAAATCAGCAGGATGGTTAATCTAGATGAGTATAAGAAAGCAATAAATAGACTTTGCTGAATTATAGGGAAGGTCTTCTTTCTAACCATAGAAGTACAAAAAAAGTCGGAAGGAGTTTCGCCAACCAAAAACTGAAGCACCCATAGTAAGCCTACTTGTGTGTATGTACAAGCCCGGCAGGCACATATTCACATCATGTAAGCTTCAGTTGCTGCTTAGCTTCGACCCCTCCCCTTTTTTATTCGTCTAACTAGTAGAGATGTCAGAAAACATCTTGAGCAAAAAGCGGCGCAGTGGGGAATAGTTGCCGCACAAATTTCGACTTTCGGTCGGCCAAAGAGAGACTATACAACATACAGCTTTTTTTTGATCATATCTCACCGCTGTTCTCCTAACAATCGTTTGTTCCTCTCATCTTTAAAATTGACCCCATTAAATATTTAGGCATAATGATCACTGCAAATCTTACTTTTCGACAACACATACACATCGACTTACTTACTTCCAGAGCCCGCAAACTTATTTTTGTCTTCAAGAAACTACGATGCTTTGCTAACGAGAAATTTCTCAATCAAGTATTTAAATCATTGTCAGTCTATTCTAAAAATTTTAAAACTTAGGTATTAAAATTGCTGATAGAAATATATTTTAAAAATATTTTTTAATTTAGTCTTCCTCTACGAGTACTTCAAAACACTTCTTACATTTATTAAAAAGGGCTTTCACCCGGTCAAAAAATATTCACCGTCTTTGCCTTCGAAATATTCTTTTACGGCCGCCTTCATTTCATCGCCACTCAAAAATCTCCGTTCTCTGAGGTCCTTTTTCAAATTCGAAAAGAGAAAATAGTCGCTTGGAGCCAGGTCTGTATTGTAGGGTGGGTGGTTGTTATCTTCAAATCCTGTCTCCGCAATGGCACGCCTTGCAACTCGCGCAGCGTGGACGGTCGCATTGTCTTGCAAAAACAGGACTCCTTTCGCCAGTTTGCCTTTTCTTGACAAACACTTGACGCACTTTTGTCAACAATGCAGCGTAATAGTCTCCGTTCATTGTATTATTTTTGAAAAAATAGTCGATGCACAAAATACCTTCACAATCCCATGGATATACTCAATTGTCTAAAAATTCTATCTTAGGATGATAAGCAGTGTCATTTTAAACAGCTTAGACTAAATTCCAGACAATTTACAGGAAGCACGCGCAAGAACACTTTTTTAGTGGAAAGTTTTGACCAAAAATTATGTACCTATGTGATAATTTTATGGTGTTCCATTAAAATTTAAGGTATGTATTTGGAAGAAATTTCTCCTCTCTCCTCCCCTTTCAATGAGTATCATAAAAATACAGGATGCATAACTCCAATACGCTTCCCACTTGGCGCGCCAGACGTTGATATTTGGGTTCACTAATCATATGCGCATGATCATATTATAGTCTCCAAAGACGATATTATTCATAAAAACCCCCTTGGACGACGATGGTCCACTTCGCCCTGGCCTAAAAACCAAGGAACATCTGACTCGTATTATAATTTCTTAACTGCTCACAAAAATTGGTGAATACCTTAAAGTTACTTAGGCTCAAAACTTTTCAGCCGCCTTCGTAACATACCTACTGCATTTAATTGTAAGGTGGAGCTGTTAAGACCACTCTCTAATTACACTTGAACGAGCACAACGAACGATATTTTTCGGCCATTTTACGTTCCATATCTGATCTATCTTGCAAAGTCTTTATTATCATTATTGTTATTATCATTGGCGTAACTAGGATTGGTAGCTGGGGGGCCGGCCCCCGGCTCCAACTCATGAAGTCATCAACAAGTATCTGTTCTCAATTATATGATCGCGTAATAATTTAAATAGAGAGTTGTATAAATAGGGTTACCTCCACACAGTGAGATCACAAACAAAACAAATAATGCCTGAAATCAGATAAATCTTATTTTTATGTCAATAAAGTCGATTTTGAAGGCTTTGATTTCAGTTTTGGTGCTGTCAAAACTTAAGTTTTTCCAAAGTTATATAGTTTCTATACAAAGAACTACTATGAAATGAAGAAAATTTAGTTTTGATAGCACTAAAACCAAAAATAAGCCTTCAGAATCGGCTTTAATGACGCCCATATTTCTGAGGGGGGCCAGACAGTGTTCTGAGGTGATCCGTGCCCCCCTGACTCTTACCTAGTTACGCCTATGGTTATTATTCTACATTATCATAATTTGATAATTAAAAATGAATAACATATAACTCACCTCCTCATGTACTGGAACTTGATGACGATGACGATCAGCAAGGAGTTCGCCGAAAGCGACGTCGTGAGCACCAGCACGTACAGCACGATGATCACCCAGTCCGGCCTGTAGAATATACTCAGGTCTAGTGGCGGTATGGTCCATTGGTCACTGTGGTTCATTGTCCACTGCAGGTCTTGGAGAGTTGCGTTCACTGTCCTCGATTCATTCATCTTGAATTTTGGACACTGAGTCGAATGAGATGGATTTCCCGCACTAGGTTTTATAAATATGCATTACAATTGTCTCACAGCCACTTTCATTTCACGATCAAATTGTGTTTTTGCATTTATTTATTCAATTTATGAAGAAAATGTATGATGGAGATTTAATTTACTGAATTCAGTGGAATGTTCACGTCGTAGCCGACTGCTCGGTCGTTGGGGCGATGATCTGTAAATAAAATAAGTAGTTTTATTTTTAGATTGAAAAGTTATAAGTACAAGGTGACATTCATTTCCGAAGACTCGGTAAGGCTCAGTATTAAGGTTCGATGAATCTTTTTGTGTAATTCTTGAATTTTTTTAGATGGCAAAGTCAAAAGTACCCAGAATAGAAGAGCTTGTATAACTAGATTGATGGATGTTGAAGGGGCGAAAGAGGTTTGTCAAGATCGTAGCAGATAGAAATCTACGACCTACCCCTAGGATGCATACCCCTTTGTATGTTATGTATGTTTGTGGACTAACTTTACCTGCGGCGAGGTAGCCTTAGAAAGGACGATGCGTTTTCACACTTACTAACGCTTCGTGCCAGTCTATGGCCATACCTAAAGAAAATAATAAAATCATACAAATGTTACCAGGGCAACTTTTGAGACTCGTATAACTACGACATAGACGTTAGGCCAATTAAAACTAATGTAAATACAAACAGACATATGCCATTTTCAAACTTTTTACGATCACAATACTTCCTTACTCCCGTCGTCGCTCGAAAGTAAATGTCGTGGGAACTAAACGCAATATTTCAATGTTGAATATAGTAGTAATCATGCAACATTATTATTTAAAAAAAATGTGTATTATGATTATGAGGAAGGTTTGAAGATTATTCCAAATTATACTATTAGTATGACTATAAAAAAACGATACTAGGTAGGATATCAGAAAATAAAATAAAATATGTTTGAAAAATATCGGGTAGAATATTTCATCCTCGACGACATTTTATTGTCTAAGCTCTAACTGTAAGCCTAGCAAAGGAATAATTTTGAATTAAAATTTCCATTGGATATGTCTATATTTTATGTAATTTTTCTGGTTTTTCTGAAGTTTTTCAACCGCAACAATTTTTTTTTACTAAGTTTACATTAAATTGACACACCTGAGTTTTTCTAGTGTACAAAGAATAAAAATCTGTATCAAACTAAGCAACAAAATAAAAATGTTACTTTTTGACCAAAAATCCAAGACTGTAAGCTGTTTGGAATGTAGAATTTTAAAATTAATCGTCATCAAATTTAGTATTCCTTCTTGTCAAGTCTAACTAATGAATACCAAGCCTTATATTTACTGAAAATACAGCTGTATTTTCCGAGATCAATACAAACAAAAGCTTAATTGTTAAATTCGAGAAATACGGGGATCAAAGATAACAAACAAGTTATAGCATAATTCAAAGTTGATGTTTCCATCGTTGGGAACTTCCATTGAGTTTCAACAACTGTCATATTTTAAATTGATTGTTCCTTTCTATAGTCACTGTCACTCGGAAATCAGACCTAGTGAGGAGTTACCATTTTGTTATTTTAGTTAGTACATCTCAGCTTATCCCTTAGGCCTTGTCCAGGTGCAGCGTTTTACTCGCGCCTAGTCGAAGTACTAGGCTTCAATAGGTACATTGCGTCCACATTGCGAATCAACGCGTGAGTTCAAAGGTAGCATGTGGACGCAATGTATTGGAGCCTAGTACTTCGACTACGCGCGAGTGGGGAACGTTTCGAGCTCAGTGCAAAATGCATAACTTATAATTGTTTATCTTATTTTTAAATGAAATGTATGAAATAAAATAGTTTCATCTTATTTTGCGACTATTGTTTAATAATTATCAGGGGTTTTTAGCAGAAATGCGTCATTTTATGGATTATAGTTAGCGTGGATGTCCATACCAACTTAAAAGCGTGTTCTTAGAGTGGCCAGAGTAGATCAATTTTATTGAATTTTGGTATTGAGGAATTTATTTTTAAAATCTTTAGGCGAATTTATGCTAAGGTATTTTTTTTGAGTAATCATCTAATAGAAATGTTAAAAAGTGCATCATCATCGTAAAACAAAAAAATATTGATCAAAATATATAATATTTTTGTCTAGACTAGACAATCGATCCATCGCTGCCCAGGTCTTCATGTATCTACGGTGTGTTTAAGCCTTTTAAGTCTTAGTTCGGTGTATTTTGTGACCTCTCAAAAGCTTTTGATTGCGATAATCATGAAACACTTTTATGTAAATTACATCACCATGGTAAATATTGGTGCGTTATTGAAGCCATACTGTAGGGACCGGATTAAATAGGTAGACATTAATGGAGTAAAGTCATCTGGAGCATTAGTTAAAATTGGTGTCCCACAGGGCTCCATATTGGGGCCCTCATTGTTTATAATACATAAATGACCTTCCTTACTTGGTAAAGACTTATCTGAGAAAGTTTTATTCGCAGCCAACACGTCATTTAATTTTAAAGAGAAACGACATAAAGATATTCTTGATGACGCGAATTCAATTCTCTCACTGATTGTTGATTGGTTCAGTGCAAATATGTTGGTTTTAAATGCAAAAATGACAAAATATATAAATTCTACATTGCCAACTATAATTTAAATAGATGTCAGTGGCGAAGGGTCCATATAACATGATTTCCATCGGCTTCCCTTTAGGAAACGGCATCTAAACTACATTTCTTCATACACAAAAATCTCTTTATTTATCCAAGGTAAATTGTATCGTCTTGAATTTGGGTACATTATCTTTCTATTCAATCAGTCAGTCATCTGTTATTGGCAAACAATAAAATGTTTTTATTTTATTTTGTTGTTTTTCATGCATGCGTCTTGTGAAAAGGTTTTGCTGTTGTTTCATTAGTGTTTCAAATTTCAGTGTTTCAGTGTATATTGCAGAGCAAAAACAGGTATGGCAAAGGCGTTTATTAATATAGAGCATTGTCTAACCGACTTACTTTCAAAAATGAGACATCATTTTCAAGATTAAGTTTTGAAAATAAAAATAAAGTTTGTTATTTTACGATAAGGACGTGCCCTTCCAGACATCGGACATGGAAATTGATTATATAAGACGGGACGACTTTGTCAAACATTTCCATAAATCTCATTACGACAAATACACTTAGCTGACAGGGATTGTCAAGTACAAAAATGTTATATTTTCCTTGGCTGCTTCTCTGAGTAAGGCGATTTTTTGTCCGGCTTCCTTTTTAAAATGTTCACCCTTCGACACTGGTAGATTTCAATTTATTTTTGCAGGGTTCCATCAAGTTGGCCTTAATTAACGAAACTTAATTTTTAAGCATTACTACAGACTCTCGCTTTCAGTGGGGTCCCCACATAGAAGCCCTGTATGGTAGTCTTAGCTCACATAAGGCAACTGCTAGATTAGTGTATATTTTAGTTATTTTCACGACATTTAGTCATACGGCATGTTACTGTGGGGTAGAACTGCGGTTATAGAAGCAGTCTTTGTCTTGCAAAAGAGAGCTTATAACATTAAGTACCGAAGTTTAACGAAATGAATATATTTCCATGTGAATTTGTTTTTTACGTGTTATTACATATGTGTAATAATCTTTTATCAAAATAGTAATTCGCAAATTTTGCCAATGTATGATTCCTCTAAAGGCTTTAAGTTAATTAATAGGTAAACTGACTTACAATATGAGACGGGTTGACTTATCTTAAATTTTTCTCGTGATTCAAATTCCTGCTTTCTTATTATTTTTATATATGCCTTTACTTTGTTGTTATAAGTACTCTGTATATTTCTGCTATAAGCACAGTTTTCAAACTGTGGTTTAAGCTTATGTAACAAAAATGGACATGAAATGAAATTTATTGACAAGAAAATGGCAAAATGAAAAAGACAAGGTCTTGCTAAGTTTACTGCCCTTCTTCATAGCAAGACTAATCGACTGGGCGAAGTTAGGCATTGTATTTATTTTCAGTTTATTTATCTACCATTCTTTAAATTGTTTTTCCTGTATTATATATAAGGGTTCCGTAGTACCTGAAAGATAAAAGGAACCTTTATGGTGAGACTCCGTTATCCATCTATCCGTCCGGCCGTCATAACTTTAGCACCGTTGAAGATAAAGACTTGAAATTTGGCACAAAAAAAGCGTTCACTTGCTTATATAATACGGTATAAAAAAATTAAAAAAAATATCTTAAAAATACAATATGTGTATCAAATTCTAGATATTATACATTGTGTCACCCGTAAAACTGCACACCCGAAAGGGGGTGAAACTAGACCCAATTTTATCGACAAAAAAATGGAAAAAATTTGTCTGGCATTTTTGTTTTTTTTTATATATACTAATTTATTTTTTCGAAGTACTTGTGGTAGACCCTGTTTGAAAAAATAATCGTATCTTTTGAAATACCAAGTGTATCTCGCCGAAACAAAATTATTAATGATTAGGAATAATAGACACACAAGATCAAGTAATTAAAAAAGCCATACATTTACACGTTTAATTAAAAAACAGGTTTTTGTAAAAAAAACATCAAGTTTTTGATTCGAATTTTTCAGTTATTACTAAATTTCTCGAAAAAACTTCCCCTTTAAGCCAATTTATTATTGCTTATTTTGATTCTAAATTTAATTACACGTAAAATAAAAAAAAAAGTGGACTTCTATCTTCAAAAGAACTCTTGCTATGAGCGAACAAAACTAGTCATTCCGAGCGCAACGTCAATCATAACGGTATTGTGTCGTAACGGCACATTTTTTCCAAGAAATCTTTTTGTTGGGTATTGTTAGTGTGCAGGGGCGGCGAGGTAGAGGGAAGGGGTTGATACCAGCTAACGAACGGCAAGGTCCAAGTCAGGTAGTTGCTTCGAAACTTTCGTCGCTGCTGATGTATTATTGTGTTTTCTGCTTATTCATTGCGTTAAAAATGCCACGTTTGCGCGACTTCACCTCAAGACAAATTGCTGATATGCATTACTTTTATGGCGTGTCACATGGGGTCGCAAGTGCTGCCCGTGCAGCTTACATTGCTACATACCCAAACAAAGTTCCAGTTCCATCGGCCAGAAACTTCCAAGAAATTCACAGAAGATTTGCTAACATTGGACTAGGATTGGCTCCTCCTCAACGCGAGCGAGTCATCATAGTTGACGTGGCTATTGAAGAAGCCGTGTTGAACAATGTATTTGCTGAGCCAACAACCAGTGTTAGACGTTTGGCTTTGCGTCATGGCATTTCTAAAACATCAGTGTGGCGCATTTTAAAGAAGGAAGGACTGCATCCTTACCACTACCAGAGAGTTCAGCGTCTGCATGGTGACATCGACTTTCGTGCCAGGTGCGTAATGAGTATTTGGATTCAAAGAAAATTTTTTAACGATCCGGAATTTTCTAAAAAGATTCTATGGATGGATGAAGCTAGATTCACGAGAGATGGGATCACAAACTGCAGGAATTTGCACGAGTGGAGACATGAAAATCCACACTTGAAGAGATCGACCAACTCTCAGGTGCAATTTTCAATCAATGTATGGGCAGCCCTTATTGGTGACAAGCTCATTGGCCCAGTTATACTGCCAGCTACATTAAATAGCATAACCTTTTTAAGTTTATTGAGTGAAGATTTACCTCTTTTGCTAGAATACGTGCCACTTGATATTCGAAGGCACATGTTTGTGCAAATGGACGGATGTCCCGCCCATAGCGCAACCATTGTGAGAGATTTTTTAAACGAAGCATGTGGAAACAGGTGGATTGGCAACCATGGGCCGGTGGGTTGGCCTGCTCGTTCTCCCGACATGATGCCTTTAGATTATTTTTTGTGGGGAGTCATGAAACAGCGCGTTTATAGCAACCAGATAAACTCTGAGGCCGAGCTACAAGATCTGATTACCAATTGTGCCAGAGATATTAATAATGACCCAGGCATGATTAGCAGAGCTACACAACAAATAGCTGTTCGTGCAGCAATGTGTCTGCAACAAAGAGGCGATCACTTCGAACATTTGATGCGTTAGGTGAAATCATTGTTGGCTTAAGTACATCTTGGGTTTATTTATTTATCATTGTAATCTTTGTAAACTTCTTCGTAAATAAATGTTTGATTCGTCTTATTCATGCAAAGTTTAATTTCCTATTTTTTTTTTCCTCTTAGCTTAAAATCAAGTAAAAAGTAAGGAAAATTAATGACTTTAATCCAAATCTGTAATTCCTAAAAAACGCGTATTGACTAGTTTTGTTCGCTCATAGCAAGAGTTCTTTTGAAGATAGAAGTCTACTGTTTTTTTTATTTTACGTGTAATTAAATGTAGAATCAAAATAAGCAATAATAAATTGGCTTAAAGGGGAAAGTTTTTTCGAGAAATTTAGTAATAACTGAAAAATTCGAAACAAAAACTTGATGTTTTTTTTACAAAAACCTGTTTTTTAATTAAACGTGTAAATGTATGGCTTTTTTAATTATTTGATCTTGTGTGTCTATTATTCTTAATCATTAATAATTTTGTTTCGGCGAGATAAACTTTGTATTTCAAAAGATACGATTATTTTTTCAAACAGGGTCTACCACAAGTACTTCGAAAAAATAAATTAGTATAAAAAAAAACAAACAATGCCAGACTAATTTTTTCCATTTTTTTGTCGATAAAATTGGGTCTAGGTTCACCCCCTTTCGGTTGTGCACTTTTACGGGGGACACACTGTATACTTTTATTATATTTACTGGTACCAACTTCGAGAAATCTTTGAAAATTCCCAAAAAAATGCATGCCCCCCCCCCCTAATTTCCGAAACTAATGAACCGAAAAATATTTTAAAAATTAAGGTTATTTGGGATTACGTAAAGATTACAGTAAAAATAAAGCAGGTGAGAAATTCATGATAACAAAATGACAAATTAAATTTTTCATCTACGAGTTTTATGTGTGATGACGTATGGACGTATGACGTATGGCGCTGAGACGTGGTCTCTTACAAAGGGCCTGATCCACCGGTTTAAGGTCGCTCAGCGAGCTATGGAGCGGGCTATTGGGGTATCTCTGATGGATAGAATCCGAAATGAGGAGATCCGTCGGAGATTTAAAGTAACCGACATAGCCTGCAGAATCAGGAAGTTGAAGTGGCAGTGGGCAGGCCATATTTGTCGCCAACATGATGGCCGTTGGGGCCGAAAGGCTTTAGAATGGAGACCACGTACAGCAAAGCGTAGTGTAGGACGACCTAGTGCCCGCTGGACCGACGACCTGAAGGACGTTGCGGGGGGCGGCTGGATGAGGAGGACGGAGGACCGACATGAGTGGCGAAATTTGGGAAAGGCCTATGTCCAGCAGTGGACGAACACGGGCTGATGGATGGATGGATGGATGGATGGACG
Organism: Ypsolopha scabrella; assembly: GCA_910592155.1. Taxonomy (NCBI): domain Eukaryota; kingdom Metazoa; phylum Arthropoda; class Insecta; order Lepidoptera; family Ypsolophidae; genus Ypsolopha; species Ypsolopha scabrella. The sequence continues at coordinate 2,195,501 of OU342964.1, forward strand.
AGTTTTATTTCGAGTAAGGTATAAAAATTTTTGAGTCTCTCTTTTGTGGTTTAATCAATTCTTTTTTTAGTTATCATAAACAGTTATGGGCAAGATTTTAAATACCTTCTTCCGGACTGTTCCTAAAACTGTCCAATTACGTAACCCTAGGTTTGAAGGTCTAACTCGAACTTGACCGGTTTTTTTAAGAATAATATTGGCTTGCGAAATGTGTTCTTTATGTACGTATTTTACAAAATAAACTACTTGAATTTTAATTTTAATTTTAATTAAATTTTTTTGTAGTATCTATTGAACTTTGATGTGTACTAAAACATTGTTGGCATAGTGGCTATTTTAACCGATTTCAAAAAAAGAGGAAGTTCTTAATTCAACTGTATATTTTTTTTTGGGTCTGCTTTTCCATAGCTCTAGCCAATCTTAACCGATTTGAAAAAAAAAATTGTTTAAGAGAATTTGCTTTCAGGTAGGTCCCATTTTAGTTAGGTCGTGATCTGGTGATGGACTTAAGAGATAAGCAGCAGAACTCCTCAACGGATGACGGCACTCACTCGATATTGAGGCAAATATCTCCAGCATACCTTAACCGACTTGAATTTGTCTTGCAAAACAAAAATTCAAAACTATTTTGTTGTTTTCTTTGACAACCTACACTTACAAGTTATGACACTATTCCCAAGATCCTGAATAAAGAGACAGTTCACCAAGACCTCTGTAGGCCTAACGACGTAATACATTTAACATCTTCGAGGCTTAAATCAACCATCTTATTAATACCCATAATAAAACTGAGGCTGTGTCACAATAGTAGTTTATGAAACTGGTACATGAAAAGGTTATTAAAAACACGAGTGTCAGTTTAAAAAACGATCCGTAGGCGAGTGTTTTAATATGATACATGAGTGTTTTAATACCTAGTTATGTATAGTTTCATACACTACTTTATTTAAACTCATGCCTACTAACCTAGCTGTTTTCATATTTTTTGTAAATTTGTCGTTAGCCATTTTTGATTAATCTTGTAAAAGCTTGTTCTAAAAGTGTTCGTAATTTCCGTTGTTATTTCCAGAATGTCTGGTGGAGTCAAATATCATTACCATCCCTGTTGTCAGTAATTTTAGGGCAAAATAATTCTTTATCAACCCATAAAACCACAATAAGAAAACAAGAAAACTATGGCGCAACAAACAGTTCATCTATTGACAGACCGGCTGAAAATAAAGTTGAACTGTAACCTCGTTACTGTTTTGTACGTATTGGAGAACATTATATAGCCCCTGACCTGTTATCGCTGTCAGCGCTGCAGTACGTATTTTTCAGCCAGTAGTTTTGAGTTCGTAATGAGGATTTTACGATATGAGTTTAGATAAAATAGTTAATGGTAGCCTGTTACGCGACTTAGATTTTTTTACCGAAAATATTGTTTTTTTTATCTTAATTAGGGTTCCGTCCCTAATAATGGAAGAAATGGAACCCTTATAGGGTTATTTCTATTTTTATATGTTACGTATCAAATTATGTCCCAGTTTAGATTTTTTCGCATGGATGCTCTACAATTTGGGACTTATAACACACATTGTACTACTAGCCTTTGCCCGCGGTGCCACCCGCGTTTATTTAATCTTTGCCCCGTTTTTATCTTGGGCGTTATTTTATGAACACTCCCTATAGCCTATGTTTTGATCATGGTCACTACGATGATAATAAAAAACCGCATCCAAATCCATTAGTTCTCAAGTTAAAAGCGTTTATTCAATCTGGGCTCCGTTTCCGGCTTGGAGGTTATTTTATGAGCATTCCTTATAGCCTGTGTGTTGGCCGGGGTCACAACAATGACAATAAAAAACCGCATCCAAATCAGTTGACTGGTTCTCGAGTTAAAACGGAACATAACAAACAGGCAGACAGAGTGACACAAATTAAAAAAAATGTGGTTTTTGCATCAATACAATACTAATAACCTATTTCATTTAAAATTACGCGAAAATCCGCAATGTACATACAGACACGACTTCTTACTACTTTATTATTAGTATAGATTACTATTAAGTAACCGCTCTGTAACGCCAACGGTCGTGGGTTCAATCCCCATGGTGCACATTAATTTGTGTACGGTCTGCGTGCTTCGGAAGGTACAATACGCTGTTGGTCCATTTGTGCCCGAAGTAAGGCGATAGAGCTCACTACACATTACATTTGGGACGTTACAATTTTCGGTGATAAGTGGGTGTATCAAGTGTGGACCGTGACTCGCACTTTACACTTTACATATGGAAACACCTCTGACAACCCGTTTGGGATTCATGTCGTATCGATTATAATCACTGGTCAAATTGTGAAATATGGGTAGTAATAATTGTAAGTGTGTTGTTAATATGAGACGAACATCAGTTTCGTATTATGACAATGTTTAAGTAGTATGTTACAATCAGCACCCTGACAAAAAGTGATTCTCTCAATCGCAAATGGTGCACTGTCATCCATTGAAGAGTTTCAGCTTTGAAGGTCAGGTAGCATAATGTCAATTTTCAAGTAATACCCAGCAATCAGCACACTAACACAAAGTGATTGCCACAATCTTGAATTATGTGCTGTCATCCGTTGAGGAGTTCTATGGTGTTGAGGTCTGGATTGAAGTTCGTTTAAGAAATGACGGAGTGATGTACTAATATACCAAAAAAAAAATTAAAATCGATAACTTTCTTCTTTTTTGAAGTTGGTTAAAAATTTGCAAGCGGTGTGTCAGGGTCGTGGAAGATGGAAATCTGTAGTCAGGTTTTACTGATACAGTCTTGTCGTATGGAAAAAAATCATTACTTTAACCATAGTATTAATTTGTCTGTGCCTAAACCAGGCTGTAATCACTTGTTAAGAGGTGTGTCAAGATCGTTGCAGATGAAAATCTCTAAACAGATGAAACTGATACAGTTTTTACACGTATAACCAACCATTTGGTCAAGATAAACGAGCCAAGCAGCGCTTTTTCTCCCGACTTGATTCACGAATATTAAAATTTCGGACTGAAAACTTTTATTAAAGTAAAATATAGCCTGCAACAATAGTGTAGCTTTCTATTAGTGAAAGATTTTCTTGAATCGGTTTTGTAATTCCGGAGATTACCGATTACATACAAACAAACAAAACACAAATCTTTCCTCTCTATATAATACATAGTGTAGATGTGCATATTTTTAAGAGCCATTTCCTGAAAATAAGGCTTTCTGGATGGTGGGCCTTTATACATAGTAATTTTCTTTGAATTTTGAGCTATAGTATAAAATCCGATTCCTTAAAAATCATCTGTTATTGTGTCATGAATTTTTTTTTATATTATGCTTTAATCAATACAAAAAATCGTGGTAAACTAGCAACATAATTAGGGGAAAATTTACGAAAGTCTTTTTTTAACAGTTTAAGTGATGAATAACTATCGTCATCTTCATGGCACAAACAATTTATATATTATTATTAATAAAACAGAACAGACAAACTTCATACAGTAAATTTTGTGTTTGGACATATAATAATAGTAGAAATTGATAAAAAATACACTATAGGTATTATTTTCGTTTCCCTCTTTCCAAGATTACGTAAACATTTCAGATTTATAACAAGGTGCAATTTTCAATAAAACCAATTGAATTAAAATTCTACAACATAAAACGAAAATTTAAAATGTAAGTTAAGAAACTTTCTATTCATGTCAATTTGATACGCCAATGTTTGGTTGAAATATAAATACATAAAAAATATCTATTATTCAAGCTCAGATCTACCTAAAAATCTGAAAGCTCAAAGTAAGAAAAAACCGGCCAAGTGCGTGTTGGGCCACGCGCAATGTAGGGTTCCGTAGTTGCCCGTTACATATAAGTTGGGTCTACTAATACAGACCTCGCCAAACTTCTGGGGTTCCCATACATTATAGGGGGCCAAAAGTTTGGCGCGACCTGTACTCGTAAACCTGTAAAGCCTACTTAGCTGTGATAGTTTTCCTTTTAAATTCATTATATATACTACTTCTGTGAATTTTTTCACATTTCTATAAACAACCGTTTAGCCGGCAGGGGCGGGGAGGGGGGGGTGTACGCCCCACTCTAACTAAAATTTTAACTAAAATCCCTAAATCGAGAAATGATTTTCACACACCCACAATGTTTTTGAACGGCCTATCCAACGATACCCCACACTATGGGATAGACGAGAAAAAATAAATTCATCCCCAGTTTAAATGTATGAGAGGTACACTTAAAAAATTTTTTTTCAAGGTTTTATTTTACCATTTTGTCGGCTGAATTAATATTTACCCATCCATCCATCAGCCTGTTTCGTCCCCTGCTGGACATAGGCCTTTCCGGAATTTCGCCACTCTTGGCGGTCCTCCTGGAAGAAATGCCCATACTCACACACGCTGGACATGCGGGTTGGTGAGCGCGGTGCCGAAACCCTTGCACCAGTGACGCCGCTGCCCGTCACAAGTCTGTTTAATAAGGCCCGGCAATTGGGGATGGATAAACCGCCATCCATCGGTCCCAGGCAATGGTGGGCCGCCTGGTTTTGCCTGAGAGCTGTTCTCTTACTCTCCTTCTCTAAGATGGTGGTACCCCCACAGTCGAGCCCGGCATCAGCTCTACCATATATGTTTATATCCATGCCAAATTACAGCTTTCTAGTACTCATAGTCTCTGCGCTAAGCTGCGGACAGACGGACAGACGGACATGGCGAAACTATAATGGTTCTTTGTCGGACTACGGAACACTAACAACGGCATTTTCATATTAATCGTCAAGTTTACGTTCATTTCTTGATAAATCTTTGACCAAAATCATTTGTGCCATGAAGATAGCTATGGTTAGTAATAAATAATAAGTAATCTGGTTCATTTATGTATCAACAAATTTGTTTATCTTTTCAGCAAAGTTGAATGAAAGATTTAGTTCTTTGAAATTGACTGTGATTATTTTTCCGTAAATGTTATTGGAAGATTGATCACTGCAAAACAAATGAACTTGTATTCGTAAATGTTACATTAACAAAATATACCCCATACGACAGATGTAGACCCCGTTCTCAAGATATGGAAAAGTGACCGAATTGATTCTGGGTTCAGGCCTATGATGAGTTTTGCACTTCGTAGAAGATGTTGAATATTTATGTCTTAGTTGCCTATCCGAAACACTGAACTGCGCTCTAGAACTCAAATTGCTGACGTTGGTGTGCAGACGGCAAAACTTAAATGGAACTGGGCTGGCCACGTTAGTCGTATGAACTTGGATAGGTGGGCGAGCATCGCTACCGAGTGGGTGCCAGATGACGGCTAGCGAAGGCCAGGCAGACCAAAAAGACGATGGCGGGACGATCTTGACTCATTTTCACCGGGCTGGTTGTAAGTAGCACAGGACCGCGATGTGTGGTTTCAGCAAGGGGAGGCCTTTGCCCAGCAGTGGAACACATTAGAGGCTACATAAAAAAATTGCGATGTAGGAAACGTCTCAGAGGTGTAACACTTTGAAGATGGCTACAGATCACAAAAAAAAAACATTTGAGTCTGGTAAACTGTTTATATAGGATCATCTGAATTAACATCTAGAATACGTTGGACCCAAGGTCAGACGTTTTTCAGGAAGCTTTCTACAAAAACCGATGCTATGAATAGGTCAGTTTTTCTAAATTATTCTATGCTGACTTTTCTATCAGAGGTTGAAACAGGGTCCAATTGATAAGAAAAACTTCGTCTTTATCAGGTATAAGGAAATGTTTACGAATAATGCCACATAAATATAAATATATTTTTATAAATATCCTGGCTAGCCATCTTTCTTCTCCCTCTCTCACCTCTATTCAGATGATCTACAGCTTTATACAGGCATTAATGACGCTATCGATTTAATTAATAATAACCTTAATTATCTCTTAATGGACCAAATTATTTGGCTTAGTGCTAGATCCAAAGAAATATCAGGCCATTATCTTTGGTAATTCTAGAATGCTGGCACAGTTGAACCCGAATGCTACTAAAAAAACCGGTCAATTGCGAGTCAACTCGCATACCTAGGGTTCTGTAATTCGACAGTTTTGGGAACAGGCAGGAAGAAGGTATTTAAAATCTTGGCCTTAACTGCTTACGATGACTAAAAAAAAATAGAATATAGATTGTCTATGAAAGTGTTTTCAATTCACGAGTTATTGACTCATCAATAAGAGAGACAGTTAAACCAAATCTTATGAAATACGTAATTAGTAATTTCATTAGTAGCGGGAAGTCTTCTAGTTCTGAGTGAAGTCAATCAATATTAAAATCTAATAAAATTAAAATATATTTCGGACCCTGACTTGGCCCGGCATCAGTTGAGTAATCAATAATCAAATTTTATTGTTTATATTTATTATTTAACTATTATATATCTTTATTAAGACATATTGACTGATGATTAATAGTGATTTCATTATGTGCGTATGGATTAATGTAACGTTTGCGTGTATCGTCATCAAGTTTATTACAACACTGTAATGTACTTAATCCAATACTATTTACAATTGGGTAATTACAATATCAAGAATCGTATTGTAAAAACCGATGTAGTAATTTATATTATAACAGTGTTTATGCGCTGTGATTGGACCCATTTATTATAACTTAGATAACCATTCAGAGACTAATATTCCTGCCACGCAGCCTCGAATGCTCTCGCAGAACACCTTCAATAGGGTTTAGTAAATGACCGACTATAAGGGTGAACAGCTAGATCCTTCCTAGCCCAAGCTTAAAAGATCAAATAAAAATAAAGAACTAAAATAAACGAAAAGAACGAAACAAATTTAGGAAGAAGCTTTCATTTTGCTTAAAATTGTAAAGCATATCGTAGATTTAGTATTGTGTCACTTGGGGCCTTAGGATCTAATACTCTAAGCTTAGGATACTGGTGAAGCCTATTACGAACTAAGCACATTACACTTTACACAAGCATTTGTGCCCCAATTACCTTCATTTTGTCACATCGAACAGAATACTATTATAGTATGTATGTAGAGTTATATAATGCATGAATACATACTCTTCGTCATTCTGCATACTATAATGTTAGTATTTTCAAAGCCGAATCTCGTAAGATAACGCGCAAATTATAGAGCAACAGTTTTCATGATAATACAGAATACAACCTATTTTCTGTAGACAACCTTGGTTACTAGTTTATTGTAATGTGATAATATATGTGAATCCCCGAGGGGGTGTCAGAGATGTTCCGGGTGTGAACTGGGAAATGCAAGTCACAGTCCACACTCTGCACACCCGCGTTTCACCGACGATTATTACGTCCCAACGTGATGGGTGATGAGCGCTATCGCCCTTCTTTGGACACAAATACACGCTACAACAACAACTAACAATTTCACTGCTCAGCAAGTGATACTCTGCACATAAATTCCGAAAAACTCATTGGTGCATGCCCGGCCGGGGATCGAACCTGGATTTCAAATATTGAGAGGCCAGCGTTCTACCTTGAGCTATCGCCGCTTCAGGTCTATTCTTTTCAGTTTATTACTTATTCAGTTTACTACTGCATGATAAATTGAACTTTATTATTCTTACGCCGTAGTTTATGACGGCTATAAAAAAAATTCGCATCAATTTGTTCATCCGCTCAATTTGTACTCTTTTATCTTTTAATTACCATCCCTAATACATTTTTATTACGTACCGAGGAAACATTCCGAAACATGTGTATAAACTTTTACTGTAATGAAAAATTTTAACCTACCTCAATCAAAGTTTTTCAAACTTTTCTTCACCTCTCTACCCATTTCCCAAATCATCGTCACAACTCTCTATTTCACTATGACACAAAAAATCACAATACAAAACAATCCAATCTGTTTATGAATGAACCATTGTAAGATTACGTAGCAACTTTATTTACAGCACGCGTACCGATTCCGCCCGCCCGGGACCGCGGCCTTATTGCCCCGAATCTACTGCACGACTGAAAGCTGAAAGTCTCACATTGTGAAACTGCTTGCGATGTTTCCACCATGCGCCTGAAGATTACTTTCATGCATTACCGGCTGAGCAAATCGCTGTGTAATGGGAAAATGTGGCGTTGTCGGATTAATACCCAAGACATGCGCACCCTTACTCTATGTTTACAGGGGGTAAATAGACAGATAAGTACGTAAAGCCTTTATTCCACAAACAACATAATTATTTACAATTAATAAGGTCTAAATAATTAAAAATTCAATTTTCTAGATGATAGGCGAGTTGTGTTTTGCTCTGCTTGAGAGCACAGGCCTCTCCTTCACTGGAGTGAAGAAGGATTTAGTCCGACTCTCCCTCGCTGATTAGGCGTGTCTGGGACGTGAAGTCAGTTTCTTGCTGTAGGCGTGCCGCAAACTTCTTGCCCAAGTGACTCCAGTGGTTACGGTTTTTTGCAAGTCGCCACCAGTCGGGACAGAACGAGCGTATTTCATCTCTCCATCTTGAGAGTTGTCTACCGACTTTTCTGTTTCTTTCTCTTGGAGTCCACTGTGTAGTTAAGATTGTCCATCTGTCATCTGTGAAGCGTACAACATGTCATGCCCATTGCCATTTCATTTTCTTCGATATGGAAATGATATCTTCCACCATAGTGACAGACAGGTACCTATCCTTAAAGAAAGCCGCATAATCTACTGATCATACTAAACAAAGTCCCCAAGAAAAAATAAAATCCTAAGAATCAAACTATATTTTCACGTTTTCTTACTAACAGAGCATTCTTTTTTTGTTTTATTATGAACATAATATTAACAGTCATACAAAGGTCTTGATTAACATATCAATAGAAAAGAATAGAAAAAATTAATTCTAAAATTAATATTACGGCGTAAGAATAATATTAATTTCCAAAATTAAGACTTGCCAAAGTAGGTACCTTTTTTTGTAGGACATGGTATAAGATTTTACAATAAGCTTCCAGAGGAGGTCCTTAGTTTGCCTGAAAATAAGTTTAAACTATATATTAAGCAGGGACTACTTAAGAAAGCTTATTATAAAATCAATGATTATTTGGATGATAATGAAGCATGGTGTAATAAATAATAATAATCTTATTCAATATTGTAATTAATAATTAGCATATTTTAATACTGTATGATTCCTCTAAAGGCTTAAAATTAATTAATATGTAAACTTACTTTGTTAAAAGTAATAGAAAATATGAGACGGGTTGACTAAGATAAATTTTTTCTCGTGACTAATTCCTGCAGTCTTATATTTTTTTATGCCTTTACTTGAGTAGGTATGTATATGATTTTGTATCATATGTCTTATTTCGAAAAAAGGAATGTTTGCTAAGTTTCTTGCCCGTCTTCTTAGCAATACTAATCGAATGGTGTGGATGGTTAGGCATTATGTATATATAATATTTTTATTCCTATATTTCTCTATTTTATGCAGGTGTATAACTTTATTACATTTTAGTAGCCCAACCTTAATATTTTTTGTATGTATTTCCCTTTTTTATTTATGAACTTATTTCTTCATTGCATTATGTACCTATATATGTAATATTTTTATTCCTAGATTCCTCTATTTTATGCAAGTGTATATTTTATTTCCCGTATTATTATATATTTTTTTTTTTCTAAAGATATATTATATTGTTATAATTAACTTTGACGTGTAGAAAGTATACTTTAAGTATCTATTTTGCAAAAATAAATATTTTGATTTTGATTTTGAATTGATTTTTAGACCTGAAGGTTCCTAAAAAAGACCATCAAAATAAAACTAGGTAATAAAGAAACAAAGTAAAAGTAAACAAAAAATAGTATCAACTTACACACACATATCTGAATAAATATTGAATGCTTAAAAATATTATCTATATACTAATAATAAAGTAGTAAAAAGTCGTGCCTGTACATTGAATATTTTCGCAAATTTTTAGAATTTTTGTCTGTATGTCTGTCTGTAGGTTCCGTTTTAACTCGAAACCCACTCAAAAGATTTGGATGCGGTTTTTTATTATCATCGTAGGGATCCTGGTCAACATATAGGCTATAAATAGGTATTCATAAAATAACGCCCAAACCGAAAACGGGGAAAACATTGCATAAAGGCGGGCGGAGCCGCGAGGTTAGTACTCGTATAAGTTGAACAAATTACAGTCTAGATATTGCTTTAAGGTGATATGTGAATTTTTCAACGGTCACTGTTACTCCATGCGGAATGACCCGCAGTGCGAGAGGGATGGATTCCGGAAAAAATGCAAAATGTCGGTTTTAAATTAATGTAAAATTAACTAAAATAAAAGTAGGTAAAAAGATATTGTTAAAATCTAAATAATAAAATATCGTTCAGGTCTGTATGTCATTCTTATTTCGCATACTATGAAAAGAAGTGTAGAAGAAGACCTCATTTCAATAGAGAAAGACCTCAAGACCTCATTTCTATCGAGCCAAAGTTCTGCTATCGCGTTTCTGTATTCAAGAAAACTAGAAAAAGGTACCCATATTTATATACTAATTTATCAAATTGAATAACTTCAAAAAGTGCAAATTTTAGTGAGGTAGCGCAGCATTGTTTTTAAAACATTCGACGTGGCTTATGGAAAACAATGTGTTATAAAATTTTAAGCTGCGTCAGAAAAAGGAGTCTTTAGCGTAATTTGTAGCAGCAAAATTAATACAAAACCGTTTACCAGAACTCAATTTGAAAGGAATTATAAGTAAAACTTTCTAAAGGAGCAGATAGTTAACTAGGTTATTGACAACTTAGAAAAAACGAGACGTCAAGTAAAGATCGTCGGTGATGTAAAGACGGCAAATTATTTTCCCGAGCACTTTCATTATAACCTTCAAAGAAATGTCCAGTACGATAGTCCAGAATTTTTATAAATTAATTTGGGACTCTTTCAACTCTAGTAAAGTGAATTTTATAGATAGGACTCCAGACTATTCTAGAAAATTCATGGACACTACGGACACAATATAAATACATACAAAAGGCCAGCTACATACAACCAGTGATTCCGGACGCACGCACACATAGACGGGTACGTACGATGATCTCGGTCGAATGGCCATGCACGAGTCTAACGAGATCGTCGTCTATGTGTGCGTGCGCCCGGAATCGCTGGTTGTATGGAGCTGGCCTTCTGTATGTATTTATTTTGTGCTACGGACGTCCGCAAAATATGAAATTTTATTACTTTAGCTCGTTCATGTCTATATACAGTTTTTCAGTATGATCGGTGATTTTGTGGTTTGTTTTGGTTACACCCGGTAGGTATATAAGGCGGCAAAAGTTGGCAGGTTCATTCTGAAAAGTCGGCAAGTGCTCAGTAATAAGGTTCAATGACCCTTATAATGAAATTCGTAGATTATTTTTTCGTGTCTCCTAAATACAAAGTGCCCCCAAAGCACTTATTAGGGGAGGTCAACATTTCAGTTGCAAAATTTGCTAAAAGTGTTATTGAACCATGATACTGTTCCCTTACCAAGTCTCCAGTATGAATTTGGCTTCATAAATTAATGTCACCCTGTATTATGTTCCAGTGGCGTGCATAGAACTTTTTGCTGGAAAAGCAATGAGAGGTTCAAGTTTGACGATAAAAATAACACGAAAAAAAAACGAATTTGAAAAAAAAAGTTTTATGAAATAATGTACTCTAGGGTAGGCAGTGCCTAACCTGGCGTCATACAAATAATGGTTTTTCAAAGTGGCATTTAATTTTTTTCTCATTTTTCTTTATTGTTGTACAACGTGAAATTTAAGTCATTTTGTTAACGAAAACTGGTGATAGTACTCGTCCATATGAACAACTTTTACTAATGAAGCCGACCCTGAAATCGTGAAAAAAAAATCAGCCGTTTCATACATTTGGGTCGAGTAGGTATTTAATTTTTCTATGGAACAGCTGATATTTTTTTCATGATTTCTGGGTTGGCTCCATAGTAAAAGTTGTTCATATGGACGAGTACTATCACCAGTTTTCGTTAACAAAATGACTTAAATTTCACAAAAAAAGTTGCACGCCACTGTTATGTCCCGATTTTCGTCCCGTTTCAAATTCATATTAGACCGAGAAATTGTGACAATTAAATTAAAAAAATATATGTATTTCACTCTTTAGTCTTTATATTTTGACTGCTCAGTAAACGACTTTTCTGCGTCCATTAAAATCACAAAGATAAACTTAAACTATGATCTAAATATAAGATTTAAATTGAGATATATTAGATGTTGCACAATAAAACTACAATATAATAAATTTTGTTAGAAATTGTAACATGGAACGGCCGTCACATATTAAATATAAAAACCGATTCCTCTAATTCCAAAATTGGCAGCAATCAGAACGATGAAAAAAACTGTCGTAGTCAATGAATCTATATAACTACCAACAATAATACATAATAAAAAGTCGTGTCTGTACATTGAATATTTTCGTAAAATTAAACTTTTGTCTGTTTGTATGTTCCGTTTTAACTCGAGAATCACTCAACGGAATTTGGGTCAGTTTTTTATTATCACCATAGTGACGCTAGCCAACACATAGGTTATGTGGGGTTTTCATAAAACAACGTATAATAATTCTTTTGAATCTTTGACTCTTTGAATCTAACGCCCAAGCCGATAACGGGGGAAATATTGAATAAACGCTTTTAACTCGAGAACCTCTCAACGGATTTTGAAGCGGGTTTTTTATTATCATTGTGGTGACCCTGGTCAACATATAGGCGTGGTTATAAAATAACGCCCAAGCCGAAAACGGAGTAAAGATTTAATAAACGCGGGCAGAGCCATAGGCAAAGGCTAGTCTGTAACAAAAATGCTCACGCCTCTCCCGAGGGAGGGGCGTGTAGAGGACACAGAGTAATAAATCCTTAACTAAGCGCTTATATGAGGTAACTTTCGTTTTAGACCCAAATTCATATTGGAGACCCGGTCAGTGGTTCAGTCCATGTTTGCGAAATACGAATTTTTATGCCTCAACCTCGACTAAACTGATATTAGAATTCTACTTTTCTTTGCGTATTTGACAAAAAGGGTAATAATACCTTGGTCCTGACCACTTACCGAGTCATTAGTATGAATTTGGCTGCATAAACGAAAGTTGACTACCTTATCTCTTTTCTCGTCCTTGAAAATTGTGTAAACTCTGTTACGCAGATCGTACAAATAAGTATGTAGGTTCTTAAAACAACTGAAAATATCCAAAGTAAATCAATATATCATGCTTTTATATCCGAGATAAATCATTCTTTACGGGCCGTTATATAAATACCATTATAAAATCGTAGTATTACATATGAATTATGACAACAAATAAAGTCCAAAGGGTTTTATAAAAGTAACAATTTTCAGACGCACAACCAAAATACCGCATCAACAAGTATCTTTAGATGAAAACTCATATTATACTGATCATAATGGACAACTTTTCCAAAAATACAAACCTGTAAAAATGAAAATATAAGTTTACTTTCGTTTATATAGCTAAACTCATACTGTACACTCGGTAAGTGGTCAGGATCAAGGATCAATGCCTCTGTTTGCGAAATACTAAAAATATATAATTTTTTTTCTATACTTGTTCAAGAACAACTTCGACTCGATTGATATAGGAAAGTGTTCACTTTATTTAGCGTATTTCACAGAGAGGGTAATTGAACCTTGGTCCTGACCACTTTCCGAGTCTACAATATGAATTCGGCATACAAAAGTCACCTTATATTTACGGGTGGTTGTGTGTGTGTATTTCCCTCGCTCTACATGCGAGGTAATGGCATTCTCGGAACAGCCCGATAGTGCTGGGCCTTGACGGAAACAGCAACTTGACAGCATGGAGGATGAGGATGAAATAACTATTCCATCCATCCATCCATCAGCCTGTTTCGTCCACTGCTGGACATAGGCCTTTCCAGGATTTCGTCACTCTTATCGGTCCTCCTGAAAGAAATGCCCATACTCACACAGGCTGGGCAGGCGGGTTGGTGAGCGCGGTGCCGAAACCCTTACACCAGTGACGCCGCTGCCCGTCACCAGTCTAATTTATATAAGGCCCGGCAATTGCGGATGGATATACCGCCATCCATCGGTCCCAGGCAATGGTGGGCCGCCTGGTTTTGCCTGAGAGCTGTTCTCTTACTCTCCCCCAAATAACTTCGGAAGGATTTGCGAGTAAGATGGTGGTACCTCCACAGTCGAGCATCAGCTCTACCACTATTCTAACTATATTATTAGCAAAAAACGAAAATGTTCGTGTTAAACACAACCTTTACCGGAGATTAATAGCTTTCATTAATCGAACCTTCAATCTAGTCGTCTGAATTACTTCCTTCCTATTTCCCGAACAATTTAATATTAATTTAAAAAACCGGCCAAGTGCGAGTCGGACTCGCGCACCAAGGATTCCGTACCATTATCTATAAAAACGGCAAAAAAATCATGTCTGTTGTATAGGAGTGCGCGGGTCCGACTCGCACTTGGCCAGTTTTAGTATTTGCTGTTATAGCGGCAACAGAAATACATCATCTGTGAACATTTCAACTGTCTAACTACATGAGATAGAGCCTGGTGACAGACGGACAGACAGACAGACGGACGGACAACGGAGTCTTAGTAATAGGGTTCCGTTAGTTACCCTTTGGGTACGGAACTCTAAAAAGCAAATGAACGCGTTTTCGGCGTACATTTTATCGCATTTCTATGTAGATGTTTAAGGGGGACAATGACGCAAATTGAAATAAAATGACAGACTTTGGATGGTTTTGTCACAACAATCAGAATACCCATTAGTCATCAAAAATATATATATTTTCTTCTTACGATTATTAAGTACTTTTAATTAAATCTTTTGTTACCTTCTATTCAACCATATTTACTTCTTGTTAATTTTTTCTCAAGTATTGATTTCGGGATTTAGTTGGTTTTTTTCTTTATATATATTTTTTATGATATCTATCAATTTTGAAAAGTACGGGTATTTGTTTCAACTAAACTCTCTCTAATTAAAGAACACGTGATATAACTTTTGGCCGCAGGGCGTGGTGTTCCGTGGCTTCCGGAACTAACATAGTAATAAAGCGCGTTAAAACGTTCTAAGTTACACTTGATCCAAAATGAGGTGCTTTAAGAGGGGGGGGGTTATCCTGACTTTGAAAAAGAGTCGATTAAATTTTACAAAAAATACATCTTCGATCTTAATATTTCGGCTGTTCGATACACGATAGCTTACACTTTTTATTACTCGAGAATCACTCAACGAATTTGGATGCGTTTTTTTTATTGTCATCGTAGTAACCATAGTCAACACATACAATATAAGGGTTGTTCATAAAATAACGCCCGAGCCGGAAACAGTGCAAAGATTCAATAAACGCTTTTATAACTCGAGAATCACTGAACGGATTTGGATGCGGTTTCTTTTATTATCATCGTAGTTAACCGGATGGTTAACACATAGGTGTTAGGGGTGTTCATAAAATAACGCCACAGCCGAAAACGGGGCAAAGGTTGAATAAACGCTTTAACTCTGGAACCACTCGATGGGTTTGGGTGTGGTTTTTTGTTTTATGATCATTGTAGTGACCCTGATCAACACATAAGAGCTATAAGGGGTGTTCATAAAATAAATCCCAAGCCGAAACCGGGGCAAAGATTCACTGAACGCGGGCGAAGCTGCGGGCAAAGGCTAGTAATAAATAAAAACACCTCAAAACCGCGAGTTTTCTAAGCGGCCCGCTTGTGCTGAGCAGGATAAACATGTCAAAAATGAAAGCGTTGGAGCAGGACCGATTTCTCTGGATAACCTCGCCTTAAGGTAAGTGATAACTTGATAGGTCTTGTCATTTGTGACCTGAATAGTTATTTTTGGGACCTGGTGAGTGAATGGGCTTTTTATTATTAACTAGAAACTCTGCTGTTATTAAATTATATAAATCATTATTTATTTTATGAACACCACCTTCATGATTCGTCTTCTTAACCGCATTTCCACGCAACGGTTGTCTGGAAGAAACCGCTTTAAGCGATAAGGTCGCCTATTGTAAACTACTTCATATTGTTTTCTCCTGTAAGTTTTCTTTTTAAATGGTGCACAATAAAGAGTAATTGTCTTAACTTAGTTTTCAATAGTAACTTCAACTTCGTACCTCAACGTTCCTAAGAAAAAGGGCATTGACATTACAACGTACGGACAGACATACAGACAACAAAGTGATTCTATAAGGGTTTGTGTTTCCATGATGAGATACGGAATCCTAAAAAATCAACTCAGGAGAAGCCACGGGCAGATATCTAATATTAATATCCCGGGAAATATGTTTACCTTTTATCACCGTTTCTGCAAGTTTATGGCTAAATATAATACAAACTATAAATATTTACTCTTTGCAAACTTTGATATCTACGAGTTTATTAATAATAATAAAGTAGTAAAAAGTCGTGTCTTTTTCAAAATATTTAATGCAATGGTTTATTAATATAATACAGAAGCCAAAACTACCATATTATTTTTATTTTTATTTTTGTCTGTCTCTCTGTATATAATATATTCCGTTTTACCACGAGAACCACTCAACGGATTTGGATACGGTTTTCTTTATTGTCATAGCTATGACAATAGTCAACTATAAGGGGAGTTGATAAAAAAACGCCCACGCCGAAAACGGGGCGGACATTGAATAAACGCAGGTGGAGGCGAGGGTAAGAGGCTAGTCGGTAATAAGATCAGTTTTCCAATTTAATAACGGACAATGGTCACCCCGAGCGAGATAACTTTTCCAGTTATTTAATAAAATTCCCTAAACTTACTGAATAGTTCCGGGTCTCCTGCAAATTAATCTTCTTTAAATTAAATAGAGGTCCCAAAAGCAGTCAAGCATAACTCACATCGTCAAAGCTGGTTCCGTAGCCATGAACGCTTGGTAAACAGCACATTTATTTTATGTCCAGTTGTAAATCTTTATCTGTCACCCTTGTGGTATTTGGTCGATTAGCCTCGGGGAAATGACCTTAGATAGAAAACATTGGTGTAGTGCGTATGAACAATTACTTGTAATAGCATTTCTAGGGTTAAAAACGGAACCCCTATACGATCACTTTGGTATCCGTCTTTCTGTCTGTCTGTCAAGCAAAACCGTTCTAGTCGGGTTTCGTTGGAGATATCAAATTGAAACTAATAAGTACCTCCTATAGAAGTCTATACGGCTTCGTAGTTGCTGTTAATTAATAAGGTCTCTAATTCAACTAGAAAATCATTCTTATTATTCCTTTTTACGTAATCAATTTCACACAAGTTGGCTCACCATGGAAACTTATAGTGTACTTCCAGTTCACTTAGAAACTTAGAATTCCGGACGTAGACAGGAGTGGAAAATTTCCTATACTTACTTAATTATTTAAGAAATTATTAATGACAAACTTAATTGAAGCCTTTAGATGCATTAAGTTAAATGGCGATCCAGTTAGATTAATTAGTTAGTACCAGTGTCAAGTTAAGTAATTAACAAATATCTGCTTTAAATGCTCATGGAATAAGTTTGTAACCCTCAGGGCACGAGTGCTCCTCGCACTTGACCGTTTGACCTGTGTTTCTCACAACAGAGAGAATTTGTCCATCTCTGTGGTCTAGTGGTTCGACCGTCTTGAGCATTTTGAGGGGTCACAGGTTTCAATTCAGGTAGGGCTACATTTGTGCTCAACCTGCTTGCTTCGGAAGGCATGTTAAGGCGCAATTATGTCCATCGCACAACGAAACAAATAAATTTAACTAAATTAGTATGAACGGATTACTTTTTCGAAGTAAAAAAACAGCCTTCACTTTGCAATTTTTTTTGATGCAGCGACTTTTTCTCTGTCACGTTTTGGGCCCTGTTATCGTCTTTGGAAAAGGCCTCATTTATAACAAGTTTTTTCTTAAAAACCAAATTATTTTACTCGTAGTACGTGAGTTCTACTATTTTAAAATCTCATTTCAAGCTGTGCATGCTATTTGATAGCTGAAGTACGGCCAGTGGCGGTCCGAGGGGGGGTCACAGGGGTAATGATCCCCCCCCCAAACCATCACGTCAACTCGAAGAATCTGTATAACTTGACGGTTTACAAACAAATTATTATCTGCCCTCTAACATTTACGTCGAAAATGTTCAAAATAACGTTATAAAAATAACTAAAATGGTGCAAAATAAATTTGAAAAGCCCGGGAGTTATAGGTGCCAACGCAGACGATGATGGTGGCGGCGGCCGCATACGCCAGCAAATTCATGGCATTTCCAAACTGTTATGTCATCCAAAATTTTCTTAATTATACATATTACAGAGTAATTAATACAATATGTGCCGTGCCCTAAAATTGGTAATCAATCAATCGTACACTTAGGTTTCCATGTACAAACTCTGCTAATGAGATTTCAGATTACGATAGAAGGTACCATCAGGAAAAGTCCCGTTCACATACATGGTTCACAGAGCAAAAAGAGGATCAGTGATCAGGAAACTTTCCCCGAAAGTACTGCAAACATTAATCATAGGCATCGAGCAACTCAACCCAAGAGAAGCAAGACGTGGTGTTACCTGAAAAAAAAAACATATTACATATCATCACGACATGAATCCCCGAGGGGTTGTCAGAGCTGTTCACGAGTGTGGACTGTGAAGTGCAAGTCACGTCCTCACCCGAAACACCCGCGTTTCACCGAAGGGTGGTGAGCCCTAGCGCCGTACTTCGGGCACAATTACACGCTATTTAGAGCATGAAGGTTTCCTCGCGATGTTTTCCTTTACCGTTCATCAAATAGTTATTAGTTTCATATTAGAACACAATTATTGTGCAAATTTAATTTTTTAATATGCATAGTTTTTGTGTTCCGAAAAACTCATTGCTGCTCGACCGGGGATGGAACCTGGGAAATCTACAATGTACCCACCTGACCTTTGACACAGTATTATGTTTACCGTGCCTTCGATCTTGGCCTCATCACCATATAACTCCTCAACTAATGACAGCACATAACTCGAGATTGCGGCAATCACTTTGTGCTAGAAAGCCGATAGAAGGGTATTACTTTAAACCTTCAACCTTGAAACTGCTGAGTGGATGAGAATTCAACTAGAAGTCGGCGCATTCCCTAGTATGTAGCAATACAAAAAACAATATGAGACCACTGACTTCTAGATTACATATGTTTCAGAAAAAAGGAAGTCAGCAAAAGTGTTTTTCGGCAAAGCGTACATCGGTCAGTACATAATTATTTTGAACTTTTTAGTGAATGTCTGCTGTCACATTTCAAGACGGTTATAATTTTTTAGTTTAAAGTTAATTTTTACTTTTTGTTAAGTCATGTATTTAAGAACACACAAATCCGCGCATGGCACAGTATGCCGCGATCTCACATTGCAGCAGCATTCTGCCAGGGGCATTATATCAAGGGCGTGGATGACTTGAGATTAAGCACTTATTTTGCATCAAGTAGAAATTTACTCTCTGACGTTTTATTATTCTTTGAAATAATGTGCTCCGAGGCGTGGATGCTACGTCCACCAAACAATCACACTCTCCGAAAAACTGAGTTATACAAGGATTCAAAATGTTTATTTGTAAAATAGATTACTTACTCTCTTCCAAGGTCAACTATCGATACATCGACCATCGATAGGCAACACTACAACATACCAAATGACTGTGAAAATAACTAAAGTACACCAATCTAACAGTATCCTCATCAGTAATTTGCCTCATCCGTCTGTACCCCTTGCTCTTCCCTTCCTAACTAGTCTACTCTAATCTACAGCCCTACTAACCTATAGCTAACCTAAAGCCTAGTCCTACGGAACCCTAACTGTATTTAGTTATTACCTACCTATCTCCAAAAAGATACCTTAGATAATAGGAATGTTTTGATTTATGTTTTGGCCAAGTGATCGTCTAGTGTCTACAGCAGAACCCAACTCTGTGAACCGTTTGTATGTAACCCTAGTTCTTTTTAGAGAAACTTGGAATGAACTATCTAACATGGCCCTAAATATACCTATATAACCTATCTCAACTTGTTACACAACGCAGTTAAAACTATTATATACCTAACATAATTCAACTGTAAAGAAACCACAGTAAAGTGTCCATATTATGTACCTATTGGTTGCTAGTTATAGCCATGTATGATAAACCAGGAATAATCACAACAACTCGTAAATTAGTAATCCAAAACTGTAGATCTGCTAAACCCCAATAACTTAATTTAACTTATGTATTTGAACTATACCGGATAGCTTAAGAATGAAATAACTTTTACATGATAATAAGAGCTGTAATTTACAAGATATTGGAAGATAATTTTCTCAAGCAAATTAAGGTTCGCTTAAACATAATATCTGTTATTTCTCTGTATTTAATTAATAAAGTACTGTTTAGTAAAGAATCTTGGTTGCTTGAAGGAAAGTTCTTTTTATTTAAGTTGTGAAACTTTGATGGAAATAAATTGATACAAAATGGTTGTTTTAATTTATAAGAGAAACCTAGTCAAATAAAGGAGATACTTTGTCCATAAATTTAGAATTAATTATTAATTAATTACGGTTTTATTTAAAAGGTAAATAGCTAAGATTTTGAACCCATCAGCTACGTGTTCAATCATACCAGAACACTAATCATCATATGGAAATCTTTTATTTACCTTTATACCTTCAATAATACCTTTTTTTTTACCACCAAACAAAATACCTAGGTTTCTTTTTTAAAACCTACATGATAATTACCAAAATTTACCAGTAATTCAACCAAGATAAATTTACCTTTATGTAAATGAATTTAATAACTAATCCTTGTCTTTATTACTAGAAAGTTATATCTGTAAATAATGGGAAATGAATCCTTTCCTTCCGTTCTTTATAAAACACAGCCCTTCTCATCAGAGGAAACTACATTAAACCCCGAATTGAATAATTTCAATATTTTACTAGAAAACCATGTTTAGGTCTATTTGAACTTGACTTTTAGTTCAAAATGATGTATAAATTTTATACCAAGTCTACTTATTTTTGATTACCTGTTCTACCCCGTGTGGTGTATAGAAACAAGGCATGGCTATCTTTGCCAGTTTGAAGGGATAAATTTTCCTTCCTTAGCACAAACGAATACATCATTAAAAATTATCAATATACAAGCGAATATGGGCTATTGAAATTATTCCTGTTTAAAATTCATTATAAATTTAATTAGAAGTACAAAATGTTAGGTACTTTCCTGTACAATACTATAATAATATCAAGTCCCTTCTTGGACTAGAGCTTAAAGCAGGATTTAGAACTAAGCTCTCATATAGGTAAAGAGAACTGAAGCTACCAGGTGTGGAAGCTGTATACTGAAAATAGTTCAGGCTCTAGCATTTGCCTACCGGTAGACTAACCAGGCGATGGTAAGTAAGTACACTTCACTTATAGATTCTTCACAGCTGAATTTTACAACTTTATTATGTGAAGGTATTCTAATTGAATTTATACCTAGTTTAAATTGAACCTGACTCAAGACTTATTAAGTTGATTATGAAAAATGGAATAAAACCCAGAACTACGACTTTATAGTCCCTCAGTAATGGTTTTTTAATAAAATATTTAATTTAATAAAATGCTGGACTTCCTTGTCCCTTAGGTAAATCTCTACTTCGATATTAAAACTTGTTCTCTCTCTAAAGGAACCAGGAACATTAACTCAAACCATAATCTCTTCAGATAAAATTAGAGTTCCATGAACTTATGAAACCCTGACATAATTGAGCCCTAAACTTCTTGGTAGAATTAAATCTTACAACAAGAATTTTGTTTCAAAGTAAAGGAGTCAAGTTATTGGAGATCCCGACCTACATAACCCCATGGCTTTAAATTCCTGACCTACTCCCAACTATTTCAGGAGGACGGCTAATTAAATTCCCTTTTCCTATCAATGAAGTTCCTATCAGTGGTCTATCACCTACCAGTAGATTTCTCTACCAAGTTCCTACTCCCTGCCTGTACTTGTCCCTAAATTATAAGACTTCCTAGTCGACTTCTCGTGTATACTTACCTTTTCAAAAGAACTAGAGATCCGAATCTCACATTTAACGTTTAATTGTGTGGTGTGTAATGCGTGATAGCTCATCCCGGTGTAAGGAGGCTACCCCTATCTAATCGAAAGAACGGTTCGAGGTGAGTCACTTCCTCTAAGTTTACCTACGGGTCCCTATGACACGTGTTTTTGAGTGATGTCGGCAATGGGACTGGGGTCACGCCAATGACAACACTCTGCCCTACATAAGCTGTGTAATATATAAATATATAGACAAGACCAACCCAGTATTTCTAATGGTTCGGGACAGAGTGCATTACGCTCGGTCCGCACGAGAGACCCCCATTGCAAACCAAGAGATATACCGGAGTTGAGGGACTAGATCCAGACTGTAAAGCTGGTGTGACGCTGTCCCAAGCGTCAGCCCTGCCGAAGCAGTTAAAAACCATAATCCCAGCGTTTAACACCGCAAGGTGTTGGGACGATGATCCCAGAATACGTCATTCTGTGAGACCCTGCCTAACTCTTCTCGCAATTTCCCAGCTGCTAAAACCTATACAACCCCGGTACTCCACCGCTTTCCTCGTCCGGCAGTAGCAAAGCAGAGACCATACTCCCTCCCCATGACAAACCCCTTACAACCCTAAGCTTCATTACAACTACTAAATTTACTTTACGATACGGATCCCGAACTACGTGTATACCGAACCCAAACGACACGGTCCCTAAGCTGATAACTCCATCTCCCTACACTAAAGCTTTATTACGACCGCGACGCGTTTCTGGACGTTGATAAACACTAGATAAATCGCGAACTGCTCGTATTCTACTTCCAAACGACGCTCGACCTAGCTGATATCTCCATCTCCCTAAGCTACAACTCCAACATGACCGTGGCACACTCCCGATTTCCGACGAATTCCCGGTAAATTAATTTACACGTCCAGAAAATCAATCAACACAACAAATGAAAAATAAAACCCTCCCAAAACCACCTAAACTTGGAACGTAAACTCCACCTTTGATAATGGTACGCCTCCTCGAAACTCCAGGAACAGAAAAAGCCCCGCTATAATTTTCCACCTCTACTTATACCACTCGCGCAAGTCATCATAATTCTCAGCGATCATCAGACATCATGTCGTCCATCGTGAAGTATCGTTGGTCATTCGGCAACATTCGGCACCAGTCCCCCCCGACTTAGAGACGCCACCGTGAAAAACTCCAGCAAGTGGGAGAGAGAAAGACAATTTCAAGTGAATGATAAAGGGAGACGCACAAACGCGTCGCAATTAGACTTATTTGCGCATGTGCGAAAGGTGAGGAAGAGAGGGACGTACAAACGCGTCCCAACATTTCCCTTATATGTTTTCAACCTTTATGTACTTTACTACAAAGTCCATTTTCCTTTTACATTCCACCAATTTTGTTTTAGCTGCGCGGAAGCGATGCAAAGTTGCTGCTTAGGCAATTTATTATTATTTGTTGCTAGCCGTGGTTTGATTTATCTCAATATTCAATTTGCAAAGTTTGGAATGAAATAAGCATTTCCTTTCACATTGCTAGAACCAAGTTAACTATCTCATGCAAGAATATGGTCTTCCTACAGACATCAAGTAAATTATGTAGCTCTATATTCCACAGCTTTTTAGGGTTCTTTCATGAATTGAAACCAAATTATAGTAAACTAACTCGATTTCGAGTACATTAATTCGAATAATAAACATACTTTTACACTAGTCTCCCAGGAAACCTGACAGAGACTTCAGAACTCCATCCGCCACGACCCTGACACACCTATTTTAATGAATTCCCATCTGTAAATCAGTTTCTTTGATTATTAGAGAATAAATTACCTGTTTTGTTACCTAGAACATACAAATTTCTGCTACTCATCATTCTAATATTTATTTGTGAATCGAGACGGGAAGCCTAATGAAGTCTATTCCGTCACAGTCTCCCCCGATAATTTACGCAGTTTGATATACCTAAAGCGGAGGAAATTCTCACACCCATCATTCACAAATATCCACAAAAATAAAATTATTCATTTATTATCAACTTTCTCCCAGAATAAAATGGTGTGGTGTGTTTTTATACCAAACAGTTGCTCAAAGATTAAATCGGTCGAGATTCTAATCTCTTGATACATTAGTTACGAATGAGTATCAATCGAACAAGGAGGTCCAAAATCTCCAGAAGAAATTGTTTGTGAGACAACTCAGTCCTAGTGACAACACAATGACCTTCTAGCCAGATTCATTTTTCAATTTGAACAATAGATGCGCCATTGCATCTCCTTTCAAGTCTGGATCACTTTAATAGCTCTCATGGTAAACACCCAAGCAATCAATTATCGGATCAGAATCTCTTCCGATATTAACATTTAACCAATATTCGGTGCATGTGCAGTTGCCGAGGAAAAATGCATTAGCTGCGTGTATAGTTAAACTATCAAGAATCACAGTTTATACTGTAATTAGTCAAGAAGACTCTAACCTAACACCTCTTCATCTTAATAGTTTATTTCGTTTAGAGTAATGCCTCTGGGATGAGATGACAATAAAATATTTATATCCATATTCCTGGAATTGTTGTATCGCTAGGCCCTTTCTCTTGTCAAAGTCAAAGTCTCTGTTATAGTCAAAGTCGTTTTCTTCCACCGACACATTCAATCTTCCTCAGTCTCTTTAGCACGCTGCTCTAACGAGCCACCAACCCAACAAATATGGATGTATCTAAAATAAATAGTTATAATTTATGAATAAATTAATCTCAGTTAAGACAGGATTAGTTGATTACCTTCCCTAATTTATAAAACCAATTACCTTTACAAAAATACCTTTTACCTAACTAACTACCAAAATGAAAAACATTATTTTGGGTTAATTATTTTATTTAGTACCTATTATAAAATAAGACAAAAGAACCTGTCAAGTAAGTCAGTTTAATTGAAACTTTTAAATATAATTACATTTCATTTATCCAAATAATATTTATTTAGTAAAACACGATGATGTTGTTTCTCTTTTTTTTTCATGTATTTTGTTTAAATTAACTGTGTCTTAATAAAGTAAATATATTAAATTTGAATTCTCTCTTCTTTTTTTAAATATTCTCTAGTACTCCTTTCTCTTGTATTTCAAATATCAATATTCCCGTCTACCTGTAAAATGCCAAATTCTATCAGATAAATACTGTCAATTCTCCTTTCCATTTCTGCTAAAATGTATTCAGTAAAATAAAATTATTGTTATTTCCTTTTAATTCCCTTTTCTCTATCTACCTGTAAAGTTCAAATTTTATTAGTTACATACTGTCTACTTTCTATAACATTTGTCCTTAAAAATTACATGAAAATAAAACAAGATTGTTTTTTTTTAATACCTTTATTTATACTTCAATGAGTAAAACTCAATCTAACTACTTATTTATGAATCTAAAGAAAACGAAGTTTTTTTTTTTTTTTCGTTTAATTTATTCATCGTTCCATTTAAATTAAACCTACAGTCCAAAATTTTAATCATTTAAGGCTTTAATTTTTTCTCGTTGCTAACCCTAAATTTATTCTAATAGTAGATAAAAATAAAGTTGCGCCTATACATTAAATAACCCCGCAAAACTACAAGTGAACTAGTCTATTCCTAACACCATGCTAGTGACAGTCAACATAGAGTCCCTAAGGAACCCTAACAAAACAATCACCAAAACGAGAACCGTTACTCAAAGTTAAAATAAACCACATACACCCGGGCGAAGCCACAGGCAAAACCCGGTGTCAAATAAATGTTTACAAAATTATCATGACGGTAACCTATAAACACATATTATTGAATCCAAAGTATTTTCAGTATGCTTCCCCTAACGTCCTTACGTAGCATAATTGGAAAATTTTATTTCAAATTAATCTAGGTTCCACTAAACTTTATGTAGATACTTATGATATTCTCAATACCACATATAGTAGAATAAATCTTGATAAAATTTGAATATCTAATCCATTTAATTTTTTTATTTTTTTCAGTGTACTTATATTTTTTTCGTTATATTTTATCCGCAATAGGTAAAGCTTAATTGAACCCTAATTCTCTAATTGATGTCGAATATCGTTCATTATCAACACTACTGGATTATGGTTGGACGTACTCTCATGACTAAATAAATAAATACCGACATCACCTCACATTCAATTACTCGTTTAAAAGTGTACCTAAACTAAATTACATGAAATATATTCTTAACTTTCTGACCATTTCTTCATCGGTGACCGATTCCACTAATTTACTTTGATATTACTCGAGGTGGTAAAAATATGATAGACTGACTCATATCTAAAATCTGTTTGATGTTTAGTTATGTAATTCTAATTTTTAATTATTAAAATCCCTGTCTATAATTTCCTCTTACACGTTTCTTCAAACTCCATGGTCTTCTCAGACCCTTACTATATTTTTTACTAGCCCCCTTTTCTCCTTAAATGTACTTACTCCCCCTTAAATATAATTATCGAAGTTATGATTCGTAACATTATACCTCCCCTCCCCCTAAACTATACCTACCTTCCTTAAAACACAAAATAAATGCCAAAGTTATGAATGACCCTTATTACTATACCTTTTAACTTTCCCCTTTCCCTGTTCTATAGTTACCTCAAAACACGAAACAAATATCAAAATAATTATTACTATGCCTTTTAATCTTCCCCCTTCCCCGCATTATCCTTTTAAATAAAACAATTAAGTCATTTTTTTTTCAAACTAACCCTTAAGTACCCAGATGACCTACCCTTTTGACAATGCACACGCTCTCCCAATATATTCTCCAATGTACCTAAATCTCCACCTTTTGTCTCCCTATCATTTTTTTTATTTATTTTAAATCCATACTTCTGGAACCAAACCTTTACTTACAGTTCAACCCCTTTATAACTTAAAATCTACAGACCCCTGACTCGTAAACTAATAGCCTCCAATTAGAATATTTTTTAAATATATTAATTAACTTTTATCATGAAACTGAACCCAGAATCAAAATAAAAGTAACCACTGGAACCATAACTCTACTACCAATATACCTACCAGTTTCCTAATAATAATTATTCCTTGTCTATGATAACGTAAACTTTAGAATCTTGAAAATATTACTTGTTGGAATTTAAAAACACCGTCTAAGGTAGCAAATTAAATTAAAACCTCTTTTTAGCAAAGTCCTATCTTTTTTCATACCGAACCCTATATTTTATATCATTCCCCAACCTTACCCATTCTCGACAGACTCTAAGTGTACCTAAATCATACACTGAAATTTAGCATACCCACCTTGTTACTAGATAATACGATATAAATCTGAACCTTTCTACTGCCTACAATAGCATACTAGAACATTTCAATTCAGACCCATAATACTAAAGTTATGCAAAATGTAGGTAATAATCCTTTTAAAACAAATCTCCTTTCCTTTCTAAATTCTCAACTCAGCCCCCCTTCCCCAGATCCACTAGGTAATAGATTTCTTAGATATTTATAAAATAATAAGGTATTAAATTCATTATTTTACTTAATCCTTTTAGATAGATTGCTCATACTATTTTACTAGACAGCCTTTATTATTACTGTAATAGTGAATTCCCCTAGCGAATTTATCATTTTGAGTGTTTATGTTAACATAACCCATCCCATTAGTCACAGAATAAATTTAGAAACTAGCATGTATACTTTATAGTACCGATATAGTACCTACTTTCTGTATGTCCTTAGTAAATATCGCTACAAGCTTATAATTACTTAACAGAATTACATACAGCTCGCTTCACCCAATGTTTAACTATATTTTAATACATATCCAAGATAGGTACCTTTATACATACGCACACATCGATAACACCTTGTCTATGTACATACATACAATAAGAGAAACGCAACAAGCTATGAAAAACCTCAACTTAGTCTCAAAACTTCCCAGCCGTGTAGAAATTTAGCATTCGTTAGTCAAATCAATATAAAATGCATACACTGGTTATTATATGTTTTTTTTTTATTATTATTACTATCATTAACCCCCGACGTCTAAAGTGAAATAATATCTATATTATCCTTTCAACGCGAGCAGAGCCATGGGCAAAACTAGTATGGTATGTTCTATCATTTTTAGGTCTTATAAACCGAAGTTCAAATGACAGACAACCATTAACCATTATATTTTTACTCAAATAAAACTTTAGTAAAATTACGTCAATAAAACCAAATATTATAATTTATCTAAATTTTAATCTACCAGTAACGCCATCTAGGGACTAACATGCCTACTATCATAGGTCTTCCTTTAACAATATACCAAGTTCACTGACTCTCTCCGCTCGGATATACACATCTACGAGTATCTAATAAATGAACACTTCCCCTTGACAATATCGCTGTCTAGATCCCCAATAAATTAGTTTCAGTTCTAAAATTGTTCCCCCTTACAACCAAGAACATAATATTTATGGTAAATAAAACTGCTCAAAATATTACCTCGAAATTATTTAACCAAATGTATTACCTACTATTAAACTATCTATAAAACAAAAAGAAATGTTTTGGAAATTAATTTACGATGGAACCCAAAATTATTTCCGTACTTAGGACACAAAAGTATTTAAATAAATAGTGTCCCTTAATCAATTACTAAAGACGCCATCTGGTGTTCCACAAAAGCAACCCTAAGCCTGATGGTTTGTTGCTTTGGTCATGCTTCGACTCGGTCGGTGCAGTAAGTGCCATCTAGTGACAGAAAGTGACTACGCCGCATCCCTTTTCCATTGATTTTCTGGCCTATGCTCATTAAACCCCAATTTTATTAGTTCCTATAACTTCTTGATACCCGCCATCACCTACAAACAACTTCCACAAGATCAATATAACTGAGTACGCTAGAAATTCGTAATCAAATGCTAAACTCCTTCGATAACTCAACCTAGCTACCAAGAATACAAACTTCCGCCGTCGACCTATAGAGGGAACTGCTGAGATCCTGATTGTTTGGTTAGATTCCGAATGGAAACGATGTTCTGAATTCTGATGAAATAACGTAATAGGTACCTAATAAAATTTAAAGAAAATATGACTCTACAGTAGCTTTTGTGTTACCTATGTTAATTAATTTACCCCTACTCGTCGTAACTTGCATCCTACTAGACCCGAAAATACGCTTCATTTACTTAAGGGTCAATGTCTCTGAACAATCCCGCTCTAACAAGTCAACTCTTCGATTGTCTTTAACGTAATGCATAAAATTCACAAATAAATCGCATCGAGAAATTGTTTTAAACATTAAATTTAATTTTTTTTTAAATGCTAACTCTATGATTCTAAAATACTTTGTCACTAGCACGACTACAATTAAATCATGTTACTGAGAATGCATCAATACCACCCGAGAATATAAGTATATTTATCTTTAGGTATCTTTTACGTCTTTCTAAACAAAGCAGGGGAGATTCATGTCGCTTAAATATTTACTAGCATTTAAAGTAAGAATGCCGAATCGATTGCCTGATTAAGAGACCCCGACCCTTAACTCAGAGTATTGTGAATTGTGCAACGATCACAGTCACCCCAAGAGAATAAGTGAATCTAAAGAGAATAAGTTGCTTCTTTATTTACATAAGAAAAAAAAAATAGCTAGCAATATTTCCTTCAATCATTATCTAGGAATTAATAAAACCCATGTAACAAATTACATTTACTTGTTGTGCACGACTCTTTTTCATTAATCAAAACGAAAAACCGTTTCTATAGACCCCATTTAAATAATTATTTCAATAGAGCAAGAGTCTCTCAATTACGTTTCTGTTCAATCAGAGTCCAGAAAAAGGTCTCTAGAACATGATACTAATTTATCCAACTAGTAGCTTTCTTTTAAAAGTTATTACGGGATCCTAATAAGTGACAATATTTTTGCCGAAGCGCCTTAACTGTGAATGATTTTCCGCGGAATTTCATCTGAATCTAAAATTATTTTATCGATTGGAGGGAAAATTAATTTAATTCGGATAATCTTACTTAGTAATTACTTAGTAATAAAGTTACCTAGTTCAAAGTCTAGTGATACCAAAAATTCACGCTTATTCCAGTTCAGTCAGGCCCTTAATAATTTCTTCGACAATACTTCGATTATAAACAGCGTTGGTTTTCAGTAAATTATTTTGACAAATTGTATATCAACTGAACCCTTATTATTAAACCCTCAAATTAACCCCAAAATCACAATTATAAAATTATTTCAATAGTGTGGTGATCAAACACTTTACTTGTTAGTTCTGGAATTACCTATAACCTATAGAACCCATCCTAACAAAATAACATTCCTCTACGTGTCTTTATGACTTACTACAAAACATTTGTCATTTCTAATCATTATCAATCGTCAGCCACCGCGTGCTTTTTCACCTCTAACATTGTGAAATCACAACCAACATGATAAGAACTAAGCCCCTCCCCTCAGGTGAAAGGTCACTGTAATTAATTGCATAAACTACAAAGACGAGCCCACAGGTAAAAACGAGACGCAAAGATTTATTCATAAGCCCTCAAAGCTGGAGTCTAGAAGGATGTGAAAGAGACAACCTCGAGATAACGCATCAAACCAACGTGATAGTAAGAGGTGTAAACTCATGATCAAAAGGCATCTGCTCCGCCCTTAGAAGAATAGCTATTGTTCTATATTATTCCAAGTTGTTCTGAAGCTTCACCATTATTGATAAGATTCTGATGGTTTCTTGATTATACTGATACGAATGTTTACAAAACGTGGCCCACGATGATCAATGAAACTAACAACTAGACTTTCAAAAATTAATTGCTTTTCTACAACAAGGATTTCCTTCTAGCTTTATGTACCTAATTCTATTTCATGATAAATGACTGAACAAAAGATAAAAGTATTAAAATACTCAATTTGGCTGAAAGAATGGAGATTCCAGAGCCGAAGAATATAAAAAGAGTATAAAATTTACAATGTTTCCACTTAAAGTATTTTTCTCGCATTTAGGGAATATTTCAGGATAAAAAATATTATTATTGACATTTTTAGGAAAAAGTTATGAATAATAATTCTCATAGGAACAAAGTTATTCGTAACATGGTGAGGCAGATCTCCGTCACCGGAAATAAACCAAGGATATTAAAATTAACGCCTTTCAAGACCATATGACACATTTAAAGTTACCTAAACTGACAAAAAATATCTTTTATTGAATAAAGATTTCCCTTTTACTGTATCCTACATAAAGTTAAATGAATCGGAGAGGAAAGACAGAAAAGTGTCAAAACTTTTGGGGAATTTTACAGGGAACTAGGGTAAAACAAAATGAGAGAGTGGCAATACTGCAAAATGGAGAAAAACGCAAACTTTTCGTGATAAGTGATAACTAACGTTCTTTGTGAATTACCTACTCAACTAATGCCTCAAAATACAAAGTGAACCGTCCCCACAAGGGACAAACAAGGAAAACCAAGCATCCACCTACTATTCATCAGCCAGTGAACTCTATAACCAGACAAACAACCGTTCACAGGTAAATACTTTCACGAAACTATTTCCTAGCAATCTTTAATTCTAACCTAGATAAACCTCTTTTACCTTTTTTCTATTAGAGTCCCTCATATGTATTTACTATGCCTAACACCCTATCTTTCCTTAACTCATGTTATTTACTATAATTCCCAAGTTCATAATAATTTTATCAGACACAGCCTTTCCAAGACTAAATGTGGGTAAGTTTACCTAAACTGATATCTCAAAGTTCAATTACGCATTTTCACTAAAATAAATACCCACAGGTTTAAATATTCAACCCTTTCTAGAGACAAAACCACTGTCATGTTTAAAAGTAGCTAAAGACTCATAATAGTTATTTTCTTTCTAGATTATGTCTACATAACTGGTGTAGTAACACCAAAGCACAGCCATCACTTCCCAAAACATCTAAAACAAGACTCTACCACTCTCCATCGCTAGCACTCTAACTCAATTCAAATGAAGCAGGCAACAAACATCAAGAATCTCTATTCTCCTACAGCATAGAAGGAACTCAAGAAAGAACCTCTCCACATCACTATCCTAGCACTAATCGAAGTTGTATACAGTCTGCCCGCTGGACGCAAGATAAATTGTTAAAGTTAAAATTACCGATATAATTTTTTTCAAATCACAGATTTGGTTAACAATCAGTCATTCCAAGTTAAACTAATATCTATTCACGGATACCAAATTGTGGCCTAGGGCCCACTAAGTAAATCAAAACATTCCTAAAATTATCAAAACAGAAGAAGAAATAAACTCATTTCTCTGATCCTGAAGTCACGGCAGCACTATTGTACCCCTTCTCTTCCCTTCCTAACTAGTCTACTCTAATCTACAGCCCTACTAACCTATAGCTAACCTAAAGCCTAGTCCTACGGAACCCTAACTGTATTTAGTTATTACCTACCTATCTCCAAAAAGATACCTTAGATAATAGGAATGTTTTGATTTATGTTTTGGCCAAGTGATCGTCTAGTGTCTACAGCAGAACCCAACTCTGTGAACCGTTTGTATGTAACCCTAGTTCTTTTTAGAGAAACTTGGAATGAACTATCTAACATGGCCCTAAATATACCTATATAACCTATCTCAACTTGTTACACAACGCAGTTAAAACTATTATATACCTAACATAATTCAACTGTAAAGAAACCACAGTAAAGTGTCCATATTATGTACCTATTGGTTGCTAGTTATAGCCATGTATGATAAACCAGGAATAATCACAACAACTCGTAAATTAGTAATCCAAAACTGTAGATCTGCTAAACCCCAATAACTTAATTTAACTTATGTATTTGAACTATACCGGATAGCTTAAGAATGAAATAACTTTTACATGATAATAAGAGCTGTAATTTACAAGATATTGGAAGATAATTTTCTCAAGCAAATTAAGGTTCGCTTAAACATAATATCTGTTATTTCTCTGTATTTAATTAATAAAGTACTGTTTAGTAAAGAATCTTGGTTGCTTGAAGGAAAGTTCTTTTTATTTAAGTTGTGAAACTTTGATGGAAATAAATTGATACAAAATGGTTGTTTTAATTTATAAGAGAAACCTAGTCAAATAAAGGAGATACTTTGTCCATAAATTTAGAATTAATTATTAATTAATTACGGTTTTATTTAAAAGGTAAATAGCTAAGATTTTGAACCCATCAGCTACGTGTTCAATCATACCAGAACACTAATCATCATATGGAAATCTTTTATTTACCTTTATACCTTCAATAATACCTTTTTTTTTACCACCAAACAAAATACCTAGGTTTCTTTTTTAAAACCTACATGATAATTACCAAAATTTACCAGTAATTCAACCAAGATAAATTTACCTTTATGTAAATGAATTTAATAACTAATCCTTGTCTTTATTACTAGAAAGTTATATCTGTAAATAATGGGAAATGAATCCTTTCCTTCCGTTCTTTATAAAACACAGCCCTTCTCATCAGAGGAAACTACATTAAACCCCGAATTGAATAATTTCAATATTTTACTAGAAAACCATGTTTAGGTCTATTTGAACTTGACTTTTAGTTCAAAATGATGTATAAATTTTATACCAAGTCTACTTATTTTTGATTACCTGTTCTACCCCGTGTGGTGTATAGAAACAAGGCATGGCTATCTTTGCCAGTTTGAAGGGATAAATTTTCCTTCCTTAGCACAAACGAATACATCATTAAAAATTATCAATATACAAGCGAATATGGGCTATTGAAATTATTCCTGTTTAAAATTCATTATAAATTTAATTAGAAGTACAAAATGTTAGGTACTTTCCTGTACAATACTATAATAATATCAAGTCCCTTCTTGGACTAGAGCTTAAAGCAGGATTTAGAACTAAGCTCTCATATAGGTAAAGAGAACTGAAGCTACCAGGTGTGGAAGCTGTATACTGAAAATAGTTCAGGCTCTAGCATTTGCCTACCGGTAGACTAACCAGGCGATGGTAAGTAAGTACACTTCACTTATAGATTCTTCACAGCTGAATTTTACAACTTTATTATGTGAAGGTATTCTAATTGAATTTATACCTAGTTTAAATTGAACCTGACTCAAGACTTATTAAGTTGATTATGAAAAATGGAATAAAACCCAGAACTACGACTTTATAGTCCCTCAGTAATGGTTTTTTAATAAAATATTTAATTTAATAAAATGCTGGACTTCCTTGTCCCTTAGGTAAATCTCTACTTCGATATTAAAACTTGTTCTCTCTCTAAAGGAACCAGGAACATTAACTCAAACCATAATCTCTTCAGATAAAATTAGAGTTCCATGAACTTATGAAACCCTGACATAATTGAGCCCTAAACTTCTTGGTAGAATTAAATCTTACAACAAGAATTTTGTTTCAAAGTAAAGGAGTCAAGTTATTGGAGATCCCGACCTACATAACCCCATGGCTTTAAATTCCTGACCTACTCCCAACTATTTCAGGAGGACGGCTAATTAAATTCCCTTTTCCTATCAATGAAGTTCCTATCAGTGGTCTATCACCTACCAGTAGATTTCTCTACCAAGTTCCTACTCCCTGCCTGTACTTGTCCCTAAATTATAAGACTTCCTAGTCGACTTCTCGTGTATACTTACCTTTTCAAAAGAACTAGAGATCCGAATCTCACATTTAACGTTTAATTGTGTGGTGTGTAATGCGTGATAGCTCATCCCGGTGTAAGGAGGCTACCCCTATCTAATCGAAAGAACGGTTCGAGGTGAGTCACTTCCTCTAAGTTTACCTACGGGTCCCTATGACACGTGTTTTTGAGTGATGTCGGCAATGGGACTGGGGTCACGCCAATGACAACACTCTGCCCTACATAAGCTGTGTAATATATAAATATATAGACAAGACCAACCCAGTATTTCTAATGGTTCGGGACAGAGTGCATTACGCTCGGTCCGCACGAGAGACCCCCATTGCAAACCAAGAGATATACCGGAGTTGAGGGACTAGATCCAGACTGTAAAGCTGGTGTGACGCTGTCCCAAGCGTCAGCCCTGCCGAAGCAGTTAAAAACCATAATCCCAGCGTTTAACACCGCAAGGTGTTGGGACGATGATCCCAGAATACGTCATTCTGTGAGACCCTGCCTAACTCTTCTCGCAATTTCCCAGCTGCTAAAACCTATACAACCCCGGTACTCCACCGCTTTCCTCGTCCGGCAGTAGCAAAGCAGAGACCATACTCCCTCCCCATGACAAACCCCTTACAACCCTAAGCTTCATTACAACTACTAAATTTACTTTACGATACGGATCCCGAACTACGTGTATACCGAACCCAAACGACACGGTCCCTAAGCTGATAACTCCATCTCCCTACACTAAAGCTTTATTACGACCGCGACGCGTTTCTGGACGTTGATAAACACTAGATAAATCGCGAACTGCTCGTATTCTACTTCCAAACGACGCTCGACCTAGCTGATATCTCCATCTCCCTAAGCTACAACTCCAACATGACCGTGGCACACTCCCGATTTCCGACGAATTCCCGGTAAATTAATTTACACGTCCAGAAAATCAATCAACACAACAAATGAAAAATAAAACCCTCCCAAAACCACCTAAACTTGGAACGTAAACTCCACCTTTGATAATGGTACGCCTCCTCGAAACTCCAGGAACAGAAAAAGCCCCGCTATAATTTTCCACCTCTACTTATACCACTCGCGCAAGTCATCATAATTCTCAGCGATCATCAGACATCATGTCGTCCATCGTGAAGTATCGTTGGTCATTCGGCAACATTCGGCACCAGTCCCCCCCGACTTAGAGACGCCACCGTGAAAAACTCCAGCAAGTGGGAGAGAGAAAGACAATTTCAAGTGAATGATAAAGGGAGACGCACAAACGCGTCGCAATTAGACTTATTTGCGCATGTGCGAAAGGTGAGGAAGAGAGGGACGTACAAACGCGTCCCAACATTTCCCTTATATGTTTTCAACCTTTATGTACTTTACTACAAAGTCCATTTTCCTTTTACATTCCACCAATTTTGTTTTAGCTGCGCGGAAGCGATGCAAAGTTGCTGCTTAGGCAATTTATTATTATTTGTTGCTAGCCGTGGTTTGATTTATCTCAATATTCAATTTGCAAAGTTTGGAATGAAATAAGCATTTCCTTTCACATTGCTAGAACCAAGTTAACTATCTCATGCAAGAATATGGTCTTCCTACAGACATCAAGTAAATTATGTAGCTCTATATTCCACAGCTTTTTAGGGTTCTTTCATGAATTGAAACCAAATTATAGTAAACTAACTCGATTTCGAGTACATTAATTCGAATAATAAACATACTTTTACACTAGTCTCCCAGGAAACCTGACAGAGACTTCAGAACTCCATCCGCCACGACCCTGACACACCTATTTTAATGAATTCCCATCTGTAAATCAGTTTCTTTGATTATTAGAGAATAAATTACCTGTTTTGTTACCTAGAACATACAAATTTCTGCTACTCATCATTCTAATATTTATTTGTGAATCGAGACGGGAAGCCTAATGAAGTCTATTCCGTCACACGTCTAACAGCGTATGCGGCTGAACTTAGTCTACCACAAAGGCCTTCTTTATTCAAAATAAAATCACAGTTTTTTACAAAACCACCAGATTATTCATTGAAACAAATTGTATAAAGAAAAATCCAACGTTATCCCGAAATCAATACTTGATAAAATATATGTATATATCTAGAATAGTAAAATAGAATAGGGGACTACATAAGATTTTAATTAGAGTAAATGAATGAATTAAAAGAATATAGGTTTATCTTTTTATACCCATGAGTATCCTTATTATTACGAAAAACCGACCAAGTGCGTAGGAGTCTCGCCCTGAGGGTTCCGTACCATTCCGATAAGTTAACAGACCTAAATGATTGAATAAAAATCACAAACTGTTCATGTATGAAATAAAACTGCAAAATTAAGTTAGTCGAGTATTTGGGTACGTAACTTTAAGCCTGTATTAAAAATCGGCATTCTCAGGATTTGTTGTTTAGCACATAATATACAGAAAATGCCTAACTAGGTAGTTTAGTTTAATATAAACCCCGTAACAAAAAAGGTCTAAAATTGTCAACTTTTGCGGCCCCCAATTCTTTATTTTTGGAGGTAAAAATTAAATATTAAATAATTTTAACTTAATGAGTTCTAAACAATGAAACCCCACATGACGAGATCAGAAAAAATTGTATTTAAGTTATCATAAACAGTTATGGGCAAGATTTTAAGTACCTTCTCCCTGACTGTTCCCAAAACTGTCGAATTACGGAACCCTAGGTATGCGAGTCTGACTCGCACTTGACCAGTTTTCTTATGCATGGAAATTAATTGTCAAAATTAATATGTAAGAATATTTTTCATCACTAATGCTCCGAAAGTAAGTAAATTTGAAAATCAAACGAGTGTCGATGCTCGTGATTGTTGGCACTTGGTGGAACTTTTGATACTTTTTTGATTGAAAAACACTTGATAATGCTTTAACAGCGAAACCGGTAAGGGAAATAATATAAATAAGTGGACAAGTACAAGTGTTTTTCAATCAAAAAAAAATCAAACGAGTGTCCCTTACAGTCACTATGTAGTAAATCACTCGTCTCGCTAAATGACAATGAAAAATATCTTTTCTGCTTATTTCCTTTATATTTTGTTATTCTGTATTTTATTTATATATTATTATGGAAAAATGTGACTAGCGTATATAGGTTAATATGTTAAATAAAATGTTAAAAAGATCCTAACACAGCCACTAAATCAGTTTTATTTTAAAACTGACCAGTAAGACGTGATTGCACAAAAAAAAGGAAAAGTCACATAAAATAAAATTTGCAAACATAATTTCTTAATTGATTAACGACATACTTAATTGAATGCACGTTGAATTAATTTTTATATCCTGTAAAATGTGTTATTAGTTATTTTATTATGTAGATACATAGACCCTTGATAATGGTGTAAAACCGAAACCGGTTTAAATAAATATAATTACTGTGAAACAAGTACAAGTGCAGTGTGCAGTTAATCATCATGTCATAATTTCGTAAGTTTTAGGGTTCCGTACCCAAAACGGCAAAAAAATCATGTCTGTTTTATCGGAGTGCGCAGGTCCGACTCGCACTTGGCTGGTTTTAGTATTTGTTGTTACAGCGGCAACGGAAAGACATTATCTGTGAAAATTTCAACTGTTTAACTATCATGGTTCATGAGACCCAGCCAGGTGACAGACGGACAGCGGAGTCTTAGTAATAGTGTCCCGTTGGTTACCCTTTGGTAACCCTAAAAAGGGCCGAGTTCTATTAGCCGCAGGAATGAACAACGTTCCTCACTTGTTGTAAAGTAAATGTTGTGATGGTATTTGCTAATGGAAATTATAGAACTTGGCAAGCTAAAAAACTTACCAAGTCTTACATATTTCATTTATTTTCTAATTCAAGTCTGTAGCTCATTCCGCGTACATACGGACGGACAGACATCAGAGTGACATTAATGGGGCTCCCTTTTTGCCCTTTAGGTACGGAACCCTAAAAACGGAACGGTATTATTTGGCTGAACCGTAAACTGTGTGTCACATGGAATGATTTATTAGACCGTCCATCGTAAAGTGTTGATAGCACTTTCAGTTTACGACCGTTTTTGTGTCCGAGTGCTGGATAGAATAGAGACAGGTCTAATGTGTTTTCGTTCCCACCTGTGAATTATTATTTTTTGTTTTTGATTGCTTAGTAACAGGGAGCATAAACTTTCAAAAAACATTTACGATGTATATTTTCACTGTAATACATACTCGTTTATCAATAACTACAGATGAAGCCATCAGTAAGTCGAATCATGTTTCCGTGTAGTCAACTATTAAAACTGCTATATTTTTAACTATTTATTCAGTATATGTTTTAGGTTAGGGCGTTATTTTATTAACACCCCTTTTTTTGTCTGTCTGTCTGTAATGTATGCTCCGTTTTAACTCGAGAACCCTAAACAGATTTAGATGCGGTTTTATTTATTAACATCAGTATCTAGTTTAAAGGTCAACATATCGGCTACAAAAGCCATTGTTTTGGCAATACATTTTTAGTACAATACTAAAAATCGATGTTACTTAAAATGTTGAAAAAATGTTTTATGTGGATGCAGAAATAACTTTTTTTAAACTTAATATTAGTAGGTATGGACTAACGCGTGCCATGGGTTTATCGTGAAATTTTCTACAATTTTCTAGTAGGAAACCCTGAAAGTACATTACAGTGCGAATTACGCAAAAGGCGTGAACTTCGACATACACCTGTGTAAATAGGAACAACAAGTATGAATAAATAGATCTTAATCTCCAAAATACGAATGTTCCTGTCGTCCAGTTCTCCAGCGATGGAGCCAATAGCTGTGACGTCACATTATGGTGACCGAACGCTTTGGTTTTTTTCTCAAGAACCATTTGAAAGCTATCTAAAAATTCTACCAAAAAGGTTTAGTTATCACCTCAATAGAATTTACAGTAAAAGGAATTTAGCAAAGAACGTTGATGATGTGAGAGCTACGATGTTCCGAAGCACCGAAATAGACGTAGGTACTTGATAAATTGCCGCCATCTACAGGGGCTATCTCACCACCTGTACCGAGCCAATTTTCAGACTTATAACTGGGGATCTGTTGATTTGGCACAGCACCGAAATTTGGCAGTTAAAAATGTACTCGCATCGGAAAAACACGGTTGGAAAATGAAAAACAATGTACTGGTTTATATATGGAGCCCGATAACAATGCAAGAACTGGAGCTTACAAACATCACGCCAAGCTGTAGAACGGCAAGATGCGGCAGCGTGAGTTCAAAACAAAAGATGTTGGTGTGTGCCATACGCGTATTGAGGAAACTTGTTTTAATATATATATATTATACACTAACAATAAAGAAGTAAAAAATCGTGTTTGTACATTGAATATTTTCGCGAAATTTCAAATGAAATAAGTTATTTGTATTGTGCTAAAGCCAAAAACTATACCAATTTTAGATTTTTGTCGCTGTCTGTCTGTATTTTCCGTTTTAATTCGAGAACCACTCAACGGATATGGATGCGGATTTTAACTTTCAAGCCAAACCCGAGGTAGAGATTGAATAAATGCGGATGGAGTCGCAGGCAAAAGGCTAGCTCTTAATATACGAATGACTCATTGAATGATTCAGATTTAGGGAAGGAAAGGGGGGGTGAGGCGCTTGAAAAGTGTCAATGGAGGTTGGCGGTTTGGGAAGAATTTGACGAAAGGGAAAGAAGATCTAAACATAACTACCATGTGGTGTTAATTTTTTTCGCATAATGTAGCCCACACAAAAAGCCGGTCAAGTGCGAGTTGGACTCACCCACCGGGGGTTCCGTTAAAGACAATATTGTTTTACGATTTAATTACAAATGTATAGTTTTTAGATTTTTCCCTATACTCGTAGTAAAAGATGGTATTACTTGCGAATTATTATAGCTCTAGCTATGTCAACGCAATATACGAGTACTCTATAAATTTTTATTCCCTTGAGAGTGTCGACATATACGTTTTTTTGCGGTTTAAACGGCCGTGTCTTTTTGTCATGTTAACTTAGAAGTTTGATTTTTTCACAGATTCAAAGGACTGTAAACTTGAGTATATGGTTTTAATTTAAATACCTTCACGCGTTCCTGAGATAAGAGGTCTTGACATACAGACGTAAAGATGGACGGACAGGCGGACAGACTGACGGACAACAAAGTGATCCTATAAGGGTTCTGTTTTTGTCCTTTTGAGGTACGGAATCCTAAAAATGAGATGCGGTGTCGCTAAGTGGAAAAGGGGCCGATGTCAAACGCGTCGCGCGCGCTTAGTGTCACCTCACGTGCCACGTCACTGCCGTCGTCGCAGCCCTGATCTATCGCTTATTGCAAATAATAAGCCAACAAAAAAAGAGGCAAAGATAAAGAGTGGGCTATAAAAAAAGTCATAGCTGAGGCACAAGAAATGCAGCCTAAATAAATAAAAAAGTAGAGCGTCTTACAAAAAGAAATTTAAACTTGGTCGACAAGCTCATGACGCTCTCACGGTTAAAACTTTATCAGATCTCATGTAGAGCCAAGCCCTTAACTATATAAGGCCTAACTCTACAAACCCTAACTCTACAAACCCTACAACTTGATCAAAAAGTATGGCTTGGCCGTTTCATCGAACATGAAATAATATTATAAGTCTATGGGAGTGTCTGTTTGACGCCCGCGAAAAACATTTCAATATTTTAATAATTTCAAAATAACCCTAAACAAGTGTTTTATGATATTTGAATGTCTTGTGCGCGAATTATAAAAAGGATATTATTTTGTATGTAAGGGAGGACAATTTGTGAAAAAAGAGGACATTTCCTCCATTTGGACAACATCTGGCTATCCTCAATAGACATGGGCGCCCAATCAAACACGCTCAGCTAAAAACGACTTTGATTTTACGAGAAAATTACTTTTCGAAAACCTTCATTAGGCTTCACGGAATTCTCTGACGCTAACAACACCCTCGCAAAGAAACTTTTAGCTGTTCTATCAAATCCATTATTGTGTGCCCGAAATAGAAATCAGACCATTAGTGGTTGTTCCTGTCATTGGCGTTGTTCTTAACTCTCTCTAAACAAAACCTTTATTTAGTACTAATAATAATAAAGCTAAGAGTCATACGTCAAAGGATCAAAGCTGACAAAATACACAGGTTCAAGTTCTTCTCGTCTTCCCACGGCTAGGGGTTGCCATCTGTTTAGGTTTCCCCGGATTTACCCAAGTTTGGAGGGCGTCCGGGAAGGTACAGAGTGGTTTTTTTTTTCAAATTTTCGCAATTTACAATTATTTTGGTCCTTACTTTTTAGAAGTGACAAATCCTAAAAATTTATATTTGGTTAATTTTAAGAAGTTTTAATTTTGTTACCTACCAGAACAAAGGATAAGCATGTTTGGTTTATTTCTTAGAAGATTTGAGTTTATCTCTTAAATTATGAGAAAAAAGGACTTTGGTTATTTTTAAATCATGTTGTTGCCAAAGTTCAAGGTGATTGGGTGAAATTAAATCAACCGACCAAATTCATATTGGACACTCGGTTAGTGATCAGGAACTAAGTTCGGTAATCCTTTTGACCAAATTCGATAAATATGTTTTTGCCCCCTGTCCAACCTCTTGAATATTAAATAGGAACATTTTTTGTACGAATACATTTTTGTGTAGTTTAAGTTTACCTTAGTC
The DNA here is from genome assembly GCA_910592155.1 of Ypsolopha scabrella. Taxonomy (NCBI): domain Eukaryota; kingdom Metazoa; phylum Arthropoda; class Insecta; order Lepidoptera; family Ypsolophidae; genus Ypsolopha; species Ypsolopha scabrella. Next base: position 2,237,845 of record OU342964.1, read on the forward strand.
ACAGGTAGATGGCGCTGCCGTCAGTTACATCGCGGTATAGATTTATATTTGCTACAATGTGATATTTTAAGTTTAAATTTTGTAAACCAATCCAAAAACCTGCTAATATACGCATAGTATTTCAGTCAGTGTTTCATTTTTGGGACTTTTGTTCATGGTCCTTTGAGTCGGTTAAACGGCGCAAGGAGTATTGGAGCAAGTACGTCCACGAGTGCCGACGCAATGGCCGATTGTCGCTGATGGTGCTGGCTTCACGGAGCCACTGCCAAGGAAGGAAGTACGAGATCATCGGTCTCTTGGACGGAAGCTGTGGACCCTATCGTGACGTCACAGGAAGGACGTGACGTCAACTCAGCCGAGGAAAAAGTGTTGTGAGTGAAAAAGTTAAACTGTGAGTACTCTATTCTAACTTTACGTAAATTTGGAACATAGACTTTAAAGTAAAATTTGGACTTGTAAAATTTTTAAAATAAATACTTTAGACTTAGAATAATTCTCTTAAAAACGTTGAGACGGGGAACCTATGCCCAACTTTTGATAGACTTTCAAACACTTGGATTTTTGAAGATTCAATTTGGACTTGTCGTTTTTCGTAAAAAACTTATATGCTCAGCCAGAAATTATAATTATATTTGAACAAAGATGGAAGCACGAATTCATGTACAAAATGACGTATTTAAGAGAATAAAGAAAGCCAGAGCCAATTTTAAAAAGTCACCAAAAGATCGACTGTCCAGTCATTCATACATAAGTACGAGACTAGAGACGTTGGAGGAACTGTGGTCTCAATTCAATTTAACTCATAATCAGATTGTTCAAGACTCTGATGTTGACAAGTTAAAAGTTACTGATTATGTCACAACCGATGTGTACGATGATTTACTTTACTTTTCAAAATTCTTTATTAATAATTCTTCAGTACAGAATCCAAATGTACAATACATTGAAAAGAACAATAAAAATTGTACACTTAAGCATATTACAATAAAACCTGTACAGGCTGAAGACACCTTTATAAGCTTAAAATAATATAGGATTTAAAACTATTCACAACAATGATAGTAAGTAGTTTAGGAGTAATATAATCAGAAACTAATAAAATATGTACTCATTAGTTTTGAGTTACATTTATAGATATGAACCAATAAAATAAGTAAGTAAATAAATGCAAGCTTGCATAATATACACAGAAATATTTCGCTAAATGCGATGTAAAAATAAATGACGAGAAAAACAAACACTTATCATTCATTTAAATTGAGGGGGGTAAGTAAACATTCTGCCAACAGAAAACTATTAAAGTTGAGTGAGGCAGATAGCGACCGTAAAAAGAGACACCTCACCTCCCGCGATGCAAAAGCGTGCGGGCCAGCGAGGGGACACCGTAAGTCACAGAGTACGCCGGCTGACTGGACTAGTGTCTACAGAACTGGTTTGGTCAGTCGACATGTTCCCAGCGACGTCACTCCGACGGGTAAAGCACGTAGTGATGGGGCAATTTATAAGTTCCATACGTGTCGATGTATGGAAGATCATTTATTCTGGTAATTCCAATCTGTGAAACTAGACTATTAGAGCTAAGTGAATTTTTAGCATAAAAATTACGCGTAATTTTAATAATGAAGTCACGAAGTAATGAAAGCTTGACTTTAGCATGAAACCGAAATATATTTGTTTTAAACGGAGTATTGTAGGCTATTTTAATTGCTTTATTCTGAATAACCTGCAGTTTTGTGTAATTAGATTTACAAGTGCTGCTCCACACCGGGGCAGCGTAGGTAATGCACGGGCGAACCAGTGTTAAATAAACTCTTAATTTTGTAACAGAACTAAGATTACTGTATCGATTCAAAATGGGGCTTAGAGAATACAATGTATTTAAACCTTTACGTCTTAATCCTGTCATGTGTGTTGTCCAATTTAATTTTTTGTCTAATGTAACACCAAGGTAGCGTACCGACTTTCTCCAAGGGATGGAATGGCCAGCAATTTTTAGTAATTTTTGGGGCTCCTGACGTTTTCGTGTAAAAAGGATGGCTTCAGTCTTTCCCTCGTTGAGCTTAAGCTTCCACTTTGTAAAGTAAGAATGAAGCGTATCTAACGAAAATTGAAGCCGGTCAACAATTAGATCAACGTCCTTAGATGATGTTAACGATGCTGTATCGTCTGCAAAGCAGGCCAGACTAGTACGCGGTTGAATGGGTATATCGTTAATATACATTATAAATAGGTATGGCCCAAGGATAGAGCCCTGAGGTATACCTGCTGGAACTGGTCGAAAAGTTGATTTTACGTGATCACCTATGTGAACAGAAAACTCTCGATTCTGTAAGTAGGACTGAATGATTTTTATGAGTCTCACAGGTATGTCACTCTTCCAAAGTTTGTGGATAAGCCCATCATGCCACACTGTATCAAAAGCTTTTTCGATGTCTAGGAGTACCATTCCAGTTGACTGCTTTAGGTTTAAGTTATGTGCTACATGCTCTGCAACTCTGGCAAGTTGCTGTGTTGTGGAATGACATCCTCTAAACCCAAACTGTTCATCTTTTAAGAGGTGTTTAGATGCTTTCATCAAACGTGAGTATAGAATTGACTCGAATAACTTACCAAGAGACGGCAACAAACTAATTGGTCGGTAGCTGCTTGGAATGCTTTCGTCCTTCCCTGGTTTTTTTAAAGCAATAACTTTAGCAAATTTCCAAACCTTGGGGAAATAATTGAGATTAAGACATCCATTAAATATTTTAGTTAACAAAACGACCGCCTTTTGTGAAAGATTTTTTAGCAAAGCATTATGGACGTTGTCATCACCAGGAGATTTTCTACGTTTTAGCCTTCGCAGAGCTTTCCATATTTCAAAAGGTCTCGTTGGAGAATCAATTTTACCAGGATCAGAAGCATTCACCGAGTCTATTGACTGATTAACTTCAGTCTTAACTTCTTCGTCGTTCCAATTTTTTGTAAGACACATGTTGTTGTAAAACGCATCCGCAAGGATTTCTGACTGTTCCGTTACGGTAGATGTAAACGTACCACCACCTGTTTTTAATGGAGGTATGACTGAGGGTTTGAGACGGAGTGACTTAGCTATTCGCCAAATATCGTGACTTGGGTTATCAACTCGAGCTAGTTTGTCATTCCAAATTTTTTCCATGTATTTTTGAATGCTTAAATGAATTTCAATTTGAAGTTTATTGATAGTAGTTCGAATTTGTTTCTTAATTTTTGGGTCTAATGTGTGCTGTTCGCTGCGACGAAGGTGATTACGGTGTTTGATGATACGTTTAATATAACGTGGAAGCTCAATCACCTTGCTGTTTGTTTTAACTCCAACAGGTACGTTCAAGTCCCTGGCTTTCAAAATACACTGGTGCAGATTGCCAATCGCCTCATCAATTTCTGATTCAGTTTTAAATACTTGAGATGATAATGCGATATTTTCATCTAGAGAAGATCGATATCCTCTCCAATCAGCTTCAGTGTATTTAAAATAGGGTATTGGATCTCTGCGTGATGGAGTTCCTCCAACAGAAAAGAAAACGGGCAAATGATTTGAAGATAAAGCAGGCAGGGCTTTTATTTCGCTGACGAAGTTGACATTATTAGTAAGAACCAAGTCAGGATTTGTAGGAGAGCAGTCAGAACGATAGTGTATGAGTGTTGGCGTACGAGACGCGTGTATAACAAAGTCTTTCTCCAACATATGATTATAGAGTTTTCTGCCACGGGTATTGCTAGTGCCACGATGCCAGTGCTCATGGTTTGCGTTAAAATCACCCATTAATACTATGTGGTTTCCTAATGAAAATAATAAATCTAAGTCCTCTAAAAACAAAGGTTTATTTGCAGATTGGTAAATGGATATAAATATATGTTCAGTACCAGAAATATAAGTTTTTATACCAACTGCTTCAATTTGTTTAGTTTTTGGAATACTAATTAGAGAATGTTCAATATTATCTGCAATTAAAATAGCAACCCTTAAAATAGCATTCCTTTGCCACTTGAATGTTTGTCTTGTCTATAGCATTGAAATCCAGGAACACTGAGATTTATGTTGTTGGTTAGTCTAGTTTCACAAATGGAAATTAAATCGACACGAAGGGTACTTACCGCTAAATGCATCAAATCATGTTGTTTACGCTGCAACCCATCTGAGTTCCATGATAGTACTCTTAGCTCATTAGACATAACGCCCGAGATGTGTTAGTACAAGCGATGATTGTGAGGAACGATACACGGATTACAAGTGCGAGTTAAAAGACGCACTCAGCAATATCGTTAAGCTTTTAACTGTACAGTCTGCTACTTCTGCGACCGGAGGAGGGACAAGCAAACAGCAAAGCATTAAGTTACCAAAGATTACCATTCCTTCGTTTTCGGGGAAGTATTCAGAGTGGACAAGCTTTCGAGACTTATTCGTATCTTTAGTGCACAATAACAGTGAACTTGATGAAGTACAAAAGTTGCATTATCTGAAGAGCCATTTGACTGAAGAAGCAGAGCAGTTCCTACGCCATGTCCCAATAACAGGAGAGAATTACAAGCTGTGCTGGCAGCAGTTAGAAGAAAGATATAATAACAAGAAATATCTGGTCAATTGCATATTAAAGAGATTTCTGAGCCAAAGAAACATTACGACAGAGTCCTCAAGTGCATTAAGAGAATTATTAGATACTACAAATGAATGCCTTTTTGCTTTAAGAAATTTATCTATTGACGTTAGTTCATGGGATACAATTGTTATTTATATTCTATGTCTAAAATTAGATGGTGAATCCCGAAAACAATGGGAACTTAGGGTCAGTGAATCTTCTAAAGAACTACCAACTTTTGCTGAATTAAAGGAATTTTTAGAAACCAGATCACGTGCTTTGGAGTTCATAGATCCTAAGTTGGCCAAACAAACTATGTCACCAAAACATATAAATGTCACTCCACACAACAATCCTAAAATTTTTCATGCAGCGAAATTGTCATGTATCTTTTGCTCTGAAGATCATCGTCTTTGTAACTGTAAAAAGTTCGCAAAGGACGACACTGATACTCGACGTAGTTTCGTCCAATCCAATAAATTGTGTTTTAATTGCCTCGGTTCTGGTCACACAGTTTATGCTTGCCGCCAATCCTCTAGATGCCGTCTTTGTAAAAAGAAGCATCATTCATTACTACATTCCAAAAATGTCACTAATTCAGCAGAAACTTATCATTCAGCTGATCAGGGTGTTGCGCTAGCAACTCCATCTACATCACAGCAGGAAGAGCCTACAAGCAACATCACAGCCTGTTTTTCTAAACCCAATGGTCAAGTTTTACTTGCCACAGCATTAGTAAATGCTAAATCTCACACAGGCTCTCTAGTAACACTCAGGTGCCTTGTAGATCAAGGTTCTCAAGGCTCATTTATATCGGAATCTGCGGTTCAACTCCTTGGGCTTAAAAAGAACCCACACAAAAGCTCCATAACTGGTCTTGGAAGTGATTCATCTAGTTCGGTAACCTCAAAAGCGAAAGTTTCGATCGAACTAAAATCACTTCATAGCAAATTCAAAATTTGCCTTCAAGCTTTTGTGCTCCCCAAGCTCACATCAGTACTTCCGGAACGACGTATTGTTGTTGAGTTTTGGCCCGAGTTGTCTGATATCAGTTTAGCAGACCCATCATTTGGTACTCCAAATAAAATTGATCTGCTCCTTGGAGCGGATGTCTATGGACAAATTTTATTGGACGGTATAATCAAGAGTTCACCCGGTGCACTAATTGCTCAAAACACCACACTGGGTTGGATTCTCTCAGGTCCAGTTCAAAACAATACCGTATCCAACACAATTTTGTGTCATCATGCCCATAGCACTAATGAAGTTGAGCTTCTGAAGAAATTCTGGGAGCTTGAAGATGATAATAAGATTAATGATCAAACCCAACTCACCGAAGAAGAAGAAAAGTGCGAACAGATCTTTGCGGAAACTACTAAAAGAGATAATTCAGGACGCTATATTGTCAGATTACCATTCCGTAACGAAGATCCCAGTTGTAAATATGGCAATTCAAAACAGATTGCAATAAAACAATTCTATCAGCTTGAAAGAAGGCTAACCAACGATCCTAAGCTAAAAGCTGAGTATTCTTCTGTGATAAATGAATACAAACAACTTGATCATGCTGAAGTCGTACCGATAGAAGAAGTACATAAACCAGACGCAGTATACTTACCTCACCATGCTGTGATTCGAGACGATAAAGATACGACAAAGGTACGAATAGTATTCAATGATTCGTGTAGAGGCACAAACGGTGTTTCGTTGAACAATGACCTATTAGTAGGTCCAACACTGCAGCATGACTTGCGTCACATCATTATGAGATGGCGTACCTACCCAATTTGTCTAGTATCAGACATTATAAAAATGTACCGACAGGTGAAGGTATCAGATCCTGATACAGATTTTCAGCGTCTTGTTTGGCGTGATAACCCGGGTGAAGAACTTCAACATTTAAAGCTTTCAAGGTTAACCTTTGGAACTGCTTCCGCACCTTATCTGGCTGTGCGTACTTTACTTCAAGTCGCTTACGATGGTGGTAAAGATTTACCTGCAGCTGCTGAAATCATCCTAAAAGAATTTTACATGGACGATCTTTTGACGGGCTGTAATTCCGTGGAAGAAGGTAAACGAATTTATGTGGAAATCACAGAATTACTTAAGAGAGGTGGTTTCGAACTACAGAAGTGGAGCAGTAATAGCGAAGAATTGCTTAAAGAAATTGATGAAAAGCACACTGTAAAAGAAGGAAACCTTAAATTAAAGACAGATGAAGTTTTCAAGATCCTTGGACTTACCTGGAACCGAAAGACTGATGAGTTTGAGTACGCAGTGCAACTTCCAGCTCTCACCTCACCAGTAACTAAACGTAAGGTACTTTCTGATATTTCACGGTTATTTGACCCTCTCGGATGGCTGGCGCCAGTGATAATCTCAGCCAAAATCTTTATACAGAGTTTATGGCTATCAGGAATTGAGTGGGATGACGAGCTTCCCCTAAAATTACTGAAAGACTGGCTAAAGTATAGAGCTGATTTAAATGAATTTACCAAATTCAGCCTCCCACGCTGGATCAATACAAGCAAAGATGATAAACTTCAGGAATTGCACGGTTTTAGCGACGCATCAAATAAGGTTTATTCCGCGGTAGTATACTTACGGGTAATAGACAACCAAGGAAAGGTTCATGTTTCATTGATTGCTTCCAAAACCAAGGTAGCTCCTATCAAGCAAATCTCTATCCCAAGATTGGAACTCTGTGGAGCCGTACTGCTTACAAGACTATTGCTTGAAGTGTCGAAAGTAATGAGTCTTGACAAACACACCATTCATGCATGGACAGATTCCCAAGTGGTCCTTGCATGGCTGAAGGGTAATATACAGCGATGGAAGACGTTTGTTGCAAATCGGGTGTCCGAAATCTTCACCTCGCTGGAACCAAAGCAATGGTCGCATGTTTCTACAAAAGACAACCCTGCAGACTGCGCATCCCGAGGCATACCGAGCAAGGATGAAAGACTTTGGAAGGAAGGTCCGATGTGGCTGAAAGAAAAGAAAATTAATTATAAAAGTGATAAGGTTCAAGAAACACATTTAGAAGAGAAAAAAAACAGGTTTTGTTTAATAAATACCTGCAATGATGAAGAATCAGATCCAGCTGAAGAGATAATTTCTAGGTTTTCTTCGCTGAGAAGGCTTATACGTGTGATTGTTATCTGCAAAAGATTTGCTAAACGTGCTTAAAAGGATAATGTAGACCAAATTGAAAATTGGCACACCAGCACTGAAATAAAAGAAAGCCTAAAAATATGTATTAAAATATGTCAAGAAAAATATTTTAACGAAGAATTGACAGACCTGAAAAAGAAAAAAGAAATTGGTAATAAAAGCAAACTTACCTCCCTGAATCCTGTTGTTGATGAAGACGGGATACTAAGAGTCGGTGGCAGACTACAGAACGCTTCAATCAGTGAAGAAATGAAACATCCAATCATACTTCCTCGAATATCACACTTCACGGATTTAATCGTTGCTGATGCTCACGATAAGACATTACATGGTGGTCCACAATTGATGTTAAACTATTTACGATCCAAATATTGGATAGTCAGAGCTAAGGAGCTAGTTAAACTCTTCGTTCGCAAATGCGTACATTGTGTACGACATTCAGCCCGAATCAGACATCAATTGATGGGACAGTTGCCAGCAGTAAGGGCAAGTGCATGTCGACCTTTTTTGAGAAGTGGCGTTGACTATGCAGGACCTATTAATATCAGAACTACAAAGGGTAGAGGCCACCACTCATACAAGGGATATATTTGCTTGTTTATCTGTATGGCAACGCGCGCGATCCACCTAGAAGCAGTAAGCGATCTTACATCTCAAGGGTTCCTAGCTGCTTTCAAACGGTTTGTGGCTCGCCGTGGTCACTGTGCAGATGTATATAGTGACAATGGAACATTTTTTGTCGGTGCTGCACGTGAATTAAAGACACTTTTTCTTGAAGAAAAATCGAGCATAGCAATAGAAATTGCTGATCAACTTGCTACGAATGGGACAAACTGGCATTTTATCCCTCCCCATAGTCCCAATTTTGGAGGCCTTTGGGAAGCCGGTATAAAGGTAACAAAGCACCATCTGAAGCGCATCATTGGAAACACAACATTAACATTTGAAGAAATGACTACACTGTTATCACAGATAGAGGCTTGTCTAAATTCAAGGCCTATTTCAAAAATTACTGACAATCCTGGGGATCCAACTCCATTAACACCAGGTCATTTCTTAGTAGGTGAACCTCTGGTCTTAGCACCTGACTCGAACTATGATACTGCAAACGTTTCTACTCTCAGGAGATGGCAACTCACACAAAAAATGACTCAAGATTTTTGGCGTCGTTGGTCACAGGAATACTTAACTCAGTTCCACCATCGTTACAAGTGGACCCACAAAGTTCCCGAACCCGAAATTGGAGACGTAGTGCTAGTAATGGAAGATGATCTTCCCCCAGCCAGATGGCTGTACGGTGTTATCGTGGGCAAGCATCCTGGATTGGACGGAATTACTAGAGTGGTCAGTTTGAAATGTAACAATAATACTATTAAACGACCGATATGTAAATTGTGTTTTTTACCTAGTACTTCCTAATGGAATTAATATTTGATTCATTTGGATTAACCTATGTATCCTTTGTATTTTGATTTTGTTTGATTGTTTTGTTTAGTTTTAGTGTTACAATTGTCAGGAAAATTTGAAATTTGTCCTTGGTGGGCAGAATGTCCAACCTCTTGAATATTAAATAGGAACATTTTTTGTACGAATACATTTTTGTGTAGTTTAAGTTTACCTTAGTCACAGGTAGATGGCGCTGCCGTCAGTTACATCGCGGTATAGATTTATATTTGCTACAATGTGATATTTTAAGTTTAAATTTTGTAAACCAATCCAAAAACCTGCTAATATACGCATAGTATTTCAGTCAGTGTTTCATTTTTGGGACTTTTGTTCACCCCCTTACTGGTTGGACTAGTTTAAGTACAAATTCCTAGTCTAGGCAGTAAGGAAGCAAAAAAAAATATTTTTCTGATTTCACCAAAAGGGTAATTGAACCTTGTTTCTGATTACTAACCGTGTCTCCCATATGAATTTGGTCGGTTAATTTAATTTCACCTTGTATTGCTTTATAAATAAACATTAAGCCTTTCCCAGATTTTGCCACTCTTGGCGGTCCTTCTTCCTACTCATCCAGCCACCCCCTGCCACTTCAACTTATTGATTCTGGAGACTATGTCGGTCACTTTCAATCTCCGACGGATCTCCTCATTTCGGATTCTATCCATGAAATATTCCACTAGCATAGCCCGCTCCATAGCTCTTTGAGCGACTTTAAATCGGTGTATCAAGCCCTTTGTAAGAGACCACGTCTAAGCGCCATACGTCATCAACTCATTAAATATGTGACGCTACTTTCCAAATGCTGCCCAACCCAAGCATATTCTTCTGCAAGCCTTGGCGACGAAGTTGTTTTTACCCAGCTGTATAACTTGACCCAGTAAGTTGGGTACCAACACCTGTATACCTAAATTAAATCCGGTAAATTTAGTCATTATTATACTTTTATCTATAACCCTCAAATTTTAGGGAAAATGTAAACTGAAAATAAGTAAATTTTTTGGAAAGAAGTTCTTTATCGCACGTTACACTCCACACTCTTGGTGAATGAGAGCTAGGCCGAAAAAAGTGTTTCACTTCGACCGTCACGATACTTTTGCTATAGCATGTGTGTTTGTATGTTTAAAAGCGTATGTATATGCATAGTTTACGTATACTCCAATTCAAGTGAAAAAAATACAAGGTGATAGAGTATCGCTAATGGACCGCATTCCAAAGAAAATATTTTTCTTTTTGCGCAAACTTTTTTTCACTTTTTCATGGAACTTTATTCAGTTGATAGAACCACTTTTTACCGCGAATTGAAAATATTACTTGCGCAGTTCTTTGTTTCATATTGTAATATCAGATACACGATCTACCCTAGAATTATGTTAACCTATTATTGAAGGACCTATATATAAGGTGACTTTCGTTTATATAGCCAAACTAATACTGGAGACTCGGTAATTAGTCAGGACCCTTTTTCTCAGGCCCCGTTAAAGATATCAAGTTGAAACTAATACCTCCTAACAGAAGTCTACGGTCCCATAGTGCTGATAGAAACAATCAGGTTTTTAACTTAACGCAAAGGAAAGTCATTGCCCTTTACGTAATCAAATCCATACAAATTAGCTCAGCACCATGAAAGCTAAAATTAAAATCAAAATATTTATTTTGTAAAATAGATACATAAAGTATACTTTCTACAAGTCAAAGTTAATCTTTACAACATATATCTTTAGAATATAAAAAAATATATACCAATAAGGGCAATACATACAAAAAATATTAAAGTTGGGCTACTAAAATGTAATTATACACCTGCATAAAATAGAGAAATCTAGAAATAATAATATTATATTATATATATGATGCAATGAACTAATAAGTTGATAAATAAGTACGGTATAAAATATAATAACTACTGACAGCTTCTTTCTTTTATTTTTTTTATTTTTATCGTACAGTGATAATTATATATATTAAATAATAAATAAATACGGGAAATACCTACATACGGTTGGGCTACTAAAATGTAATAAAGTTATACACCTGCATAAAATAGATAAATATAGGAATAAAAATATTATATATGCCTAGCCATCCGCACCATTCGATTAGTATTGCTAAGAAGAAGGGCAAGAAATTTAGCAAACATGCTATAGGGTATTTTCATTTTACTTAGAAACTTGAAATTTCGTACACAGTTACGTCTTCTAAATTTTAAAATTACAGATATTTAATTATTTAAGAAGACATTTGATTACCAATATAATTTGATCCTTTGGATACGTGGAGTTTAATAGATCGTAAGTGTCAAGGCAGTTTGCTCGTGGAATAAGTTTGTGTTTTAAACGGTATGTACGAAACCCTCAGGGCACGAGTCCCACTCGCACTTGACCGGTTTTATTCTACCACCATGGATTTTCCGTATTTTCAATAAAGGACCTATAGATTACATTTTAATTTATTATTTACAAACTTATTCTGCGAGCAGTTATAAAAGGTTTCACAATGCAAAGTGAAAAAAATGTAAGAGATGAGAGTATCCCTAAAAGACCACTTTCCTACGAAAAAAAAATTTCTCGCACGAAATTGAAAAAATTATTTCACCAAAAAAAATAATTATCTTCTGTAATGTGATCAGTAGACGATACATAATATACACTCGAATAATTTTCACTTATTATTAAACATAAACATTTCGTCACGACGTGAATCCCTAGGGGGTGTCAGAGGTGTTCTCGAGTGTGAACTGTGATATGCAAGTCACTGTCCACACTCGGCACACCCGCGTTTCACCGACGATTATTACGTTCCAACGTGATCGGTGGTGAACCCTATCGCCGTTCTATCTCTTTAGCAAGTGGTCAGTATTAAATACTATGTACATAAATTCCGATAAACTCATTGGTGGATGCCCGGCCGGGGATCGAACCTGGATCTCAAAGATTGAGAGGCCAACGTTCTACCCCTAAGCTACCGCCGCGCCGCTTATAATTATAGGACTTTATATTTGACACTTAAGACATATTAAACTTTTGCTCTGTACTGATGTCCGATAGCCTCCCTATTATATTTGCTTAACATTATATAACAATTTGTATCTAAACTAAACTAATTAAAAATTAAAATTACCTAGCAATTAAGATATTATACAAATGAATAAAAAAAGGAAATTTTGGACACCTATTTAACAGTACAAATAAATCTATTTGATCTTTAGTTTTTATTTGTTTAACCATTTAATTAAACGTGTAAATAACTTCGTAACTTTATAATATAACTTATACTTGCGATTGTCGGCACTTGGTGAAACCTGGAAAGCATCTTGATGAAAACCACTTGTACACAAATTTACTATAACTCTAGGTACTTTTAACCCAACCGGTTTCGAAATTTCAAGGGCTTAATTTATTTTAATATTTTAAGACATAACCTACGTGCTGTAATTAAAATAAAATAAGTTTTATTTGTCAAACGGGCTAATTTGCTTAGCCGAATAGCCATATGACAACCAATTTGAATACGATTGGCTTATACAATTGCACCTCAGATTTTGACTTGCCAATCGCTAAAACAAAATTTATTAAGGTCTTAGGTGTAAAGGTGGATAATTTACGAGTGAAAAGCCATCTCTATACCGAATCGAACTCTATGACGTTTCTTGAGTAATAGTACGCTCTGACTCGTAGAACCGAGAAACTTGCACTCACGAAAAAATAGTTTTTATTCAATGGCCACAAGTTAGGACATACATTTTCGTACGATTTTTGATTCTGTTACACAACAAATTTCAGTTCGTATAACGGTAAATAAACAATCGGTCACATACTCTTATGTATTCAAGCCCACATTTCTTTAGCATAACTCTTCATTTGTGTTTAAGAAGATTCATTCGTTACCCTTGCCTTTTTTTTTCTTAAACCATTTCTGCATCCTGAACAATGGCGTTTTTCAAGTGACCGTGAATGGCCAAATCCTATAGGGAATAATGAAAAATGTCCAATGGTGTCTCAGGGCATTTAATTATGTTAATAGACTTAATAATTTAAACAAAATTGCAAACTTCTCGTTTAACCTACTTGAAAAATTCATGAAACAAAACTGGAAAAATTTATTGGTCCAGAATTCGGTGCGTAACCTAAAATTACATTATAAATCGTTTATTATATTTTTATTATATTATTTATTACATTTCAGCATTTATAATTTTCAGTATTTTTGTATTACACGCATAATATTTTTTTTAGCAAAATTTCAAATTCTTTACTAGTTTGGTTATTACATAGACCCCGTAACAAAAATGTTTTACTATTTATTTATTTTTAACGAAAAAATTAATAAAACAATCATTTGTGCTCTAAGCAATGTCATCGCACATGTCAGAGTAAGAAAAAAATTTTTTTTGGGCTCCCTTGTTTATATAGAAGCCTTCTGAAATATAATTTAAACTTTTTCCTTTTGAATATTCGGTTTTAGGTCAATAGTCTACGCGAAATATCCAAATTTTCTTGATTTTCTTCTTATTTCTCAGACCGAAGTCAAATAGTACAAGTTTCAAATAACAAGGGTAAAACTTTATAATCGACTCCTCTGCCTGTTGGCCGCGGTGTGGTTCAGGGATTTGTTCTCAATCAATCTACACAACCAGTATTGCCCATCCAGTTAAATATAAGGTGAGTTTTATTTATACAGCCAAACTGTGTGATGAGTAACACGGATCGATAACACTTTTTCCTAATTTCGCAAAATAAAATCTTGTTGTCCCATAGTGAAAAAGAAAGTGAAATGAATTTAATAGTAATTGATTCGGGGTTGGGCTTGCGTTTGTAAGGAACGCCAAAAGAATTATTTACGAATTTCACAAAAAGGGTCATCGAACCTTGTTACTGAGCACTTACAGAGTCTTCAGTAAGAATTTGGCTGCATAAATTAAAGTCACCTTATATATTCCGAACTTGAAAATGTATATTTCATACGAATATTGTGTTAATAAAATGGTTCAGAGTATCTCGTATTGGAAATATATTTGCAACAAAATGGCCGCTTTAAAATACAGATGGTCACTGGTATTACCATAATTTTTATGACTGAATAGTAAGTATGTGGAATAAATTAGCTTTTGTCTACAATATACTGCTGTTTGCCATATGCTTCCTACTATTGTGTTATAATATAATATACATTCTATACTTACATGCTGCCCTATTTCATTTAAACCTTATTTCAAATGTTTGCGCAAATTGATACAATTGGTTTAATGTTTGTCAATCAGTTCACCTGCCCAAACGAGATTGCTTCTATACTGACCAGTATGTGAGCCTACGTGGGTTTTCGTAACATGAGCCTTTTTACCAAAGATTAAGGTTAAACATTCAGTCGAAGCCCACGTGGTCAGTTGACATTAATATCACGTGTGTGGCCATATTGTCGGCCCAATAACGCCATAATATAGCCGTCTTTATGTCCATGTGTCGAAGCGGACGTCGTCAATCAAGTCGTAAAATAAAAACGAGACAGGATTAGGATATTCTTCTTGGATGTTGATTATGTTGATGTAGATAAAGGGAACAGCTTAGCGTGATGGAGTAAATACTTAGAGGTCACGGAAGGAACTGATATTCGTAATTTTTTATTGACTTCTACTACATTTCAACCTATTATAGTGGGTGCGAGGGAGCTATCACAAACTCTTTGTCAGCACACGGTAGATAGATAAATAATATATATAACAGTTATTGTCATAAGCACAATACAAAAAAACATGCTACTAAAACATTACAATTAATAAAACAAAAGATAACCAAAGAATTCGTAATAGAAAACGTAACAAACCAACTTCTAAGTATGGCACACAAAACAGATTACATTCAGAAAAATATGTCATCAAGATTAACATTTAAGTGCTAGAATATAACCCAAGGTATTAGTAGTTGTTTTCCTTACTTTTGAACAAATGTTATACAAAAATCGCGTTTTAAATCAATCAGCGGAAATTGATTAGTAATAATATAGGTTTTACATTCAAATTCTATCATTTTATGATTTACATTTCGATTAACAAACTTAAAAGCGTATTTATCGTTGTAATCGAATGTTATCAAAACGAGAGGCATAAAATAATATAATTTTAATGCCAGAGCCCTATTATTAGTAATTAATTTCCGCTAAATTAATTACTAAATATAGGGCTCTGGCATTAATTTCTGCTTTAAAACGCAATTTTTGCATACTTTTTATTCAAAAGTAAGGAAAACAATATTATGATGTGCATTTTGCACCGAGATTCAGTTTTACCACCTTAACATGATTACTGATTAATCATGTTACTGATCTTACAATATCTCGTATTTGTTAGGATTATTAAGACAACATATTAACTTTAAATTATTACTAATTATATTAGTAAAAATTTAATTTATATCATTGCGGTATAAAAATCAGGAAAGTAAATATGGGCGTGAGGAGCTCTGAACCGGTTCAATAGTTCAGAGCTCCTCACGTCCAGATTTACTTTTCCGATTTTCTATACCGTAGTGATATAAATTAAATTTGTTATCTCCTTGCGATGGATTAATTGCAAAGTGTTTAAAATATATAAATTTATTTGAAAGTAGAAATTAATGGCTATAATGATCTATAAAGGTCACTTTGTGGGCAGTCAGTATCGTAGCTACTTTTAATTATTCTAAATAGATAAAGATCGTCCGCATATAGTAAACAAGGGCTAAACAGGTCAGCAATCAAATTATTTATGAAATATAAGGGGTCTAAATATGAACCCTTGGAAACACTATATCTATTTCCTCGGGGTTTCGTTTTGTGACGATATGAAATAAAAGAGAAATTTTTATTAACATAGTTCACACTTGGTGCAAACGGCTTTTCACCGACGATTATTACGTCCAAAATGTGATGGGTAGTGAGCCCTATCGCCATAATTCGGATACAAATAGACATACATTTTAATTTCATTTCAAACATTTATTAGTTTTACAGCAAAATACAATTGAAAACAATGATACAAGATAAAATTCTAATATGCCAATAACAAAACAAAAATAAAATTTGCTAGTAATTAAAACTTTTGCAAGATAATGGCTAAATGCCGTCACAATATAAATTTTAAACTAAATAACTATAATATTTAAAACTTAAAATAGAAAACAAAACATGAAATGGGAGAGCATTATGTGTAAAAAGCATAAAAACATTAAAATAAACAATAAACCTATGTAGTACAACTAGATATTTAATTAAAATAATGAAAACTATTTATTAATAATGTAGTTGGTATGTTTTCTAGTAAAAATACATATGTGAGGATAGCCACATAGGGGAGAGGGTTTGGGGTGTGTTTGTGTGTGTAAAAGGGTGTGTGTATGTGTCCAGAGAGAGTAGATAAAACCAATAATGTGTACATAATAAACTACAGAACATCAACAATGATAATTGACATCCCTTAATTAGAATTTTGAATTTTTATTAAGAACTTTTTCTAAATAAATACCAAAATAAGGTTCAAATTAAGGCTAAGATCTAATTTAATTAATTAAGTAGACAAATAAATAACTTTAATCTTAGTCAAACTAAAGATACTATCACAACAAATGAGTTCCCTTGATTATTTTTAAAGAATTTTAATTTGGATAATTGTTATTTATTTCGGTATGTTGCGCGTCCGCAACTTGATTCCCCGTCGAGCGACGGAGATATCAATACGGGAAGAGTCATGCGAGAGAGTAAGACGCACGTTTCCGGGGTCACCAGCAATAATTGTCGCCTTAATATGCCCGGAACACTCGGCAACAAAGAACAAAGACGGTTCCAGAAGAGAAGGTATATTTAAAAAATCGAGTTCTCGTTTTATCACGGTAACAATACCTTCTTACTCGCTTGGAAATGAAAAATATAATTCAACATGACTGCTTAAGCCCTAAAAGCTCTAAAGCCTAAGGAAGGTTAATCCCCAAAACGGTAAGTAATTGAATCGTAAAAAAATAATTTCGAACCCAAAGAGTAATGTAAATCTCAGCTTTAGGAGCGCTAAGTGTACCTTTACACTCGACAAGGGTTTATGTTACGTCCGATCGAAGGTCGATGCTCGACCACAGCCAAGGCTGAAGTTCGACTTTGCGGTTGCGTTTCGCCAGCAGCGGTAGCTCAGTCAGACTTTCAATATCGAGACTGAGGATCTTATTCTGCCTGTCGCTCTAGTGCTACGTTCATACATTAGGGGTCTCACACTTCTAATGCCATCTCTGTCGCACGCTTTGAAAATTGTATACGCTATCCTGCTGTCGGTGTCGGAACCTGACGAAAGTGTTTACATGAACGGCTACCAGATGCATTATACGGGTGCGGGTGCGGGTGTCCTATCAGCCATCACTGGACGACACTACGTGCTAATTATAATAATGATCATAATATTTATTAATCAAAATTGTATCGTAATATTTTAATTTTAATCTTTTATTTTTAATTATAATTACAAATTCTATTATTGGTCGTTTCTCTTTATTTTAGTTGTATTGTTAATTTTTATTTTTATTATGTAATCTTATGGAACCCAGTTCTGAATTAAATGATTTTTATTTATTTATTTATTTATACGGCGACGCTACGTGGCGATGGGCTTAGGACACTGATGTGGTGAGGTGGGTAATTTTCAATTTAGTGTTGGCATAGAATTAATTGGCATGTATAAGAATAATGGCTTTTTTGTCAATTAGGTACTGTAATAAGGTCCTACAATTCAAAGTGAAAGAGATGATAATGTCCCTAATAAACCGCTTTCCAAAGATTTTTTTTTTCTTTCCACAGAAATTGAGTCAGCTGAAGAAGTTAAAAATTATTTTACAAAACAATGGTTTTCTTCTGGAATGTGATCAATCAGTTAACGATACATGATCTACCCTAAAAATATTTTCTCTTATTATTGTTGGACCTTATAGAATACCTAGGAAAAGTATAAAATAAATAATATTTCATGCATTACCGAAACGTTTTGGGTATTCTATACATTGACTAGGTATTGTATAGAATACCTGAATTATACGGATTGCCGGTGACACGTACACAAAACTCAAAACTCTTTATCTCGTCAATCACTCGCCAGTGAGTTTTAGGATCGAAGTATTTACGCTGGGCCTGGTTACCCATCTCTTTTGTTGACCGTACCATCGTAATGATTTTAATTGCAAGTTTTATAAAAGATTTCTCACAAAGTTGTTTATATTAACGATTTATATCGTCTGTTACCGGTTTCTGCAACATCACCTTAACAGCCTGTATACAGGTGTGATGATTACCAGCTCAGAAAATAAAACTACGTAGGTATAGTAGAGATTATAAAGATTCTTTGTCCTAAATTTCATTTGGACATTCATTTTAATACAAATTCTATTCCATCAAATAAATTTCTTTCTTTCAAATTAATAATTAATTTAGTTCCACTCATAAGTGTGAACGTACGCTTACCTAAGAACTTTACGCATAGTCAATTAGTCAGCTGTTGTGCTTGACGCGATTCGAAAATTAGCAACGTCGCATCGTCGTGCAGGTCGTGCAGGTCACTGACTTGTAGTAATACAGGTCGTCAATCATCCAGTGTACTTGTATTATTAGAGGTCAGCGGTGCAGGTGCTCACTTGGAAGAAAATATTTCTCAAAATTGTTTTTTCCATGGCTTTCTAGTTTCCATTCTCTACATGTGGTTTCATTTTCTGGGCAGGTCATCATTACATCCTGTATATTCGTCCCTCTTCCCGCATTCTGTCGTATCTGACAAACTGCAAAGTCACCAAATAATGATTTGTCTTCTTATTTTGCAAAACGTGTAAGATAGTCGTATCATTTATTGTTTAGAAGTTATTACACGTTTTTTGTAATGCCTATCTGTGAAATGTGGAGAAATTGTTTCATTAACTGAAAGAAAGCAAGTGTCATTCGACAGTACAAAAACTCATAATCATGTAAAGATTTTCAAATAAAATCTTTTTCCAAAAAAAGGGCACCTAGCGAAGAACCAATTTTATCGTTACTATTAGTTTGTTTAGTAAATTTAGGCAGTCTTTTCCTCAACATAAAATTTTGTAAAATTAATTCGCTAGGAATAAGATAAGAAAGAGCACTAGTATAGTCAGCGGATATCCCATTTAGGATCGCGTGTGATTTCTTACTATTAAAGGTATGAAATGATGGAATGGAATTAGTGAATCAGTCATTTATTAAAGTTTCTTATAAAATTAACAATATCTCAACTTTGTTGAAACAATAAAAAATAAAGTGAAAACAAAACATGACACTTTTCTCCAGTGTACGGCCTCTAAAATCTAGAACTTAGCCATTCTGTAGCTAATACTCAACCACTTAATTAGTTACTTAGAAATCAGTCACAAAGTGCTATTAAATACTTATCAGTATCCTGACCTAGATATATTTAATGTGTCTCTGTCCAAATTTGTATCATATATTCGTAGTTTTTATAAAGCAATCTTTTTTATATTTTTGCATTTATTGTATATATGGTTAATATATGTTACTTAACTTAGCTTACGATTTAGTTTAAGAACTGTTAGTAGGTTAAGAAACTGAAAATAAATAAATAAAATAAATAAATAAATAAAATGGATATGTCAAGGGCATTCGACTTTGTTTGCCATGAAACTTTGCTTGACAAGTTGTACAGGTATGTATGGCATTCGTGGTCCTGTACACGATTTAATTAAATCCTATCTCAAAAACCGGAAACAATATTCACTTGCAGAGTATGTACGTGGACGGCAATAGAACTGAGACTTTGCCGATGATTCCACACTATTAGTTAAATGTAAAGAAACTGACTTTTATGAAAATGACGTAAACAGTGCTTTAAAATATATAATTAATTGGTTTGATATAAATAATTTAATGATAAATTTAAACAAGACGAAATGTAGGTATTTAATTTTACCTTTCTCAAAATAAACCAAAAAAATATCAATCAATCATGAAAATACGATTACAGAGCAAGTGAAAGAGATTAAGTTTCTAGGCATGATGTTGGATTGCCAAGGAAATGGAACCACATACAAAATATTTAAAAAAAACTGAGTATATTTGTTTTTGTCCTGTGGAACATTTCAAATAAGTGTAATCGTGAAGCTGCCCTCTGTGCATATCACGGATTTGTGGCATCCAATTTGCGCCAAATTTTACCATTATTAAGTATATATTAAATGGAAATTATTCATAATAATTATTATTAATTATTAAATATGAATATCTCAATGGCTTTTTTTTTATAGAAATGTCATCGACAAACATAGAAACAGTTACAGTAGCCCCTCCAATAGCTACTGAAGAAAGCGGAGCATCAACATCTGCTGAAGTGCCCGTTACTAAAACTAGCCATGCTGATAGGCTATGTGTGTTTTGTCAAAATAAATATAAACGAGTGAAAGGGCGGTACCAACCTCTTCACTCGTCAGAAAGAGCAAGTTTGATGCAAGTTTTGAAAGAATTTGGCGAAAATAATGAATTTTATGAAAAAGTTAGCGCAGATTCAAGCCCATTGATTTTTTATCATAATAGCTGTCGAACAATTGCCATATATACTCTACAAGAACAAGCAAAGACAAAATCACCACCGAAGAAGACTTGGAAATATTTTCACAAACTGGCTTTTGATGAAATGCAAATTTTTATCAGCGAGGAAATAATAAATAAAAAAAGGACATTTTCATTCACATACTTATGTAAATACTACTTTGAATTATTACAAGGAATACTCGAGGAAAATGATGAAGATGTTGATGTTAATTTTAGTATCCAGCGGTTTGAAGCTAAATTGTTACAGAATTACGATGAAATTACAATTATCAAGAGGGACAGAAAAAAATATGTAACATTAAAAGATTCTGTTGTTGATGCAAAATTATGTGAACTGTTGGAAGATGCGGAGATATTGCAAAAAGCAGCATTAATTTTACGCAAAACTATTTTAAAAATGACAAAGAAAGAATTACCAGAAAACATAACAACTGCTGATTTGTTAAATGGCGAATGTGAAATACCTAAGCAATTACTTGATTTTTATTGTTTTCTTCTGGGTGGTCATAAACGACGTCGGAGAATTAGTGAAGGTTGTATAAGGAAAACTAATTCATTGGCAGAAGATTTGATTTATAATGTCACTAATGGGTCTGTCAAAACCAAAAAACACATCACTCTGGGCATGACATTGAAGAGTTTGACGAGCAGCAGAAAGATCGTAGAAATTATAAATAAATATGGTCATTGTTGTAGTTATCATGTTATTGAAGAATTGGAAACTGCAGCAACAACTACGTTATTGAATCGTTCTAAAATTTGTCCAAATGAAATTTGTAAAAGACAAGATTTATTCACAGGAGTAGCCTTCGACAACTTCGATCGTTATGTTGATACTGCTACTGGTAAAGATACCCTACATGATACGGTAGGCATAATCTATCAAACAGTTCTAGAAAATGAGGAATTAACAGAGGGAACTTCTGAGCAACTCCAAAATCCTTCTGAACATGGCGAGTGCACAGGCGAGCTATCCGTTTCATGTGTTCATGCAGGACATAAAAGAAGAAGGACTCTTGATGCTATCATCCCAGAGTTAGTCCCATATTCAAAAAAACCCAAGATGAATGATGAATTATTGTCTTTATCTGACAATTTAAGAAATGAAGCAACACCAGCTTCACTAGAAATAATTTATCAGCAAAAGTTTCTGTGGATGCTTTGCCATGCTCTAAAAATTAAAAAAACATCGATGTGGGTTGGGTTCCATCATAATTTAAACAAAGATTCTCATAATAACAAAGAAAAAATTTGTTATCTCACACCAATAAACGAATCACCGACAAATATACCAGTTGTAATAGAAACTATGAAACAAAGTCAAAGTATTGCTGCAGAAATTGGACAACCTTGCATTAATGTAACATATGATCTAGCTATAGCAAAAATTGCTATGCAGGTACAGTCTACAGAAAAACCAGTTTATGATAATTTATTTATTCATTTAGGACCGTTCCACATCATGTTAGCATTGTTTAGAGCAATTGGAAAATTTATTGACGACAGTGGAATAATGAATGTAGCTGTTGAAAGTGAAATTATCGCAAATGGTTCAGTAGATGGATTTTTGAAAGGAAAACATTTTAATCGATGTAAGCGGCTGCATCCATTAATGGCACTAGGACTAGAAATATTATGTTTTCAATCTTTCATAGAAAAAGAAGATATAAGTATTGACGAAGATGTTTACAATAATCTCTCTACATTTATCGATGGAAATGAACCGTTTGTGAACGTCATAGAAAATGAAGCAATATCAACATTGATGACTCGATACCAATATCACAAAAAACAATGTAGAAAAGGAACTTTTGGTAAAACGCCTCAATTTTATGTTATTTATATGGATCTTGTTCATCACTATCAGTTACTGAGTCGAAGCATAAGGACTGGAAACTTTTCTTTGTACAAATATATTTTGTCAAAAATAGCAAATATATTTTTTATGAAAAATCAGCCTAATTATTCACGATGGCTGATAAAATACCATGATAATTTGTTAAAAGTTGGTCTTACACATTCATCAATTGAAAAATTTATGAAAGATGGATACCTTGGAATCAAACGTACTGATAAATCTTTCTCTAGACAACCAACAGATCTAGTACTTGAACAAACTATTAATGCCGACGCGGGAAAAAGATTAACTGGTGTAATCCAGTTCACACATTCTATTTCCGCTCGTCAGCGATGGGCTAGAAGTCACGACATAAGAACAACAGTCATATCTCACACTCTGGACATTACTGGTTTACGAAGAAAAAATGATGTATCAGCAGACCTGGAAGAATATGCAATAAAAAGAGATTCAGCACAGTTGTGGAAGTTCATAAATACATTTGAGAAATTTCTAAATCCATTTATGTTGAATCTAAACAAAGATTGTCTGTATAACATCGGTAATGGTACAGTAGCTTCGATCGCAGTACAGGATTACTTATTAAATTTTATAGAATCAGGAGAAAGATTGAAAGAGAATTTTATAACTGAATGTTCACAGGATGGAAAAAGATTTGAAGAAAGAATTTCACAAGTGAAAATTATGAATTTTGCCTCTGAAAAAAAAAAGAAAAAAATCAAAGTCGGTGATAAGGTTCATGAAATCCGTGTGCAACGTGATTTCTTTGGTCGCCTGTTAGCTCTGTCAATACAACATAACATCGATTTGGAAAAGACGTTATCATACCCCATTACAACTGTTCCATTGTCATTGTGTCATGAAGATGGTACAATACATAAAACTCAGAAATCAGCAATGGTTGAAATTTTAAAGGCAAACGTCAACAGTGAAGAGGTACCAAGACGTTTTGATGTTGTCATTTTTGATGGATTCTTTTTACTGCATACATTCAAAAATATCCCTAAAACATTTGGTGGTATTTCCAAAAAAATTATGTCGCTACTAACAGCTACACATGCCTCACGAGTAGATATCATTTTTGACCAATACTTTTCGCCGTCAATTAAAGATTATGAACGAGCCAAACGACAAGAAGTAAGAAACATAAATTATTTCATTACCGGACCAGAACAAATTCGACCAGTTGATTTTATGAAAGAACTTCGTAACATACAATTTAAAGAAGCTTTCGTAGATTTTTTAATTACACATTGGAGCACAAATGAAATGATAGAGTTTATCGGGAATACCATAGTGAACTTAAATTACAAACAATGCCATACTTATAGTGTCCACAATAACTCTGTGATTGTCGATATAAATGATGATTTATCGTGCCAACATCATGAAGAGGCTGATACAAAAATAATATACCATACATGCCAAATGGATGAAGATGTATCCGACGTATTAATAAAAACATGTGACACAGACATTTTAATATTACTGCTCGGAAACATGGACCATCTCCACAATAATAATTTAAAAATCTATATGGAATATGGCACTAATAATTGTAAAAAATGGATAAATATTTCTGAACTATATACAAAATTGGGACCTTCTATATGCCAAAGCTTACCGGGATTTCATGCATTAACCGGTTGCGATTTCAATCCATCTTTTTCAAGAAGAGGTAAAAAAAAACCATTCCAAATATTGCAGAAATCGAGTGTATATCAGAAGGCATTCAAAGAATTAGGAAACACAGAAATAGTACAGAAGAAAGAAAAAATTTTCCCGATACTAGAGAAATTTGTATGCCAAATGTATGGTTTGAAATGTTCAAAGTTAAACAATGCACGTTATGAAAAGTTCCTTGCTACGTACAACACAAATAATCCGAAAGTGTTTATGAAAAAAGTAGTAAGCTATGATTCATCGAATTTACCACCCTGCCAACGTGAACTACATCAACAATTATTGAGAACTGCCTACATTACAAATATATGGCGAAATTGTAATTTAAAAGAACCAACAATTCTTACACCTGAAAATAACGGTTGGAACTTAATTGATAGTCGTTACGAATTTAATTGGTTTGAGGGGAATACGGTTCCATCTTCTATATACGACATACTTTTACAAGAACCTGCTAATACTGCCACAGCACAATCGACTGAAACTGAGGAATGCATTTCAGGTAACATACAACTATTTTATTCCGTAACATTTAATACGCAGTCCTATGTAATTGAGCTTAATATTTAATTCTTAACAACCTTATTGATTCATTAAAATATTTTTTTTTACTATTTGCAGATGAGGAAAACATTGTTGAAGAATCAGATGATGATGAAAACAGTGATAGCGAAATTTCGGATGATGCTGAAGAAAATGAATGTTAAAAATAATGTAGATTGCATAAAACCCAATAAAATACATTGCATTTACTGTATGCGTTCATGTAACATTTCTTATTTGCACGCCCTTAGCAGCTGTCCCCTCGCCTGTCAAGGTCTTATGCTGTTCAAAAACGCCTGGCATTGTATATATTTACTCTGAGACGTTTACTTGAAAACATATAAAAATTTTAAGTATACAGGATAAAGTTTATTTTACCTCATCAACTGTACGTTTTCTAATTGACCTGTCATATACTTCTGCTTATTGTAATCGCCTGTCAATTTTTTTTTAAGATTTACAATAAATAAACTTTATCCTATTAAATTTTCAAATTTACAGAAACAAGTTTTGAAACTCAATTTACTGAACAGTCCAAAAAATAAAGGGGCTGATGACGTGCAGGGCTGACGCCTGCCAGGTCATGGCTATTGCTCTTAGCATGTCATAAACCGTAAGTATACAAATTTCTAACCTTACAGGGAGACCGTTACTCCCAGGGTTCACTAGCTCTTGGACTTCGTTTTAACTCGAGAAGCACTCAACGGATTTGGATGCAGTTTTTTTATTATCAAAGGCTATAAAGTAACGCCCAAGGCGAAAACGGAGAAAAGATTTAATGAACGCGGGCGAAGCTGCGGGCAATTATGTAAATTAATAAAATCACACAAATACTCACTGAACGAACAGACTGAGATGTTAGTGCGTAAAATATTATAGTAGGTATGTACCCAATTAGATTTTACTTATAAAGTAGAATAGGTAATAATAATTAAAGAAACAAACGCTTTTGCTACATTTACTTACTTATAACTTGCAAATATTAGTTCATAGTAATATCAGCTACATATTACAGAAAAACCTCTACCTCGAAAAAATCCTACCTACTAATAGGTGTGCTCCCCCGCATGCCCTGTGCCATCTTGCGCGCCGTTCGCCCATATAACATGCCGTCTAGAATTTTCAAAGCCCTATTAATTTCAATTGAAGAGTATGTGTACCAATATTCGAGTCAATTGACCCAGAGAAGTTTCACAAAAATTTCAACCCCCATTTCACCCTCTTAGGGGTAGATTTCGAAAAACCCTTTCTTAGTGGATACACTTCACAAAGAAGACACTCTCCAAATTCCATGTCTCTAGGATCAACGGTTTAGTCTGTGGCTTGATATATCAGTCAGTGAGTCAGGACTTTGAATTTTATATTACATATATAGATTGTCAATATCTTGCACCTTTCTTGTACAATTATAATTATTATTTTGCATACCAGTAATGGTAAAATGTGCTGGACTAAAACGTATGAACAACTGTAAAACTAACACACATTTTGAAGCAAATAAACGTATTGTATTGTATTGTACTGAAAAATTAATTCTGAAATGAATCTCCATCCATGCATCCATCAGCCTGTTTCGTCCACGGCTGGACATAGGCCTTTCCAGGATTTTGCCACTCTTGGCGGTCCTCCTGGGAGAAATGCCCATACTCACACACGCTGGGCAGACGGGTTGCTGAGCGCGGTACTGAAACCTTTGCACCAGTGACGCCGCTGCCCGTCACCAGTCTGTTTTATATATGGCCCGGCAATTGGGAATGGATATACCGCCATCCATCGGCCCCAGGCAATGGTGTGCCGCCTGATTATGCCTGAGAGCTATTTTCTTACTCTCCCCCGAATAACTTCGGGGGGATTTGCGAGTAAGGTGGTGGTACCTCCACATTCGAGCCCGGCATCAGCTCTACCACCTAGATTAATGTACCTACATTGCAAAATAATTCATACTCATAATCATTCTCAAGGTGCCTTTTGAGCCGAAAATAGTTGGAGTTACAACGGAAAATTCGACAAAAAATATTGATTTACCAAAAAAAGGATTAACTTTTCTTTACTTACTAATTGTTAATTTCGTATCTGAAAAGATCAACGGCGAAGTTTTCTTTAATGTTCTATTCGATAAACTAGACAACGGATTTCCAAAAGCGTATCAATAAATTGTTTTACAGTCGCCAACAGTTCAACTGCCTATTTGTAAACGATTTTGACGCTTATAATACCGCAATAAGAACTGCCTTTCGTGCTGGCGTAATACAATAAATTACAATTTGTATATCGTATAAAGAAAGAACATGATAAATCCACCAAGAACAAACAATCAAATCCATGAAAAATGGACTGCATAGAAGGGGATTTCAAACACTTAAATCATAATCCAAAAATAATTCTTCGTTTCAATGAAATCTGCCATTAATCTGCATCCAACTGATGTTTCTCACATCTCACTCGAATAACATTGTTCTGTTTATTTCCTCTTCTTGAATAAATAACTATACACAGCCGCAAGGGAGAGTTTCAGAACTGTATACCGTATACGCTCAACAATAAGAGTGAAAATCAATGAATTTTTAAGAAGACGCCTCACATCAATATTAAAACTAAATATCCCTTCAGGCAACTAATAAAGAGAAACTATGTCTTACTACCAACGTTTTGTCACGTTCGTTGTGTTGTAGTCTTAAACTGAAATCTCTACATTTGGCGGTTACGAACGACAACAAATTCAAGCAAGGCGTGCTGCGTTTCCAAAAAATGTGATGCTTTTTTTTTAAATTAAATGTACCAAACACAGGTAGTTGTTCTAGTTTTCAAACATTTATAATATTTACTCTAGGATCCCTGATAATTTCAGAATTTAAGGCTGAGTAGTACCAAGTTGAGAATATAATAAACGATTTCACTGTAAGATTATCCATTTTACACATGGGCGACGACTTGACACCGACTGGTGAAAGGAAACACTGTAAGGGAAACTTACATGCCTTAAGGCTACATATAAGGTCAGGTTGAGCATCTCATTTTGCATCAATCAGAACTAAACTCTACGACGTTTCCTTTTAGTTTAAAATAGCGCGCTCTCAGCCGTGGCTGTTACGACGACCAAGAAACACGCGCCCACAAAAACCTAGATGATTTTTTAGGGTTCTGTACCCAAAGGGTAACCAACGGGACCCTATTACTAAGACTCCGCTGTCCACGTCTGTCCTTCAGTTACCAGGCTGTATCTCATGAACCGTGCTAGTTAGACAGTTGAAATTTTCACAGATGTTGTATTTCTGTTGCCGCTATAACAACAAATACTAAGAAACAGAATAAAAATAATACTAAAGGGGGCTCCCATACAACAAACATTATTTTTTTGCTCGTTTTTGCTCAATATTGATAACGGCAACAGGTAGACGCTTGAAATATTCACAGAATATTTAGTTATATATTTAATTTAAACATAAATAATTAAATTAACATAAAATTAATATTCAAGGGGGGCGCCCATACAACAGACATGATTTTTTTGCCGTTTTTATAGATAATGGTACGGAACTATTCGTGCGCGAGTCCGACTCGCACTTGGCCGGTTTTTTTTTAATATTCTAAGATGAGCTGACGGTGTCATTTGTTAACTTATTTTTTATTCAAATATCAATGCTGTATCCATCCATCCATCAGCCTGTTTCATCCACTGCTGGACATAGGCCTTTCCAGGATCTCGCCACTCTTGGCGGCCTCCTGGAAGAAATGCCCATACTCACACACGCTGGGCAGGCGGGTTGGTGAGCGCGGTGCCGAAACCCTTGCACCAGTGCAGTGACGCCGCTGCCCGTCACTAGTCTGTTTTAAATAAGGCCCGGCGATTGGGGATGGATATACCGCCATCCATCGGTCCCAGGCGATGGTGGGCCGCCTGGTTTTGCCTGAGAGCTGTTCTCCAATTTTTTTCTATGGATTTTGCGTTTTTTCTATGATTATAAGTCTATATTATTTTACTATACCGATTAACTAAGTTACACAATGTGATATGCTCATTTGAAGTTGTGCTTGTATTGGTGCCTGAAATACCACGTACGTCCTATCAAATAAGCACGTTACGGTTTTTGATTATTCTAGAGACGGTCCACATTCTGAAACACCTCTGATACCTCCTCGGGAATGTATGTCGTGTATGTTTCCTAATTTTATTTAAACCAACTTCGAAAAGTGGGTAAACTGTTTTGTAAACTACAATCGTTCATTCACTGAAAGCAGACGTTCTACGGATCTTTTTATTTAAGTAGCTTTGGACCTTTGGCAGACTACGGATTAACTCACATTACCTACCCTTTCAATAATATTTTCTCAAAACCTTTAATGATAATATAATATATATAAATATT
This sequence comes from Ypsolopha scabrella, assembly GCA_910592155.1. Lineage (NCBI taxonomy): Eukaryota > Metazoa > Arthropoda > Insecta > Lepidoptera > Ypsolophidae > Ypsolopha > Ypsolopha scabrella. The sequence goes on from OU342964.1 coordinate 2,267,088, forward strand.
GATATTTGAAAAACAGTAACCTGCTGTGTACTTTATGTACGGACAGGGCCCGAATAAAGAAAAGCACCGGATTAGACCAGCAAATACTTTTTTGTGACTTCCCTTGGTGGTTATCGAGTTAAAATGGGACAGAAAGACACAAATTGTAAAATTTTTAGATTTAGCCTCAGCAGTTACAATACTTTATATAAGGTCGTACAATAATAAGTGAAAATAATTCTAGGGTAGATCATGTATCGTTAATTGATCACAATCAAGAAGATTTTTTTTTATCAAATATGTTTCATTTCGCGTTACAAAGTGGTTCAATCAGCTGTTTAAATTTCTACGGAAAGGTGAAAAAAAAGTTCGCGTTCGTTCGTTTTTTCGATGATAGTGGTCTATTGGGGAAACTCTTATTTGTTTTTTTTTTCACTTTGAATTGTAGGACCTTTTTTAACGCAAATATATTTAAATTTATAATATTTATAGAAAATCAGAAAAGTAAATCTGGACGTAAGTAGCTCTGAACTGGGATACGAACTCGGGACCTCTCGCTTATCGGGCGATTGCTCTACCAACTGAGCTATCCAGTTCTCAACACGACCTGTGAATTTACGCATTTGCTTTCACATACCTCAACGATATATACCGGCAAGTTTACTTCCGTTTAGATTTCAAACCACTTACACTAGCGCTGGAAATGAAAAATGAAACCTTACAGACAAAATAATAAAATTTATCTAACAACCGGAAACGGAAATTATTTTATCCAACAGAATATACATTTAATAATTAAGTGAACGGAAACGGAAGTCATGAAATCGAAGAGTAAATATTAAAATCTTCTTGACAAACGGAGACGGAAATATAAAACAGGAATATTCTTATTTGACTAATTACAATTATGTTTATATCCACTACTCAAAAGGTGGCAATCATAATTACAGTAACAATACTCACTGAACATCCCGGTTCAGAATTTTAATTTGAACCAAAATTTAATTTGTTATCTCCTTGCAATGGATAAATCGCCAAGTGTTAAAAATATTTAAATTTATTTATATCATAGCAAAAATATTGACATAAAGAGACGTTTTATTTTTTACTATTTTATACTTTAGGTTTCCATCGTTCTCTACTAGTCCGATAAATGCTCAGTTGCTGCTTTCAGCAATAATAATACGATTTCACGAAACGATCAGTCAGACCGCAGACTCTGGGCAAATACCATAAAATTCTAAATCATCCGCCGTCCAATAAACATGGCTTTAGTAGTCGTTCGCAGTGCTTACCACGAGCTTGTGGTTTACTCATAAAATAATTTACAGATGTGCAATCTGTGATAAACAAACACGATGCTTCAGTTGTACCTTTCCATTTACGTTTTTTTTTGTCATAACAAAAACTGGATGGGTCATTAGTTAATCACTTTACTACCCTTTGATTGTAAAAAAATTGTTAATCCAACTTACGTTTTGTAAATAACAATTTATGTAACACCCAGGTTGGCTGGAAGAAATCGCTTTGAGTGATAAGCCCACTTTTCATAACTCTGTATTTCGTTTTAATTTGTGAAGAATATAGTGTATTTAATACAGTAAAGTATTCCACAATTTCATTCACATCTGTAACGTCATTTACATATTGTTACGCTTGTTCTCTTTTTGAATTTATAGTGCTAGCGGTACGCCCAAAATGGCTGCAAATGGTGTTAAAGGCATGAAAATTGGAACGATAGATCTTTGGGCCATATGAAACAATTTGACCCGTAGAATGAAAAAAAAAGGAGAGGCTATCTTTGATTGCACGGGAAAATTTATTTTTTGTTTTAAATCCTATCGTGTGTGATATCAAATGAAAGGGCTTTCTGAGCCCATTCTAAAAATTTATCACATGATTACATTTAATTTACTTGTTTTACAAACATACAAAGTTTTTTCTCCTCCAGATACGATGGATAAATATTTTTTTCGTACAATATACCTCAAATGATACGTAATATCTGTATATCGAACCTCAAGTAAGCAATTTTGAAAATGTTGACATTTAGTATTTTTTATTTTTCATTATTACAAATTGTGACAGTTCGTTAAACTTCAGAATTTTACGAGACTTATGGATGGAACTGTACTCAACATGCTGTTTTTATTTTTAAAGAAAAATTTCAATATTTATTTAATAGGTAAATTTTTAAAGAAAAAGATGTTCAAAAACCTTGTCACCGGTGTTTCTTGCAGTCCTTCCTCCCTTTTTAGATTTTTCTTTTTGAGAAGTGGAAGAAGGGTTACTGCCACTACTCATTGTTTTCAATTAGCACTAAAAGTCGAAACGCACTTCAACTTAAAAAACTTCTACCAGTAATGCGTATATTATTTGTAATTATGAAAAATTAAAAAAATAAATACTAAAAGTCAAAATTTTCAAATTTGCTTTCTTAAAGTTAGATATGAGGATATTACGTATCATTTGACGTATATTTTATAAAAAAATATTTAACCGTATCGTATCTGGGGGAGCCCAAACTTGGTAAGTTTTGAAAATGATTTTCATTTTAATTTATAACAAGTGAATGAAATGTAATGATGTGATATATTTTTAGAATAGGCTCAGAAATCCCTTTCATTTGATATCACACACGATAGGTTTCAGACCAAAAAAAAATTTTCTCCCGTACGAAAAAAAGATGGCGTCATAATAACACCCCTAATTTTTATTTTTTCGTGATACGGGTCAAATTGATTCATATGGCCTAAAGATCTATCGTTCCGATTTTCATTAGTTTACCACCATTTGCAGCTATTTACCGAATTTCGGTTTGTACCGAAAAGCACTATTAGAAAATTTTATGAAATCCGATGATTATAAAAAAACGAGAGCTCTCGTAGTCGTGGGACACCCGGTTGGAACGAAGTTCCATAAAGTACTCTTTGGAAGTTCCCTTCGATACTGAACGAAGTTCCTTTCGCCGCACGTCTATACTATAGATTTAAGCTTGTAAACACACAACACACGCACTACTTGTATAGGAAAAGGGTCGTGACGATCGACGTGTTACATTCAACAAAGAACTACAAAAAACGGTTAATTTTCTTCAAAAGTGAAAATTTTAATTCACAGTCAATTGGGGAGGTTACAATTGGTTGATTTTCCGTCTCACTGACGACAACTGATCGTGATGAAGGTGAGAAAATTTTTACAAATGGCCATTCTTTTTCTTTTTCTTTGCACGCAAGTAGCCGACTTGACGGAATTAAGCTGCTTTCAGTTTGATGCGTTCGAAGGCTACCTTCAGTCATACATAACATGAATTCGACTTCACCAGCTTATTCTACATAATAATGTAAAGTAGTAAGTAAAAGTAGTTTCGACCAAGCTCTCATTCGTCGAGTGTCTGGAGACTCCAGACTGAGTGTAGCGTGCTATAAGAAACACGTTTATTTATACACATTATTATCGTATGTTACTCCATGTTTATTTTTTCCTTTACTTCAAGAACCAAGCATACGAAAAGCGTTAATTGAAGCTTGGATCATAATTAAAATATCATCCTAACTTTGGCTGTATTGTATTATTTTAAAATTCGGATCCAGGACATACACGTCTCTTATCCAGAGATGTTTACAAAACTGAATTGAGATAAAACCTATCAAGATTTCACACACACCTAAGGCTTTCTCTATGGTAGCTAAGCGGGATGGTTAATCTTCACCCTGATTGATAAATATTCTTGTTTTGCTAGCGCTGCAAAATCTATTCTGGTCAGCTGATTTTTACATAAAAACATAACCATCTACTTAGTTAGGGTAACTGCTATACACAAAAAACATAAACATAAACATGCTTTACTCAAGAGATATAAACATTTAATTTTCTTTAGTAAATTGTTCTAATCTTTAAGAACGTTATTCAAGTTTTAAGTAAGCACTTGACCAGCCCTAACATCTCATCATTCATTTCCCCAGAAAAGGTCAGAGACTTGGCACATTTTAGAATAACACAGACTTTGACTTTAGAATAATGAGGGTACTCCGTCACTCTACCACATCCATTTATGTCCAGAGTACACAAAAGTTTGTGAACTTGTTTCATATAAGAAGCTGCTATCTTTACAATGTGGTTCAGTCGTTCACGGTTGAGGCTGCGCACTAACAAGAATCTTGTCTATGAGGCTGCCAGACTGTGGAATTCACTCCCCTCGAACATTCGTGATTGTCCATCGCTGAATGTATTCAAAAGAAGGGTGAAAGAGCACTTTTTGTCACTTTCATGAGTATCTTTTTGTATGTTATTTTGTTTAATTTTTTTTCCTGTGTATTTAATTATTATAGTTTGTATTATTACATTATTATATAGTAGTATAGAATGTATTTATATATTTTGTATTTTTTTGTATATAAAAACATTTATAATGAACCAGTACACTGAAAAAAAAATTAAAATTTAACAACTATCTCCATATGAGCGCAACAAGATGTCAGTTGCCTGTAATAACTCAACTTGTTTACTTGATCATGAAAACATTGGAAACAACCAATAAGTTAGTTGATATAGCCAAACAAGACAAACAATTGACAAACAAGCTATTTGTTTCAGTGTTAATTATAGGGTAGATAAGTACATAAATTATTAAAATTATTCTCCTTTATCCCCAGAGGTAGACTGGAACAAATCTTTTCAAAGATAAGTCTACCCTTGAATATGTTAATTTGTTTAAATTATGTTTGTAAATATTTATTTTGTGTGTGTAATGTGTATTGTACACAAAGAATAAGAATGTGAAGGATAAAAATTTTCTTCAAGGTAAAAGTCAGTAAGCTTGAACTCAATGAAACCGGTCAAGTGCGAATAGTAAACACAAACTTGCTTCAAGTGCCGTTATAAACGACCAATTAGATACTTAGGATCCATGAAACTCTATGTATACAAAAGGTCTAGTTAAATAAACCTTTTTTCCGCGTTGAGCTTAGATTTTTGTAGGAAGTGTCAGTTTCAACTGGATCTCTCAATAAGCCCAAGAACAACGTGATCTAATAAGGATTCCGTTTTTTTTTTTTTTTTAGCTGTGATACTATAAAAAGTCAATAAACCCCTGACAAACTCCATGACCCCGCTCATATTTTTTATCAGTATATTCAAAAAATTTGGAATAAGAAAATCTCCACGTTTTGCTTTAATATACATATGTACAGAGTTGTTTTGGGTCAGTTCAAAGGTTTTCTTGCATAACATAAACATAAACATAAACATAAATACTCTTTATTGTTCACCAAAATAAAAACAAGTAATAAAAATATTTTATCAGAAAGGGTACAATGGGCGGTCTTATCGCTCAGAGCGATTTCTTCCAGACAACCTTTGGGTGGAAGATACTGTTAAAAAGGATAAGTTGATGGTGGTGTACAGGAGATATTTATGTAATATATATACATACATGTACTGCACAATGTAAATTAACTAATTATTTAAATACTAAACAATCTACTACGTGTAAATATACATACAAATACATACTATACAATATTATAATATAAACTAATATTTATTCATATAATATACCTACTTGAACGTAACTATTAAAGGGAGAAAAAATATTCTTTTATTCGTCTTTTAAAGATAGCCGAGGAAGAAGAAGATTTTATAGAAAAGGGCAAAGCATTCCACAAACGCACAGCTTCAACTGTGAACGATTTGCCATAAAAGGTAGAGGAGTGTAGTGGTGTCTTTAATTGAAGATTTTCAGATGACCGCAACGTTCGTTCGTGAGATTGGTGAAGAAACTCAAAACGTTCCTTGAGATAAGAAGGAGAAGAAGGATTGAAAAGAACAGAATACAGGAGGGAAAGGATATGGACATTCCGACGTGAGCGAATAGGGAGCCAGCCAAGCCGGGAGCGAAATTCCGAAACGTGATCAAATTTACGGAGTCCAAAAATAAATCTAATACAAAAATTTTGAAGTCGCTCAAGTTGGTCGAGTTGCTTTTGGGTAAGGTCAGGGTAACAGGAATCAGCATAGTCAAGGAGAGGTAAAAGGAGGGATTGGGCCAGAGCAGTCTTGGTAGTAACTGGAAGGAAGTTACGAAGCCTTCTCATCGAACCTGCAGAAGCGAAGAGTTTTCGACTGACTTCTTCCAACTGAGGCTCCCAGGACAAACGATTGTCAATGAAAATACCAAGATTCTTTACCTTAGCACTAAAAGGGATATGTGTTCCATCAAAGAATATTTGTGGTAAAGTCTGCCAGTTCACTCTAGAGATGAAAAACGGGCTACCGATTATTATAATTTGGGTTTTTATAGGATTAATTTTGAGTCCAAATTCAGTGCTCCAATTTAAAATGCGAGCTAGATCATTATTAGTTGTATTAATGGCAGTAGGAAGATCCTCGAGTTTAGCTTGATTGTAAATTTGAAGATCATCTGCATAAAGGTGGTAGGAAGAAGAAATGAGATCGGAGATATGATTTATGAAAATTGAAAAAAGTAATGGAGACAAGACGCCACCTTGTGGAACACCGGCAGTGGTGTCACACCAATCGGATACTGTATCATCGATGCGAATACGCTGCCGGCGTCCATACAAGTAACTACGAAACCAGTCAATTACCGTTGGAGATATGTTAAGAGAACGTAAAATACCTAAGAGAATGTCAAAATCCACAGTATTAAAAGCATTACTAAAGTCCAGTAATGTCAGGACAGTAAGTTTACCTGAATCCATACCAAGCCGGATGTCATCAGTAATCTTGACTAAGGCTGTAACTGTGCTATGACCAGGACGGAAGCCGGACTGAAGGGGATTTAGGAGTTTATTATTAGTAAGGAATAGACTAAGTTGGTAATGGACTAAACGTTCAAGAACTTTGGACAGGAATGGGAGGATGGAAATAGGCCGGTACTCGGAAAAAGAAGAAGGATTTGCTTTTTTAGGTAGAGGAGTGATCTGGGCATCTTTCCAGATAGTGGGAAAAATGCCCGACGTAATGGATTTATTCAGGATCATAGTAATTACAGGAGATATAATATCGATGATAGGTAAAATCATATTGCGGCTAATGCAATCTGTACCCACGGCATTGGATGTTATTGACAGCATATGTTTCTTAACATCACAATCAGTAAATTGACTAAAAATTAGAGGAGGGTGGTCTGGTGTTGGGAGAGAAGAAAGATAATTTAAGGTGTTGATTTTCGTTGCACCATCAAAAGTGGACGAAGAAGAGAAATGTTGATTAAGAGAATTTAAATTCAAATCTTTAGGAATAGTATCTTGACGTGATTTACCAACACCCAGTGACCTAAGAAATTTCCAAACTTTAGCTGGATCACCATTCTCAACAGATTGATGAATGTGGCGTCGTTGTGCATCCCTACACACCTTATTACAGTGATTCCGAAGTACAATGTATTTCTCCTTATTATCATTGGTTGGATGCCTTTTAAATTTAGACTTGGCGCGTACTTTTTTTAACATTAGATTCTTAATCTCATCAGTTAGCCATGGCGCTGGTAGATGCTTTATTTTTATAGCTCGAACAGGAGCATGTATGTCATACAGATGTGTTAATAGAGAATTGAACTGAGATATTTGCTCATCTACAGTATCCAATTTATAAATCGCTGCCCAATCTATATCAAAAGCATCTTTCCGGAGGTCCTCCAGATTTATTCCGCTAAAATGACGCTGCATGAGCACTTTTGCCTTTGGTTTGGGGGGTCGGATTTTGTAGGAAAGGAAAATGAGGTCATGGTAAGAAAAAGCATCTGCAGAACACTGACCGTGCTTAACAACATGCTCTAGAGAGGAGACGATAACAAGATCAAGAAGAGAGGGTCGACAGTTGGGAAAGTGATGAGTTGCATCCGATGGAAGAATATGTAGATTGTTGGAATTGATGATAGATCTTAAGGATAAACAGCGAGAATCGTTTTTAAGAAGGCACGTGTTGAAGTCACTCATAATAATGGTGTGTTTGTATAATGGGACCAGGGACTCAAGAAGATTCTCAAAAGAGGAAAAATAGTTAACTGTCAGATCCGGAGGATAGTACACACCAAGTAAAAGCTTAGTGTGGGAAAGTGTTACCTCTATGAAAAGATGTTCACCTGCATCTTTTGGTGGAGGTTGGGGAGACATACTTAGAATAGAAGCTTCGTTTTTAACTACCTATGTCATGGTTGCTGGGAGTAACTTGAAATTACTATGCATTTTATATGGTCAATTGTATGTTGCTCTATCGTGGGTCAATTCTGACAGTAACCTTATGAAAAAATAAAGAATTTTGTGTACACGGAGAAGCTAAACAGTTATACTAAAACTAAAACTGCCTTTGTCGAAAAATCAAGTTCCTTTGTTTAGATTATTGTCACATACATTTTTGAACCGCAGGTGAAGCCGCGGTCACAAACGAGTATTCTAACAAAGTGTTTTGGTGATTGCGCAATTAGACAAAACTCATCGTAGTCGAGCGGAGTCCCAAACTTTTTCACTTAGAATAGACTTTTTCGGAGGTCACGGCTTCAAATCCCGTAGGGGCACTTTTGTGTTCGGTCTGCGTACTCCGCAAGCCTTTCTTTTGTCGCACAGCGGCTTTGCAATTTATAACTTGGAGACCGACTTCAATAAAGTTGAAAATGAGTCAGCCTAAATGGGTACAATTTAAATTCTCACCAAAACGGATAAATGCTAACCAAATATGGTCAAATCTTGAAGTCAGTTAAAGGTCGAAAATAGGTAGCGACGACGAGCGAAGCGAAGAGGAGCGTGTTACGTTGACATGTTACGGGCCCGGTCCGCGGCGCCGATAACTTTGATGAAAAACAATATGTTAAATATTTTTCTGGCCTTTGTCGCAATGTTTCAGGAAAAACTAGGGACATACACCACTTTATATTGGCCGTCTAAATAAAGGCCTAGAATTCATTGGATTAATTTGTTTCTCCATTGCGAGTTATTTTATTACTTACGAGCCCGCTCCTTATCGTTATTCATAATATCTAAGTATGTATTAAAATAGCGCGCAAAGGAGAAACAATTGAATCAAATAAATTTTAGATCTTCGTTTAGATGGGCGATATGGACTGGTATATGTCCGTGATTTTTATGTAAACAACGCGGCAATGACGAGAAAAATAATTAAAATAATGCTTCGCATCAAACAGACAAAAAATACGGAGCGGATTCTTGATACAATGAAACTGAAGTCTCTGAAAGCATTAGAAATTAATAAATATGTAAATAAGTCACCAAATAATATTATTTATGACCAAATTGATCTGAACTCATCGTATGTGATAAATAATTTTAAATAATTATGTTTAATGTTATGACATTCCACTGGACTATTGTATAATATTTAGGTTTAATTTGCTTGAATTACTGTTTTAAGATTGATAATTTAATATCACCAATTTAATACTTATTTTATATCATTGACATCATAATTTAATATATTTTAAGTGATTACTGATTTAGGATAGGTTAGGTTAGGTTAGGTTAGGTTAGGTTAGGTTAGGTTCCCGTGGGAGTTGCTGGTCTTCTATCGGGCGCGTCTCCAGGTGGCGGATAGGGGAAAGTCTCCCAGATATGGGGGACACCGGTTTATCCGGCGCGGACCAAAACCAGCAGGGCGGGGAGTCGCTCTCCCTGTTCCTCTGCTCAGCAGAGGAAGTGGGAGATGCGATTGAGTGCGGCGGGCTTGCCCAGTATCACAACTGGCAGGTGCGGGCTTCGGCCACCGTCGGACAATCCGTAAGCCCACACATGTGGGAATAGAGGCCTTCGGGCCACGAGGAAGAAAACCTCTTTTAAATAATTACCCTAATCCCAAGGTGTCCCGTGCCGATGGGATGAATGGCTGGAAGGATTTCAGTCCCAAGTGGGAAGGGGTCCCAGAAAAGGCGATAGAATTTTCGATAAAATCATCCATGAAGGCGCATTGTAAAAATACACTACCCCAAGAGGGTACCGGCCTAGCCGGAGAATCCCTACCCGAGCATAGCTCGGGCAGCCCCTCGTATTCTGGGGAGGGCAACAACCGCCAACAAAATATAGGAGACAGTGACAGTGGGGAGAGCGTTAATTCTTTTCTCTCTGTCACATCGCAAATGTCGATAGCTTCGGACCTTTCCCGAAAAAAGGAAAGGGGGAAAAGTAAAGCCTGCAGGAGTGGAAAAACGCGGGAAGAAAAAGTCGGGTTTATCTGTTGAAGATGGGGTGTTCGGTCCCCCAAAAACCACGACAGCTGTAACCCGTTCCATGCGGTCCCTCCCTAAACCGGAGGACCTGGCAAGTGATATGGGGGACTTGCCAACAGCAGAGCTGGCCAATCGCGTTAGCGAGCAGCTGGCTGAGGTAGAAAAGGTTGCAAGTACGTCCGGCAACCTTAAAGGAAACTACGTACGCAGCCTTCGGGTCGCCGCTTGCACCTTGTGGGCGGCAACATCAGAATTGGAGAAGAGGACGGTCGCCTTGGTCAATGTGGAGAGGTTGGAGCGGGAGAACGCAGAGCTGCGTCTTCAACTCAATAATCTCTCGACGCGGGTGGACGAGCTGTCTAAGGAGAAGTCTCGCCTGCAGACGGAGGGAACGGAGTCCTCCCCCGTTGCAAACGGAGGACGCAGGGAAGACCATGTCACCCTAGAGCAGATCGGCTCACTTATTGAGGCTAAGTTGAGCCTATTTAGGTCGGAACTGTTCCCCGACAGGGCCCTCAGGCCCCCTTTGAGAGGTGCGGCTTTGGCTGCGACGGAAACTACTGCTCAGGTAGGAATTCCAAAGCAGCCAAAACAGAAGTCTAGTCGGCCGGTCAAGCCGGGGCTATCTGTGGCTCCCCTCAGCCAATCCGCAACGCAGCCGGCCCCGACTCCACGGGTAGAGAGCGAGTCATATGCAGCTGTGACTCGCAAAAGGGCAAAACCTGCGACTGCAAAGAAGCAGGTCACACTAGCCCAAAAGCCGGCCAAGAGAGTAGTGAGACCGCCTCGGGCCCCAGCATCTGCAGCCATCGCCGTGACGGTACCGGAGGGGTCCTCCAACACTTATGCTGAAGTGATGGCCGCTGCAAAGAGCCGCATTAAGCTGGCCGAATTTGGCATCGAAACGGTCAAGCAAAAGCGGGCCATCACGGGAGGCTTGGTGTTGGAGATATCTGGCACAGAGTGCTCCGCAAAGGCGGATATCTTGGCCTGCCGAATGCGGGAAGTACTGGCCGAGATGGACGTTCGTGTGTCCCGGCCGGTGAAGATGGGTGAGGTGCGTGTGAGGGGGTTGGATGATGCGATCACCCCACCAGAGGTGGCAGCTGCCATGGCTGAGGCCGGGAACTGTCCCGAAGCGGACGTGAAGGTGGGAGAAATCCGCCGCTCGGCCTCCACTCTCGGATCTGTGTGGGTGAGATGCCCCGCCACGGCGATCCAGAAGATGGTGGCAACAAAGTATCTTCGGATTGGTTGGGTAGCAGCATCTGTGGAGGTTCTAGAGGCTAGGCCCCTACAGTGCTTCCGCTGCCTTGAATTGGGACACGTTCGGCTCAAATGTCCCAATAAAGAGGACAGAAGTGGCCTCTGCTACGCTTGCGGCGAGCCAGGTCACAAGGCGAGGCAGTGCACCGTGAAGGTGCTTAAGTGCCCCTTGTGCTCGGATCTCGGACGCCCAGATAATCACAGGCTGGGATCAAAATTGTGTGCCCCAAAGAGCGGAAGGACAAAGCAGGGTTCTTCTCCCGCTCCTGGCTCAGCAGCGGCTGAAGTAGAAGTGGCTTCGGGCACCCAGCCGCCACCAAGGGAAAAAATGGACACATCATCGGCCTTGTCCTAAAAGTCCTTCAGGGTAATTTGAACCACTGCCGCGGTGCGCAGGACCTGCTACTGCAAACCATCGCGGAGTGCTCGATTGCACTGGCGGTAATTTCGGAACCCTACAGCGTTCCAAAAGACCCCCGCTGGATGTGTGACGGAGCCGGCTCAGTCGCCGTGTTCTGGAGAGGCAGGGATGGAGACCCTCCCTGCAGAATCTTGGTCAGGGGGCAAGGCTTTGTTGTGGTTGAGTGGGGTCAGATGGTGGTGGTTGGGTGCTACGTCTCTCCCAATATCTCCCTCGCAGACTACGAGATATTTATTGACGGGTTGATGGTCTGCATTCGCGGATATCTCACTCGTCCGATGCTTATCTTGGGGGACTTCAACGCTCACTCTAGAGCGTGGGGGAACCCCTGGGACGATGCTAAGGGAGAGACATTGCTGGAATGGGCCGCGGGACTTGACATCCGTCTGCTTAACCAGGGGATGGTGCCCACCTGCGTGCGTTGGCAGGGGGAGTCGATTGTCGACTTGTCATGGGCGACGTCCACAGCTGAGCACATGGTGTCAAGATGGAGAGTTGCGGAAGAGATATTCACTCTCTCCGACCATCGCCACATAATTGTCGAGGTGGCAGTCCGAATTCCCGCTCCAGGTCTTGGTAGCCGCACTCCTCCGAGGAGGTGGTCCTTAAGGCAAATGGACCGAGATAAACTTAAAGCTGCCGCTGCTGTAGCAGCCTGGCCGGAAACTTCTGGTGACGCATCCGACCTTAACCCTGAGCAAGAGGCGGTCTGGTTTCGGGACTCAATGACGATGGTTTGCGATGCTGCCATGCCCCGGGCCAGACCGGTGCAGAAGAGGTCGATGCACTGGTGGTCGGCCGAGATTGCAGAATTGCGTGTTATCTGCCTGCGGTGCCGACGCCAGTGCCTCAGAACCAGAAGAAGACGGCTTTCCACGGCAGAGGAAAAAGCTTATGCCTACGAGGAGTATCGGACTGCCACAAAGCATCTCCAGATCGCCATAACTGAGGCTAAGGCCCAAGCTTGGAATGAGCTGTTGCAAGATCTGGACAGGGATCCATGGGGACGACCTTACAAGATGGTCATGGGGAAGCTGCGACCCTGGGTTCCGCCTTTAACGGAAACCCTGGAACCGAATCTGGTGGACACAGTGGTCAACACCCTCTTCCCCAGAACCCAGGATGACCCTGTGCCCTTGACCTCAATAGACTTGCTCATTTGGTCCGACGACCTAGCCGTGTCGGGACCGGAGTTGACCTGCGCCGTCAGACGCCTAGCAGCGCGCAACACCGCTCCTGGCCCGGATGGCATCCCGGGTCGGGCATGGGTGCTTGCCATGGTGGAGCTAGGAGACAGACTAAGGCGGTTGTTTACCAGCTGTCTCCGCTGCGGCCATTTCCCGTGTGCCTGGAAAGAGGCGAGGCTAGTGCTGCTGGCGAAAGAGGGCAGAGCTCCGGACTCTCCATCCGGGTATCGACCCGTATGCCTTTTGGATGAAGTGGGCAAACTATTCGAAAGAATAATTGCCTACCGCCTAAATTCGCACCTGGCGAGAGAAGGCCCCGACCTGTCTGACAGTCAGTTCGGCTTTCGACAGGGCCGATCTACGATGGACGCGATTTTGCGTGTCCGACAATTGTCGGACCGGGTGGTGTCTCGGGGCGGGGTGGTGTTGGCGGTCAGCTTGGACATTGTGAACGCCTTCAACTCCCTGCCCTGGAGTGCCATTAGGGGGGCGCTGATTCGCCACAATGTCCCTCCTTATCTGCAGCAAGTCGTCGGGGCCTACTTGAGCGATAGGCGAATTAGGTATACGGGTCGGAACGGGTCAGTACACAGCAGGGAGGTAAACTGCGGTGTTCCCCAGGGGTCAGTGTTGGGTCCCCTGCTGTGGAACATCGCATACAATGCGGTGCTGTGCGTTGTTCTCCCCGAGGGTGTCTCGGTCGTCTGCTACGCGGACGACACCCTCGTTCTTACCGAGGGGGACACCTTCGGGGATACAGTCCGAAGCGCCGAACATGGGGTGGCCTGTATCGTGGACAAAATCCACGAACTTGGGCTACGAGTGGCACCCCAGAAGACCGAGGCTATATGGTTCCACAAGCTTCCCCGAAGCAAGGAACCTCCAAGCCTTTCGGTTCGTGTCGGCACAACCCAGGTCCAGATTGGAAGGAACATGAAGTACCTCGGCCTCATCCTCGACAGCCGTTGGGGGTTTGAGGAGCACTTCAACCGCCAGGTCCTCCGGATTCAGAAGGTAGCCGGTGCACTTCACCGACTGCTGCCTAATCTCGGGGGGCCCAGGGAAGAAGTCCGTCGTCTGTACGCGATGGTGGTGCGATCCATTGCCCTCTACGGAGCTCCTGTATGGTCTGCAAGACTGAGGATCCGGCGCTGCAGAACTATGTTCTATAGCGTGCAGCGCAAGATGGCAATGCGGATCGCCCGCGGATATCGCACGATATCGTTTCAGGCGGCGACGCTCCTTGCACGTTTCCCACCGCTGGACATCCTGGCAGACATGGATGAGAGGGTGTTTGCCTTGACCCGTGGAGGAAACGCGCCCCCGGAGGCGCCAGAGAGGGTGAGGCAGCGGGAACACCGTGCCGCGCTGGAGGGTTAGCATGAAAGGCTACAGGAGCCGCAAAGTGCCCGCCAGCGCGTGGTGGGGGCTATACTGCCCAACTTCTGGACGTGGGTACAGCGAGGCTTTGGACGGGTCACGTACCGGATGACACAGGTTTTCACCGGGCATGGCTGCTTCGGTGAGTACCTGTGTCGAATTGGACGTGAAGAGACGGCCCAGTGTCACCATTGCGATGGTGACCTGAACTCGGCGCAGCACACGCTCGCGGAGTGCCCTGCCTGGGACTCCGAGCGGCAGAGCCTGGTAAGTCAGGTTGGGCAGGACCTCTCCCCTCCGGTATTAGTTCGTTCTATGCTGCGAGGGGAGAGCTATTGGGAAGCCGTTACCAGGTTCTGCGAAAGCGTAATGGTGCGGAAGGAGGAGGCGGAGCGGGAGAGGGAGGGAGCCGATCCCGCTCGAAGGCGGAGGCGTCGAGGCGGAAGGGGTAACCGCCTCGACAGGGCCCAGTAGTCCGGGCATAGAATAAGACTACGGTATCCCCTGCCTGTCGTAAAAGGCGACTAAAAGGGGATCCCGGGCTGTGGATGCGCGGGGCGGGGGCCCTGCGTAACCATTCAACAGCCCCGGGAGGAGGGCAGCACGCTGTGGTCTCGTGCTGCCTTGGCACCGTGAGGGTGCAAGGGGGAAGCAATGTTAAGCTTCCCCGAGGTGGGCCGCAGGCGCGGCGTTGCGTCAGGGGGGCACCGGTGCGTTCCACTGGAGATCCCGGAGTCCCCTCATTGGCGTTTTTAAATTGAATAGGTCAGCTGACAGGAATGTTTTGTTGTATGACTCACAGATTCTTCTAAGAGGGGCTCGAAGACCGGCGTTTTTCCGCGTCATAGCCAATGAGAATAGAGCCCGAGATCGTGAAGACCGCCCAGGTGCTCTAAACTTTATCTGTTTCAGAAGAGAAGGACAGTCGTAAAGGTTATTACAGATATTATAGAGAGTCATCGCGTCCAGTAAGGTTCGTCTATCACTTAGGCGTTGCAACTTATAGAGTTGAAGGAGGTCAGAATAGTGACCTCGAGATCGCGTCAGTCTAAAGTGAAGTGCTTTCACAAATCGTTTCTGAATGATTTCTAGTTTATTAGAATACACTGTGTAAAATGGGTTCCATACTACTGAGGCAAAGTCGAGTTGTGAACGTATAAGTGACTGATATAACGTTATGTACGTCGATGCGTGTTTAAAATGTTTCGTTATTCTTAATACAAATCCAAGAAGTTGATAGGCTTTTTTACAGATCTTATCTACGTGTTGATCAAATATTAGCTTTTCGTCGAAAGTTACCCCGAGGTCACGAACGCTGGTTACTTTAGCTATATGTAAAAAAAAAAAAAGGTTAGGTTAGGTTAGGTTAGATTAGGTTAGGTTAGGTTATGTGGTACCTAGATGACGGTACCTTAGGAGGGGATTCTAAAACTGTACTGAATGATTTAAGAGACCTATCAGAAAAATTTCGTCTGATCGGGCTGGAACTAAATAGCTCCAAGTGCGAGATATTTATCACCGATACTGTCCCTGATACCCAAAAAACCTCAATTTATGATGATTTCAATTCCTTAGCTCCCAATATAAAGATTTTGGATAAATGCTCACTTCGCCTCCTAGGAGCGCCAATCTTGAAAGATTCCATGCCTCAGTTTTTAGACAATGAGAAATCAAAATTCTTTGACACTATTCCACATCTCACAAAAATAAATTCACACATGGCTTTCCAAATAATAAGATATTGTCTGTTCGTTCCCTGCTTCACTTTTGTTTTAAGAAGCAGCCCTATGTTTAAATTAAAAAACTTGCTATCCACAGTAGATTCACTAATTCAAGTAGCTTTAACTCGAGTACTGAACCTTCCCATTACCGATCGTTGTTGGCTTCAGGCTTCCCTTCCCATCAGATTTGGGGGGCTTGGAATAAGAAAAGTGTCCGATGTTGCGCTACCTGCCTTTTCGTCTTCTATTCACAGCACTGAGACCTTGTATAAGAAACTTATTCAGCCTTCTTTGGTTGATATTGAGGTCTCGTGCTGTGATGAAGCCAAACAGGCATGGTCAGTGGCCTGCCCGTGTGAAGACGTCCCCGATAACTTTTCATCGCAGCGGCAGTGGGATGAGCCTTGTTGCAAATTGCAACAAAAAAAACTGCTTGCCTCAAGTAGGAATATCACAGAGCGAGCTCGGCTTCTTGCTGTGGCAGAGCACGAGTCGGGTCTCTGGCTCCACGCCCTCCCATCCGCCAACATCGGGACACTATTAGACGATCGGTCCTTCACCACGGCCGTCGGTCTGCGAATAGGGGCTTCATTAACTGAACCTCATCACTGCCCTTGCGGGGCTAGCGTTTGTCGGGCCGGACTCCATGGACTTTCTTGTCAGCGCAGTGCCGGCCGCTTGCCTCGCCATGCAGCCCTCAATGACGTTATCCGAAGGGCCCTTGTCTCCGTCGGTGCTCCGGCTACTCTTGAACCACCCGGAATAGTTCGCGATGACGGTAAGAGGCCTGACGGTATGACGTTAATACCGTGGAAGCATGGGAGGCCGCTTGTATGGGACGCAACCTGCGTGGACATGCTGGCGCCCTCTCATGTTTCCATGAGTAGTAGGGCTGCTGGTTCGGCGGCGGCCGCTGCTGAGCTCTCCAAGGGGCGTAAATATGCGGCAATAGGTTCAAGCTACATGTTTACGCCTTTTGGGGTTGAGACAATGGGAACATGGGGTCCAGAGGCGCGACAATTTATCAAGGACCTCTCTGTCAAGCTGATAGATACCAGCGGCGACCGGCGGGCTGGCTCTTATCTGGGCCAGCGTATAAGTCTTGCCATACAGAGAGGTAACGCGGCCAGTATTTTGGGTACTCTCCCGCAGGGCAGTGATCTGGAGGCAATCTTTTTTTTGTGATTGTTATGTGTGTAAAGGTTTGCGTTTTTTTTTTTTTTTTTTAGGGTTATTTTGTTTCTGTTATTACATCTTCTGTTTTATTTATAGTTAGTTTATTTAAGTTTTTGCTATAAGATGTTTAGTTTAGATATAAAATGTTATTTAAGTTAGAATTTGGGTATAAATAACAAAAATAAATAATATTTAGGATTAACAATTTCATATCACCAATTTTAAGCTTATTTTATATCACTGACATCATAATTTATTGTGTTTTATAGTGTAAACAATTGTATCAAATATGTAACAACTAAACGCAGCTTTTGTTCGTATACCTCCAAACAGGGAAAAAACCGAATTGTCATTCTTGTTGCAACCGATGCATGTTAACACATCAAATAAAATGTTTCTCTTATTTGCCTGAAGAAGTTTTTAAACGAAACTGGTCACTAACAGAGGAGAAATATACATATGTGAAGCGGGGCGATCCTCGAAAGCATTAACTAAGATTACTAAAATAAAACTTACTTCATTAAACACAATTTGGTGAGCATTTATCCATTTTGGTGAGCATTCATCCGTTTTGGAAGTAATTTAGACGTACATTTTTGGTAGGCATTTAAACAAGCCTCCCTTAATTTATTAAAACTACAAATTCGGACTAATTTTTTTATATTTTTTGATGC
The DNA here is from genome assembly GCA_910592155.1 of Ypsolopha scabrella. Classification (NCBI taxonomy): domain Eukaryota; kingdom Metazoa; phylum Arthropoda; class Insecta; order Lepidoptera; family Ypsolophidae; genus Ypsolopha; species Ypsolopha scabrella. The sequence continues at coordinate 2,285,090 of OU342964.1, forward strand.
GCTCATAACAATGTTTTTGTATTCGTAAAAAATGGGACAGATCAAGTAAGTATAAATAAAATGCAAAAAAAGCTCAAAAAGAGTCTGTTTTCAAAAATATTATGTATTGACCGCAGGTTTTCAAATTTTATTTAATCCCATTTACAACCTAAAGATAAAGGTGTGAAGAAATTTCTTATTATTTGTATAAATATATACTATTTAATTTTTTTGTATAAAAGTTTCACGTTGATTTGGTATTGGGTACGACTCAGTATGATCATTCAAAAGCTCTTGAAATTGAAAAATGAAGGCCTCCTCGACGACATAGGTAGCAAAAAGGGAGATTTTAAAACCTACTGTTTACATACTACATACAACAATAGATAGGGTTCTGAAAAAAATTATGCGATAGCTTTTTAACGGGCATGTGTCACTTGCGCGCCGCGGTCAAAAACGTCCGTCTGTCTGTCTGTCCGTTTGTCAACAGGCTGTATCTCATGAACCGTGATAGTTAGACAGTTGAAATTTTCACAGATGATGTATTTCTGTTGCCGCTAAAACAACAAACACTAAAACCGGCCAAGTGCGAGTCGGACCTGCGCACTCCCATACAACAGACATGATTTTTTTGCCGTTTTTTTGGATAATGGTACGGAGCCCTTCGTGCGCGAGTCCGACTCGCACTTGGCTGTTTTTTTCAGATATGTTTATTTCTTTGGTTGTGCGAAGGACATATTGGGTCTATCGGGTCTATACGTATGCCTAGTGCTCACTACCCAGCACGCGGGAACATAAGAAGCGTCAATGAAACGTGGGTGTACTTGAATTTCACAGTCCGTACTTGGAAACACCTCTGACACCCCCTCGGGGATTCATTTCGTGATGATGTATTATTTATTTAATACATTTTTGCTGTGAATTACATACTTATACTCACGCCTGTCTCCCATAGGGGTAGACAGAGTAGGGAGTTATTGAACTAAATGAGATGTTACGTCTATTACTGTATCTAGAATCTAGAGAGACATATTCAATAAAACAATATCGCAATGATTCTGAAAATAATAACGATGATTTAGAAATTCCTTCTAGTTTTCAAATATCCGGATCGTTACTTCTAATTATCCTGACACATACATATGTATGTCTTTTATATAGTTACGTATGTTACACTTACATAGAAAATGTTTATAATATAATATGTACCATCACTGAAAATTTAACATAAACTCTTTTCAAAATAAGTACAATCTTGATAACAGTGAAAAGTGAATCAACGAATCTTTCCCTGATAGTAAATTTTGAAAACCTCACGGTTGTAAAGCAAACTTTAACAGTTTTTATTACACGCTCGTACAGGTGATATTTGTATAAAAAGCACAGACGTTTAATTATTAATTATATGTCTGTGATAAAATATGCTTGTGTGGGTAACATTTGACTCACTAACACTGACTCATTTACTATGCATGTAGTTCAATGATGTTCAAAGTGGGGGCGCGCGCCCTAAGGAAGGCGTGACATGTCAAGTGGGTGCAATAAAAATTATGTAATACTACTACATCTATAAATATCGAAACAAACTTAACATGACTTTATTGTGATTAACGTTGCGCACTTTTGTGATACAATACAAGTAAAAATAACTTGTAAGGTATTGTAAAAAATAAGCAAGATGATCCGCCTCATTCATTGGATTGTTCTTATGTGTGCGAAACACTTATTTATTAAAGAACTGGTTTTTTTTTTATAATAAGCTCTTTGTAGGATATGTTTTTGTAATAATTTTACCCTTATGCTCACGGTATTATAAAATGGCAGCGAGGGGGGCACAGGCCATTTTATTTTAGGCAGTAGGGAGGCGTGACAAAAAATGCTTTGGGAACCTCTGATTCAGTTAGTCAGTAGAACTCGAGAGCTCGGAATTATTAACTACGGTTTCGTCTTGAAGATCCGTTACGAAGGTCAACTGTTGGAAAAGCGATAACATTATTTATTTGAAACATTATATTGAAAGTTTGGACATGAAGTTTTGTCAGCCGCAAGACTAACGAAGTTTCAGTTCTATCAAACCTCTTTCGTTATTTTGATATTGTCTATACAACTTTTTAGATTAAATGGTACTAAGGCGTCTTCAATGTTGGCTTCGGTCCCATAAATGCCTTTCAAATGACGGGCCCGTGACTAAAAAGTGTACCTACATAATAATATAGGTAATAATAATATGATATAATAACAAGAGCTTGAGACTTGTGACATACGGACGGACGGATGGACAGACGTACGGAATTACGGAGCAGAGTGAAATTAATAGTGCTGTACTGCTTTGATCAGCGTAACAGTGTTGATTCTATTTACCGCAGTCGATATACGCAAAGTAGTGACGAAAGAAGAGACCATCCCTATGCCAGGATTGCCAGGGATGAGGAAATAGCGGCCCGCGGGCCAAGTCCGGCCCCCGAAATGATTCAATCTGGCCGGAGCCCATCATCTATATCCAAACTCCCCAATTTAGTTAAAGACGCTCATTAAATTATTTCTATGTTCGGGTCTTCATATATCTTTGAGCAAGTATTCTCAACAATGAATATTCAAGGATGACTACGAAAATCTCAAGTGCGCTTTTTGAGTTACTGCTAGTAACCTGGAGCCAAATTTCGAAGCTATAATTAATGAACAGTTAAAATTTGAATCTATTGCACCGGCCTAGCAGTTCAATACAATAAAATTTGTAAACTTGATTATTTTTGTTACACATAATAATGCTCTTTGGCCCGTATACATTTCTTAATTATTTTATACGGCCCTCCTCTAAATATATTTCCCCACCTCTGCCCTATGAGATAAAGATTCATGTGAGAATTCCGAACGGAATTATGATCGCATGTGCCATGCTTAAACTTTGATAGTGTTCGGTGCTGGACAAAAAGATGGCGGACAGCCATGTCTCTAAGCCTCTGCTGTCTGTCTGTCCGTCCGTCTGTCACAAGGGTCTACAGCCTCAACCGTTATAGGTAGCCTGTTGAAATTTTCAAAAAATACGTGTGCGCCGCTACCACGACATATAATAAAAAAAATTAAACACTAGAGGGTCCCTCCCCACACAATAAACCACGTATTTTAACCATATCGCCACGCCGTCTGAGACGACTTGTTTGGCAGCTTCTATCGAGGTTCTTTAATTGGATGATAGATGGCGCTAGCATTAATTATAGCTTGTCAACCTTTTTGTGCACTAATTTATTGCTGAGCTGATAAATGGCGCTAAGTAAGCTTGTCAACCTTTTTGTACCATAATGTTTTTAGGGTTCCGTATCCGTAACATGTGGTGGTACGGAACCCTTTGTGCGCGAGTCCGACTCGCACTTGGCCATATTATTTGTGGATATGCGACGACCTATGGATTGTGGATATTCTTATTTAATTATAGTCGCCAAAGACTAATGCCCAACTGCCTTGGTCTTCTTGGCCGCGAATTAAATCATACTACCGCTCAACGCGCTCCGCGTTAAACAGTATGATGTCTTACTAAACGATATAAATATTTAAAAAACGGATTGGACTCACTTTTTTAACTGTGCAAGGAGGCACAGGTCGAGCTTTCGATGAGATTATGACTCATCATCATCAGGACTCTTCGGGAGTACTTTTGCCTACGGCGGTCAGTCGAGTACTAAGCTTCCTCCCCTCTCTCGTCGCCGCTCGTCTTTCCGCTCTTCGGCTGCGTTCGGAGGTTTCCGGTATCGAAGCCAGACTCGACCGGACATTTGATAAAGTTTTCACTACTACTTCCGGGTCACGTGTTTCACTAGGTCCAGTCACACAGACGGCACTGATAATGTCCTCAACCACTGTTGGCACTTTTTTGTCATACGAAGCGTCAAGCACAGGTTGCCAAGTTGGCGCCAGATGCCAACCACGGTCTCTATTGAAATTCGGATGCCTACCAATTTCGATTGCTTCCATCACCTTACGGGGAACAAAAAATTTCTCCTTAGCCAGTACGGTGGCTTTATCAAAACGAATACATAAATGCCTCCTTGCACAGATAAAAAAGTGAGTCCAATCCGTTTTTTAAATATTTATCTTACTAAACGCTTTTGCAAAGTTTAGTTCTGCAAACAATACTCTATTTATATGTCAAACGCGAGGATGATTTCTGAAAAACATCCTATGACTAGACTTGCACGTATTCAATATTACTAGCCACTCCATAAACTTTTACTTACATATTTCATAAAATTTTATGCTCAAATCTGTATATTTTTATGTGTATAAGCTGTTAGTAGGGATCATTAATATGCATTTACAATTATTGAACTGGTATAGTGATAATGACTCTCAATAGACAAATAACATTTAATTGCTGGACGGCTATATTAATTCATTAATTTAAAATTTTCAATTAAGTTTTTTTTATGAGTGCAATTATGTCATCAAAAATATGAAAGGCACATTAAATGCAGCGCAGAAGTGAGCCGATGATTAATGTGCACTTTTTATCTTTGGTAGGACACTAGATAGTAAGCATTCCTAATATGTTCTGTTATAAAAATAAACGGTCGCAAGATAAGTAGTTTGAGATAATCCGCAATTATTCTGATCACCACGCTACCGAAAGGGACAGAATACGAGCTGTATTATCAGTTAAGGCGCTTACATACGCCAACGACCTTGAGTCGTTCTTAGTACAAATATCGACAGAAACGGTATTGAAATAACGTTCATATCAGCGCGCATTGCATAATGAGGCCGTTAAGGCTCCGGAGAGCCCAAAATAGGAGAAATTTATACTTTTCTCATAGACGCGTTCAGCGGAAGAAAAATTTGAATTTAAATTTTATAGCTCTATAAATTGTCTGTAATTAAGTGAAAGAATCATTAAAATCGCTTTAGGCATTCGGAAGGAGTAAGAGATTTCTTGCTTAAATCATACGAAACTTTCGATAACTTTCGATGATTTTTTTGTGTCTAAAATATCAACTAAAAAGTAATTATCAAACTTAAAATTTATTTCTAACTATATAAAGCCTGTCATACATATTTTTTTATAGTTTTTGAGCCACCCTTGCAGGAGGAGTAGGGCTTCTAATACAGGTCTAAATTGCAGTTGGGGGGATGTAATCACCTTGAGGATGATTTCCTCAGTAGCAATATTTTATTAGTCTGATGAATCCATCCCAGTGTTCTGATATCTCATATGGAAACCATACTATAGTTTAGTGTTGACTCGTAGTATGGATTATGAACATTCTAGTTCCATTGGCCGAGCCCCTGTCAACGAAAATAGTCGAAGAAAACACAAAGTTTTTATTTCAACACAATGTAAAACTTCAAAATCACAAAATGACCGCTATTTTCGGGGCCCTTATGTTTATAATAAAATAAATGAAATCCTTTCAGTTAACAGCTTAAGTAGATACAAATGTAAACAAATCCTAACCGCTTGGCTTCTAAGTTTAAATTATGATCAAACAGAAGATTTACTTACCATACCTAAATAGTTCTCAGTTGTTTTACTTTGTTTTTACTTTGTTGCTTTGTTTTTGTTTTGTTTTGTTTTTGTTTTTGTAGTTGATTCTTTAGTTGCTCTGCGCAATGTTCTTCTAGGGTTGATTTCCTTCATACGTCTTGTTATTAAAATTATTATTTCCTTAATTTATTAAATCTGTACTTTATTAATGTATAAATATATATTACATAATAAATATTTATCCAAGTTTATTATCTAATGTATTACAATAATTAATATATATTATATATATACATATATATATATTTATTACCAAAATTTTAGTTATATATAACTTATTCAGTTACTCGTTTACACACGAACACGATCGCTTCGATTATTCATTTATTTATTTTTCTAACCGCGCCGCGATGAAAGAGGCTGGTCCATATAGAACAGGTTTTTATACTTATTTTATGGGCCAGAGCTCGGTTATTTAGCACAGCCATTTTAAAATGTAGAATAAATTTTTACCTTCGTTTTTCTAAATTTTTCATCTTGTTTATAACAATGTTTTAGTTTTATTTTAAGTTTGATAAGTACTTAACATCACTATCATTAGATAACCCTATAGTTATTATAATTTAGATTGTTTGTTTTTGGTTTTTTGGCTTATGGCATTAATAAATAAATTTGTTTGTTTGTTTGTTTGTTTGTTTGTTTGGATTCCGGAACACAGGGTCGCGTAAGCGCCTCCGGACCACTAGTACCATTGAACAGTACCATCAATGGGACAAATCAGTCCCACTAGTACCATTGAACAGTACCATCAATGGGACAAATCAGTCCCACTAGTACCATTGAACAGTACCATCAATGGGACAAATCAGTCCCACTAGTACCATCAATGGTACAAATGGCACCGTGTAGTAGAACATCCAGCTGTTCAACACGGGAGCGCGTATGATTTAATAAGACGCTTCTTGGCTTATATTATGCACTTGTATAGTCTCATGTTTAACTGGACAGTACAATTTGGTACACTCATTTCATTTTTTATTACCATTCAACACCAACACACCAGTAAAATGAATTTGAGCCACGATCTTGTCAGCCATTTAATGTTGAACTATTAATATGCTTGATTATTAAATTTATTTGACTATAATAATAATAACTCAACAGACGTTAAAAATCTATAAAACTTATTCCGTTGGAAACTTTTTAATGTGTCTTTTGTTCACATAGCCAAATTCATACTGGAGACTCGGTAAGTGGCCAGGTCCAAGGTTCAGTGACCCTTTCTGTGAAATACGCAAAATCAATTTTAGACTTACGATACCAATTGAGTAGAACACAGACCACGTATTGGTCTTGAACTAGTAAAAAGGGCAAAAAAAATATTATTCGTAATACGCAAATAAGAGATTGAACCTTAATCCTGACCGCTTACCGAGTCTCCAGTATGAATTTGGCAATATAAACGAAAGTCACTTTATATTTTATGTTAGACTAAATTTATCAAGGAACAACTTAACTAAATTAGTTGGTTCAAGGCAACGGTACAGTCATTAATAGCCATTATCAACCTCCATAATTATGTTGACAAGAGAAACACAAACGGAGAGAATTGGTAAACAGTGGTCTTAAGGAGCTACACTCCGCTCAAATATTGTTTAGTTTGGGATGCGTAACAGATAACAACCAGGAAATGGTTAAGGCGAGGAATTGATGAACTTTTCAAAATGGCGCCTTAGGGGAGTGGAGTGAGGGGGACTTACTCCATACAAATATTTATCATTTAAAATTAAAACTATAAGTTATTTAAAAAATCCAATCGGCCATACTGAAGTGTATTTGTAGACTAATTTAAATAAGAAAATTAGAGGCTTCATTCGCTCCCGTTTGTCAGTAAAATAGAAATCTCTGTTTTAAAAGGGGTTTTCTAAATTTTTTTTTCTCTGCTATGAAAATTAATCAATTAACTTAATCTTCGGGCAAAATGATGTCAATGAAATGCTTAATCTAGTATATCATTTAGTAATTCTAATTGCATATGTTTTTTTATTGCTGAAAAAAATGGAGATCCATGTCGCCAAAATTTCCAATGCGTCGCCTTAAATGCCATCTCGTAGAAATAATAATACAGGAAGCCAAATATGGACCTAAAAAATATTTTCACAATTTTATCACGAAATACAGCCATATCAGGGCGAGTTCACGTTGTATAATCAGTTAATAGGAAAAAATCATATACGTATGCTAAACTTTACGTTTCTACCATTTCTGGATGAATATGTTGTAAAAAACCGGCCAAGTGCCAGGCACTCGAGTCAGGCCTCGATGTTTGAGGTTTCCGTAACAACGTACCCCAAACCGTGATATTTTTAATTTATTTGGTCACAGCTTAAAAACTAAATTATGAATAGGATTTTGGAGAATTTGTTGTTGTTACATAATATACAGAGATAACTAGACTTCGTATCATGAATGGTCTAAAACTGACAAATTTGATGGGGCCCATATTAGCAAGCAAGCTATAAGTAGCAAGAAATATTCCAATTTGTACTTTACTCAATGATATCTAGGCACACAAATTTCATGACTCTAACTCATTCCGTCTACGAGTTAAGATAAGATAAGGTAAATTTATTTAGCTTTCTTGTTGTACAGAAGGTGTCTTAAATAATAGGCATGATGAATAAAAAAGAATTATTAGTCCGTCAGTTAGATTATCAGAAAATATTGGACGCGTATTTTTCTTTTTTAAATTTAACAGTAAATGATGAAGATATAGCCCGCTGAAGTTCCGCGTGACGTCACATCTAGGTACAATTTTACTTAAAAGTGACGTCATTTTCCCCCACTCCCAAACTTTGACGCGCTTTATCTCTGTCATTTTTTGTTTGATTGACAAAAGAAAAATTACGTGTCCAATATTTTTTGATAATCTAAATGACAGACTAAATAGAATAATATTTTGTTTACCCTGTCTGCAAGCCTATTAAATTATCAAACAAGAAGCCTGCAATTATATAATATTAACACATCCATCCATCCATCAGTCTGTTTCGTCCACTGCTGGACATAGGCCTTTCCAGGATTTCGCCACTCTTGGCGGTCCTCCTGGAAGAAATGCCCATACTCACACACGCTGGGCAGGCGGGTTGGTGAGCGCGGTGCCGAAACCCTTGCACCAGTGACGCCGCTGCCCGTCACCAGTCCGATTTATATAAGGCCCGGCAATTGGGGATGGATATACCACCATCCATCGGTCCCAGGCAATGGTGGGCCGCCTGGCTTTTTTGCCTGAGAGCTGTTCTCTTACTCTCCCCCGAATAACTTCGGGAGGATTTGCGAGTAAGATGGTGGTACCTCCACAGTCGAGCCCGGCATCAGCTCTACCACCTAATACCGGGTGTAAATAGACTGCGACCCTACTGAACCACTTTTCCCAAGAATCATACCCGCGGACACCCTTAGTTTAGGAAATAATTGAGTTCCAAACAAAAAGCGTGAACCCTAACGCACCGACATACGGGCGAGTTTAGGGAGAGCGTCATCCGTGAAACTTGAAGCTGTTTGATTCTTGGCAAAAGTGGTTCAGTAGAGTCGGTAGAAAATATGGTTTCATTTAATGGTAGCAGTCTATTTACACCCGGTATATAACAACTTACAAGTCTTACAACTAATTTGCTTATTTATTAAGCGTAGACTCTGCTTAGAAACAAGAAAACAATCGTTTATATATTATAGATAAACAAATATCTTAGGAAAAAAAATCAATTAAGTTAGGTATACTTGGACAACAATAAAAATCTTTAAAGGCTATTTTTGGCATGGTCATTAAAAAGAGTAGAGACAATGACATACGGTCGGATAGACAGACAGCAGAGGGTTCCAGTTAGCCCTTGGGGACGGAACCCTAATAATCGCTAAATCGTCCGAGCTTTATGAATAAGCATATGAGATGAGGTCAACCTTGAGGCTATTTTCTCTTCGTAGTTCCGCCTCTCTATTTATCTAGTTACTAGTTATGCTTTAATACTTTTAATATAAATTTCATCAAAATCAAAGGAAACATTATTAACATCTTAAACCTAAATTGTTAAGAAATCCTAGTATAAGGGTTCCATAGTACCTAATTGGTACAAAAGGAACCTTTATGGTGAGACTCCGTTGTCCGTCCGTCCGACCGTCTGTATGTCACAGCCTCATAACTTTAGCACCGTCAAAGATAAAGACTTGAAATTTTCCACAAAATAGCATTTACTCGACTACATAATGCGGTATAAAAAATACCATATGGGTATAAAATTGTACATATTAAAAGGTTGATTGTAGAAATATATACTTTTACTATATGTGCTTTCACCAATTTCGAGAAATCTTTGAAAAACCACAAAAAATGCATATCCCCCCTTTATTTCCGAAACTGGTGAACCGTAAAATATAAAAAAATGACGATTATAGGTCATAACTGGACAATTACAGGAAAATTATAGCGATTAAATAAAATGATAACAAATGAGAAAAAAATAATATATAAAATAAATTTAAAAAAATATTTTATAAAAATACAATATCGGTATCAAATTGTAGATACCTATTAAAATGTTGGTTATAAAAATATATATTTTTACTATATTTACTGCCCCAATTTCGAGAAATCTTTGAAAAACCACAAAAAAATGCATGCTGCCTTTATTAACGAAACTAATTAACCGAAAAATATGAAAAAAACATGGTAGGTAATTTGGGATTATGTAAAGATTACAGAAAAAATATAGCGGGTAAGAAATTCACGATGACAAAACTAAATTTTTCATCCACGAGTTTTATTTCGAGTACGGTATAAAAATATTTGAGTCTCTCTTTTGTGGTACAACCAATTCTTTTTTTTAGTTATCATAAACAGTTCCCAAAACTGTCAAATTACGGAACCCTAGGTATGCGAATCTGACTCGCACTTGACCGGCTTTTTTTAGCTGTAGGAACTTGAAAACTTCAGAAAGGTTATTGTAATTCGATAACACATTTTCGAGTTAAGGCGCAATAGGTCCATCGCACAACGCAAGCGATAAACATATCTAAAACAGAAACAGTGCGCGGCCGAGTAGTGCGGGGAATTAAGAAAAGGTATGATAATTGCTGTTTTAGTGAATAATGTTTAATATAAACACCTTAGAGTATACATAATACTCTAAGATAAACACACATGAGAGCAGGTCTTTATGTTTTCTAGATAATAGGTTTATACTCGTATTATGTTTGCAACAGTCGCTATTTTTATTTTTATTTTATTAGTTTGAACTGAAAAATAAGCCTTCACTTTGCATTTTTTTTCGACGCAGCGAATTAAATACTTTATTACCTTTTTTACGCGCTAACAGCAGATCAGAGGGTTTTTAGCGAATACTGAAATATTTTGCAGGGAAAAAATATTCGATTTAAGTAGAAAAGCTTTACATTTCTCTTACCTATTTTATAAAAAAACTATCAAGTCGATTTCTTCAAACCAAAAAATAGAGGGTGGAAAACATTTTTTTTTGACAAAAGTTTAATTCTTAGAACATTGTTTATAAGTAGATCACCTAGATAAAAGATCAATAAATCAAATATATTTTTTTCAATATTACAATATTCCTAATTTCTTCAAAAGAACCCTCGAAAATCTGGCTTTGTTCATGTTCTCGGCTCAGGTACAGCCTTAAACTGAATGTAAAGTTCAAGTCGGCAACACAACGTAATTGTTGGCTTCCCGACAATGCCTCTCTTGACTGACAGTTGGCGTGCCCAAAGCCAATTTCGTTAATGCCACCCACGGATGAAACTGTTTCAGGAACAACAAGTTGCAAGCCACTCGAGAATTTATTGCAGAACTTCAATTTAAAGGACAGCTTAAAAAATGGTGGGCTGGAAAATCATGTCCTTACATGAAAAAAATTATTATATTGGTTGAACCACTTATCCCATTTCATTAATATTTTATTTTTATTAGTTATACGGTTTCTCTTATAACCCAGAATATACTACCCGGTCAAGTATATTGCCTTTTAACATTAAGTATTGGCATTTGGCACAGGCAATAAAGTATTTCGCTGCAAAAGTGTTAGATTGATAAGATAACTAGCTTTTGCCCGCGGCTCCGCCCGCGTCGGAGAGATTTTCGTGGAAATAAGGAAAACAAAAGAATGTGATTTTTTGAACGACAATATGCAACGGTCACCATGTTTTACCAAAGTGCAAATAAATACCAATAAAATAAGCCCAAACTCGAAGGGACTGCTGTTGAGGAGATCCCGTACCCACCTCTCAGTCCCGTCATTAGATCCTGGTCACCATATTCTACAAAAATACTCATCAATACCGATCAAATAAACTTAAACTTGAGAGGTCTCCTAAAAAAAACATTTACCAGTGGATGATTGAAAACCCGACGATGAGACTACATACGTACGACTACGCAAGGCATACATACCATATGATTAACTAAAAATCTTATTGAGTGCATAGAATTTTTATAGTCAGTTCAGTAGTTCTAGATATTACCCATTATATGCAAACAAAGAAACAAACAAACAAATCTTTCTTCTTTATATAATATAGGTAGTGTAGACAAACTTTAACGTGAGTTGATTTGAACCAGACTGCGTCAAATTCGATATTTTGAAACATGCAGCGCCATCTAGTGTGTTAAAACAAAAACAATTTCAACGCCAGCTTACTGAGCCGTTATCCAGGATAGCTTCCCAGAGATGGCGTTTTCTAAGCACTTGAAAATAAAAATATTTAATTATTGGTCTTTGCTCAGTCAAGAAATATAATTTCGGCTTTAATATTTTTTTTACAAAGGGATAAATTTTTTCTGAAAATAAAATAAAAGAGTAAAAAATAAAAAGGGAAAACAAATTTTACCAGTCGGGGTTTGAACCCGCGACGATCGACTATCCTACGGGGGCGAACCTTCCATATGTCTCACCAAAATTCTCATTGCGCTGCTCCCTTTTGTCATAGCGTGATGATACATAGCTTTAAACCTTTCCGAAGAAATGTTTTATCTTTCAATAAAAACTGCATCAAAATCCATTGATTGGTTCTCAAGTTATAAGCGAACAAACAGACAGACAGACAGACGTTGTATTTTATATGTATAGAGACGATCATGTTTGGGATTTGCTATTTACTGTAGGAAAAACGGATGTACGGGATATATCATATAATTATTATGTATCACATCAAAAACATAAATGTGAAAAAGGGGCCAAGCTTGGTACAAAAGAAATGAAGGTACGTCGACTTTGCCGAAAGAATAATTGAAGGCTACAAGACACAGACCACTACAAGAACTTAAAACGTTTTTCACTTATTTTAAGACTTTGTCAAATCAAATAAATCAAATCAAAATATTTATTTTGTAAAATAGATACATAAAGTATACTTTCTACAATTCAAAGTTAATCTTTACAATATATATCTTTAGAATATAAAAAAATATATACTATTAAGGGAAATACATACAAAAATATTCAGGTTGGACTACTAAAATGTACTTATTATACACCTGCATAAAAAAGAGAAATGTAGGAATAAAAAAAAGTACATACATAATGCAATGAACAAATAAGTTGATAAATAAATACAGAAAATATATACAAAAAATATTTAGGTTGGGCTACTAAAATGTAATAAAGTTATGCACCTGCATAAAATAAAGAAATATAGGGATAAAAATATAATTTACTTATACTACATGCAATGAACAAATTGTTGAAAAATGAACTAAATAAACCATAAATAAAATAAATGCCTAACCATCCGCACCATTCGATCATTATTGCTAAGAAGAAGGGCAATAAACTTAGCAGACGTTCCCTGCCACTGGTAGGCCTACCATGAAATTTGGTCACGATCCAAGTTACCGACTGCGTAAATTATTTTTCAATGCAAGTGCTCGTAAAGTTCTGTTTTATATGCGTCTAATCCGTTGTCAAAGTCAACTTTACCGCACGAGTGTTTAATGTTTTCATTTTATTTTTATTTATTTTTTTGTTTTTATTTCCTTACATATCGGGAAGGCAAATGACCTTAGCTCATACAGCCATGTCCGAGGTATGTTTTATTTTTTTAATTTATCCAAAACAGTTGCCAGTCTTCTTTTGTGTACCATAGATAGACATGACAGATTCAGTTTGATGCGTTCATAGGCTGCGTTCAGTTTGATTAATGAAATGTAATGAAAAATGTTTAGGCGACATTTTGTACAGATAGTAACTTTACAAATTGAAAATTCTGATGAAACTTAACCAATCAATCTTTTGATATAATATATAAAAATAAAAATATATACTCACGACATGAATCCCCGAGGGGGTGTCAGAGGTGTTCCGGGTGTGAACTGTGAAATGAAAGTCACAGTCCACACCCGGTACACCCACGTTTCTCCGACGATTATTACGTTCCAACGTAATGGGTGGTGAGCCCTATCGCCGTTCTTCGGGCACAAATACATGCTTTTTAGGGCATACAGGTTTCCTCACGATGTTTTTCTTCACCGTTCAGCAGGTGATAAGTATTAAATACTCTGCACATAAAATCCGAAAAACTCATTGGTGCATGCCCCGGCTGGGGATCGGGCCTGGATCTCAAAGATTGGTATATAAATATATGGGTACTTAACAAGACGGATACTGAAATCTGGTTAAAATAAACTTCTTGGTAGGTAACCTCATTTAATCGTAATATGAATAAGAACTTTTTGACAAAAAGTTTTATATGCGAGTTTGCGAAATGATACTTGCATTCTCTGTATAGTCTGTCAAAAAAGTGTTGAAATGAAAATGAAACTTTAATGAACTTTATTGGACTTTAAACGTTCAAGTAGTATAATTTAGGTAATATATTTATGAAATAACAACGCGGTAAACTCGATTTAACAGATTTTGTACTTATTTGTTTGGTGTAACCAGGCGAAAGAAAAATAGTTTCTTCAATATTCATTTCAACACTTTTTTGACAGAATATACATTATTTCAAAAAAATACAACGTTATCGCTCGGTCTTCCTTGATAACAACATTCTTTGTATCTAAAGAATAATTTGGGCAGCCATTGTTGTTTCCATTATTCGAATAAGCTGGTAGAGTCGAATTATGTTATGTATGACTGAAAGCAGCCTTCGAACACATCAAACTGAAAGCAGCTTATTTCCGTCAAGTTGGCAACTTGCGTGCAAAGAAAAAGAATGCCCGCCTAAAGTTCATTTGAAGTAAGTATTTATTGTTTGTCTGTTTCTTTAATTACGCTTAATTTATTTACTCACACTATGCATTGAAAAACCTAGTATGATACACGTCCGTAAGGGCAATAAGTTACTCGTAACGTTTAAAACACTCGCTTATCGCTCGTGTTTCAAATCGTTCCTCGTATACATAAGCTATTGCCTCCTTTACGCACTCGTAGCATAAACTACTATTGTATGATAAATTGTGGTTCCTCTCGTGACCCGCTAGGGGCGCTGCATAATTTCTCATATAAATATTTTACGCATTTCCGAACTTGGCTAGTTACATTGCCGTGCGTCTAGACTTACATATAAGAGTCTATATAACTATGTAAGACTTCAGTTTATGTTCTTAGATAACACAACATATTCATAAGGGCCCCCATATAATATTTATCCTCCATATCTCATACACAAAT
Organism: Ypsolopha scabrella; assembly: GCA_910592155.1. Lineage (NCBI taxonomy): Eukaryota > Metazoa > Arthropoda > Insecta > Lepidoptera > Ypsolophidae > Ypsolopha > Ypsolopha scabrella. The sequence goes on from OU342964.1 coordinate 2,300,225, forward strand.
AATCTAAGTATTAGGTATCTACGTCATCCCCTCGCTTGACAACTGACAAGAAATTATGCAAATGGTGATTAGTCCCCGAGCCGTTTCTAACACAGACCCTTACATAATTGTGTTCTAGGATGAAACCGATACTAGTTGTTAATGGTCTTTACAGGCATTCTTAGAAACCTACCCCACTCACATATAAAATGACCCTTAAGTTTTTACTTTACTTACATCATTGCGGTATAGAAACGCAGAAGAAAAGTAAACCCGCGGGCCTTTTATGTAACTCAGTGTTAGTTGCTATCTATATGGTTGCTATTCACCGAAAACAGAACAGCTGAGGCGCAAGTAAGCTGCAGCCTGAAAAAAAAATAGAGCATCTTACAAAAAGAAATGAAATCCCATCAAAAACATTTCATGTAAAGGTCACCAAGACACAGAAGCTCATTACGCTTTCACGGTTAAAAAGTTATCAGATCACATGTAGAGCCAAGCCCTTAACCCCACAATGCCTAACTCTACAAACCTACATCTTCGTCAAAAAGTATGGCTTGGCCGTTTCATGGAACTATTGCATGACATAATATTATGGGAGTGTCTGCCTGATGGCCGCGAAACGGCAAAGCCATACTTTTTGACGAAGATGTAGATTTGTAGAGTTAGGGCTTGTAGAGTTAGGCTTTGTGGAGTTAAGAGGCCGCAGACTTGGGACAAAATACGCGAGTAGGCGTGGCTTCTGCCCGCGCGCCACGAAATGTGGAGAGTTGCGCGGGAAACATCGAGTTTGAATTTAATCGGAGCTTAGATCTTTTTACATAAAAATAGGTATACCTAAATAAATGAGAAAAAGCAACTGTTTTATGCCATAATGTATTGGGAACAACAAAATGTATAATTTAAATAATGTGGTATTTTAACACTAAGAAAAATTTAGTTTTGTTATGACAAAAAAATCATTAAGTTTATGTTTTTATTGCAAAATCCATCGCCTTGGAATACTCTAAATATTACTATTAGAGTGCATTACAAACTAGAAAAGATAAATTAGATACAAATGTAAAGACAAGAATTTGAAAAAATTCCTCGGGGCAGGATTGATAAACAAGAGGTCGCAGGTTCGAATCCTGGTCCAAAGAATTTTTTCAAATTCTTGTCTTTACATTTGTATCTAATTTATCTTTTCTAGTTTGTAATGCACTCTAATAATAATAATATAATGAAATAAGTCTTAAATGTCCTTCATAAATAGTACCATTTTCACATACCTACAGGTTGGCTAGAAAAGGTTTCTCACTAAAAATGAGCTCACCCTCGTACAGTATTTCGTGTGTTTTTTTTAAGTAAATATTTTAAACATACCGGTCAAATAAGAGTAGGAGGGTTCCATACCATTTTGATAAGTTAATAGACTTAAACGATTTGAATAAAAATTACAAACTTAAAATTAACTAAAATAATAGGAAACAAAACTGCAAAATTAAGTTGGTCGGTTTTTGGGTACGTAACCTTTATTAAAAATCGGTGTTTTCAGTATTTGTTGTTTAAATAGATTCCATCCATCTATCCATCAGCCTGTTTCGCCCACTGCTGGACATAGGCCTTTCCAGGATTTCACCACTCTTGGCGGTCTCCCTGGTAGAAATGCCCATACTCACACACGCTGGGCAGGCGGGTTGGTGAGCGCGGTGGCGCCGCTGCCCGTCACCAGTCTGTTTTAAGACCTGGTAATTAGGGATGGATAAACCGCCATCCATCGGTCCCAGGCAATGGTGGGCCGCCTGGTTTTGCCTGAGAGCTGTTCTCCTACTCTCCCCTGAATAACTTCGGGAGGATTTGCGAGTTACCTCCACAGTCGAGCTCGGCATCAGCTCTACCACTTAAATAGATTATATCGCACAAAATATACTGAAAATTCCAGATTCCTAACGATGTAGTTTAGTTTATTTCATTTCAGTTTTTGAGACAGGCTCTTAACAAAAATGTTCTAAAATTTACAACTTTGATGGCCCCTCATTTCTTTCTTTCTTGGAATAAAAAAATAAATACTCATTTGTACTCTTGTTACTGAGTTCTCGACAATGACATCCCAAATGCCGGGGTTAGAAAAAAACTTCTTTTTCGTCTCTATTTTCATGTATGGGAAATTAATTCAATTTAATTGTTAATTAAATTTTCTATTTTGGGTCAACATTCCACATAACATATTCACATTTCAGATCTTTACTTCATTCCGTTTGCGAGCTAGAGACCTGTGACATGCGGACGGACAGACAGCAGAGCGACATTAATAGGGCTCCGTTTTGCCCTTTGGGCGGGGAACCCTAAAAACCATTGGAAGCAAAAGATCATTGACAAAATAATATGGAAGGTATAAATGCTAAAGAAAGTTTTTATGAATATAAAAAAAATATAATTAAAATAGTTGTAATACTCAAGAGGCCGCTTACACTTTCATGTGAAATTATAAAATATCCAGCGCTTAATTTACCATCTGAAGAAAGACTTCAATATTGTTAAATACATGTTCATCATAGACAAATCTTTTGCATTGATTAATAATGTATTATATTTGCAAATACTACTTTAAATACTTTGTGGTGATTTATTTATTCAGTTAAGAAAATACATGTTAAAATACTAAGGTGTATCAGAAACCTGCAAGGGTTTATACGTACATTACCGTTCCTGTCGTATTAAAAACCGTATTAATAAAGATTATACATATACAAAGATAAGTGCTTTAAGTACATAACAATTTTTTGAATACTTGAATACTCGTAACTAGGTATAAACAGTAGCATGAATAAAGAAATATCAAGGCTAACTCTTACATCAAAAAACAGTTATATTATTTGCATAAATATATATAATAAGCTTCCTGATGTATTTAAAGAAAAGCTGCGCAATTGTTTTAAAAACCATACATGTAAATATCTTGTAGAGAACTGTTTTTATTCAATTAAAGAATATTTAGACTTTAAGGCATAATATCCTTAAAACTAAAAGATCATAACCTTAAAAATAGTTACAGGAATATTTCAAATTGTGTATGTTACTTTAATATGCCCACAAAATATGTGTATACACCTGAAAAGGTAAAACATGGAGGTCTAGATTTAAGCAATAACAACCGCTAAATGTACCCAAACCTATGTTTTAACACAATAAATTTCATTTCAATCCATAGTCGCTTTTCACAACCAAGGAGGTAGCCAAACAATAAACACCAAGCAAACTTATCGAATGACTTTCTCATGATAACATGATGTTAATTAAAAAGTCGTAAGAACTATTTTAGGCTGCGCTTTGCTTAATCTTTACTCTTAATTAATCTCGTACACTTCGTTTACAGAAACATAATAACATTGTCAACTTCAAAGGCTTAATTTAAGTTTAATAACTTTGCTAAAAATATTGCCGAAACATTAGAAATGTGTTTGAAATGGTTGGTTGTAACATAATGTGCGAGAATTTTTATTATGTTACGGTTAAAAAAATTCTTCCGTAAATTTTTCTGATTAATGTCGCCAGTTTCAATTAGACAACAGTTGTCATTTCAGTCTTCAAATTCGTCAGCATGATTCGGTGATGTGTTGTCATTTTCCTTGCTGAAACAATAAGTTTATTACAAAAAAATCAAGTAAATGAAAAATCAAGTTAATTTATAAACTACGATCCTTTACTGAAACCACATTTTTTATTGTACGTAACTGTTATAAGAATTAATTAGTACAAGTTTTATTGGCATCTTATGCTCGCTACCTTTTCAATAAAGGAGATGTCGATCGATACAACTGGTGCCAAAGTTTCATATTTGTTGTCAGTAGTCATGCCTAGCCCATACAGGTTACTGAAAAAAAAAAACCATTTTTTCAAATTAGTTTATATGAACTTATGGACATCTGAATATAATTTGCAACATTCCGCTAAGCAATGAACTTCCGCGAGGTAACGCCTATTTCAATCAACTATCTTAGTTTATAAGGGTAGTTTTTAGGGTTCCGGAGTCCGACAAGGAACCCTTATAGTTTCGCCATGTCCGTCTGTCCGCAGCTTAGCGCAGAGACTATTAGTACTAGAAAGCTGTAATTTGGCAAGGATATAAATATTACTCACGCCGACAAAATGGTAAAATAAAATCTTAAAATCATCACTGGGGATGAATTTTTTTTTCTCGTCTATCCTATACTGTGTGGTATCGTTGGATAGGCCGTTCAAAAACATTGTGGGTGTGTGTGAACCATTTTTCGATTTAGGGATCCGTTGGCGAAATATTAAGCTTTAAAGTGAAAATTTTAGTTAGAGTGGAGCGTCCCCCCCCCCCTGCTGGCCAAACGGTTGTTTATAGAAATGTGAAAAAATTCACAGAAGTTGTATATATAATGAATTTAAAAGGAAAACTATCACAGCTAAGTAGGCTTTACAGGTTTACGAGTACAGGTCGCGCCAAACTTTTGGTCCCCTAGAATGTTTGGGACCAGAAGTTTGGCGCGCTCTGTATTAGTAGACCAACTTATATGTACCGGGCAACTACGGAACCCTACATTGCGCGGGTCCCGACACGAGAGCGTCGTCCGTGAAGCGACGTCCGTGAAACGAAAAAAAACTTTCTAAACTCGCCCGTATGGCGGTGCGTTAGGGTTCACGCATTTTTGTTTGGAACTCAATTATTTCCTAAACTAAGGGTGTCCGCGGTTATGACTTTTGGGAAAAGTGGTTCAGTAGGGTCGGTAGAATATGTGGTTTCATTTAATGGTCGCACTCTATTTACACCCGGTATAATATCCACAGACGTTGTAATATAGTAGCAGACCTAACATTAATAATTATAGCGTCGACGCGTGGCAATTTTAGCTCAGTGAACTTTGGGCTCTTAAATATGCTATTATATATTTTCTTTTTATTTTATTTAATATTTTAAATATAACTACTTACAGATTAGTTTAGGAATTAAGAAATATGTTAAGCAAATAATTGAGCAATTACATGTACAGAGCAAAATTTATTAGGTTGCCTATTTATGCCCATTATATATATATATATATGTGTATATACGCATGTTCACAGATTCTTTTTTTGCTTACACACACACTCTCACACATACACAATCTGTCACACCCTCCCTGACACAAATACACCCTTACACAATAAACACAAGTATATATATTTTTTAAAGTACTCAGTCATACAACTAGCAACTTTCACATGAATTAGTTTAATTTGGCCCTATGTTTCTGTTACTTCCATTTTTTTTCTGTGTTTTTTGTATCGTCGCACTTTTGTTTGTTATTTCTTTAAGTGTTTATATTATTGTAAAATTTTACTTTTACCTTTTTTTTTTTTGTTAGTTCTTAATTTGTGTTCAGTCTGTGCAAACCTGCAAATATTTAAATTATTATCAAATTTTAGTTAATTAAATTCGTTATTGGCATTTTTAAATTTGTATTCTATGAATATTTATTGTGTCCATAGTATTTTGCTGTGAATTTGATAAATGTATGAAATGAAAAAAATGAAAATGTTCCAAGCATAAGCCAGCCAAAACAACCCATTTTTATACGTTTCTTCGTACCATGAAGCCTAAATGTAGCTTATTGTTGGTGTAGAAACTTGCCACACTATTTAATCCTTAGTTTGGTCTGCTACTTAGTAATAATTATATGTCTGTGATAATATCCTAAGTCTATGGTACAGACACGACCTTTTTACTACTTTTTACTTTATTATTAGTATAGAATATAGACCATTGTTACACATTTTAGTTTTAAGGTCGCTTTGAAAGGAACAACACGGAAACAGTCAGATATAGGTAGTCATCACGAGTATTAATGAAGGCTGTGCGAGAAAAGAGCATACGACCTGAATACGTTTTTATTCTCTCTGTTCTGTATCTCAGACTCTTCTTTATTTGAATCCACCCCACATTCTTGTGTATTGTCGGTGAAAGTTCCTTGTAGCTCTTACTGCAATAGCACATAAACATATCATTACGTGTCAGGAGTTTCGAGAAGTGGACTGTCAAAACAACAGTCAACACTCGTTCGTCTTCTTTTCACTGACCTTTTGACGTCCCGACGACCAACGTGACAGGGTCTAAGTCTATGAATAGAGAAAATTTGTCTTTTTAAAAAACGTCTGACCAAGGAACACGCAAAACGAGTCTACGAGGCGATGATCACGTGATAGAGCGTAAGCAGGTAACTGCGTTTCTATTGGTCAAATGTTTCTTCGAGAGACAAAACTTATCTATTATTTTCGTCTATGTTAGCTATGTAGATTTATGTTCTTAATATATTGTATACATTATAGTTTCATACTGATATTGAAACGGCTACTCACAATTGATTAATCAGATTTCGCCTCAGTAGTTTCACTGTATTCGTACAGTTTCAGAGGCAAAAATGGTTACGCGGCGGTTCTCCGTTTGACACTGTTTCAATATCAATATGAATCTAAACCACGAATTTTTAGACGATAACATTAGTTTGATTGAAAAATAAAAGTATTACCAATATCAACCAAAATTTTAATTTCAATTACTATGCCCATGTTACAAGTAAGTAAAAAAACTTATTAGTGCATGCCCGATCGGATTTGAGCCCAAGTCTCAAGATTGAGAGTCTTATCGTCTTATCGACTGAGTTAACGCTGCTAGTACAAAGGCAATAAGGGTGAAATAAGGGGAATGTGCAATTTTCTCCGATGGTATGCATTATGTAAGTAGTTTCACGAGTTTGAAGCAAAGCATGCAGAAACTATTTATACCTTCGGCAGTTCGGATGCTTGGTTCTAACTCAACTACGCCGTCAGTTGGACTTGTGGCTTCAGTTTGTAACATACATCGTCACGACATCAATCCTCGAAGAGGTGTCGAGCTGATTCCGAGCATGGACTGTAAAATGAAAGTCACTCGTATTCGTACACACTCGTTCACTCGCGACGATTATTATGTTGCAGCGTGAGCCCAATCGCCATGTTTCGGGCACAAATATGGACCCGAAGCACGCAGACCGGACACAAATGTACTCTACGGAATTGAACCCGCAAATTATGCTGATGTCATCGCGTGGGCACAAGAATTGGGCGTATCATGATCTGTTTACTTATCATATTTGGGTCATTTCAAAAATAAAGCACCCCTTGCCTTTTTGGGGTGTCCCATGCATATTCCATTTTTTTTCTATATCCAGGCTATTGGCCACGGAAGTTTTTTATTTTTTTCTTAACTAGTAGAATTATTGCGATTTTTGCTTTCCCGTCAATTTAGTTTTTGGCTCTATCTCCGGAAGTAGTTATTAGATTCTAATGCGGTTTTCTTTTTCTAAAACTAGATTAAATTTTCTACAGGAAAAAAAACTTTTTTTTCTTGTAGAAAGTGTGGACTTTCTTTTGGAGAAAGTTTTGGTTATGAGGAATTCAGAGGTATAGTAGGAATTTTTAAAATGTCAGGATCGGCTTAAGAGCTTATCTTCCAATGAATGGCATTGTTCTATTGTTAAGTTCCTCCACTAATTAGCAGTGCACAACGAAACGCGTAAGTAACAAAATATTTTATGTTAATACCAACTTTAACGCCTGAACAAAAAAAAAAATTTGGACGGCAACGTATCCAGATAGTACTTTTTGAAATTGAAAGCGGCAGCAAGGTACAGGTGTGATAAAGTGTGAAACGATTTAAGATTTTTCATAATTTTATATGCATGTTATTAAGAAAAACAGTATTTAAGTGTAAAAAAGTTCATTTGTCTCTTTGAAACTTTAATTTAACACGCATTTGTTGTTTAGTAAATAACTATGTTTACTTATACTTATATAAATCCAATAAAATCAGTAAGTATACCTACAAATACAAAAAATGGTATTGCTGCAATCTTCGCTAATTATAGAAGTTACATTTAAAATTACATACAATACATATTTTTACCTCTTATTCCCGCTAAATCAAAGTCCATACACACAGCCGGGGTCGTTATCGAACACACTTTTCACAAAAATCCAAATTGTAGGTAAGCAATCAAAATCCTATAAACGTAGGCCAGGGCCAAATTTATGAAATATCCAGAATAAGGTACAGAGAAGTATAAGATATTAAGATCCGAAAGCCATTACTTAATCATCATGTAACTGACACACAAAATGGCTGCCGCTTCCAAATTCAAAAATTAAATCTGAAATGCGTTGGCAACTTGGCGTTCAAATTTGAGCCTTTTTGTTTAGGTGGTAAAGTTGCTATTAACATAAAATATTTTGTTGTTTATGTGTTTCGTTATGTACTGTTCATTTAGCGGTCGAACTAACAATAGATGACAATGCCATTCATTGGAAGATAAGATCTGAAGTGGATTCCGACATTTAAAGAAATTCCTACTATAAGGGAGGTGGTGGTGTCAGGATGCCGATCATCAGATTCACACGCCACGTTGTCGTTGATACGTCGATCTCATAAATAATAGCACAGCCAGATGGTTCACAATGTCTGTATTGATAATCTAATGTCACATACTTGAAATACAACGCGATGCACTAGATAAAAGGCGATATTATCGATCGTGATGAAATTACAGTAAGAACACAATCAATAACTAAAGCCTCATAGTGGGAACAGACAAGTTTCTTCGCACTCAGTTACTTCTACCACGCACCAAACAATAGTCCTTAGCTAATTCCATTTCAAAATTTGGATGTCTTCTTAAGTCGGTCGTTCGTATAACTATGCCAAGAACCATGTCCAAGTGCGGCAAAACCAAGCGCTTGCGTTTCCACCAATCAAAACGAATAAGTTACAGTTACCAACTTAACATGACAAATCTTTTTAATCTGATTGGGTAACTCAAAATGAACATCGTCCAAATTTTTCTAAGCATTAGGTGTTATTCATAGAGGCCATTTTTGAAAAATAATAGGTACGTAAAATTTCCACCTCGACATATTTTTTTCCCAAGATTTTTCGTACAGCGTTTTCACTACACTAAGCTACGAACGGCAAACGGAAGGCGCGTAGCCGCGTAGCGCGTGCCGCGCAAGGTGTCTACAAACGTAGCCGCGTAGTGCGCACAGCGTATGGTGTCTACAAACGCAATTGTTTTTGGGATAACTTTGCATAGCCGTAGCCATATTTTAGTACTGGGTAATACTTAAAGAAAAAACACTTTTGTACATTTTGACTTTCGTACTTGGTACTTTTGTCCAGCTGGCTTCTTCTACAGGACATACTGTGCGATGTTCAAAAAGTCAGCCTGTATAATAATAACTACTCATAAATAATATTAGTCCACACACATTAAGTTTAGTCACGATCTTGGCACGATGAAATTATACTGATAAGAAGTGTCTGAGAACCAATTACAATAATACCTTAATAATACACAACATATTTAATAGATTTATCGATTTTTGAAAATACTCAAAATGACGGTTTCATACTGTCCCATCGACGAAATTTGTAACTTCCGAATGCGTTTTAAACAAAAAACCTTCTACTTAAGTTATTATTTTTTTGTTGTTACGCAAAATATAATCTTGAGTTTTATTTTATATTAATGACTCGCTTTTGCCCGCGGCTCCACCCGCGTGTTATTCGGTTTAACGACATGCTTTTTTCCGGGATAAAAATTAACCTATGTGTTAAGTTGGGGTAAAAGCTATATCCATTCTAAATTTCATCCAAATCCGTCCAGCCGTTTCAGCGTAAAAGAGAATATTAGTGTGAAGTGTGATGACATAACATGGCCTTGTCTTATTTCACCACAAACGATTACAGTCCGCGCCAATTAGACACCTGATGTAAGAAATACCAAAGCCTTGTCTTGATTCACCACGAATGAAAAGACCGCGCTAATTAGACACCTGATTTTTCAATGATATTGATCTATCCTACAGGAACCATGCATTTTTACGGGATACAAAGTAGCCTATGTGTTAAGTTAGGGTATAAGCTGTATCCATTCTAAATTTCATCCAAATCCGTTCAGCCGTTTCAGCGTGAAAGAGTAACAAACAAACACACACACACACGCACAAACTTTCGCATTTATAATATTAGTAGGAGTAGGATAAGTATTTATTTAAATAATTAACGATTCTCAAAAAAAGAAAATTTAAAAGCTTGTCCCACGATTTCTCATCTTCGAGACATGTCTACTTTTGTAACGGGCATTACTAAAACAACTTGTCGAAAAATGTGAAAAAATTTAGGCTTGAACAACACTACTTAGAAATATGTCACGTCCCCTGAGCGGCAGCTTTCATATTAGTCGAGAAAGTGTAAGAAAGTGCCGTGCTGAGCTTCGGAAGAATTCTCTCACTTTTTGTCGCAAGTTACAAAATTTACTAGGTTTATTTATATTTTATCTCTTTTGTAATAACTGAAAACTAAAAATGATTTATCTATAATGGGAAACATGTACTGTTTATGGTTAAATCTGTGAGGAATTTTAAAATAATTCTAAATGTCCATCACAGGGCCCTGATTTTGTTACGTCTTTTTTGTTACGTAAATATAAATAAAAATACAAATAATGAAAACAAATAGCATCATATTACAAAATATTTTTTGTGTACCTTAAAATGTATTAAATTTAGAAGGTATTTCTAAGGGAAATTTAAACTTAAACAACACTTTCCATCTTTCAATGATAGGGGTGCATTATTTTTTTAATGACCTATTTCTGTTAAAACTAGAAAACATGTAACTACTTGGTTTTTAAAATGTTTCACCATTGTATAATTCTGAAATCTCGTTCGTTATCATTATCTAAATGTGACAAATTTATATTTATGCTGTTAACAGCTGATCAGCAAGAAAGTATAGAAAAATTATCTAAAGGTATACAACTTCGTGACAGAGAAAAACGAAGTTCCAAGTTTCCCAATACTTTTTTATAGATTCCCTGAAATTGAAGTGTATTGGGGTTATTGCTATATCGTTGTCTGCCAATAACTCCAAACAAGGGCAGACTGCGCAACTTTCTGTTGAGAAACTTTCACGGTTACTGAACGTCTAATAATGCGTCTTCTCTTAAACTAGGTTTTCAAAGAACAGATGTACCTACTCTTTAATTTTGTGAAACAATTCAATATATTCGTTTTTATTATCAGAAGAGATGGATTTTTTAAACTAAACGGATCATTGTTTCGCGAATTCATGATAATTTAATTCAAACCAGTTAGTGAAGTTTTCAATAAATTTTACAACTATGCAAAATTGTATACTATACGAGTACGCATCAACTTATGGCCCGCGAATTCATGAGTATATGATTGTTTGGCCCGCGACTTCTCAAAGGTTGCCAATACCTGCTCTAATGTGTCCCACTCTTAGGCTGAGATTCAGAGTGCATTTTGTTTGAGTCCGACCTCAATCTTACAAACGTCAAAAACCGACGTGATCTCATACTAGAGTGACGTTTGTAAGGTTGAGTTCGGACTCAAAATGAACTCTGAATCTCAGCTTTAGAGTAGTGACTTATGCACACTATAGAGCGCGCGCATAGGTCATTTCCCATCATGCCAAGTGTAATCAGATGATCTACCTATATATACATACTTGTATATAGATGAAGCGGTTGGATAGTGATGCGCCATGATTGACGCCTGTGCCACGGAACAAAAAGCCTGTGCGTAAATGTAAGTTATTTTATTAGTTAAACTCATAGGTAACTACTCAATAAATATTAGATAGGTTGTAGGTTCACAGCTGCTGTGAATTTATAAAACAATGTTAATCAAATACCCACAAAAATCTATTACTTTCAGTGTTTTTCTTTTTTGGAAATACAATTTGTTGGGCGGGAGCTGAGAAGTTGAACCTTTTTATAACTGTCACCCATCTTGTTTGCCAATTTACGACTTTTCGGAAATCTGGAATTATAATATTTAACCGTATTTTAAACACCAGACATTATTACGAAAGAAATCATGGTATAACAAAATATTCCAGAACAAAGTGGTACATCACTGGTTCTAATCGAACTTAATTGTATTACATATGAATTTTAGAAGTGTCAATGCTAACTTTGATGACTTTTGCGTCAATATGAAAAGACTGAATATAGCATTTGATATTTTAGTTCTCACGGAATGTTGGTTGCACACCAAATCCTATAGACCTAGAGTCCTTATGGGCTTTACGCGATACAACACTACTATTTATGCTAAACATAATGACGGGGTGTTAATCTACGTGCGAGATACTCTGGCTGTAAACGTAGAAGAAATTCGATTGAATGATGCAAATGGACTTAAAGTAACAATAGGGAATGATTTTGCTATGTTATGCATCTATAGATCACCATCCATAAGAAATGTCAACAATTTTCTACAGTCTCTCGAAGCAGAACTTTGCAAAGTGGCAGCTGTTCAAATGTGTTACTTGTTGGTGATATCAACATAGACTTGGTTACTGATAACGAGGACAATAGAGCTATTGAATATGAGGCTATACTGGCAGGACTTGGCATGCAACCTACAACAAGAATCGAAACGAAAGAAAAAGCTTGCTTGGACCACGTTGTAGCAAAATCATAGAAAAGAATTAACACTCTCGTCATAGGAACAACCACAACCGACCATTGCTGTGTTATGTGCATAATTGACAAGTTCAACATCTGCAAAAAAAAACCGTAGTCGATAAAAGAGGGTAGTTAACTGGAATACTTTAGTAGAAGAAATAAAAACTCTATCATGGGACCATATAACAACTGAAACGGACGTTAATAAGGTTACAGATGATTTCATAGCAGAAATGATAAAGCTTCAAGAAAAACACACACGTATGGAAAAAGTTATACGAAGGTTACAAATAATAAAGCCATGGATTACCATATCGCTGGTCAAATGCATACTCAAAAGAGATAAAATGCACTTGGAAACCAGAAAAAGACCCCACGACGAAAAGCTAAAAAAAGATTATAAGACCTACAGAAATATTTGCAAGATCGCAACAGACACAGTCAGAGACCTGTACTATGAAAGTAAACTTAATGAAAATATTAAAAACCCTAGAGCAACATGGAAAATTACAAAAGAGGCACTCAGAGACAGTCCAAAAAAATACTCAACTTCAACCACAGCTTTTGAATGAATATAACGAATATTTCAAGAATGTAGGAGTTTCATTGGCTGAACAAACTATTAACCGAATAGGTCGTAACGAAGAGAGCCTTGTAAGGATATGTAGCTCTGAAAGAGTTGAATTTCCTAAAACTATTTTCCTAAACCCTACAGACGCTGCTGAAGTCGAGCGACTAATATAACAATTAAAAAGCTGCAGTAGTCCTGGATGGGATGGCATTACAAATGAGTACCTTTAAAAAGTCGCAAGTTTTATTGCCAAACCATTGGCATACATATTTAATCTTAGTATAGAAACAGGAACTGTCCCAAAGGCATTTAAAAAAGGTCTTATTTGTCCAATATACAAAAGTGGTGATAAAAAAGATATTAAAAACTACCGGCCTATTACTCTACTCCCTGCATTATCCAAAATACTAGAGAGGATAATGAAAAATAAATTATCACTTTTTCTCAGCAAACACAATCTTCTTCTCAGAAAATCAGTAGAGATTTCAAGCAAATAAATCCACAAATGATGCTACTGATAATGTCATAAATAATATTGCAAGTGGTTTGGATAGAGGGGAACAATGCGTAGGAATATTTTTGGATCTGGTAAAGGCCTTTGACACCGTGTCAATACCTCTTCTACTCATAAAATCGGAACAGTTTGGAGTCAGAGGTCTTGCTCAAAATTGGTTTAGAAGTTACCTAGAAGAACGTACCCAACAAGTCAAAATAAACTTCGATAAAAGTAATGAAGTATTAACTGAATACGGCGTTCCGCAAGGCAGTGTGTTAGGACCTGTGCTGTTCTTAATTTATATAGACTCTTTGGCCAAACTCAAGTTTGATGGTAAAATTGCATGTTTTGCTGACGACACTCTGCTTACTTTTAAAGATACCACGTGGGAGCTCGCTATGTCAAAAGCTAACGCTGGCATGAAGAAAGTGAAAATTTGGCTAGATAACAACTTGCTAACGCTAAACTGTGACAAGACAAAATTTATGTGTTTCATTAAAACAAATCACAGCGTCCCCCCAGAAAATTTGAAGCTTAGAGTCTGTAGCTGTGACGAACTTCAATATACACATTGTATGTGTCCAGAACTTGAAAAAGTTTCTCAAGCTAAATATCTAGGAACAATAGTGGATGAAAAACTTTCCTGGGACTTACACATTAAGGTTCTTAGTGGTAGAGTCCGTAAACTCATGTACTTTTTTAGGATTATAAATAAATTTAGTAGTGATAATTTAAAACGAAACATATACTTTGCCATGTGTCAAAGTATCTTGTCCTATGGCATCACTTCTTGGGGTGGGGCTGCCAAAACGATATTACTTCCATTGGAAAGAGCCCAGTGAATGGTGCTGAAGGTAATGTTAAAAAAGCGTCTTAGGTTCAGTACAGAACTTCTTTACAGGGAAGCAAAGGTTTTGACTGTAAGACAACTTTATGTTTCTTCATCGATACTGTCACTCTTAAAATCAGATCCTTCAGTAATAACTGATAACTTTTCTACCAGACATCCGCCTACAGTTTCAGTACCCCTGTGTCACACGGAATTTGGCAAACGCTTCCGATTCTTCCAAAAACCACGCTTATTAAATATTGCTAACAAATCCATCAAGTTACACAGTTACCCCAAATCAAAACACAGATTCATCTTAAACGACTTTCTTCAAAAACAAACATACATTAATACCGAAAACTTGATCGAAACCAAAAAATAAGTCCACATCACTCCACCAACCCATCCATTCCTTGCAATCTAGTCTATAATAAATATCATATAAGTTTTTTCATTATTTAAATTAATTTTAAAACTATGAAGCAAGATGTTCTTATTTGGATTTTGAATTATTTATATTTATTTTTGATTTTTCCATGTATATAAGTAGTATAATTTGCTTAAAAATGTAATAGACAGTAAGTTAATAAGATTAATTATAGGATAGAGAAACTGTCGCTTAACAATAAGGTTTAAGATCGATTATGTATAACTTGGACCGTACCCTGAAAATCAGAATAGTCTAGTCCAGGGTACATTTGTAATACACTAACTTATGTTACTCTCTTTTCTATTTCAATAAACGTATTTGTATTTGTATTTGTAATGCGGGGAAAGTCTGAAGCGGGGGGCGCGGGGGCACGTGCTGTGTGAACCCGCCCGCGCGCCTCCCGCAACACCCGTTCACACCATGAGTAATTATGTTATAATTAGCGTTTTTTTAATCAAAATATTAGTTACCGTTGATAAGAAATAACGTCCTCCTTTTTAGTTTTCCTTCGTTGATCATTTTTATAGCTTGGCTCTGCACATTTCACCATGATGATAACACAATCAGCGCGCGCGGACTTTCGTGACTAAAAGCGTCGCTCTTGCAATTTCGTGCTTGTTCGTACCCGTGCTTACAGTTCATACTCGCTTTAGGCTCTATTCTTGCTTAGTATACTCTAAGGTCCCACTGCTGGGCAAAGGCCTCCCCTTGCTGAAACCACACATCGCGGTCCTGTGTTACTTCCAATTACTCGTATTTATGTTTTACAAACATTTCTGAAAATTTTAGCCCCTTCCCCAAATACAAATCCTGGCTCGGGGCTGATATTATATTCAATAAAACAATAAGATTATCGTATTCAGTGTCTTTGACCAATTGTGATTTACTAAATTAAGATTGATTTCAATGCTGAAAGACAATGAGGATTTCACTTAAGACAGATGGTAAAGGCTTTCAAGTGGCAATTTTAATTATGATTAATTGTATATAATTGCCCATAAATATACAAAGGAAATGTTCTTTAGGACTTAGTTTCATGATGACTTTATGACAAGTAAATTATTAAAATCAGTACTTATTCTACGTCAGTTGATTAAAAAGAATATAAACTAAATAAAACTGTATTGATCCGTGATCATCGGGGATGTGGCGAAAACAGGAATGGAACTTAAAGCCGTCTTCTAGGAAGCGTTTCAGAACGTGCGATCATAGTGCGAAATTTCACTCGTTTATTAGAAAGAGACAGATCTACCTATATATATAGGAGAAAGAGAAAGAAAAATCTGGTTGCACCAATCAGGTGGCCCAGTGTAATTTTCGCATTACTCCGAAGCGTTTCGAAACACTTTCGTACAGCTGTCAGGTAACAGTTCGTTTACCCTCGGTTTAACTCGGGTCAATTTTTGAACGCTCTAGGGTGAAATTCGCATCACTCCGAGTGAAATTCACTTGTTTCTCAACGAAGCCCTAATAAACGGTTTTGAACGTTCTACGTACGAATGACTGCCATCTTACAATTTAAGGATTGTCGACGGCTATGATTGGTCAATGTACTGTCAAATATGTCTAGAAAGAAAAGCACTTTATTTCAAATACCACCAGGACATACAAAATCACAAACAATTAAAATTAACCATCAGTAAGATTATAATCGTTAAATAATATTTAGAAGAAAAAAATACAATATGGTGGTAAATAAAAATGGATTCAGCTCAGCTTAATGTTGCAGTAAGTGCAACAGCGCTAGTATTCTGTTGAACCCTGATTCAAAATTAAAGGTGGCGGTGGTGGTAATGATGATGACGGGCCAGTCAAAGTGATTATATTTTTATATCAGAATCGTTTATTCGCAGAATTACAAAGCCATACAAAGGTTTACATTGTATCAACGCATGCAAAAATAAATAATTAGAATTAAATTATAATGAACCATCTTATTTCGGTCCTGTCTAATATTCAATATTAACCAATGAGATATGCTAGTTCCGCCATTTCTATTCTACAGATAGTTGGTGGCACTGACAAAGCATGTCACAAAAAATCAAACATCTCGTTTCTCCATAGGTACGGCGATGTACCATAAATACCACTATATAAGACATTTATGATTTTGATACAGCTATTAGGCAGAGTCCTTTATATTTAAGTTGACTTCATGAAATGAACATCACGGATTCATGGAAATAACACCGGGTCAAATTGCAGTACTAGACCTGCCATTCACCTTTGTGTCTAAAATTCGGCGATGTACCATCCATACCACTATATAAGGTGATTTTAATTTATGCAGCCAAACTCATACTGGAGGCTTGGTAAGTGATAAGTAATACGGATCGATAACACTTTTTGCTAATTTCGCAAAATGAAATCTTGACGTCCCATAGTAATTGACTCAGGGCTGGGCTTGCGTTTGTAAGGAACACGAAAAGAATAATTTACGAATTTCACAAAAAGGGTTCCCCGACCTTGTTACTGAGCACTTACAGAGTCTTCAGTAAGAGTTTGGCTGCATAAATTAAAGTCACCTTATATACCGACATCGCTGGGACGGACGGACGCAAGGAAATGTAGGATTCATGCCGTGAAATGTTTTTTATACGAAATAAAATGGATAATGATCAACATCTTTTAACGTCAAATTGAATTGACACGGTTTGTGAAATAATCTTAGCATTTAGATGAGACTTGTTAAAGGCTTTGAACCTTTCATCCTTAAACTACGTTCATTCTCACCATAATTTAGTTGACTTAATTCAGTTATTTGCGTCTTCGCAGAATTCTTCATAGAGTAAAGTTTGTTCATAATATATTTACAAAATTAGAAATAAGATATAATGTAATTATTTTATTCTGAGAACAAAACAATGTACTCAATATAATAATAACGTAGCTAGTAGACAAAATACAATTAAAACGCCCAAAAAAAGATCAAAGCTTGATGCAAACTCAAGTCAAGTTTTATTATATTACACTAGTTTTTGAACGCTATTATTAATACGAATTATTGCTCATAAATATAAGGTAACTTTCGTTTATATAGTCAAATTCATACTGGAGGCTCGGTAAGTGGTCAATGACCCTATTAGCGAAATACGAAAAACATTCAGCTCCTAGAGACCGCGACCAAGCATGGGCGTCGGAAGACGAAAGTCTAGGGTGGGGCAACCTTACAAATATCAACGGGATTTATAGTTGAAAAATAAAAAAACGTACTTTTGTGCAGACAAAAGCTGCCAATCGGTCTTGCTTGTCTCTCATGTGTCCGCTGTATGTGTACTTTAGTCGCATTCCTTGACGCCCATGCGACCAAGCGACACCCAGCCAGCAACCCTCAGGCGACTCCTAGCTTACGAATCTATGCGACTCGAGTCTCCCGTCGCGAGGCGGGCGAACCATACTACGCTCGCTCAGTGTTCTTGCAGATGTAAAACTAGGCAGTTGTGTTCCAAGCATTATGTCGGACGTTTTACTACAATTAAAAAAAGATTTGTTCAGCAGTTATTGTAAGATGAAGAAGACAATTGTATATTAATTGTTTTATTCAGTGCCGTTCCAATTCCTTGCCAAATATTTTCTCTGACGATATTATCTTTATGCAGTTGGAGCCTAGTATCATATATAGGTGGGTTTTTAGATACTAATTCTTTTAATATCTTGTCCTCATTCGAAGAAAACCCCGCCATTTTGATGTTTTCTTAGCTGCGTCGCGCGACGAAACTGCTCCCAGCGCGACCGGTTCGCGTATAGGTATGGCTTTCCGTCTCCTGTACGTCTCCCAAGAAGAGACAAGCGAGCTACGGCTTTCTATGGGGATACCATTATTTTAGATTTAGATTTTATAATCTAAATAAATATAAGCTTGAATAGGGAAATTCAATATCCTCGACTAGAACAATTAATTACCAAATTTAATATAATTATAATTACCTACGTTATTTTTACATACATAGATACATATACTCACGCCTGTCTCCCAGAGGGGTAGGCAGAGACTACAGATTTCCATCTGCTACGATCCTGACACACCTCTTTTGCTTCTTCTACATCCATGCGAGCGACTTCAGCATTTGAAATGCGGACTCTACGCAAAATGCTCAAAATATCATGGACTATAAGGCTGTCCGAGATATCATGATATGGGTGACAGTTCGTAATTTTCCGTTTCACCTATACTACTCACACCATACTACATACACCCAGGCACAAAAGAAAATAATAGGTTTTAGAAATAATGTATATAGTTATTGCAAAACTACAATAAATAATGCCTCTATAAATCGGAACAAAAATTTACGTCAATAATGTGCATTTTAAGATTATTGTTTATTGGCTTGGGTGTTATCAAAGCGAAACAAATAAAAAAAAACTAAAATATTGGCTGGTTTCTTAGATATATTTTTTAAAATTTACTTTATAAAAAAAGCTTGAATTCAAAATATCACAGAAATGGTTCACTTTTGCATGAGGCATTATATAGTCGAATCGACTGCAAATGTTCTCTTCTACAACCCCTTCAAAGGAATGCATCAAATTACCAATCAACCTGTATATAATGAAGATAAAAGGAAAACTATCACAGCTAAGTAGGCTTTACATGTATACGAGTACAGGTCACGCCTAATTTTAGTCCCCTCTAAACACGACAATGTATGGGCCGTTCTTCTAAATGTATGGGCCTAGAAGTTTGACGCGATCTGTATCAGTAGACCAATTCAATTGTACCGGGCAACTACGGACACGCACTTGGCCGGTTTTTTTTCTTTTCGTATCCAGTTTCGTTGGAATTTTAAATCATTAATCAATGGAAGAAAACGCAAATATATCCATCAAAATATATTAAATCCAATCTCAATCTCACATTATAATAATCAATAACAATATTTATAAAGAACTCCGTGTAGGTACATTAAATTTGTTAATTTAAAAGTAAACAAGAAATCAATCATCAATTCATCACACAACAAAAACTAAATTCACTCTGTTTTCCTTAATAAATGAAGGGTATTTGTAAAAATAACTCTAAATTTACGAACAAACTACAACTACAATTCTGGAAATAATTCAAATACCTAATGTAAAAAAATCGTGTTTGCTGTCTTCAAAAATAAAACTATAGTGAAACGGATATTTCAAACTAATGCAAACATGAATAAATAGTTACTAAAACAAAAATCCATATCGAATTTTCGCTGAATACTTACAAAAATTTGAACAAAAATAATAATTATTTTATTTTAACAACAAGCACTTCATACAAAATATATGCAAATTTAAGGTATATTTCTCGATCGAGAAATCTATTTGCCGTTAAAAAATATTTCATACAGATAGTATGTAGCTATTTGATTTATCATTCACGCAATATCGTTCAAAAATGTTAATAGTTAAATGAAAACATGATAGTTTATAAAATTTCTTTTTTACAAGATCAGAGTTCCAAAAATCTACAAGTACATCGTTTTTCATAATTTTTGCTACAACACTAAAACTTTCTAAAACAAACTGCACTGTACCGCCAATGTGAGGACGCCAACATCATGAGCTACCTAAAATAACTTCATATTACTCTTTCAAAAGGTTGAATTTCAATAATAAGCAGCTTTAAATGCAGATGTAAGTGTAATACCCTCGAAATATTTTTATACTCATATATATTACCCACTTTCGTAATTTCTATATACTTCTTGGGTCTTTATATCTCTTTGATATCATTTCTTTCCCAAAAGATCTTCCAAGAGATCTTGGTTGCTCATGCTCGCGTCACCAAAAAGGTTAGTCCTCGATTCAACTCTTGACGACCTCCTTCCTGAAATAGATCTTTTTCGAGCTATAGGTACTACAGACTCACTCAAGACTTGATCTGTCAACATTTTGAAGTTGTTATTCAATTCTTCAAATGCCTCTTCTGGAATTTCTCCTTTGGCGTTAACGTATTCATTGATTTTATCCACAGCTTGTAGTTGTTGAACAAGCTTATCACTTTCAAACTTTGAGTCACTAAATTCTTTTATATGTCTGTCTATCACTTTGCTGCTCTTCTCTATATCTTGGATTATATCTTTACAGTATTTATCTATTGGTTTATTCGAAGACGATTTCTGTAAAGAACTGTTCTCTCTTTTTGGTTTCAATTCATCACAAGCTTTATAGCTGTTGAGAGCAACTGTAGTAACATTTTCTTCGACTGACATTTCGTCGTAGAATGACATTTGACGTCCTCTAGATTTTGGCCTTTCGATTTCCACAACTTCATTTATGGTTTCTTCATCAGCATCTTCGGTAGATGTTCTTCTTAGAGTAATAGACTTTCTCGTTGGTGCTGGTTCTTCATCGTTCTTTATTTTCTTAAGCAGTTCCTTTTTCATCATTTCAATTTTATTGTTAGATTCTTTATCAGTAGGATTATTAAGGTCAATTTCTTCGTTAAATATTGAGAGCTCAGCCATACCATCTTGCACAGTTTTTGCGATTTCGATCAAATCCTCTGAGCCTTTAGAACTCTTTCTGGTTTGCGTTGGTGTAGATTTACTTGTGCTCGATGAATTCAGGCGGTTTCTCACATAACGAGATTTCGGTTCCAAAGAAGATGAAGTCTCTTCATCGTGAGATAGAGCACTACTCAAACTTCGTGAATTTTCGCAGTATCTGCCAATATTTTGATCTCCCTATAAATAAAATAAAATAACGTTATTAAATGTTGAATTGCAATCTATTTACTATTCATAATGATAAAAAAACTCGTTGCTCGCGAGGATTCCGTTTCTCTCAATTCCGTGGTAGTCATTTCCTTAAATTCCTTTTTAGCGAATGTCAACGTCATACAGGGAACCTACAGTCCAAAATTTATGTTCGTAATTCCAGCCGTTTGGTCCAGGCGTTGATAGCTCAGTCAGTCAGACTAGGTGTTCTATTATACATTATATGTCGTGGGCATATTGTAGAATCGGGCAATATCGTGAAGAATGAAATAAAAAGTCTTTCAACATAAAGTACAACGTCGAGCAGAGCAAAGCGCAGCAAGGACTATCGTTTTAGGTTTAGATGTAAATAAATTTAAAGAGCCAAACGAAGTGGAGCGGAGCGAGGTGACCCCTGTAGTTTTAACAAAATTATAATACGCATAGGTAAATCATGTAGTTCCCAATTCTACGATGCGCCAACGGCTTACATATAGATTTTTAAAACAATGAACACTTACACTAGCGCGTTCATCGAACACGCTGCTCGCATGCTCGGAGACAGGTTTGGTCATTTTACTAATTGGTCGGTTTCCCACATTTGCAGAAGTCTTCGGAGGAGACTTCACACCACGGGAGGCTACGGTACTCAGCAACTTTTCTTTCATCTATAGTACAAATTTTTGGAGTATAGTATAGTATGCAGAAGAAAATGTAATTATCCAGTATTCCATCCATCCATCAGCCTGTTTCCTCCACTGCTGGACATAGGCCTTTCCAGGATTTCGCCACTCTTGACGGTCCTCCTGGAAGAAATGCCCATACTCACACACGCTGGGCAGGCGAGTTGGTGAGCGCGGTGCCGAAACCCTTGCACCAGTGACGCCGATGCCCGTCACTAGTCTGTTTTATATAAGGCCCGGCAATTGGGGATGGATATACCGCCATCCATCGGTCCCAGGCAATGGTGGGCCGCCTGGTTTTGCTTGAGAGCCCCCGAGTAACTTCGGGAGGATTTGCGAGTAAGATGGTGGTACCTCCACAGTCGAGCCCGGCATCAGCTCTACCACCTTGTGTCCAGTATTGTAGAAATATAAATAAAGCTGGTGGATGAGCACATGTTAATAATATTTTTTATATAGAGATTTGAGCATACAGAGAGAATAAATGATAGTAGAGTGAGGACAATTTATGTGATGCGCAAGTGAAAGGTAAAGATCGACCGGGCCGTATGCCGAAGGACGCATGCCAACAAAATGGGTAACTTATTGAAGAAGACAAGAAGAACTTGTACAAATGTGAACATATATATCAAGGTATATTGGACTTTGTAACTATCTCATGTAAAAATTAGATAAAATTAAATAAAATAAAAAACAAAAACTTAAATAATGGGGAGTGGGCATTTCTTCCAGGAGGACCGCCAAGAGTAGCAACATCCTGGAAAGGCCTATGTCCAGCAGTGGATGAAGTAGGCTGATGAATGGATGGAGGAACCTGTAGCAGCGTGCGGCCGTGCGATCAGACAGTCAGGGTATACTTACGAGGCTGAAGGCGGTGCTAAGAATATTTCAGCTTTGGACAATCAAAAAAAAGGGTATATCCTTCCGAAATTGCATACCTCTCTACACAAAAATATCTCACACAAAACATTTTTCAGTTCATTGAAATTTAAAAAAATATTATCGGATGCATAAAAAACAACTGTAGCTCAGTCAGTAGGACTCTCAATCTTGACACCCTGGTTCAAATCCCACCAGTCGAGCACGCACCTATGAGTTTATTAGAATTAATATGCGTAGTATTTGTACACCTACCACTTGCTGACGGTGAAGGGATACACTAAGTGAGATAAAACTGTATGTTCTAAAAGAGTATCCTTTCATCGATAATTTTAACCTGCCAACATTATTTATGCTGAAAGTTGTTATGTTGTTAACATTTTATTACACAATAATTGTATCGTAATAATGCTGTGTACGCCTGTAATTGATGGCAACACCAGATATAGGCCCTATGTTTACTTTCTTCTTTTTTTTTTGAATGTGTGTGTTGACATTGTTGGTGTACCTTTTTGTAATAAATAAATAAAGTACGGCGTTGTCAGGTTAAAATCGTTGGTAAAAAGAGAGTGTAACAAGTGTTGACTGATTTTCACTCTGAAACACCTCTGACACCCACACAAATCAAATCAAATAGTTTATTTTGTAAAATAGATACATAAAGTATACTTTCTACAGGTCAATTTTAATCTTTATAAAAACAATAGAATATTATGAAACAAATAATACTGGAAAAATACAGGTTGACTTTTATTATAATAACCTAACCCCGATAATTTACTATTTTGTAGAAGAATACAAACTGGTTATATTAACACCATTCAAATTCATATTCATTACAATTATTTTTTAAGTTGGAATGGAGCCCTTTGAAGATTTTCGTAAAATCCAAAGAAATCATGGTCACCCGAAGAGATAAGATAATTAGATCGCGCGAAGTTATTTTTATTATTGATCCCACTATTTTTGACTATTTTAAACTTTTTCCGTATGGGAATGGCTAGGATAACCATAAATTTTATTTCCAAGTTATATTTTTTATTAATATTTTGACTTTTAGTTTAAATTGTTTTTACATTTAAAATGTGTTGTACTAACGTTTCTTAATAGCCTCTAAAATTATCGGGGTTTGTTTGAAAGTCACTCTGTATACACGGGGATATATGTTTTTAAATTTAAATATCTGACACGTTTTCTCTGATAGATTTCTCAAAATCGACTTACAAGAAAACCCACAAAAAGTAGTACTATAAAGTCTTATGTATTTGGGTAACTGACTTCCAGCACTGACCTCAATGATGGTAGACAGCTTATCGGCATTAGTGATCGCGAGGTCCAGGTCATGCCGCGTGTCCTTGTGCTTGTTTATCTCGTTCTGCAGCTGATGCCTGAAGTTTTTGGCTTCGAGCGCGATCCGCCGCTGCAGGGTGCTGATGGTATCGTTCTGCTGTTGGACCCTTAGTGACAGCTCTGACACCTGGGCTTGGAGCTTCTCACGTTCCGGCAGGCTCCTGAAATAAACTCTACGCTTTACACGGGAGCCAGATACATGAGGATATAATAAGAGGGCAATGAAGACCAGACTAAAGGCATCACTAAATAGAAACACATTGTCACGACACGAATCCTCGAGGGGGTGTCAGTGTCGCAGGTGAGCGGAGTATGGAATTTGAAATGCAAGAAACAGTCCACACACGTAAGCCCACGTTTCTTAGACGATTATTACGTCCCAGAGTTGCGAGTCCTTACAAATTAAAATGCCTAAAAAGGTTATATATAGGTATAGGTCCATCCATCCATCCATCAGCCTGTTTCGTCCACTGCTGGACATAGGCCTTTCCAGGATTTCGCCACTCTTGGCGGTCCTTCTGGAAGAAATGCCCATACTCACACACGCTGGGCAGGCGGGTTGGTGAGCGCGGTGCCGAAACCCTTGCACCAGTGACGCTGCTGCCCATCACCATTCTGATTTATATAAGATATACCGCCATCCATCGATCCCAGGCAATGGTGGGCCGCCTGGCTTTTTTGCCTGAGAGCTGTCCTCTTACTCTCCCTCGAATAACTTCGGGAGGATTTCCGAGTAAGATGGTGGTACCTCCACAGTCGAGCTCGGCATTAGCTCTACCACCTATAAATACGTTTTATTATTTGAGTATAATGTTAACGAACAAACTACATTTTATTTATTTATTTTTTATTGGTCTGCCAACAGAAATTTCTCTTACAAAAGTATATAAGGTGACTTTTATTTATACTGCCAAACTCATAGTACAAGTACTATTTCGTCTATGGTAACACGGATCGATAACACTTTTTGCTAATTTCACAAAATAAAATCTTAATGTCCCATGGTAATTGACTCGAGGCTGGGGTTGCGTTTGTAAGGAACACGAAAAGAATAATTTACGAATTTCACAAAAAAAGGGTCAACGAACCTTGTTACTGAGCACGTTTACCGAGTGTACAGTAAGAATCTGGCTGTATAAATTAAAGTCACCTTATACCGGGTGTAAATATAGAGTGCGACCATTAAATGAAACCACATATTCTACCGACCCTACTGAACCACTTTTCCCAACAGTCATACCCGCGGACAGCCTTAGTTTAGGAAATAATTGAGTTCCAAACAAAAACGCGTGAACCCTAACGCACCGACATACGGGCGAGGTTAGAGAGAGCGTTGACCTCAAACAGCTGCAGGTTTCACGGACCGAAACGGAAACGACCGACCGGACTCGTGGGTATGTAAAACAAACAATAAAAAATAAGAAATAAAACTTAAAATAAAAAAATGAAAAAACTTTCGCAAGAAAAGGAAATTATTTGCAACGATATTACGCAACATATTAGATATTATCTAAGAGAGATTGCAAAAATATCCACTTGACATTTTTAACGAGGTTGTTACGATGTCAACCTCTCCTCTCCACCACAAAGGGAGAAAAGTTGACAATTCGGTATCCCTACCTAGGAACGACAAATTGTATCCTAGCTAGTAACTGTGGACACCCGGTAGCGTTTCTGATTATCTTATATAAAAGATGACTTTAATTTATGCAGTCAAACTCATACTGGAGGCTTGGTAAGTGATCAGTAACACGGATGGATAAACTTTTTGCTAATTTCGCAAAATAAAATCTTGAAGTCCCATAGTAATTGCCTCGCGACTGGGCTTGCGTTTGAAAGGAACACTAAAAGAATAATCTACGAATTTTACAAAAAGGGTCATCCAACCTGTTACTGGGCACTTATTGAGCCTCCAGTAAGAATTTGGCTGCATAAATTAAAGCCACCTTATATAAGAAATTGGTCAAGGATCTATCGCCGTTGTTCAGGAGAAACAAAGTACAAGGTGTCTCAAAAGAAAGTTCACATTTAAAAAAACGATAAACCAAAAAAGTAAGGAGTTTATTGAAAAAATGTTTATTTTATATTAAAATACACACTTTGGGGATTTATTTCTTAAAAATTACGTCGTCCAAATGTAAACCGTTGCGTTCACGGCATTCATTTAATCGAGCACTAAAATTTCCTATGACGGCTCGGCAGGTATTCTCCGTGATGGATGCCATTTCATGACGGATATTTTCTTTTAATTCTACCAGGGAAGTCGGTTTGTTGGCGTAAACTTTAGATTTGACGTAACCCCACAGGAAAAAGTCCATAGGGGTTAAATCGGGACTTCGTGGAGGCCAATTTATGTCACCTCTCCTGGAGATCAATTTGCCAGGAAAAATTTCACGTACTCGTGGTAGAGACCTGTTGGAGGTGTGTGAAGTTGCTCCGTCCTGCTGGAACCATGTTCTTTGGTTATAACCAGGAAAGTTTTGCAGTTCAGACACGAAGAAGTCGTCTAACATCTCCACATACCGCTCGGAATTCACAGTTACTGTGCGTCCCCTTTCATCGTCAAAAAAGAAAGGGCCGATAATTCCTCGCGCCGACATCGCAGCCCATACGGTCACTTTAGGCGAATTTAGGGGCTTCTGGTGTTTCTGTTTGGGATTGGTTGCACTCCAGTAGCGGCAATTTTGCTTGTTTACATGCCCATTAAGATGAAAATGAGCTTCATCCGAAAACAAGATGTTGGTAAACGTTGGAAAGCGCTCAATCACCTGGTTTATGAAGTCAAGCCTCTGCCCAGCATCCCCAGGCTTTAATTCTTGCACCAACTGAATTTTGTAGGGCGCAGCTTTAAATCTTTGTGTAAAATCCGGAACAATGATGATCTGTGCACGTTTACAGCAACAGAAGGCTTCCGAATCGAAATTTCGATAACTTACGAAAAACCAGTTTTAACATCCAATCAACACGACTTTCGTAATACGATGTTTAAAACTTCAAATTTGGCTAGCTACATCGATTACCTACAAAGGGCTGTTGAGAGTAATAAGCAAGTAGATGTTATCTATACAGACACCAGTAAAGCCTTCGATATAATTAGACCCTAATTTACTCTTGTCTATGTTATCAGGCCTTGGAATAGATGGAATCATGCTGGAAAGGTTTTTTTTTATATTTGTCTAGGAGAAACTCAGATCATTAATTAATTTATTAATTCATTAAACAATATACATTGCATTTGAATAAATCACGAAAACTAAAACCTTAATGCTAGCTACAATAATTAAAATTTACTAGAATACAAATTACTACATTAGAAAAACTAGTTAATACAAAAAATTATATGTCAGAAAATCTATAACAATATATATTCAAAAATTAAATTTATATCACTGCGGTATAGAAAATCAGAAAAGTAAATCTGGACGTGAGGAGCTCTGAACCGGGAGCTCTTCACGTCCAGATTTACTTTTCTGATTTTCTATACCGCAGTGATATAAATTTAAATTGTTATCTCCTTGCGATGGATAAATCGCCAAGTGTTTAAAAATATAGAAATTTATTTCTATCATAAGTCATCCATTTATTAATGACTAAAAAGCAAAAAGTAGTGAGTTATGGGTACGAATCTGAGCCTTTCTGGGCCGCTTCTGCAGTGGCTGTCTAAGCTGTTTCGATGCTTAAAAAACGATTACCTTCAGCGCTGAAGATTAAAAAATATGCAATTATTCATAGTAAATCTGACCAAGATCTACATCAAGAGGATCTTATCTACTAGAAATAATTACAAATGGTCCATTTTCAACAAACATGCAAACAAATCACTTTCACTGGTAAACACTCAGCTTTCAGAGTTAAACTATAAAATCGACTCATCATTCTTAGAAGTTATGGTATCAATTTTAGATCTAAGAGTTATTATTGATAGCCAAATTATCTTTCGTTCCTCATATACACCTAATTCTAAAAAAGCTTTCAAAATGCTATGTTTTTTGTGGTGCAACTGCAAAAATTTAAAATCTATCACTCCTCTAAAGATCATTTACTTCTCCCTAGTACGCTGGAGTACTGCTGCAGTATTTAGAACCCTCACTAAAGATGTCACATAGACAGAATGGAGAGAATACAGGAAGGTTTCCGGTCTTTTTGACTATTCACCAGAGAGAACACAGTTCAGTTTTAACTTCGTACGAAGATCGATACTTTAATAAGTACAGGGTGTCTCAAAAGAAAGTTTACATTTGTTTTGCTTATTGCGTGAACGCAACTATTCCGAGGGGCGCGGGGGGTATGTCATTCGGTAGCCTAGCTTTTGGGAATTTAGTCGCTATGGAGCGTTTCTCGGGAGCGGACCGTGAGTTGTGCGTACGCGAGTTTTACAAAAACGGTAATTCAGCGACTGTAGCACGTGGAAAATTCTGCAATATTCGTGATATTCGTCATTTAAAGGATGCGCCAAGCCCTCAACTCATTGGAAAATGGGTAAAGAAGTTTGAAGAAACCGGTTCAACGCTGGAAAAATCTAAATCCGGGCGTCCAAGATCTTCGAGAACGGTCGAAAATGTCGACAGTGTTACTCAGTCTGTTCGTGACGACCCGGACCTTTCGATTCGGAAGCGTTCTGTTGCTGTAAACGTGCACAGATCATCATTGTTCCGGATTTTACACAAAGATTTAAAGCTGCACCCCTACAAAATTCAGTTGGTGCAAGAATTAAAGCCTGAGGATGCTGGGCAGAGGCTTGACTTCATAAACCAGGTGATTGAGCGCTTTCCAACGTTTACCAACATCTTGTTTTCGGATGAAGCTCATTTTCATCTTAATGGGCATGTAAACAAGCAAAATTGCCGCTACTGGAGTGCAACCAATCCCAAACAGAAACACCAGAAGCCCCTAAATTCGCCTAAAGTGACCGTAAGGGCTGCGATGTCGGCGCGAGGAATTATCGGCCCTTTCTTTTTTGACGATGAAAGGGGACGCACAGTAACTGTGAATAAATTTGGAAATGAAAAGCGACGTCTGTTTATGTGTATAACTTTTGGTATAGTTTCAATTTTACTACGTTTAGACTATATGTAATACTAGAAAGCTTTAATATCGTTGCAAGAAATTGATGGTTCGTCAGATACTAAATATTTTTGTAACACTCCTCGATGGTTCTATACTATAGAAATTAGAGTCTATAACATCTGGCTCTAGCTTCGATGAAGTCATACTGAACTAAAGGATTTTTATAATTTTGTTATCTAATTCGATACTTCTCATTGTCATTAATCATTTTCGATACATGAAAAATATACCAATGCGAATATTGGTTACGCTTGCAATTGGACATCGGAACATGTTGTGTATGATCTGTTTTTAGAATTTCGTAAAACTTGTCGATTATTTACGGATATACAAGAACTTAGAGTGTCATTCCACTTCACTGATTCTAAGTCATTATTTATTTTGCTCTAGTTAGCTCGGTGGAAATTGTTTTTTGCAGAAAGGTTGTAACTGGAAAATCAATAAGTATATAAAGGGGGGTATGTAGCTACATTACATAGAGGTTTGGCAGAAGTAGTCATTAAGCAAGTAGAATCGGACATAATTAACTCAAGGAATCTACCATTGCTTTTTTAATATTATTAAATTATTTGAGATTATTTAATGAAAGAAAATCCACAAAACAGTTATCTAAGGTAGAGCCAGATGAGACAGGGGTATTTTTGGTTTAGGGTTTTGGCTGATATGTAACTTGAATCCATTGTAAACTATTTTATTCATCAGAGACAAAGCATTACTGATACAATTGAGCTGGTGGGTCAAACGATTTTTTGACAAACTAGTTTTGGGCTGTCATAAAATAATAACAATAAAGACTATAGATTCAAGTAGCTATCAAGAATATTTCGTTTTAAAATCGAAGGATATTAATTTTTCTGCGCAACTGTAAGAAGACCCGCAGTTTATATTCCAAAGTAAATAAAGACTTCGTCGTGAGAATACATTGGTGTTGCGAGTGTGGAAACAAAATAAATTTGAAATTTGCTGCTCATTAAATAATTCACAAACAAAAGACGAAGTTCGGGAAGGTCTTTCGTGCCGTAGGAAAATACCGTTATTTGAACTCGGTCTTAGACACTCTGGATTTGAATTCAATTGCATACTCCTTACTTACAGGCATAAAAACTAAGTCAGAATACAGCAACATCCTACGTTTTCTGTACATACTAACTAGTAGTTCGCCCCCAACTTTGAACTCGCGCTCGCCCGATTCGCGCTTAACCGATTTGGCTCATGTTCGAACTTAAAAAATATTTTTGTCTTATTTACTCGCCTGCCAAGTTTCATAACATTCCGATCAACGAAACTCGAGTTATCGTCGAACAAACATTCATACATACATACAAATGCCGGATTGTTCCAGTAGACTCGGAGAACTCGCTCGCATAAAATAATATTATTTGTGTCTGGTAAATTTATTATTTATTACAAATATAGATTTTTATAGATATCGTGGTATGCTGTGCGATCTTTTTTTGGACAAAATTTCAAGATGCTGGTCCACAAAAATCACTTTTAATTCAGTATGTACCAAAATACAGTTTTAAAAGTACTATGGAGTTGACGTACGTATTGTATAAACTTTTTATTTTGTTCAAAACTTTTCAATAATTCAGCAGTAAATTGAAAAATAAGAACTCTGTTTCTGTTAAAATGACGGAGATCGCTTCGCTCCGCTCTGTTTCTCTCGGCCGGCTCCCGAATATAATTACCATAGCAACCCAACACGCTACTCTTCGCTCCGCTGCGCTTGCTTCTTTCCTAAATTTCCTTACCTCGACTTAAAAAAACACAAAGAATAATCACCCTAATCACACTATCACACTAATCACACTAATATTATAAATGCGAAAGTTTGTGCGTGTGTGTGTGGGTGTGTGTATGTTTGTTACTCTCTCACGCTGAAAGGGCTGGTCGGATTTAGATGAAATTTGGAATGGATATAGCTTATACCCTAACTTAACACATAGGATACTTTTTATCCCGGAAAAAAGCATGTTGTTAAACCGAATACACGCGGGCATAATATAATGATTTGTTCAGATATTGTCATACAAGCTGACGTCACAACGTGACGAGCTGAATATTCGTAACAAACAAGTCATTAATATCACAAAATTCAATATTATACGTCAACGTACATTACTTCGGTTCTTCGAGCCGGATCAAAATAACGTACGTACAATATTAATTAATAGGATTTGATCAATGACCTTCTACACAAGAATCTCATTGGACTTGATCAATTAATGAGTACGCGGCGACTAATCGTGAACTGAACTTTTATTGTAAAATAAGGTGCAACGCCGCGGTCGCGCA
Organism: Ypsolopha scabrella; assembly: GCA_910592155.1. Lineage (NCBI taxonomy): Eukaryota > Metazoa > Arthropoda > Insecta > Lepidoptera > Ypsolophidae > Ypsolopha > Ypsolopha scabrella. The sequence goes on from OU342964.1 coordinate 2,331,999, forward strand.
AGAAAAAAAAAACAAAATTATTTATTTTCCAAAAAAAAAATCCATTTAAATGAGTTGCAATAGAAAGAGAGAAAAGATAGTTTTTATAACATTTTACGAAAAATTTGTTATTCTTGTGGCCCCAGACTAAGCGAGCTTGCCTCGTGGGTACCAATTTACGCATTTATTTCATACTTTTTATTTAATCAGTGAAGCTTGCTAAGAGTATGTACATGCACGTACTGGCTGACCCGTACACATTTGAAGTTTGTTTTTTTACCGTTTATTTATACTAATAATTTATTAAAAAGGTCGGTCTGTACATTTAATATTTTCGTAAAATTTTAAATGAAATGAAATGGGTTATTGGTAATTTTCTAAGACAAAAACCACAACTTTTAGAGTTTTTGCTTGTCTGTCTGTCTGTATGTTTTGTTTTAACTCGATAACCACTCAACGGAATTGGATGCGGTTTTTTTTATAACAACTGTATACATGCTTGAAAAAAAAATGAAAAAAAAAAAAAACAAAGTATTATCAATTTCCGCAAGTTGCTTTAAAACGCATTTATTTCATTTATTTAATAATTATTATTATGTGTATTTTGCACCGAGATTCTGTTTCACCGCCCCAAAGCTGCGGCGATTCCCATGGTAATGAGTTGTGATATTGAAAAACCGTTACATCAGTAATCTTATCAGTAGACACACGAGTACGATACCGAGCATATATCGAGGTCATGCTCCGGGAGATAATCCTCTTTACTAAATCGCTAACTCCGCGTAAGCCCTTTAATAACTAATTGCCAATTTCGAATTTTAATCTTAACAACATACTTAGTACTTACTTTATTTAGAAACAATGATTCCAAATTGTAGAGGTCATAATGTTCTCATATAAACTGTGGCGTTACACCGTTGAGGAACGTAGTAAATTCATCGGATGGGGCTCTCCCTCTATTTCAAAAGCTCAACAAACGTTTTACTAGTTTATTTTTAATAAAGCACTACGTAATTTACGTATGTACAAACTCTAATATGTCACCCTACCCATGCTACAACCAGTTCTAAAATTGGACGATACCTTCTTTTTTTTTAATTTTGCATTAACATCTCCATGATTACATTTTCGTTTGTTTTTTTTTTTTTATTTAAACTAAATTAGTACTTTAGTAGGTATCAAATTAATTAAATAAAAAACTAATAGATTCTGTAATAATAAATGTTAGGATCCTTCTGAGTGCTCGCAGCCCTCTTGGGTCGGGGGCCCCTCCGGTCGGGGGCCCCTGGCATTTTGATCTTTCTGCCACCTTACTCTTACGCCACTGCATATCAACTTCCAAAATAATTATGACTGAGCAAATAACTTCACGTACCTACCAAGACTTTCTTCAAAAAAATGTGTAAAAATGTGTGTTGTACCAAAGCCCATACAATCTTTTTCATAAAGAGCCGCATTTATATCAGGCGGTTAAAAGTCAAAAACTAGTAAACTTGAAAAATCTGCTGTTCCATAGAAAAGGTATTATACTATCTGACCGAAACGAATCGAACAGTTATTAATAAAGTGTATCCAAACTATAAAATATCAATTAGTAAGTAACTCAAGTAAACAAACGTTTCGAGCGTGCTTACACCACAAGCAAGACTACCGACTGCTCTACCATCCTTGACTGTTAAATTTTCCACCATACCTGTACACCTAATTTTGTAACTACTTGATACACCAGCCCGTAATTTACCAAACGTCTAACTAATTTTCACGATTTCAGGATGGGTTCATAGTAAACGTTGATTGTATCACCAGTTTTCTGTTCTGGCTTTTAGCGACTAAAATCCTACTTTCGTTGCTTAGAGTATAGTGGGTGCCACATCGGTACCTGTCTTTGCTTAGCTCCAGTAGGTGGTGATGCTCATCTCTCAACTGCTGCAGTTGCAAGTCCCGCTCCTTGAGCTTCTGGGAGACGTCCTTGAACTGCAGCTTTAGCTGCTTGTACCTGGTCTGCTGCACCCGCATCTCCTCATTGTGGGAGTTCAGGACTTGGGGCAGCTCTGCGTTAGAGTTCTCGTATCTGCGGGGTGATGGTCAATGTGATGGAGTTATTTGCAGATGGAGTCTTGGTTGCACATCTCGGAGGTACGATAAGGGGATGCGCAGACGCAGGTGACAGCTACCTTCACGCGCGCCCTCTATAGTAGCCTAAAATGTACTAGACCCAGACTGCGGGACGGACACACGGACATACACAGTATGGTTTTTTTAAGCATGCAATAGAAGTTCATTTCATAGATAATAAAGAACAAAGAGAAATTGCAAAATGGAAATTTTATAAAATAATAGCACTTTCGCACACATTTGGTGAGCTCAGTTCTAAAACTAAACGGCGAAGCACCCAACTGTCAGGCAGTTTTTATTTATACTGGTACGGCGTGTAGCTTTTGCCTTTGTTTTCAACTTCAGAGTGTACATGGAATTTTGTGACTTGTTTTTATATAAATTACCTTGCAATTTTATATCTACTAGTTAAGCCAATAGTTATAAGCTCTTTATGTACCTAATTTTATAAAATAAATTCATTCATTTATTCATCTATCGAAAGTACTCCACTAGATAGACGAAATTTCCAGTTTAATAGACGAAATTTTCATTTCTCAGGTGTGCCAACAAAGACCATGATAATTCAAATACATAAAGGACCTCCTTTTTTTAGTCATATAGACTATCTTTTTACGTGGTAGAGCGTGGTGGCGTTACTCGCAAATCCTTCCGAAGTTATTCGGGGAAGAGTAAGAGAACAGCTCTCAGGCAAAACCAGGCGGCCCACCATTGCCTGGGCCCGACGGATGGCGGCATATCCATCCTCAATTGCCGGGCATTATATAAAACAGACTAGTGACGGGCAGCGGCGTCACTAGGGTGAAGGTTTCAGCACCGCGCTCACCAACCCGCCTGCCCAGCGTGTGTGAGTATGGGCACTTCTTCCAAAAGTGGCGAAATCCTGGAAAGCCCTATGTCCAACAGTGGACGAAACAGGCTGATGGATGGAAAGGGCTTTCGCCGGGTATAACTTTTACATCTCTCTACGTTAAAACAGCAATGTACCGCGCTGGGCCGAGGCTGGGTTCATAGGTCATTTCTGTCTTTGTCGTGAAAGTACAATTGAAATCGTTAGGTACATTGAAAGGATTATACGTTCTCTCAGTTTCATTATCCTGGCCACGGACCACACTTTACATAATTTATAATCTGACCAACTTCGATTTTGGCCGCTATCTTAAATTGTATTTATTTTACAAAGAATATCCACTTATCGCATTTGGTTTCAATGTTTTACTGAAAAATACTTAAAATTCCCCAAACTTTAAAGAGAACAAAAATTTTTAATGTACAACGGCGTATTATTCATGTTCGTTCGACTTTTCTCTAGTTAACTGAATGAATTTAAGTCCATTTAATTTTTAAAGTATAATTAAAACTTTGTGAATTTAGAATTGCTTTAAGCTATATATTTTATAATTTTTAGGGCTCCATACATAAAAATGAAATAACGAAACTCTTATAGAATGACTTTGTTGTTCGTCTGTCGAGACCCCTTTCCTCGAGTCCCGTGTGCGAGATACCCTACGGCTCCCCATCTGTCGCGAATGGCCATTATCATGAAACATGACATAAGAAATTTACGACAACTGACCAAACTCCAGTAGTTTCTGAAGTGGACATTTCTTTATTCGCATCTCGTATGGTGGGCATAAATGAAACCATCAATAAATACAATGCCTATTCCATCCATCTATCCATCAGCCTGTTTCGTCCACTGCTGGACATAGGCCTTTCCAGGATTTCGCCACTCTTGGCGGTCCTCCTGGAAGAAATGCTCATACTCACACACGTTGGGCGGGCGGGTTGGTGAGCGCGGTGCCGAAACCCTTGCACCAGTGACGCCGCTGCCCGTCACCAGTCTGTTTTATATAAATCCTTGTAAATGGGGATGGATGTACCGCCATCCATCAGTCCCAGGCAATGGTGGGCCGCCTGGTTTTGCCTGAGAGCTGTTCTCTTACTCTCCCCCGAATAACTTCGGGAGGATGTGCGAGTAAGTTTTTTGCCTATTCATCATTTCTTATTTATTAATTATTGTTCAGGATAAGTTAATCCAATGCGTCGTTATTGAATTGTTTCCATTATTGTATTGTTAAATCATGTGTATCTATGACACAAACCGCAGCTTTATTTTGTTTTTTTTTTAATCTGACGGTCTGCTCTCAAACTGTATGAACCTACCTAAACTTAAGTGTTCATTATAATCGTAACTAGGTAGAGTCCCCCCTCCCCAGAGTACAGTCTGACCCCCACGCCCCCCCAGAAATATGGCTGTCATTGATGTAACAAGATCTCATTAATCTCTCTTAATTATCTCTTTTATCTTATTACAATCACATAATCAAGATCAGATTGTACTTGTTGCTGGCTTCGTGACTTGGAGCCAGGGGCCGGCCCCCTAGCTATAAATCCTAGCTACGCCACTGGTGTTATTCGAACTCCTCGAAATATGAAATAAAACATGTAAATTGAATACGTAGAGAAACAAAGTGTGGGCGAAATAAGTTGAGAGACGAAGTGTGGGCGAAATCCAACAATCCCTAATCTCAACCCCATTACCCGGAACCCTATTTAAACAAGAATAGAATCAGACCTTTGTAAGGCGATTTCATGCTTTTTTTGCAGAGCCCGAAGAACGCGGTTTTCGTTACTCAGCTCCTGAAACAAGCAAAGTATTTCGATTGTATGGAATCAACAAATTATTGTTTGGAATCAATTGAATTATCGTCAATTATAACCCCGAAGATACATCAGAGGTGTTTCCAAGAACAAACCCTCATTTCACCGACGATGTTACATACTTTGGACACAAACATATGCTTTTGCAGGTTTACCTCAATGAGGATTTATATTATTTACTAGCCTTTGCCCGCGGCTTCGCTCGCATGGAAGTGTCTTTCAATCGTTGAGTAGTATGGACAGTTTTCGGCTTGGCGGTTATTTTATGAACATCCCTTATAGCCTACTAGCCTTTCGCCCGCGTTTATTTAATCTCTAGCCCGTTTTCGGATTGGCCGCTGTTTTACTACGATGATAGTAAAAGAAACCGCATCCAAATACATTGAGTGGTTCTCGAGTTAAAACGGAACATATATACAGACAGAAAAAACCGGACAAGTGCGAGTTGGACTTACCCACCGAGGGTCCCGTGCAAATTATTAAAAGTAAAAAAAATCTACAATAAGATTTGGTCACCTGTACAATTATGACCGCGTATACCGTTGTTTAACCTCGGTGATTTTTTATGATTTAATTACAAATGTATAGTTTTAAGATTTTTTCCTATACTTTTAATATTAGACGGTATTACTTGCCAAATTTCTTAGTTCTAGGTCAACGGGAAATACCCTGTGAATTTTGATTCCCTTGAGAGTGTCAAAATACACGTTTATTGCGGCATAAACGGCCGAATCTTTTTGGTTTTTTCACAGCTTCAAGGGACCGTATACTTCGAGTATATGGTTTTAATTTTAAGTCGATACTTGTTTCCCCACGCGTTCCAGAGATAGAGAGTCTTGGCAGACAGACGGACGGTCAGACGGACAACGAAGTGATCCTATAAGGGTTCCGTTTTTTCCTTTTGAGGTACGAAACCCTAAAAAAACTGGTTTTGCCCTCAGTACAATACTAAAACCCATTTCTTTTAAAATTTCGCAAAAATATTCAACGTACAGACATAACTTTTTTAGGGTTCTGTAGTCGACAAGGAACCCTTAAATAGTTTCGCCATGTCCGTCTGTCCGCGGCTTAGCTACTAGAAAGCTAGAGTTTCTAGAGTACTAGAAAGCTGTAATTTGGTATGGGTATACATATCAATTACGCCAACAAAATGGTAAAAATTATAGGATTAATGGGAGATCAATATAATACCATACACTTAAATAGGGGATGAAATTTTTTTTCTCGTCTATCCCATAGTGTGGGGTATCGTTGGATAGGTCGTTCAAAAACATTATGGGTGTGTGAAAACCATTTTTCGATTAAGGGATCCGTTGGCGAAATATTAAGCTTTAAAGTGCTAATTTTTGTTAGAGTCAAGTGTCCCCCCCCCCCCCCTACCGGCTAGACGGTTGTTTATGTATGTGTGGAAAAATTCACAGAAGTAGTACATTTAATGAAGTCAAGTTAAACTATCACAGCTAAGTAGGCTTTACAGGTTTACGAGTACAGGTCGCGCGAAACTTAAATAGTCCCCTCTAAAGACGACAATGTATGGGCCGTTCTTCTAAATGTATGGGACTAGAAGTTTGGCGCGATCTGTATTAGTAGACCAACTTATAAAATGTACCGGGCAACTACGGAACCCTACACTGCGCTTGGCCCGACACGCACTTGGCCGGTTTTACTACTTTATCATTAGTATATATTAGCTCGGTGTTACTTCAACGTGCAGGATGTGGTTCGTAAGCAAATAATATGCACATCAATTTCGAAAACTCATTGTGCATGCTGGACCGGCAAGATTCAAACTCGGGTCTCAACTACATCCCATGGGCTTTCTGGGGCGATTGACTCCTGAGCATACGCTTTTTGAAGCGATCGACTCCCAGACATGCACTTTCTGGGGCGATCGACTCCCGAACATGCGCTTTCTGGGGCGATCGACCCCCGGACACGCGCTTTCTGGGGCGATCGACTCCCAAACATTCGCTTTCTGGGGCGATCGACCCCGGACCCATTTAATTTACACAATACATATAGTGTATAAAGCGCACAATCGTTAGGTTGGAAAACATCCCGCGTGTCGGCGCGCACTACCGTTCTAGCAAACTTATTTATGTCAAACCGCCTGTGCTAAGCGTGATCTCAATCCGAACGGCTGCATTACACACCCCACACGTAGTTTTCGTAATGCAGGCTTTACCAGATGTGCAATTGAGTAAGACAATGGTATTCAAATTCGATTGTCATATGGCTATTCGGCTAAGCAAATAAGCCCGTTTGACAAATGAAATCGTACGTTTTTAGTTGTGAACAACAAAATAAGACAATTGTATTCATTTCACAGCCAAAAATGTACGATTTCAACTGTCAAACGGGCTAATTTGCTTAACCTAATAGCCATGACAGTCAATTTGAATACCATTGGCTTACACAATTGCACCTCAGATTTGATATATCGCCACTGGACTAACTTGCCTTATCCTAAACTTTTGCATATGCCGATTGCCGTATAAAACAATTTCTTGTAGGTAGGTATACCTAATGTTTTCTTGTTGTTTCCTCTTATAAGCTCCAATATATTATTTATCCACATGGGATTAAGCTTGTAATAATATTATCGAGCAGGAAAACAAAAGGAAACCAATTTCACAAAGAATATCAAGAAATAATACGGGTAAAACAAAAACATGTGCTTATTTGCAGAGGTAATTATTTAGAGGTAGGTACACTATAATTGAACCGCTGATCTAAAAACTAACAGCCAGAGGAGCAAAACAAAACTATTGCAAAAATAAAAAGAACAATTCCAGTTTTTTTTTACATGTTATTTGTTAGGTTTCATTAAAACTGAAAACCATGTTCTAACTTTTTTTATTTTGCTTTCTTGTAGTATTTAAAGTCAATGCTATAGAATAGTTTGCATTTCCACATCATTAAAAAAAAACCTGTTTCTTTTTATTTCTCTGTTGTTTTTCGGGCATTTACAAAGTCACTACCTATTTGGCTGAAATGTAAAATTTTGATCTAGGTACAATTTAAGGCAAGAAAACAACTTTGTATGTAAATCTGTTCAGCTTGATATCTTTAAAACAAAATTAATATACAAAATTTTGGCAAAATGGTACCCTTTAAAATATCAGTACCAAATGATATAGGTCTTAATACTTTGGTCTATAACGAAAAACAGCAGAGAAACTGGTTATCAAATTTTGTACAAAAACGGTGGGTGTGCCTATGCGCCTTAACTCGTTTTCGAAAAAGCGTTTGTGATTATGGGCATTTCTTCCAGTAAGGCCACCACGTAGTCATCTTGGAAAGATCTATATCCAGTAGTGGACGAACCAGGCTGGTTGGTAGATGGATAACTAAATTCGTCAATATAACAGCTATAGACTTTCACACTAATCCTATCCGGAAAGGGTCACATTCTGATGCTACATATCCACAGTGTAAGTATATAAAACTTCTTAGGTACCTGCAAATGGTAATGAGCGTCTGCCAACTGATTCTGCAGCTGCTTCACTCGATGAGTCTTCGCCGACAGTACCCTCTGAGTGACGTATTTGTCAGTCGCCTTGCTACTCAATGTTTGGCTCGACATTTCCAAATGTAACGGAGCCAATTTCTTACGTTTCTGCAACAAGCTTAGCCGGGAGTTGCTGCTATATACCGTTTCTAAGCTTTCTTTTCTGAAATAGACACACATTTTATATGACACTGTACGAAATTGGTTTTCTAAATGGTTTTGGCAAACTGCGGTGAAGTTACATGACATAAATATTATCACGTATAATCAAAATAACATATTTGTTTCTAAGCTACACATTACCTATATACTCAGTTTCTAGATGTACGTAGAATATAGGAAAATAACCTTAGAAGATCCCTCCGTTTATCCTGGGATACCAAACTCAGAACTGACATTTTCTATAATGGGTCTAAAGCCATTTTTCTCTTGATAAAGTAGAAAACAGATGGCTTAAAAATAGCCGCTTTTCTTATAAAAATATGGTTTTCAATTGACAGTTCGTTGTCGTGGGTCTCGTTGCCATAGAAACCGATAATCAAATCAATATTTTGAAATCCGATTGTGTCATTACATTACATTAATTATATTGGCCTGATGCTTGAGCCATAGAGCTTTAAACTTTGTTGTTACAACCTCCTTCGTTTAAGGGGGTAACTTTTTACCTCGGTACAAAATTCACATCATAATATTGTTTTCCTTACTTTTGAATAAAAATTATTCATTATACATATGTGTTTTAAAGCAACTTGCGGAAATAGTTTATTATTAATAAAGTCTTCACAAAAAAAAATCGTATTTTAATGTAGCATATTTTGTTTGCATTACATTATCAAACTTAAAAGCGTGTTTACAGTTGTAATGTAATGCAGCTAAAGTGCAACGCATAGAACTGAATAATTTTCATGTGATTACCTAGCTATTAACAAGCAGTTTGCGCGAATTGCTATAAAACGCATTTATTGCATACTTTTTATTTAAAAGTAAGGAAAGCAATATTATGATGTGCATTTTGCACCGAGATCCTCCGTTACCACCTTAATAGATACCTACAAGTATAAATCACGACATCTCCTCAGAAGGTGTAGGATTACAGGAGGATATCGATGCAGTGGTGGCGTGGAGTAAAGCTAACAAACTGCAGTTTAACACGTCTAAATGCTTGACTATCTCATTCTCAAAGTCGCATGCTCCTTACCATCACGAGTACAAAGTTGACACAGAACCTGTCAAAAGAGTAACTGAAGTGCGAGATCTTGGGGTGAGATTTACTACAAATTTATCCTTTAGGGAGCATATTATTAAAATCTGTAAAAAAGCTTTTAGAAATTTAGGGTTTATATTACGCAGAGTGCATGGTTTTACGAATATTAGGGCCATAATTGCTTTATACAATGCATTGGTTAGGAGTCAGCTAGAAAGCAACGCAGTCATCTGGGCTCCCCATGAGATTAAATATAGTCTCATGATGGAGAAAATACAAAACAAATTTATTAGATATTTATACTTTAGACATTATGGGGTATATCCATTTTACCCACTCATGTACCCGACTCTATTTATACTAGGTATGGTGGGATACGTTGAGCTACGAGTTCGTAGGATATTAGCATTAGTAAGCTATTTGTTTAAATTGATTAACGGGAAGACACATAATCCGGAGTTGCTTAGAAGAGTAGATCTGTGCGTGCCTGACGGGTTCGTGGGTCGGCGGCGGCGGCCGCGGTTGCTGGTGGTGCCGAAAGCTCGCACCAACCTACTGAGCAAGACGCCCTTAACGCGTGCACTGCACACTCTCAACATGGTCGCGGAGGAAATCGATTTGTTTTCTTGTACGCTAAGCGAATTCACAAAGGTTACACTTGGTATCCTTTGTTATGGAAATACACTGTCGCATTAGGTTAAGAACCTGTAATGATAGATGTAAGAGAGAAATAAATAAATAAATAAATAAATAAATAAATAAATAAATAAATAAATAAATAAATAAATAAATAAAATCTATTTGCGAAGGGGTATCAAATTTGTACCTATCGAATGTGTAAACGGTCTCGGCACTTATCCAACACACTTTTCTCTAACGATCATAATTCTGAATGTCTTAGAGAAAGGTTTTCGTGATAATCAATGTGTAAAATGAAATAAGCTCGTCCTCCATAACGCTCGTCAATCCCACGTGTGTTGACTAAATGGGACATCTTCACAATTTTTAGGGTTTACGTGCAAACGTAGCCGAGATCATGATATCTACACGAGGTTCTCCTTCGGATTGTGACCGAAGCATGAAACTTGGTACAGGTGTAGCCGACGTCTAAGAGCTGGCAAGAGAACCTTGTCTATGAAGAGTACAAGCACAGACAAGGTAGCCAACTTGTCTGTGGGTGCAAGGGAAGAACATGCTTAGTCACATTGTAAGGGAGAGCTGAAATAAAAGGGTGGATAACAACGACCTGCAGCTCGTTGGTGGATAATTTTAAAAACACGTATTTGTGATTCGAGAATTCCAAATTCAGCAGTGCTTAAGAGTTTTTGTCCCAAGATAGATAAACATTTTCAATCACTCATCAAGGTATCAGTCGATTGCTCTATTTTTTTAATTTAAATTCAGCTTACTCCTCCGACATGGGTAAATCGGAGATTTTGATTAGTGCGGTTATGACCGTATTTATTCTATACATTTTTTATGCTTTAATTTTATAGAAGTTAGTAAGTTATTCGTATAATATTATTATAGGTTTTAATTAAATTAAATAAATAAATATCTACATATAACTACACAGTTAGATAGGTTAGGTCTTGTGTCTAAGTATTTTAATCTTCACTATTCTAGTTGAAAATTCAATAAAATGTGCCCTCATAGCGTCGTGTTGCATAATATTTTGAAGATTTTCAGTTGTGATGCTTGAACCCATCTTACATTCTGTATTATATCGGGGTACACTATGGGCTGGACAGTAACAAAGCAAGTGGATCACATCTTCTTCTTCGTCAGGATCGCATATACAACTAGGAGCATTTATAATACTGCAGATGAACAAATATTTAGGAAAAGCAGGGTGCCCCGTTAAAATTTGTGTCATCATATAATTTGTTCCCATTTTTCTTATGACTTTGTAAGCAGATGATATGGATTGACGCAGTAGAGGATTGTTCGTATCTTCGCTGCCATTCCTGTATGCTTTCTTCTCTTATCAAACTCTTTGAATATAATGCGGGATACATGTCGTAGTCAGGTGCTGTTCGCTTGTACAAGGCTGCTTGTTTTGCCAGTTCATCAGCGCGTTCATTCCCAGCGTTGCCAACATGTGACCGGATCTAAAATAAACTCACACTTTTGCCATTCTGCCTGAGGAGGCTAATTCTATGTCCGATGTTCATTGCGATTGGATGCAAGGTGTCGCTGTTTATGATAAGATCTATTGAAGCTCGTGAGTCGCTAAAAATGTTGATGTTAGTGTCTTGGAGTTTTGCTCTATTTAAGAAGTTGCCATCTGACCATCTGACATTATACTTTGTTCAAAAAGTAGTTACGACAGTTCTTACTGGGGAGGTGTTTGTACGAAGTAGACGAATTATAATAATGTTTTTCATTTCTCTGTCTTGATGTTAAATGCATTTTTTTTTAATTTATATTTCACTGAATGACATGTTCTTAAATGTAAATTTCTTTGTAATTATTAATGTGTTTTTATTATTATTTTATAAATGTACATATCAATTTAGTTTCTAAGTATACATTAAATTCAAATGCAATGTATATTGTTTAATGAATAAATTTAATGAATGGGTGTGGCATACGCTAGCAAAAAATGCTACTACTGGTCCAACACAATAATAAGGCCAGAGACTGGCGATTATTGGTTGGCGCATTGGTCCACCTACTACGTTAGTATAGCGTCAAAAGAAAACGATCGGTCATCGCTCTCCAACACTTTTCTTTATCGCTTACGCTTCTGGTACAAGGGCTCCGTCCGTACTATGACACACGGTAAGAAGAGTATGGAAAACGATACGCATCATTTTCTTTTGACGCTAATATACCTAAAATACTTTTTCCTTTGCCTTTGGTACCGCCAGAATGGAGACCACGTACAGCAAAGCGCCGACCTCGTGCCCACTGGACCGACGACCTGAAGGAGGTTGCGGGTGGTGGCTAGCTGAGGACGGAGGACCGACAAGAGTGGCGAAATCTGGGAAAGGCCTACGTCCAGCAGTGGACGAACACGGGCTGACTGATTGATGGATCAATAAATTATCATTGATTAACTTTGGATTATATTAATAAATATTATATAAATACCCAAGCGTATACCCAATATTATTTTACACGTGTACAAAAAACTGCTCTTATTGCACAATGCATCTAAATCAGTCAAAGTCCGTTTGTTATCGTTTCCAGACACAAATGAGTCCAGAAGGGACTAGACCGGGGGCGCGCATGAGACGCTATGAAGACAAAATGTATGGCACTCTATGGAACGAAACACAAACGCCCGCCGCATAAAAATTCATACAATTTATAAACGCAGCGTCCCGTCCGCGTGCCCGGGGAGCTAGCTATACCAAGCCCCTAAAGGCAAATACTCAAAAACACATGAATCGATACTTACAGTTTGCTTAAAATAGTTTTCATCGACGCTATTGTATATTAATAGATACATATGCATGTGCGATACATCCGCTAGAGTCGTTAATAAAATTGTACTTGCGCTGGAGTACCTACTGGAAAGCGCGATAGCGTCATTCCATCACACTTACTGTGATAGATAACCCAGGTAGGATAGAGAGGCACTGAATCTTTTACATTTATTAGAGATACTGGGATATCTAAGAAAACTATATAAAAAGGAAACAATGATAGAATTATATTAATTCACTACAGCAGAATGGTACATTACTGCGAAGACCAGGAAATTAGCAATCCTGGACGAGTAAGTTAAGTAGGGCGAGGACTTTTATATACGAGGCCGAGATTGCTAATTAATAGTCGAAGCAAGTATAGTGCTTTACTCAAAAATAAAATGAGTAATTTTCATGCTTTTCATGATAATGAGTTAAATCAAATAAAATAAACTGACTAGGAAATATTAAAAGTTACTTACTTGCTCATATTTGGGCGATTAGTCATGTTTATTGTTATTGACTTCTTCAGCAAAGCATTAGTGGAGTACAATCTATATCAGAGCCCGCTTCTGAACTCATTTTGTAATTTATTTGCACCAAACACTTTCAACTAAAATATAAAGCAACATAAATTCCCGCTTTCACGCAACTTTTTATTATTATTGCTTGCTGGGCAAAGGTATTTACCGCCATGCAGTCTTCTTCATGGACAACTAGAGGAACGCTAAGAACTAAGAAAAAAAGAACAACGAGGAAAACGCTCATTGAGGTTAAATTTTAAGTATTCAATATTATAGTACCTATAAAATCAATAAAAAATATATATTTTCGTTACTGTTATTGCAGTTACAAAAACTAGCAAACATTTCTACATTCTAAACATGAAATTGTAATTAATTTTATTTTCTTTTGTAAATTGCCCGCTTAAAACCTTATGATCGCCAAACTCCTTAGTCTCTTAAAAACATAGACATGGATAGTTTTAAAAAGAAAACATATAAAATGTACTCTGTGAACATATGGTATGTAATGGATTTTCATACGAATTTCCTGGACACTTATTTAGATTTCCTGGACACTTTAATTAGCTCGCCAGGATGAAGTATTTTCTGGTTGGTCTTTACAGTATGTAATGGTAATATTACAACGTATTTTTGAGAAAAAATCATTTACTTTTCCGCAAAGGTACTTGTAATTCTAATAGAAGCAATAAAACAAGGTCAGTAATAAAATAATAATATACTTATTAATCAACAGTATTTTTTGTACACTTTAAAGACAAAACTAGGAAAGATACAGACGGTTGATTTAGTCTACAACTTCCGTTACAGGGGAGTTTACGGTATACACGATATAACTGCCAAAACATAAAAATGTTTTTTGATAAATAAACCAGGGGGCCTTATTGTCTAACTTCGACATCCATCGCAAATGCCTTTAAACAGACCGTGTTTGACTAGAAATGACATAACACGTCATGTTTAGCCAATCACGACACCTTTGATGGCTATAGCGGTAGATATTGAAGTTAGACAATAAGAGGGCACATTCATTTATCTATTATTGCGGCATTGAATAAACATTTTGTAATGTAACGGAAGTTCCAGACGAAATCAACACCCTGTATGCTTTCCCTACTTCTTATCCACAACAGTTACATAGCGGATGTAAATAAACTGGTACCATTGACTGAAACCATGTACTCAACTGATCATACTGAACAACATTCCGAAACAAACATACCCACATGAATGAATAACATTTTTACATTCCCTTACTAATTTAATATTTGCGAACTGTGTACGGGTAATATTTTCCATTTGCGTGGTTTTTTTGTAAAATTCGTTCCGTACGGTCAGTACAATGTTTTCATTTAATCCTACCTGTCTACTTATACCCGTTATTTATAATTATATTTACAAAAGGTATCACATGAGGTACATACGTTTTTTACAAGTTTAGGGCAATGTCCTTTATATTGTTGTGCTAATTTGATTTTACATAGATGTGAATTTAGCCGTAAAATCCCATTTACTTCTTAATATTATTTGAAAGATACTATAAAATAAAGATATCGTTTTTTGCATACAGTAAGCCTACCATGTGTTTGGGTCTCGATACTCGTTAGCGACTGCGTTAAATATTTTGTATTAGAAATTCTAGTTCTTCTCGTACGGCGCTGTATTTTACGTACGGCGATTATCGAAGCATAAACTCAGGGTAGACCAACAGTAAATTATTTGTTTTTGGTTGAGCGTTGTTTTTAGGGCGTTATAAATTTCTTGGGATGCCGTAACAACTTTAAGAATCGGGACGATTATGCGCTATAATTACAATAAATTCATTTGTTCACGATTTTTTAAACTTTAACGATCAGATAAAAATAAAATGACAAGATCTGCTTGAAGTAGAGTTAACGCCACCTCACAGTACCATGGCAGTTTCGTTACATATCTACTGATAATTATCAAAATCTTATAAGAGGTAAAGCTTGGCGAGGATCGTTTATAGCACGGACATCTAGCAACAGAAAGATTGTTTAAATAAATAATTATATATAAAATTATGTAATTAAAAAGCCCCTGATGATGCTTATATAGTGAAACCGGTTGGGTAGTGTAGAATTAAATATTATCTGTGGAAAAGTACAAGTGTTTTTTTATCACAACAATGTTTGATAAATTCCACCAAGTGCCGACAATCTCAACTATCAACTTCCTTGGCGAGGCGTTCATTTTACACTTATACAGTTACGTAACTCGAGCTCTTGTTAAAGTATATTTTTTATATATTATTATTATTCTTTAAGAAAATATTCAAAACCAAAAATTAATTTACTCAAAGATATATTTTGGCAGCTGGCGATTTTTCTATGAGTTCTTTGAGGCACAAGTCGAGCTTTCGATGAGATTTTGACTTATCATCATTAGAGATACAGCGTCTATCTACTTGTGCTCTCACGCATACCACGTCAATGTGCGAGAGAGCAAGTATGGTGGAAATACACTGTATCGTATCGAAGGCGCGTGCTAGACCGTCGCGCGCGACGACCTGCACTAGCTACCGCCTCCCTCCACCCTCGCAGCTCACCTCGTTATACCCTGCGTGCTGGTTTTCGGAGACCGATTTGATGTAACATGTAAATCTTAACACCATGTTTTAATTGTCAAGGAAAAATCAAAATATTTACGTGTTTTGGCTGTGTCGTTTTCGTGAAAAAGGTTAATATCCAAAAAAAAAACGGATTGAGCCTTGTTGGCGGTTACATGAATAGGACGCAGTACCGAGAAGAGTGCCGGAATATTGGAAATACCTATGTTGGCGAGCATTGAACTTTTTCCTGGAAATGCAATGAGAAGGTCAAGTTTGACAATCAAAATAAAAATAAACCGGACAAGTGCGAGTCGGACTCGCTCACCGAGGGTTCCGTTAAAGACTATATTTTTTTATGATTTAATAACAAATGTATAGTTTTCAGATTTTTCCCTATACTTGTTTGTAGTATAAGACAGTATTACTTGCCTAATATCATAGTTCTAGCTGGGTCAACGGAAAATACCTTATAAATTTTGATTCCCTTGAGAGTGTCGAAATAAACGTTTTTTGCAGCATAAACGGCCGTATATTTTTTTTACGTTTACTCAGAAGTTTGATGTTTTCACAGCTTCAGGGGACTGTAGACTTGAGTATATGGTTTTAATTTCAACTCGAAACCTCCACACGTTCCCGAGATAAAGGATCTTGACAGACAGACGGACAACGAAGTGATCCTATAAGGGCTCCGTTTTTTCCTCTTGAGGTAAGGAACCCTAAAAAGTTTTTTTTTATTGTTAAATCATTATTTTTATGACGTCAGGGTAGGCACTGCCTACCCTAGCTGGAGTACATGATTTCATACAAAAATATTTGTTTTCAAATTGGTTTTAAATTTTTTTCATGATTTTTTATCGTCAAACTTGACCTTCTCATTGCTTTTCCAGCAAAAAGTTCAATGCATGCCATAGCCCTAGACGTTTAGGTATGTCTAACTATGCATCTATAGATAAAATAAAAATTACCCTGACATGGCAGCGGTAGCACAGAGACTACCTCGTCATTTGACTTGGTTTAGAACAGTCATGGGCAAAGTGGGGCCTTAAGCCATCCTTACGTAAAATCATAATAAATGAGAACAAGATGCCCCGGAATCAGTAGAAGCTTCTCTTGAACACTTCTAAATTGAATTTGTCTAATGCTGAGTTCCCAAATATTACCTATATTTGACATACCCATAAAATTATAGCAATGTTTGCGTTATCCTACGTATGTGCCACCAGACACAATATTTTTACTACATACCAAAATGTGGCCCTCTCCAGATTAAAAAATATAAAAAATTTGCCGACCAGTGGTCAAAAAAGTGTCGCACGAGCCGTTCTTCCTCCAAATTCAGAACCCTAATGACAATATGACAGAACCTCATCGAAAGGTTGGCCTTTATGTGTCAATTCGGTGTAATAATACTTAATTATTTGACAGGACCAAACTTAATTTAAGCATTCTGTATTTTCCTTTCTGTATCGAAAAGACAAGGTCAGGACGCTTAAAATAAGGTTAGTCGTGACACCGAATGTAAGTAACTATTTAAGTGTAACTTAAATACGCAGATTTGGAAGTTAGTTCAGACGATTTCATCCAACATTTATGATGTCAACTCACTGCAATTACAATTAATATAATTTGGGAAAGTGGTTTAGTATGACGTCATGTGTAGACCGAGTGGTTTTATTCAGTTTTAGCTAGTGTATTGACATCAGCGTTCCTGATATAAAAAACTCAACTTTAACAAAAAACCCAAATTACTTACATCAAACAACAGTAAGACCTCATGGGAATATTTGGTTTCATCGAAGTTTTCAGCTTACATACAACTTTCACTTGGAGGGCACGGGCGAGTTGGGGACAGCGTCCTTATTCTGTTTCTCCCAAAGCCTATAATACAATGAACTGGGGTTACTTATCAGAGAGTCGTGGGTCCCTCTCTCGGAAACTGTTCCGTGCTCTAAGACTAGTATTTCGTCCGCGTCTGCGACTGTCGACAGTCGGTGAGCAATGCAGATGGACGTTCGGCCGACTGTTGCAGCTTTTAGGGCTTGCAGGATCGCCTGTAAAGGGATAAAGGGTTTAATATAAAAAAAAAAAACATTATGTTTATTTTTAACACTGTAGTGTTATCCACATAGATTATTATATTATGTCCAACCGGTTTCGCTATTCAGCATTCTCAGGGGCTTAGTTATAATACATATTTAATTAGCATATTGAGATTTTACAAATAATACTACGTGCAATAAACTAACATTTGTTGTTATATTAATTAAATACGTATTATAATAAAGCTCTTGAGAATGCTTGAGAATAGCGAAACGGTATAATATAGAATACAAACATTTATGTGGATAAGTATATGTGTTAAAATAGTACATTACGATACGAGAGCGATGAAACGTTTTCTGACGAGTGTGAGTTTGCGGCACAAGCCGAAGGTGAGTGCTGCAATCACACGAGTCGAGAAAAAGTTTCTCGCACGAGTTTCGCATAATATTTTATAGCACAAGTGCGGAAAATGCCGACTTTATGCAAGCGCAGCAATTTTACGCACGGTGTGCTATAAATAAATATAATGTGTATTAATTTCCACCAAGTGCCAACAATCACAAGCATCATCTATAAAAATATAAAATTTCTGCCTTCCTCTATGGTCTAGATGTTCAAGTACTACTAATTCGTGGGACAAGATTCAAATCCTATAAGAGCACATTTTGTTTTGTTTTGCGTGTTTCAAAGTCACGTTAAGCTGCGATTCCATATTTATGCCCGACAGGTCTCACGACCCATCACGCTGGGACTTAACAATCGTCGGTGAAACATGGGTGTATGAGTGTGGACTGTGACTACACATCTGACTCCCTTTGGGGTTTTTGTATTCGCCCTGTCTCTTTATTTAGTAGCGAAATACTTCAAAAGTAGCTTTGTTCAAGACAGAGCATTCACACAAGTTGCAAGGGCCACTATACTAGACCTGGAGCTGTCTTTTTGAATCACTCGACGTGAATCTTAAATTCACGCACGAAAACAATTCACGTGCGAAATTCAATTTGATCGGTCAAGAATTTAAGTATTTTTGAATCAGTAGAAATCAATGAAACGGTTTTCGTTTTACGCAGAAAAAATAAGAACCGGAAAGCAATATTTCGTTGATTTTAAATACCGGTAATGAATGGAGGTGAACGGAACGTAAATTAAGTTATAATGTCAGTCTCTCATCGACGTTTTCGTTCTCGCGTTGTTGTTTCCTTTCCTTTTGATTGTTTTAGTTTCTGTTGT
Source organism: Ypsolopha scabrella (assembly GCA_910592155.1). Classification (NCBI taxonomy): domain Eukaryota; kingdom Metazoa; phylum Arthropoda; class Insecta; order Lepidoptera; family Ypsolophidae; genus Ypsolopha; species Ypsolopha scabrella. The sequence goes on from OU342964.1 coordinate 2,351,257, forward strand.
CTGTTTTTACTTATACGTTATATTATTGTTATATCCTTTATTATTGTACATACATAGAAACTCAAACTAAGATAACAAAAAAAAATATGCTCAAAGGCGAGCTTACCTCTTCAAGAGGTTTCTTCCAGCCAACCAATACCGTGGTGAAAGAATACACGAAATAGGTTGGCTTCAAGCATACAAAAGGATTTTACAACAGAACTTATTCTACACAAATAAAAAATTATAATGAAAATTATAGATATAGATATAAATATAATGGATATGAACAAATAATGTAAATATGCATCAAAACATTTTAACTTGTCAATTCAATGTCAGTCATGTCATTCTTGCGTAGATTCTACTAGTAGAAATCAGAAAACGAACAGAATCAGAAAACGGGTCAGACCACTCGTAGCAGACTTCACGCAATGAATTTTCAAAAATACTGATTTTAAGTTTTCGTATGCGAATTATGCGGGTTCGTATGCGAATTGAAATTCGAATGATTCAAAAATACACTCCCTGAAAGACCTGTTGTTACTGGGTAATTTTCTCGTGAAATAATGGTACGGAATTCTTCAGGATCCAAAAGGGCTACGGATATTTCTTTCGGCCAATTTATGAGACCATCTGCGTCTGACGTCACACACTAAACGCACACACACACACACACAACTCTCAGACAACACTTCAACGACGCCTTTAAGAATATAGACATCACGTAAAACAAATCTCCATACAAGCGCAAAAACAAATTGTGAGATGTCTATGGAATGATTCTAAAATATTTTAGCTTTGACGTAGTACCAAGTGGACATCGAGTCTGTGCTCAAAAGTGTCCGAACCAAAAGAGAGTCAAAACCATTGAAAATTAAAAAAGGGTGTCAATCAAAATTAAGCCGTGCAGCAATGACATACGATTCAAATTAAAATGTTTTGTTTTTTTACATTTTGACACTTCACTAGACACATTTTTGGTAAATTTTATACTAGACTAGGTCCATGGTTTGGTATGTCGATGTATTTTAGGCTGAATCCATTGACATAATCAAGACCTATGTCTGATTAGAACTAAAAATGGGAAGTTTGAATCATATCTTAACAACAAACCCCTAAAAAACGCAAGTTTTACTGTTTATACCAAGAGTGCAGCCGAATGCTTTTTTTATTGTTTTAGCTAAATTAAAAAATTAATACTAAAAATGTTATCTAGATTAATAACCAAAAATATGTATGAAAACATCCACAATCAATCTGTAAAGGCACTGTATCGTCGGCGCGTGCTAGACCTCAAGGTATTTTATCTCCGATAGAAGCTTAACGGACCGACCGGACGGCCAAGAAATGTTGATTAAAATTTTATCAAAACGCTCTTTGCGTTTCACGTGCCGGTAAAGTTGAAAAGGCCACATAGTCAACAACATCAAAGTCAACAAATAAGAGCACGCACATGTTCCGTGATCGAGTCCAAGCTGCTAGTGGCCTCGTCGAACACGATGATGGGCGAGTTCTTGAGGATGGCGCGCGCGATCGCGACACGCTGCTTCTCTCCGCCGGACAATTTGAGCCCTCGCTCGCCCACTTGAGTTAAGTATCCCTGAAATATATTAAATAAATCCATTTGTCTGTACATGTGAACATGGTTACACATGCGAACATGGTTCTACATGTGTGTTAATTTTAGATTGTAATTACTGTAAATTCTTAGACTGGTTTTGTCTGTAACAAGGAGAAAATATACACAGTACCAATACATTCAGAGTTAAATTTGATCGCACCAATATAAGTACAGTTAAAATTAAGACATCCCCCTCTGTGACCTTAGTGTGACAATTTATTAGTGTGATATCAATTTTTCGCAGGAGTGTGCGTGAATGAGTAAATGTGTGCTGTGCGTGTCTACCTCCCCTCCCGTGGAAAACAGCAGAATAATTTCAGTACTAGGAGTCGCGCTTTGCCAGGTCCCGTGTCAAATGGTCTAAGCCATCCATCCATCGTCCACTGTTGGACATAGGCCTTTCCAAGATTCTGGCATTCTTGGCGATCCTCCTGGAAGAAATGCCCATACTCACACACGCTGGGCAGGCGGGTTGGTGAGCGCGGTGCCGAAACCCTCGCACCAGTGACGCCGCTGCCCGTCACCAGTCTGTTTTATATAAGGCCCGGCAATTTGAGATGGATATGTCGCAGTTAGTTGGTTAAATCAGACACTTAACAAACACCCTAGACCGTTAATTAAATATCGACGTTTAACCAATTCACTGGCATTTTGATTTAAATAAAGCATCGTCGATAACGTTTAACAATCTGTCTTACCGGAAGCTGGCGTGTTGGTTAAATAATGTAAAACAAGATGGCGTCACGACAACAGCTGATTACTTTTAAAGTCTATCTTTTTGGCAAACGTTGGTTTGTTGTGTTCAGTGGTTTTTTATTTCACATTTGGTCTTTGGTGCAATTGTAAACATGTTGTTGGTGAAACGTACCAAACAAATGTACCAAACATTTATGTTCTGTAGAAGAGCAGATTTTATTTCTTTTTAATTAAGAAACATAAAACAAAAAAAATGCAAGGCATGTTCTTCAATTTCGTTTTCGTGCATGCTGTGCAAAGGTGGCCTTTGTCAGATCGATGTTACGCCACACCACCTAAGTGGGCATTACGCACTATGAATAACCATTAGACAAGCCATGTCTTTTTACTATCCATTTTTTTCCAATCAAATACCTTGGTTCAAAAATACCAAAGTTCAAATGAGTCTTGTTGCCTAGGAACGTTTAGACAACTCGTTAAACGTTTCGTTCACTCACTTGTCTGACGGAACTTAGTTGGTTAAACGTCAGTCCTTAATTAACGGTCTAGGGTGTTAGTTAAGTGTCTAATTTAACCAATTAACTGCGACAGATATACCGCCATCCATCGGTCCCGGGCAATGGTGGGCCGCCTGGTTATGCCTGAGAGATGTTCTCTTACTCTCCCCCAAATAACTTCGGGGCATTTCGAGTAAGATGGTGGTACCTCCAACGTCGAGCCCGGCATCAGCTCTACCACCTAAAAAGAGAGTCTAAATGACTGAAAAAGGGAGGTCTATTAGAATCTCTGGTTGAACCGAACCAAGTCACCTTGGGCCAAGTCCTGACCGACTCGTGAAGTTCGGCCATCTTGCTCGCTTGGAACACTTCCTCTTCGGGCTTCGTCAGATCTCCGTAGTGAATGTTGTGCAGAATCGTGTCGTGGAACAGAACGCAGTCCTGTGGAATATTACATAACTGGATCGATCAACTTTTCTTACCCACACTACTTTTTGGATCATTGCCAGTAATCAATCACAAAATTCACAATTTCCCTCTTTTCTTTCCGAAAATGGTTTTGTTCGCTTACTAGATAATTTAGCAACATTTCGATACAAAAATATTAAAAAAAACTGTGTATTTCTTGAAAAATGTATGGTTACTCAGTAGACGAGTTTGTCCCGGAGTTAATATAGAAAACGGTGTTGTCTATTGAGTTAACCCCCAGTTTTCATGAAAATTACAACATATTTTAAAAATTATTCAATTCGAAAGACATTCAATGATCTATTTATAAAATATTTTTGTTTTTAACAGCTACGCGTTAAAGTTGGTTATTTTAAAGAACTAGCAGTGTGGGTAAAGAAGTCGATTAGCCCAACTATTAATTGGATCACTTATGAGGCCGAGTGGTAGAGCGCTCGCATTCTAACCGAACATTCGTGGGTTCAATAATTTCTGTTAGGTCTGCATTCTTCGGAAGGTATGTTGGTCTATTTGTGAGCTCACCAACAATCACGATTGGGACGAAATTGTCGGTGAATACAATTCACAGAAGGTTCCAGTATTTCGAAATATAGTCGGCATAACTATGTCCTTTTACAGCAACCCGGTTGAGCTTTACTTCCACTTGCACAGCATATTTTATGTTTGTTTCATCACTCTACTCGAAATGCCGAAGCTTCTTTCAGGCCGCAACAATTTCTCATATAAGTAATTAAAATTTTACTAAGTTATCAGCCTATTACATTACAACAGAAATAATATTACTACCGAAGATCCACCCTCCAAATAAAAGGCTACTCTCGCCACGCGGCAGTAAAGTGAAATTTAGCTCGCAGAGTGCTGCATGGCTAAAATTGTATTCACCTACGAGCCGCCTCTCTGCGCTTCTCTTTCTATCGCGTAACTCTATCCCTTTTTAACCCACTGGATAACCTCTTAGCAGGTTACAAATGTACTTGTAGCTCGTTGTAGCCTTAGCAGTGGAACAGGTCTGACGAGAACTCTCATAAGGCAAAGGGTAAGTGGGAATCACGACGCTGGCGTATCACTAACAGGCGGTCGCAAGCACCTTGTGCGCAGGGTTCAGTACAAGCAGGTGATATACACAACGTCTCACCTGCGGCACTATAGCTATCGCCTTCCTCAAGCTCTGCAGATCGAGGTCTCTGATATTCTGTCCAGCGATCAGTATGTCACCCGACTGCGGCTCGAAGAATCTAAACAGCAGTCGCACCAACGTCGACTTGCTGGAGTGAAGGAAACTTGGTCAAACTTCGAGAATAACATAATGGATGATAACAACACCTGTATTCGTTTCGCAATGTATGTTATTTAATTGCTTTACCTAAGCGGTTTCGGTTTACATCATTATCATATGCAATAATGCGAATGTAAACAATTAAGGAACTGAATCAATATAACTTGATAATGGTAAAGTTATAAACCATATTGCGAAGCGTGTAAAAGTGCTGATAATCATTTACAGTGTTATAATTATAATTCTCATAAACGACTCACATCCTACAAAATATACAAAAAAATGTTGCCTCAAGTTTGCTGTACGCCAGACAGCTATCAAAAAGAAGGCCCTTATTCCTTTCTGTTCAAATTTCAACTTGTTTGTTACTCTTTCACGCTGAAACGGCTGAACGGATTTGGATGAAATTTAGAATGAATATAGCTTATACCCTAACTTAGCACATGGGCTACTTTTTATCCCGGAAAAATGCATGGTTCCTGTAGGATAGATCAATATCATTGAAAAATCAGGTATCTAATTAGCGCGGTCCTAATCGTTTGTGGTAAAATAAGACAAGGCTTTGTTATTTCATACATCAGGTGTCTAATTAGCGCGGTCTTTAATCGTTTGTGGTGAAATAAGACAAAATGCGAAAGTTTGTGTGTGTGTATGTTTATTACTCTATCACACTTAAATGGCTGGACGGATTTGGATGACATTTAGAATGGATATAGCTTATACCCCAACTTAACATATTGGTTACTTTTTATCCCGGTAAAAATAACTTTACTACCTCGTGAATCGAGTTAAGCCGGGTCTCCAGCGCACCTTTTGTACTACACACTAAACAAAAACGTACACACAAAACATTGTTTCGCTACACATTTCTACTGATACGCATGCAGGAGACATTACATTGAGGTGGTAGAGCTGATGCCGGGCTCGACTGTGGAGGTACCACCATCTTACTAGCAAACCCTCCCGAAGTTATTCGGGGAAGAGTAAGAGGACAGCTCTCAGGCAAAACCAGGCGGCCCACCATTGCCTGGGACCGATGGATGGCGGTATAACCATCCCCAATTGCCGGGCCTTATATAAAACAGACTGGTGACGGGCAGCGGCGTCACTGGTGCAAGGGTTTCGGCACCGCGCTCACCAACCCACCTGCCCAGCGTGTGTGAGTATGGGCATTTCTTCCAGGAGGACCGCCAAGAGTGGGGAAATCCTGGAAAGGCCTATGTCCAGCAGTGGAAGAAACAGGCTGATGGATGGATGGATGAATGCAGGAGACACGGGGCTTATAAACCAATATACTGTGTAGACGTTTTGGTGTAGTGTGTAGGACACGCGATGGAAACGCAGCTTAACTCTATTCACGCGGTAGTAAAGTCATCTGATGGCAACTCGCAGTTAGCGTTCAGTTCCTTCGGAGGCAAACATGGTTCCTCGTTTGACACTTTTGACCGCGTAACCATGTTTGCCTCCGAAGAAACTGTACGAATACAGTGAAACTAGTCAGGCGAAATCTGACCATAAAATCGTGAGTAGCAGTTTCAATATCAGTACCTATATAGTCACAATTAGTTAATATTGAAAACTGAAATGCTCGAATGTAGCTAAGCGTGCAACTGGTGGGCCACTCCTGACCCGTGAATCCAGGTACTATTTAATCAAAAAATAAAGACGGTAATTTCCGTTTTTAATAATCTTAAGAAACGTCTTAATATCTAAGAGTTGCCTCGAGAAAAGCACTTCCCACTCTCACAAAAATTTACAAGGAGACTTTCGTTTATGCAGCCAAATTCATACTGGAGACTCGGTAAGTGGTCAGGACCAAAGTTCAATGATCCTTTCTGTGAAATAAAGAAAAAACATTTTTTGTGCTTCAACGCTTTAACTTTTTAAATGTAATATTTTATAGAAATTAATTTAAGAAAAACTTGTTCAAGAACGACCTCGACTCAATTAGTATGGGAAGTCTTCATTTTATTTTACGTATTATGGGAGGGTCATTGAACCTTGGCCCTGACCACTTACCGAGTCTCCAGTATGAATTTGGCTATACAAACGAAAGTCACCTTAAATATTTTGAGAGGACGCCAGCGACACGCAAAACGATCCCTGTCAGAGAATGGACAATGGATGAAATTATTAAAAGTGTTCGAAAATTTTCCTGTTCATAGGAATAACTTTCTCCATAAACAGGGAGAAAACGCAGATTTTTTTATGGAATTAATTACATTTAAAAAACATTTAAATAAAGGAAATACGGGCTTTTTACAGCTTCATACAAAAATTTCCAGAGCCCGCATATTAAAAAACAAAACTGTCATTACTCAGTATAAGTATATTATCTATTTTAAATGTCATTGTTACCACAGAGTACTATTTTTTTCTTTTTATATGCGAGCAAGTTATATTCGTACACAGCTGTACAGGGACCGTATTTCTGAAATTTAAATGCTTTAAATTTTTTTAGATAATTATCGCTACCTAAAAATCCGAGTTTTTTTCCAGTTTATGGGAAAGGTAATGTATATAGTTTCCAATATACACTGGTGGACAAAAAAATCGACTCAAGCATTGTTGTTCCACATTTAAGGAAATAACCCAATCATACAAGCGTAAACTTACATAATCCGTAAATCATTTTAAAGGTATAGGCTCTTCCGTGCTCTTCCGTCGTTGCCATGCAAGCACATTCGGGACTCGTCAGAGAACAAAATGGAGCGCCATTGGTCCAAGGTCCAGTTTACGTGTCCTCGGGCAAATTGAAGTCGCGCTTGCCGATGAGCTGTGGTCAGTTGGGGCCCGGTTGCTGGTCTTTTTGGTGTCAGGTTAGCTTTCTTTAGTCTTCTAGCGATCGTTCGCCGACTTACAGCCCGATCTCGTACTTGTCTGAGTTCTTGTTGGATCTCAACTGCGGTCATGTGACGATTTCTTAAATAACTTAAAACGATGAAGCGGTCATCTTGCTCAGAAGTGCATCTTGTTCTGCCAGACCCTGGCCTCCGAATGACGCCGCCGGTCTCCACGAAGCGTCTGAAGACTCTGGCTTAGGTGTAATTCTGCAGCCACGCTTCGTTGGTTCCGCCCCAATCGCAATAGGGCAAGCACTTGAGTGGCCTCTAATGGCGTGGTGTCCATTTTCGGATGACGTAATCACTGGGTAATTAGGGTAGGTGTTAACAGGTTGAAATTGTGTAAGCAAGCGAGGAAAAAAATTATTGCACGTCCTTTTAACGGGATAAAGGGAGCTTAACGCGTACGTATCTGTACGAGTTAAAAACTGTTCAAATACGGTAAATGAATTTCACGTCCTGTATAGCGAATACTTTTAAACCAAAATGCATTTATTCAAAGGTGGAGGCCTATACCTTTAAAATTATATATATGGTTTGGCAAACAGACAAGTTTTACCTCTCGCTCACACTCACACGAAATTACTTATATGTATTACCTCTCTCTTTCCTTTAATATCCCCACCTCGTACTTAAAAAGAAGACGGCCATGTTGGTGAAAAATCCTCACACCTCTCTGCGCTTGACAATCGAGCTAATTTTAAAAAATCAAAAAGAATCCGCGTCACTAATAACTAAAATCCAAAAAACGTTAATTATATACAGTGTATGTGAAGTGTACGTGTGAATTTATTATAAATTTGCAAACTGTCGTGCCTCAAGGAACCAGCAATTACGAAGGAAGCTACGCTCGAGGTACGATCCTTTTCTTCCCCTTTTTCCTCACATCTTTTGGTCCTTCTACCCGTGATCCCCTCTCTGCTACATTCCTACACTCATATTCCATTATTTTACATAAAAATACACAACAATACGCTGATAATTACGTTTGCCACGCCACGCTTCCGCCATCTTTATTTCAATTTGTGCTCGGATTAATCATCATGGCTTCCTTAGCTGTGCTACAAGCTAAACAAAAAAGCTTGTTCTCCCTTCTGCAAAATGTATATGATTTGAGTAAAACCTTATCTACAGTGGAAGCAAAACAAAGGTTTCTAGCAAGAACCTTCACTCTCGATAAATTACGCGATGAATATACTCAAGTAGTTCAGGACATTAATGTAGCTCAGCTAAGCTTGCAGCCTGAATTCATACCATCGTTCAAACCCATCGAGGCGTTTGATGAAATGTATTGTTTGGTAAAAATTGCCGAACAAAAACTGCAAAAATCCAATAAGGAAGAATCAATTCCGATTAGCAAACCTAAACATAAGCTACCTGTCTTGGAACTCGTCGCCTTCGACGGCACCCCAAGTTGTGGCCGGTTTTTCACCAAAACTTCAAAGAAATGATTCATGAAAATTCTCATTTAACAGACTCTGAACGAGTGCAATATTTAGTATCAAAGTTGTCAGGATCTGCCTCATCTATATTCGCAGGAATACTTCCTGTAGCCTCAAATTATAACCTCTTATGGAATAACCTGGTAGAAAAATATCAGGACACCAGAACCCTCGCCTCTTATTATCTGGACAAACTGTTCAAATATAAACCTCTCACTTCCGCCACCGCTCAAAATCTCGACAATTTTATTGAACACTATTGTGCATCTGTAGCTGCTCTCAAACTCTTAAACATCGACGACTTAGGTGATTTTATATTTACCTATTTTGCAATAAACAAGCTAGATAAAGATACTGTCAATTTATACGAACAAAAAGTTGGCTCGCAAAAAATACCCGCCTTCGCTTCTTTAGAACAATTTCTAAAAGATCAAAGACAGATTCACGCTAGGTCACAACTACATTCGAAAGAATCCTCAAAACCGCAAAATAATTCTAATCCCAAACCCTCTGCGCATTACGGAAGAAATAAACAGTGTAAAGGGGAGTGATTCTTATTGTTTGAAGGTGTGTTGTTACAGATATAAACGACGTTGAGCTCGATTCAACTGTTATAATTATCAAAAAAAACTATGAAATCTACCTACTAAAATGGGTACCCAACATGCACGTAACTTAAGTCTAACTTAATTAATAACAAAATCTTAAAACTAACACGAGAACAGAATTACAATAAAGAGAAGCAAGTAATAGTTCGACTTCACTCACTGGATTCCGTACCGGTAACCTCTGGTCACCGAATTCCGAAACGGTGACCTTTAGTATGCAAGACCGCTTCGCGCCTCAGAACTAGTGTAGGAGTGACGAAACAGGTTTGTACTCACGGATGCGCGACGAACATTACCGAAATTCCTAATATTTTTAAATGCTGGCAAATTGAATTCCGATACTGGAAAAGGGCGTTTCCATAGGCTGAAACAATTGAAATAATACTAAGCACCGTATACACTGAAGGTATTACCTTCCGTTTGCACTCGAGTTTTATGATAACGATAAAATAACTTACCCCGTTAAGTATTTATTATGCACAATTAAATGTGCGTATAAACGTAAAGAATGCTCCAAATAATGTAATAGTCAACTGAAACAATCAATACAGCACTATATAAGATATGTGTCAAAGACATATTATTCTCTTGCCACGATAGCCTTATCAAAAAGTAAATAAGAAACTCACCTGTGCAAAATATCATCGCACACACTATAATTTTGGCACAATGTACGTACAATGTACAGCCGTACGAAACAATAATTTAAAACAACAATAAATAATGTCTGCAAAATGGCTAAAACTCTTAAGACCGACTGTTGAGCTCCGTTTCTTTGTCTCCACCCTCCCTCAACTGTTACCTTCAATCCTCTCACAAAATATGAATCTCCGGATACCCCCCGCTATTGAAATTATCAATTGTGTGTTTATATTACTACTTGGATATTACTATACTACTACCGCCATGTGTGGTAAATAGTGGACAGCAATCATGACATTATCACCCCTCCTCCAATGAATCCGACCCGGATTCATCCTACACGCTTAAGGTCCGAAGAATGCCATTTGCCTAGATCTTTGCCGCCTAGACTCTTAAGATTGTAGACGTCAGAGGATAGTTTTTCCATTATCACAGCTTTTTCAAATTTTGGTGCTAGTTTAGCCATGAAATTTTTATTAGCATTCGATAAATACTTCGTACGTTTCCAAACAACTTCTCCAGTCCTATATTCACACTCACGACGCCTTAAATTGTAATGTGTTTTATTAGTTTCATAAGCCTTTTTAAGGCGCTGATTAACGTCATGAAATATTTCATTTCTGAGTTTCAAGTTATCCTCATATTTGTCACGGTTGAAAAGCAAAGGATCCTTGCAACTGAAGTTCTCAGGTTTATTACCGTGGACAGAGGTTTCCCGTCCAAAAAAAAGGTACGATGGAGTTTTGCCTGTTACTTCATGGACAGCTGTACGTATGGCATGTGCGATGTGTGGAATGAATTTATCCCACTCCTTGTGGTTATCTTGTACGTAAGAAGCAATGGCAGTACCTATAACTTTATTCACCCTTTCTGTTGGATTTGCCTGTGGGTGGTAGAAAGGAGTATACCATAAATCAACTCCATAGTCTGATGCTAAATCTTTGAATTGACTAGATACAAATTGTTTCCCATTGTCACAGATAATAACGTTCGGGGCGCCATAGAGAAGAAAAACTTGTTCTTCAATAATCTTCGTGATGCTGGATGCTTTTCCAGTTCGTAAAGGGAAAAGCAAACAAAATTTGCTAAACCAGCATGATATTACTAACAACATCGTGTTACCTTGCTTGGATCGTGGAAGAGGACCCATTAAATCCATTGATATGACTTGAAATGGTTTTGTCACATCTCTATGCCGGCCCATCATTCCAGTAGGTGCATGTTGCGATACTTTGTGTTTTGCACACGTTTCACATTTGCGGACGTAATTTTTGACATCCTGTATTAATGATGGCCAGAAGTAGTGTTGTCGAGTCCGGTTTATAGTCTTTTTTGCACCAAAGTGTCCTGAAATTGAGTCATCATGGCATTCCTTTAGTACTTGGACACGCAATTTTTCAGGTATGACTAATTTCCAATTATTTGACTCGTCAGGAAACTGTTTTAATTTCAAATATTTCCATAATCTTCCCTTACTTATTTCCCATTCATTCGAAAGTTCACCTGTATTCACCTTGTTCTCTTGCAATAAATACCACTCGTCTTTATCCTCAGGTTTTATTTCCAATTCATATATTTCTTCACAAGGTATGGCTCTGGACAACGCATCTGGCACGATGTTGTCTTTACCCTTACGATGAATCATTTCATAATCAAATTGGGCAAGTCTCATTGCCCATCGTGCTAGTCGCCCATGTGGATCTCTCTCATTATCTAGCCACTGAAGGGAACTATGATCGGAAATAACTTTAAAGTGGCTACCTTCTATATAGGGACGAAATTGCTCTACTCCATGCAGCACACCCAATAATTCTCTCTCTGATGTTGTGTAGTTACTTTCTCTATCTGAAAGTTTACGACTGGTGTACGCGATAGGTCGCTCCACACCATCAATTTCTTGTGTGAGAACGGAACCTACTCCTCTATTGGATGCATCACACTGAATTGCGAATTCTTTTCCATAGTCCGGTACACTCAGGATGGGTGTTGAAGTTAAGGCTGTTTTAAGTTCAATGAAGGCTTTCTCAGCTTCAGTAGTCCAAACAATCTTTTTACCTTTCTTCCCTCCTTTGGTCAAATCATGTAATGGAGCAGCCACGATAGCAAAATTTTCTACAAACCGCCTATACCAGCTTGCTAGCCCAATAAATCGCTTTAACTCTGTGTATGTGGTCGGCCTTGGATAATTTAGGATAGCACTGACTTTATCGGGGTCTGTCCGTAGGCCATCCTTATCAACTAGTAAATAAGAAACTCACCTGTGCAAAATATCATCGCACACACTATAATTTTGGCACAATGTACGTACAATGTACAGCCGTACGAAACAATAATTTAAAACAACAATAAATAATGTCTGCAAAATGGCTAAAACTCTTAAGACCGACTGTTGAGCTCCGTTTCTTTGTCTCCACCCTCCCTCAACTGTTACCTTCAATCCTCTCACAAAATATGAATCTCCGGATACCCCCCGCTATTGAAATTATCAATTGTGTGTTTATATTACTACTTGGATATTACTATACTACTACCGCCATGTGTGGTAAATAGTGGACAGCAATCATGACAACAGGTTTATTCTTTAGTCGCTAATACCACAAATTCATGTGTTGTTTGTAATGGCGATAAACATGCCTTATATTATTGCAAGAAGTTCCATGACCTAGATTCACAATCGAGATACAATGTAGTCTCTAAAAACTCGTTTTGTAAAAATTGTTTAGGCTATCATTCGACTAAAGACTGTAAGTCATTTAAAAACTGCAATAAGTGTGGAAAAAAGCATCATAGTATGTTACATTTAGATAACTTTTCCTATAAATCTAATATCGCACACAACATGACAAACAACAACAAACCCGTTTCTCGCCCTGACAATCAAAGTCATTGTTCAGTAATGCAGCAGAGGTCGTACGAATCGGAACCTGCGAAAGCATCAACTTCCGCACTGCCGCTGTCGTGTTTGGAAAACCAAAATAATGATCACGCGCAAAATACTTGTTTAATTACGACTAGTGAAAATCAAGATTATTATACAAGTGCCGTTGTACCTACCGCGCGTGTGAAAGTGCTGAGCAAGGACTCTGAAACAAAATACATCAGGATTATTCTCGATACGGGAAGTACCGCAAATTTCATTAATTTGTCTTGTTGTGAACGCCTAAATTTGCCCATTACCTATGAAAAGTCTTCGGTTCAAGGCATAGGTATGTCAACTAAGCCAATTATTGGTTATACTGTGATCTCTTTTCAATCGCAATACGATTCACGCTATAACTACACGATTAAAGCCGCTATCGTTGAAAACATAACGGGAAGCTTACCGACCTCTAAAATAAATACGAACGTTGCAAGTTATTTCACAAACATACCTTTGGCTGATCACGAATTTCACACACCCTCTGAAATCGATTGCATAATTGGATCGGGTCTCTTTCCACACCTCCTATTATCGAATAAAATAATAAAACCTCAGTCCAAGGTCATCGCGATTGAATCCACCCTTGGATATTTAATTATGGGCGAAGCAGAGGGTGAAAACTTTAGCTCTTATAAAAATAGATACGCATTTCATGCTGTTATAGATAACAGCAACTTAGATAAAAGGCTTTATAACCTGGTTCAAAAGTTCTGGACCTTAGAGTCCGTTCAATCGCGAAAAATACTTAGTCCACACGAGCAGGCGTGTGAGGAAAACTTTTCCAAAAATGTTTCTCGTGATGCAGACGGAAGATATGTCGTCGCATTACCCTTTTGTGAGAACCCTAATACTTTAGGTGATTCATATTATACCGCTAAAAGGAGATTATTATCCTTAGAAAGGAAATTAGACTCAAATTCTGACTTACGAGTTGGGTATAACGCAACCATTCAAGATTATATCGACAAAGGTTTTTTGTCTAAAGTAATAGAGAGCACCCCTCCTCAAAAATGTTACTACATTCCACACAGAGCAGTTTATCGTCCCGATAAAGATTCTAGCAAGGTTAGAATTGTTCTAGACGCAAGTACTGAGACAGAACATAAGAAGACAAGTTTAAATTCAATTTTATATTGTGGTCCAAATTTGCAAACAAATATTTTTGATTTGCTTTTAAATCTTCGCTTTTATGCTGTAGCAATCTCTGCTGACTTGGAAAAAATGTTTTTTCAATTAAGAATTATTCCTGAACATCGCCGTTTTCAAAGAATTTTATTTAGGTTTGATTCATCCGCTCCTATTGAAACTTACGAGTTTACTCGTGTCTCTTTCGGCCTAAAGTCATCACCGTACTTAGCTATGCGTGTGGTCCGTCAACTCACCTCTGATGAAGGCCACAATTACCCCATGGCAGCTTCGGTAGCTACTAAATTCTCTTACATGGATGATTTTATTTACTCAGTTAGCTGCCATGATGAAGCTTACCTACTATATAAGCAGCTTGTTGAAATGTTTTCTAAAGCTGGCTTTAATTTAACAAAGTGGATCTCTAATTCCCAACAATTTCTAGAAAAGATCCCAGAAACCTCTCGTGCTTCAAAAAATATAAACTTTGACCCAGACTCTGAAACAAAGTTAATAGGTATTAGATGGAACCCTGCTAATGACTGCTTTATTTTTAAAATAAAACCTTCTCCGATTTGTAAAAATATGCTTACAAAACGCATAATACTTGCTGAAACTGCTAAATTGTATGATCCGCTTGGGCTACTTGCTCCAGTAACAGCTGGTATGAAGCTCTTAGTACAAGAGTGCTGGAAACACGAGCTTGCCTGGGATGACAAAGTTCCAGACTATATTTCTCAAGCCTTCATAGAAATCTATGAGGAACTTGAGAACCTCTCGCAGCTTAAAATACCCAGACATGTAGGTATGTACAACAACTCCTATATAAGTCTGCCCGGGTTTTCAGATGCTAGTGAAAAATTATTAGCCGCCATGATATATATTCGCGTTGGGTCGTTAAACTCTCAAGCTTCAGCCGTGTCTTTGCTATGTGCAAAGTCACGTGTTGCTCCTCTGAAGAAAGTTACACTCGCGCGACTTGAATTATGTGCTGCTCACCTCTTGGCCCTATTATTTCAATCTGTGTATTCAACCTTCAATCTTCGCTGCAAAGTGAATTCCACTTTTGCATTTTCAGACTCAACCATTGCGTTAGCATGGTTACATTCCTCCCCGCACAGGTGGCATACCTTTATCGCCAACCGAACCTCAACTATCCAAGATATAATCGATCCTAATCTCTGGTATTATGTACCTAGTGAGAACAACCCTAGCGATCTCATCACGCGTCCTGTCACGCCGAACAAGTTTATAAAAAATCCTGACTGGTTCAACGGACAGTCTTGGATTTCACTTCCGGAAGGTCAATGGCCTGTAAGGTCATTTCAAAAAGAAGATATTCCTGCTGATGTGCCTGAATATAAATCCATTTCACTCATACAAACCATTCCCTCACAAACAGCTCAGCCTGAACCGCATCTTATTCAACTCGTTGCTAACAAAGTTTCCAAATGGAATAAATTATTAAACGTCATTGTTTACATTTTCCGCTTTATTAAAAAACTAATTGCTCACAAACTTAAATTTCCACTGATAAGTGAATTACAGTTCGCTGAGGAAATTATTATTAAGCACGTGCAATCTAAGCACTTTGCTTCAGAAATCGATTTTTTAAAATCAAATAAAGTTCTCCGCTCTTCCGCTATAAGAAAATTAAGTCCTTTCATTGACGAAAACGGCATTCTCCGTGTAGGGGGCCGATTACAAAACTCTCCGCTATTATTTGAAGAAAGGCACCCTATTCTATTGCCCTCCAAAGACCGCATCGTCCAGTTACTGGTAGAACACTATCACGTGTTCCATTGTCACACTGGCCCAGGTTTACTCCTCGCGCTGATACGTCATAAATATTGGATACTTTCAGCTCGCTATTTAGTCCGCCAAATTGTACATTCGTGCAATCATTGTTTTAAGAACAAACCCAAAGAGACTTACCCCTTAATGGGTAATTTACCCGAATTTAGGGTCACTCAAGCAAAATGTTTTGCTCATAGTGGTGTCGATTACATGGGACCTCTATACATCACACTAGGTAAAAGACGTGGTATTAAAAGCCAAAAGGCCTATGTGTGTATATTCGTCTGTCTAGTGACAAAAGCGTTACACATAGAACTCGTCTCGGATCTGTCTACAGACATGTTTTTTGCAGCATTCAAGCGCTTTATTTCGCGCAGAGGACCGATTTCTTTGATTGTATCAGACGGAGGTCGCAACTTTATAGGCGCACGAAACTATCTCAATGAACTCTATTCTCTGGTTTATTCTGAAGAATACAATAGAGAAATAATACGCGAACTTACTCCACAAAGGATAGAGTTCAAGATACAACCTCCTTTAAGTCCCCACATGTCGGGTATATGGGAATCAAATGTGAAATGCGTAAAAACTCATCTATATAAAACTATTGGTACCCAAATTTTAACCTACGAGGAATTAAATACTATTTTGATTCAAATCGAAGCTCTAATGAATTCCAGACCACTATGCGTGTTAAGTAATGATCCTGCGGATCCTACTGCGTTAACTCCCGCTCATTTTACAAATTTGACCCCGCTTAAACATTTACCTGCTGAAAATCTTAATGATACTCCGATAAATCGTGTGCAACGTTACGCTCTACTAGATAAATTAGTTCAGTCATACTGGAATAGATGGCATATTGAATACCTGACCTCTTTACAAAACAGAGAAAAATGGAACACTCCAAGTAATCCTATACAATTAGGTCAAATTTGTATAATCAGAGAGCCTAACCTACCTGTCCTCTCTTGGCCTCTTGGCATTGTGGAGGAGACATATCCTGGCAAGATCCTAGAGTCGTTCGGGTTCGAACCAAGACAGGGGTTTATGTTCGCCCTGTTGTTCGCGTCTGCCCGCTTCCAACGCAATAAACTTTTGTTTTAGCTCCCGCTATATTTAAGTTATAACTTTCCGAATTTAAATAAGATAGATTTAGTTGGTAGATACTTTTACATTAGTTTACTCTTTCTCTATTCATTATATGATAAGCTTATCTGTTGGAGTATTACTCCAAGCCCGGGACTATGGTTTGGCAAACAGACAAGTTTTACCTCTCGCTCACACTCACACGAAATTACTTATATGTATTACCTCTCTCTTTCCTTTAATATCCCCACCTCGTACTTAAAAAGAAGACGGCCATGTTGGTGAAAAATCCTCACACCTCTCTGCGCTTGACAATCGAGCTAATTTTAAAAAATCAAAAAGAATCCGCGTCACTAATAACTAAAATCCAAAAAACGTTAATTATATACAGTGTATGTGAAGTGTACGTGTGAATTTATTATAAATTTGCAAACTGTCGTGCCTCAAGGAACCAGCAATTACGAAGGAAGCTACGCTCGAGGTACGATCCTTTTCTTCCCCTTTTTCCTCACAATATATATTTCATATGTTTATGTTTGTATGATTGGGTTATTCCCTTGAATGTAGGACAACAATGCTTGAGTCGATTTTTTTGTCCACCAGTGTAGTTTTATAGACTAAATATATAAATGTAAGTATAATGAAACAAAATTGTAAAAGAAAGCACAAACATATCTCTACAATTGAAGAAGTTATGGGACCTCAAAGTGGCGCTCAAAAATTAATTTCGCTCCAGTTGCAACGGACCAGCGGGTGACGTCACGCTACTTACTTCGCAGTTCGCATTCATAAAATTCTTGGCATTCGGTTACTTTGCGCCGCTTGTGTCGTGATTTTTGTTAATTTTTGGAAAATATGGTGCTGTAAGTGATTAGTGAGAATAAGAAATGCACCTACAAATACTGTATTGTTCCGCTATGTGAAAGCACAACATTTAAAACCCCAAACAATGTTTTTTTTCTAGTTCCAAGTGATATAAAAAAGAAAAAGTAGTGTAAACTAATGAGGCAATATTTAATTGGTCCTAAAAGCACAAAATATGTATGTGAAGATCATTTTTATGTAAGTTTGCTTATTTATTATTATTAATAATAGCTGTGAGTGGGTCTTCTTCCTTCGCAGGGCTTACGAGATGATAAACACAGTGCCTAATCTTACTTCTCAAAGTATAATATATTGTCACTACATGAATCCTCGAGGTGGTGTCAGAGGTATTCCGAGTGTGAACTGTGAAATGCAAGTCACAGTCCACTCACAGTCTTATATAAACGACATGCATATTCTCTATTATTGCGTCCCAACGTGATGGGTGGTGAGCAAGAAATACACGCTTTTTAGGGAATCCAATTTTCTAACGATGTTTTCCTTCACCGTTCAGCAAGTGGAAAGTATTAAATAAAATAAATAAATTTACTTCTTAAAATAACTATTTTATGGGAAATGGATGTATCCAAATTATTTATTTGCCTATTAAATTGAATTTATGAATAACTCACAAGTCACACTTTCGAAGTTGTTATTTAGTAGTGATGCGTTGATTAACTACATTTTAATATCGATTTTTTTTCATCACCAACTTTTTATAACTATATCTACTTAGATTTACTTCACACCGGGTATGGAAAAATAAGGAAAAACTTGAAAAAAACATACCCGTGTCAGGTAAAGCCACGGTCACGATTCGCTAGAGTCTAGCGGCTACACAAACTATTATTATTTAAGTGTCAAATTTACACTTGATCATTGTCTATGTGTACCATTCTTAGACCATTTAACACGGGACCTGTCAAAGCGCGACTCTTAGTACTGAAATCATTTTGCCGTTTTCCACGGGAGGGGAGGTAAACACGCACAGCACACATAAACTACTATGCACATAAATTGGGAAAAGCTGATTGGTGCTTGCCCGACCGGGGATCGAACCTGGGTCTCAAGATGGCCAGTCAGAAGTTATACCTGCTCAAGAACAAGCTTGACGACCTTTATCATAAATTAGATAAATTGGTAGTAGTTAAAAAGTTTCACTCCTTTTCTTTCAGCACCAACATACGACGTATTGGTGGAGGAAAAAAGTCCATCGCCGTAAATATAACATATTCTGGGAAAATTAACACTTCTTCCTTTAACAAAGTCTACTTCCATGGTGCTAGATAATATAAATATATTAATAAAAAACTAAACATAAATTTTAGTTGTAAAATACGTGTATCTTTTATATTGATATCGCATTTATTGAACAGCTATACGCAAAATAACAACCAAGACGCGGAGTGGTACGGTAGCGTGACGTCACAGCGGGGTCAATCTCCCGCAGTCATTCTGCGCTAGACTACGTTAACTTAAATAATCTATTTCGCAGTCATTTAATGACGGATTAAAAATATTTTTTCGCCACTTTTTTTGGTCTATATTTTAATCTTATGAAATTAAATATGGTATTATCGACATGATGAAACTTGTTCATTCTTATCAACAGAAAAATATTCAAGCACAATATATTACCCGCTCCCGGATCCGCCCACAATGCCGACCTTCTTGCCGGCCGGGATGGAGAAGCTCAGCTTGTTCAGTATCGGCTTCCCGTGCACGTACTTGAAGCTGACGTCACGGAACTCTATTGTCGCCGAGCGCGCGTCCACTATCAGCGGGGGCGCTTTGTCTTTCTCCTGGAACGTTAGCGTTGCATTTATTTAGTATGAACTGAAATGAATACTTTATTTTTGTAATGTAGGTACATAAATACACTTATTGCACGTTAGAATATATTAAATAAGTAAAATGATTAAATTTAATAGAGGATAATACAATGTATTAAATAAGGATTTGGGTTCAATATAAAAATATATAAACATTATGTTTATTTTTAACACTTGTAGTATTTTTAACACTTATTGTCCACATAGATTATTATATTATGCCCAACCGGTTTCGCTATTCCGCATTTTGAGGAGCTTAATTATAATATATATTTAATTAACATTTTGAGATTTTACAAATAATACTACGTGCAATAAACTAACACTTGTTGTTATATTAATTAAGTATGTATTATAATAAAGCCCTTGACAATGCTTGAGAATCCATCCATCTATCCATCCATCAGCCTGTTTCGTCCACTGCTGGACATAGGCCTTTCCAGGATTTCGCCATGCTTGGCGGTCCTCCTGGAAGAAATGCCCACACTCACACACGCTGGGCAGGCGGGTTTAGAGCGCGGTGCCGAATCCCTTGCACCAGTGACGCCGCTGCCCGTCACCAGTCTGTTTTATATAAGGCCCGAAAATACAATAATAAATGAAAATAATTCTAGGGTAGATTATGTAGCGTTAACTGATCACATTCAATAAGAAAAAAAGTATTATTGGTAGTTCAAAAAGTTATTGTTTGGAAAGGTGAAAAAAAAAATTCAAGTATCAAATAGTTTTTTCGGTGAAAGTGGTCTGATGGAATTGGGAATACTCTATCTTTGAATTGTCGGACCTTTTGAGTGATTGATTGAACAGGATCACTATGATGATTATAAAGAAAACCACATCCAAATCCGTTGAGTGGTTCTCGAGTTAAAACAGAACATACAAAGAAAAAGGCAAAAATACAAATAGTTTAGGCCTCAGTACATTTAATACAAAATTTCGCAAAAATATGAAATGTACAGACACGACTTTTTTACTATGTATTATTTGTACAGCTATGGTTTCGACTTGAGTTGAGACAACCGATCTATTTGTAAAAATAATATACCAAGTGTGAACGGACAGGTATCTTGAAATGAACTACGTTATCTATACGTAGTTATCATACTGAACAATGACTTCAAAGAATCATACCTAATATTTTCATTTTTCCTTGAAAACTTTGAATAATTTGGCCAAGTGCGATTTGGACCCGCGCACAAATACATACGGGTGCGGAACCCTAAAGCATTATGGTAAATAACAACAATATAGATGTCATATCAACAAAAAACAAGGCGCTTAAATAGTAGCTCTTGACCAAAATTTAGCGCCGTCTGAGTACGGAACCCCACTTTTTATTATTTTTTATTTTACCTTAGAATATGTTCTACAGTATGACTAAATGTAAAACTTGTATGTATTACCGTCTTTAAGTTAGAGCCAAAACAAATAACGTTAAAATTGCAACCTTTTCGAGGTTTCTTGTGTGAGGAACAATTATTTTTTTATTTTTTAGTTTAGGATTTGTGTTGGTAGAAACTATAGTTACACATATTTTGTGAAAATGTCAACTTTCTACCTATTACGGGTGAAGCTATAGACCCCTGTAACAGACAGACAGACAAACAGACAGCGGAGGCTTAGTAATAGGGTCCCGTTTGTCACCCCTAAAAACTAATGTAACTTTTGTAAGTGCAGGTCCATTTTTTTGTTATTTTTCTTTGGTAAAGTAGTTGAGGATTATCAGTATATTACGAGGTTTCATTCAAAGGTCCATTTATGCTCCGTAAGTTGCATTAGTGGAGAGCTCAGAAAATTAAACCAGATGCTGTACTAATCTTAAAGATACCTATATAAACTTTTGTTTCATGACTTTTGCAAATACATTGTTTTTTTTTCCTTCCCGTAAAGAATGACGAGTAGGTATTAAAAATGTGAATAGAAAAGTAAATTATTGAATTAGCTTTGTATAAATGTTTTTCTATGGAAGTTATTTAGTATGACCTATGACCATTATTTTTCTCTGCACGCAATTTGCCAACTTGACCGAAATAAAAGCCTTCTTACTGTCCTGCTGTCAGTAGCAGGCGGTTGTCATCCGACGATCAAACTGAACCCAGCCTACGAACGCATCAAACTGAATGCAGTTTATTTCCGTCAAATCTGTCTATGGTTCATAAGGAAAGACTGCCAACATTCTCTTAATAAATTAAAAAAATAATAAAAATAAAACAGAAGTGTGGTAAAGTTGACTTTGACCACAGTTTTGATGCATGTAAAATGAGTGTTTACAAGTACTTGAATATAAAGGCTCAAGTATCCCCGCGTATACCTGTATCTTACTCTGCACAGTCATCAATGTGAACATGGTCTGCATGTCGATGAGCGCCTGCCGCACTTCCCGGTACACCGAGCCGAGGAACCCCAGCGGGATCGACAGTTGGAACAGCAGACCGTTCACCATCACCAGGTCGCCCACTGTCATGTTACCTGCGGCCGAACGGAAACCGGCAATGTACATCGAACATATCGATTTATACTCTTCTACACTTTCATAACTAGATAGCCATTCCTAACAAATAAACACCGGCTAAGTGCGAGTCGGGCTCCGTACCATTATCTATAAAAACGGCAAAAAAATCAAGTCTGTTGTATGGGAGCTTCCTTAAATATTAATTTTATTTTAATTTAATTATTTATTTTTAAAACGAATATATAACTAAATATTCTGTGAATATTTCAAGCGTCCACCTGTTGCCGTTATGAATATCGAGCAAAAACGAGCAAAAAAAGTCACGGAGCCCCCTTTAATATTTATTTTATTCTGTTTTTTTAGTATTTGTTGTTATAGCGGCAACAGAAATACATCATCTGTGAAAATTTTAACCGTCTAACTATCACGGTACATGGGATACAGGTGACAGACGGACAGCGGAGTCTTAGGAATAGGGTCCCGCTGGTTACCCTTTGGGTACGGAACCCTAATAAAAACGAGAGGTGTAGTGGGTCACCCGGTTGGAACGAACTTCCCTTCGCTACAGACGCGAACGCCGCATGTCTATACTGCAGTATTATACTTATTCATGGGCATACGCTTGTAAACACACAAACACACATACAATAGCAAAAGTGTCACGGCGGTCGAAGTCTTACACTTTTGCCATTCGCCAATTTGGTTTGTTTTAAAACTTCAATGTGCTATTTTTGTCTGCTTTTTGGAATAAATAGATCAATTTAGAAATGTAATTTAAATAATACACATTTAATGCTTATAAACCAATATTAGGAGTATTTTAGCAATTGCAGGAAGTGACGTCAACATATTAGGTTGAATGGTCGTGTCCTTGTCAAACTTTAGGATGCGTTCAAGAAAAATAAATATACCTATGGAAATGTGTGTCACTGAAGGTCACATAAAAGACATCGCTTTTATTTATATAATAAAAAGTATACACGATTATTTTAAATTCTGTCTATTAAAAACAGTCAAGGAAAGCTATTTCTCGAAACAGTTTTCGAATCGGAAATATTTGTGAAAAAAATGAATGGGCCAATTATCTGAAGTGTACAAAAGAAATTGCGTTCCAAAGAGGCCATATTATACAAAATAATCGTATAAGGGTTCCATTTTTTCATGATGAGGTGCGTAACCCTAAAAATTGAAACTCACCTTTAGCAATCTGATTGGCAGCCATAATCATGATCAGACTGAGTCCCCCGCTGAATATCGCGTGTTGACCGAAGTTGAGCGCTGCCAGACTCGACGCGGTCTTCAGTGACGCAGCTTCGTACTTCACGAGGCTCTCGTCGTACTTGTGCATTTCGTACTTCTCGTTGTTGAAATACTGGGAACGAGTTTGTACTTGAGTTTACTTGTGTTCTGCGTATAGTATCGTAATAATGACATTTATGTCAACGTAGTTTATTTAAGGGAAATGTTTTGAAAACTGATATTTACACGTATTGTTGTTGTCTACATGCCAACTGAAACCGATACTATTTCGAAATTTATAGAAGAGTATCGTTTTAAGGGAAAATAATGGCATGTAGTCAATAATCAACAATAATACACGAGTGCTGTACGTAAATCGGTTTAAAAAAAACTGCTAGATTAAGACAATAAAAACATTAAAAATTATTTAACAGAGCCTTCGTCACAGAAACTATATGAATTAGTACGTAAACTTCAAGGAAACGCACACAGACGCGTGCTTTTACACGCCGTCTCGGCCATTGTCGCGGAACGTTAGCGTCGGATGGCAGTCGCGAGCGCTGCACCGTGTCATAAGGTTGCTTTTATATTTCGCCCAATGCCAGCCCTAACGCGCCGATCGGGCGTTGGTAATTATCTCGAGAATAACGTGGAGTTTCACTACTGTTTATATATCTACGTTGTATGTCAGCATCGCAAAAAACATTTTGCATGTATTATTTTTATAACAGGACACTGTTTGACAGATAAACTTTAGCAACCTCATTTGCAGTGACAATGCAACCCGTTAACTACCGTCAAGGAGAAATAATTGTGTCCTTGTGTCCTAAAAAGTCCTACGACACAAAATTTATATTTTCCTGATCTGTATAAGCCTTTACCATATAACACGGGACTAAGCAAGCGCAACTTACCCCCTCTGCCGAAGTACATGATTGTTCATGTAAGTTTGCTTGTGTGCTCGTTTTGTGTTTGTGTTGCAGCTTTTGATTTAGTGTGAGATATACATTTTTCGCAAGAGTGTGCGTGAATGAGTAAATGATTGTGTGATGTGCGTGTTTACCTCCCCTCCCGTGGAAAACGGTACGATAAGTACTAAGAGTCGCGCTTTGCCAGGTCCCGTGTTAAATAGTCTAAGGTATAAGCTAAAAAACTACTTCTAATGAACGATAATGATAAATAGTACTTACTTTGACAGTTTCATAGTTGATCAGCGAGTCTATAGCTTTATTCCCAGCGTCGTTCTCAGCTTTGTTCATATGAACCCTAAACTGAGTGCGCCATTGTGTGATGGCCAGTGTGAATGCAGCGTACACACCAACACAACCGAATGCGAGACCTGGAATCAAATCATGTTGGTCGTATCGCCGTGCGCTGTTTCCGACATAACAAATCTAAGGAACGCATCAAGGAAAGGATGCAATTTCTACATTGAACACTATCACTTTCTATCAGAAGAATAATAGGTTGATGTATAATATTACAGTAATCTAAAACTTAAATAACAATTTATATCCAAACTAAACTAATTTTAGAAATTAAAATTACCTAGCAATTTAAATAATAGTAGTTTATGAAACTGCTACATAAAACGGTTATTATTAAAGATTAGTACTAATATCTAGTTATGTATAGTGTCATACACTACTTTATCTAAACTCATACCTACTAACCTGTTTTCATAATCTTACTAAAAAATTCCTTTAGCCATTTATCATTTTTCTTTTAAAAGCTTGTTCTAACTAAAACTGTTCGTAATTTCCGTCATTATTTCCAGAATGTCAGATTGAGTCAATTTATCATCACCTGTTGTCAGTAATTTTAGGGCAAAATAATACTTTTGACCCATAAAACCACAGTAAATAATGAATAAATTTCCACGTAAACTATGGCGCCGAAATCCAACAGTCAACGCGCATGCGCCATAGCTCGCGCCACCAGCCATAGCTATGCATAGACAACAAGTATATGGCCGAAAATAAAGTTGAACTGTAATCCCCTTAGTTGGGTCGAAATATTGTTTGGTACGTATTGGAGAATATTGTACAAAACTCTCATTGGTATTTGGTATTAAACCTCAGACATGGCTGTATGGGCTAAGTTCCATTTGCCTTCCTATTTAGTGTTACATGTACTGTAATAGCAGAAAAAAATATTTTATCTAACCTCATATCGTAAAATCCTCATTACGAACACAAAACTACTGGCATAATGCAAAATATTTTTCATGAACGTCTCTAAAAAAATAAATTATAGTATAGGTCTCCGAACAACATAATGCTATAAAAAAACTTTTTCTGAGATTACAGTACATTACGAACTCAAAACTACTGGCATAATGCAAAATATTTTTCATGAACGTCTCTAGAAAAATAAAAAATTAAATTATAGTATAGGTCTCCGAACAACAATGCTAGAAAAAAACTTTTTCTGAGATTACAGTACATTACTAACTAGGAAGGCAAAGGGAACTTAGCCCATACAGCCATGTCCGAGGTTTAATATCAAATACTGGGTGGCGCAAAAGTAATGGCATGATTTGAATTGGCTGCCATTTTGTTATAAATGAAAGAAAAGAGCTCTGTTTTCATAAAAAGTTTATTTGGAAGTGTAAAATTGATGACATTAATTGTAAAAAATTATATCGCTCAAATTGCCACCTCCACAGTTGATGCATAATTGCGCTTGTTTTATGGCATTTGGAATTGTTGCTCGCGGAACATGTGGCTCGAGAGAAGAGAAGAGAAGAGACTCCACATAAAATGCATAAAGAGCCTTTGCATCCCCTCAAAGTGACTGTTTGGTGCTGCATTTGCAGTGAAAACGTGATTGGCCCATATTTTTTTGAAGACGCCGAAAGCACCACCGTAACCGTAACCGGTGAGCGTTAAAGGCAGATGTGAACTCGGGAGGTGGCCATTTGAGCGATATAATTTTTTCCAATTAATTTCATTTATAACAAAATGGCAGCCAATTCAAATCATGCCATTACTTTTGAGCCACCCAGTACCAATGAGGTTATTATATAATCTCTAACACGTACTAAATAATATTGCGGCGTGACAAAGGAGGTCACAATTTCATTTTATTTTCGGCCTGCATTGTCTATTGCTGCCGGCGCACACAACGCGTACACATGCGTGGTGGACTGTTGGATTTTGGCGCCGTAGTTTACGTGGAAATTAATATTTACTGTGGTTTTATGGGTCAAACCAAAGGTATTATTTTGCCCTAAAATTACTAACAGCAGTGATGGTGATGATAATTTGACTCCACCTGACATTCTGGAAATAACGACGGAAATTACGAACACTTTTAGAACGAGCAAGAAAATTTCTTACAAGAAAATTAAAAAATGCCTAACCACAAGTTTTATCAAGATTATGAAAACAGGTTGTTACGCATGAGTTTAAATAAAGTAGTGTATGAAACTATACATAGCTAGGTATTAAAACACTCGTGTTTTTAATAATCTTTTTATGTACTAGTTTCATAAACTACTGTTATAGCATTATGTTGATTAGGAGATCTATACTAATTTTTTTTCTGTGTTATAGACGTTCATGGAAAAAAAAATTCAAAAGTGCCGACAATCATAACGGTCAACATTATTAATTCCCATTTATGGTTTTTCATTTTAGTACACTTTTATGAACATAAAATAAAAACAAATATTTTAAGCGATATATTTGATCTCCTTTAGTAAGGTCGCGATCAGACCAAAAAAAAACGTTTTATAAAAATGAAAAACCTATTACATATATTGAAAAAAATATATCTAAGTATTCAATAAGTTTATTTTTACCATCGATGTAATTATTATTATAATAATTACTTGATATACCAGCAAGTTATTCACATATGAATGCTCACGAGGGCATTGTGTGCATTTCACGCCTTGTTCAATGGAACGTCGCTGTAGCGCTGTGTCGTCGCTACAAGATATGTAATAGTACATTTTGATGCAAGTGCGAAAAGGTTGATCCTATCAAAAACATTTCATGTAAATGTCGCCAAGACACAGAAGCTCATTACGCTTTCACGGTTAAAAAGTTATCAGATCACATGTAGAGCCAAGCCCTTAACTCTACAAGCCCTAACTCTACAAACCCTACATCTTCGTCAAAAAGTATGGCTTGGCCGTTTCGCGGCCGTCAAATAGACACTCCCATGGACTTGTAATATTATGTCATGCAATAGTTCCATGAAACTGCCAAGCCACAAGCCAATCAATACTTTCGCACGTGTATAAAACGACTTTTTTTAATACACCTGTGAAAAATTACATGAAATAATAAAATCAAAGCAATTTTGTTGCAAATCAAAACAAATACAAGTCGACAGAAGAAACGCAGTCTGGTTGGCGCCAATCTGTACTACAAAGACCAACGTCTCTTTCTAAACTCTTTTTAAGAATAATTTCCAAGATAGTTAAAATATAATATAAATTATGACGTCTAAAATCGTTTTGAATTTTTAAAACATCTTTTACAATTTAACATACATAATATATTTAATAATAAAATATAAAAGTTTGAAAATACTCATCTTAAACAGTTTTTAGAGTATTCGGTAGAACAAAGGTTTACATGCATACTAAATGATGTGGCCGGTTTCCCCTAGATGGCGTCAGTAGTAAAAACAAAATGCACGAGTGCGAATATGTAATTTTACGCACGCTAAACATGCACGTAATCAATCATATTTTGAGCAGGTGTATTAAAAAATACAATATTTTAGAATCCCATAAATTATGATCATATAACTATTGCCAAAATTCATCGGTGGGGAAACCTAAAATAAAAGTACAGTGCATTAAATGACATAAAATCAATAACAAGATGCAGTGTTGTCTAACTTTGAAATAAAATCTGACACATAATTTGGACCAGTATAGAAGGCGAACGTAAAGTAAGTCACAGATGGCGTCGCAACTGCACGTTCTCGGAGCTTCGACGAGGAAAAAGGGGGTGCGCGGGGAGGAATAGTAAGAATTTTTTAAATGTCGGAATCCACTTAAGATCTTATCTTCCAATGAATGGCATTGTCATCTATTGTTTAATTCGACCGCTACATGAGCAGTGCATTACGAAACGCATAAACAACTAAATATTTTATGGTAATAGCAACTTTACCACCTAAACAAAAAGGCTCAAATTTGAACGCCAAGTCGCCAACGGATTTCAGATTTAATTTTTGAAATTGGAAGCGGCAGCCATTTTGTGTGTCAGTTACATGATGATTAAGTAATGGCTTTCGGATCTTAATATCGTATACTTCTCTGTGTTTTATTCTGGATATTTCATAAATTTGACCCTGGCCTACGTTTATGGGATTTTGATTGCTTACATACTATTTGGATTTTTGTGAAAAGTGTGTCCGATAACGACCCCGGCTGTGTATATGGACTTTGATTTAGCGGGAATAAGAGGAACAAAAATGTAATGTATGTAATTTTTAATATAACTTCAATAATTACCGTAGATTGCAGCCATACAATTGTATTTTTAGGTACTTACTGGATTTATTGGAATTATATAAGTACTTATAAGTAAACATAGTTATTTCATAAACAACAAATGTGTGTTAAATTAAAGTTTCAAAGAGACAAATGAACTTTCTTAAACTTTAATACTGTTTTTCTTAATAACATGCATATAAAATTATGTAAAAATCTTAAATCGTTTCAGCCTGTATCACACATGTTACCTTGCTGCCGCTTTCAATTTCAAAAACTACTATCTGGAATGCGTTGCCGTTCAAATTTGAGCCTTTTTGTTCAGGCGTTAAAGTTGCTATTAACATAAAATATTTTGTCGTTTATGCGTTTTGTTGTGCACTGCTAATTAGTGGTGGAACTTAACAATAGAACAATGCCATTCATTTGAAGATAAGCTCTTAAACCGATCCCGACATTTAAAAAAAATCCTACTATACTGCGCAGTAGGGAATGGTCCCGGGATATCCCAGAGATTTGTGGTAGACATAACTGGGAACACATAACCTCATCCCGGTGCTTTTGTTACTTTCGGGACTAAGTAAAAACCTCCAATATCAAAATAAGAAATATAATTTAGCGCGTAAAAACTCCACATGTTGCTCGCGATCTGCGATTATTTTAATTTTAGTAAGATATAATATGGTAAAAGAAAAATATATTTGAATTGTAGTTATTTGTTAACTTTCTTGTGATTTGATTGTGATTGTATTACCCTTTAAGTATCCCATTAATAATTATTATATTATAAAAATTTATGTTAGATTAATGTTAAGCTTAGGAATCTTAGTATGTGTAATTGAAAAAATAAATAGTAAAAAAATAGACAAGTAAAAATCTTCTCTTTTCACCTCTTACGTACCAATCATGGTTGTCTTCTTATACGAGAACAATCTATAAAAATAGTTTGCATATAACCAGATCTTGAATAGGATCATAAATTTTACAGATGATGTCTCTAATGCTAGGGATACACCTGCGTCTTATCGCGCTAAAATCTACTATGCGTCTCAATTAAAAATAATGTTGAAGTCTGAATGAAGTCTAAAAATACTGTTTTGTGTGAGAATATTAAAAAAAACAATGTTGTATTTGATTACCTACTCATATGTTCCGAAAGTCCCGAAAATCCTAGATTCCGATTCTTCATTCCCTACTGCGCATGTGACAGCTAACTTCACGCGCGCCCTCTATACTAAAGTGACGCAAACTGTAACGCAGTAAAGAAAAATAAGTACCTTACCGGAGAAAGCGAGCCCGCCCTTGAGCCCGAGTATGGAAGAGACGAGACAGAGCTCGAATATGGTGGGCACAACGTTAAACACCATGGCCGTCAGCACGAAGTTTATAGCGCGCGAGCCGCGGTCTATTGTCTGCGGAATTACGCCACTTGGTTATCATAGCTGGACAGGTTTATAGCCGTAGAAACAACACAGATGTAGGGCGATTTTGAAATGAAATTAATACTTTATTTCTGTAATGTAGGTACATAAAAATAAAGTTATGATCTTACTTATATTTGACTTTATACACGCACATAAACTAAAATAAAGGTATATTTAATTTATACAATTTATAAATACTAATACGCTACATATATAAATACATGCCTAACTCAGCCCATTCGATTAGCCTTGCAAAGAAGAAGGGCAAGAAACTTAGCAAAATCATGTTTTCATTTCGTAACGTTTGAGAAAAAAAAATTCAGTGGTTTGGTAAAGAGATGGAAAGTAAAGAGCAAGAGGAATTGATATAATCGGGGTAAAAGTTTAATAAAATAATATTCACAACAAAACGAAATTAATAGATTATCTCTTTATCCTCCTGTTATATCCTTTCTTTCATATTTTACAGTCAGTAGGCCTATTCTCAGTCTGTCGAATTAGCCTTCTCGACCGTAAAGACCCATTTTATCAGTCGAACTCCATACATTTTTGATCGATTGTTTCTCCGGAATTTCCCCCCTGAACACATATATATTTTTTTAAACAATATAAGCATTTTTGTATTGCAACAGTCCATAGCTTTTAAATCTATCTACAAGTAGAATTGGGAACACCGCCATATACTACCGATATAAAGAGCGATAATAATGTTAGCTAAGTTGACAATTCACCTGATAGGCTTCTTGCCCTCAAGGCACAAAAAAAATGCATATAATCAATCAAACTATTGAAAAGACGTGATACATGCAACCCACATTTTAAGTATCTAAAAATATTAACGTTGCCTTGCTTATGCTTATACCGGGTGTAAATAGACTGCTACCATTAAATTAAACCACATATTCTACCGACTCTACTGAACCACTTTTCCCAAGAATCATACCCGAGGACACCTTAGTTTGGGAAATAATTGAGTTCCAAACAAAAATTAGTGAACCCTAACGCACCGACATACGGGCGAGTTTCGAGACAGCGTCCTCCGTGAAACAGCTGTTCTGTTGCAGCGTTCTAAAATAGACCTTCCTCCTACGAGATAAAGTCTTTGAGTTACAGTTGAATACCTTTTTCTTTGAAGATTTGCGCGGTTTATTTTTATTCAGCATAATCAGTAGAGTACGTGGTTTTATTTAATGGTCGCACTCTATTTACAGCCTGTATATAAAGCGAACAGGATGTTATTCGATTCCTTCAAGAGTAAGAGATTGGAAAACCAGGTGGCCGCCTTTAAATCGAAAAAAGCTATGCTCACGGAAAGTGTGCTGGGAAATGGCGCCTAAAGTTTTTAATAAGTTGCCTTTGGCGATTCGGCAGACAGAAAACACTTTCCATTTAAATAATGCAATAAAGGAAATTTTACTTGACAAGACTTACTACTCCGTAAAAGAGTTCCTTAATGATGACAAGCTAAGTATTTGACATTTTAGTGCGTCTGATTATTTATAACATCTTATTTTATATGTGATCTAATAAATCTTATTTAAAAACATGTCTCTCTATGTTTCGCCGTAAAGGCACACAAATATGTTAAGGAAATCTTAAATACTAATTCAAACAAAATGTAAAATTAGGTTTGACAAATAAATTATTATGAATTAGTTATCTCGAAAATAACGTTATAGTAAAGTTATTTATAACGCTGTTTCAAGGTCACACTGCACAAACCTTAGACAAAGCGCCAGTCTGCCTCTGTAGATGGAAGCTGAGATCGAGGTTGTGCAGATGCACGAAGACATTAGTCGCCAGTTTCCGTATGGAATGTTGCGCCACCTTGGCGAACACTGCGTTACGTAGCTCGTTGAAGCCCGCAGCCGTGGCGCGCGCCAACCCGTCTGTAAACATTTGTGCATTCAATAATAAATCTCAAATTAGCATTTATTAGTTGATAATCTGACTATAACAAAAAAGTGATAAACTGTATGAGACAGGTGGATGATGTTTTGCTTAGTATTTTAACTTACTACCTCATTAGATAGGTAGACTAAGATATATATTTTTTTTCTCATGACACAATTTCCTTCTGTCTTTTATATTTTTATCCTTTTATAATATATTGTTTAGTATTATTTTATATAAGTTAAAAAAAAGTGTAATAGTGTTAAGCCACATTAAGAAAAAAAAATACAGATAAAAAAAGACATGATCTTGCTAAGTTTCTTGCCCTTCTTCTTAGCAAGATTAACCGAATGGGCAGATTTGGGCATTATATCTATTTATAGTTTATTTATCTATTAACTTATTTATTCATTGCATTATGTAGGTATGTATAAACAATATTTAAATTTTTTACTTATGTTAGTATATATTTGGCAAGGCATTATATTTATTTATGGTCTATTCAGTTTATTTATCAACTTATTTATTTATTGCAATATGTAGGTATAATAATACTCTTATTCCAATAAGTCTTTTTATTTTATGCATGTGTATAACTTTAGTAGCCCAACTTAAATATAGTTTTTTTATATATATTTCCCGTATCATATTTATTTCATCATAAAATATTATTTTTATACAGATTAGATTTGACATGTAAAACGTATACTTTATGTATCTATTTTACAAATAAACAATTTGAATCTTTGAATCTTGAATCTCAATTTCTAGAATGTCTAAATTGTTAATTCATCTCGTGTCACCAAAATTGTTATTTCTCAGTTCCCTTCAGTTACAGCTATAGTGAGAAATATTGCTAGTTCGTGTTTTGTCGGCTAAGTTCGTTTTTTTATCCTTATCTTTTTGACAAGTCCATAAAATGCTGTATTAAGTTGTCATAAAATTAAAAACGTCATTAAATAAATACGATTATTCATAGATTTCGCGAATGCCGAAGTCGCTATATTTCTCACTAGACCTGGACAGCGCAGTTTTGACCGTACTCGTGAAACCTTGTTGGAGTCTTCTAGGTAACATCGAAAACCGCATTAAAATCAGTTGTCGTTTTTTATTTTTCATCATTCGCTTTGAACAGAATTTTCGTTCAATATTGATTTTTAGGGGTCTTGAGTGATAAACAATAGGTCTTTTATATGTATGTGGTGGCCATATCGTAGAATTAATCGTTTTATGATCTGGGCGGGTATTCTGAAACGTGCGCATAAATTGCGAAGGCAGATTGCGGGTGATCTTAAAAGGGATTTTGTACAGATATGTGTTGTATATTTTGATTGAAAGCTTATAGTGGGCATTCTATATATCCTATAGTGTTTATTTGATGTGGTTTAGTAACTCTAGTTTTTATCACATACCATTTATCAAACTTTAAACAAATATCGAATGACTGATATTGCGCATGCGCAATAATGCCGGAATAGCCGCCCTGATCGACAATATCGTAAAGTATGTAATAAAAAATGTACAATAGATGGTGTGTAAAATGCAACAGTTCAAACTCGTACACCCACGTTTCACCGACGATTATTACGTCCCAGCGTGACCACTATCGCCGCACCCCGACGCACTTTGACTTACAGTTGAACAAGCCTTCTGGAGGACGCAAACTGAACACAAACGTGCCCCCGGGGTTTTCAGCCAAAGACCGCCAGATTAGTGCCCGAGTCGATTTTACAAAATCACTAGGCGCATGTGTTCAAACAGACAGATGAAGATGAAATACTCACATCCAACCAACAAGCTGAAAGCTGTAGTGCCCACAGCTTGCGGCACCGTCTCCATTCCTAACAAGAGCTCCCCTCCCTGCACCGTTGCCACCCCCTTATTGACCTCGTCCACTGCATACTTGAAGAGAAACGGCACTGAGACATTCAACACTTTCGCTCCGAACAGGAGAGAGAGGGACAGCATCACCCGCTTACGGATCGCTTCGTTGTCCTGGAAATGTGTAGAAATTGTTTACTGCAGGACTTTATTAAATTCAAATCATACCTGGATATACTCATGCCAGTCTCCCAAAGACTACAGATTTCCATCTGCTGTAGGGTTGCCAGGGTTACCCCGTTTTTCAGAACTGAAGACTCGGTAAGTGCTTGATGACCCTTTTTGGGAAATTTCCAAATTATTCTTTTTGTGTTCCTTACAAACGCAAGCCCAGCCCCAAGTCAATTACTATGGGACGTCAATATGTTATTTTGCGAAATTAGCGAAAAATGTTATCGATCCGTGCTACTGATCACTTACCAAACCTCCAGTATGAGTTTGGCTGCATAAAGTAAAGTCACCTTATATCCATTGATCAGCCTGTTTCGTCCACTGCTGGAAATAGGCCTTTCCAGGATTTCGCCACTCTTGGCGGTCCTCCTGGAAGAAATGCCCATACCCACACACGTTGGGCAGGCGGGTTGGTGAACGTTGTGCCGAAACTCTTGCAACAGTGGCGCCACTGTCCGTCACCAGTTTGTTTTATATGAGGCCCGCGGCAATGCCCGCGGCAATTGGGGATGGATATACCGCCATCCATCGGTCCCAGGCAATGGTGGGCCGCCTGGTTTTGCCCGAGAGCTGTTCTCGTACTCTAGCCTGAATAACATCAGGGGCAGTTCGCGAGTAAAATGGTGGTACCTCCACAGTCGAGGCGGCATCAGCTCTAACACGTAGTCACCTTATTATATAAAGTAGTAACTACAAAAATAAAATTATTGTTATTATTTCGAACCAACAATATTTTATAAAAAACAAATAGAAACTGTCCTCGTCCAACACTTTGACCTGACAAATTTTCGAACTACATGCCATTTTTTAGCATACTTGCCCTGGACACAGACAAACTGCATCTGCATACAGACAGACACACCAAACATTTTCTAAAAATGTAGAGTCAGCAATCTATTAGCAAATTCTTGGGATAATGTATCTCACTCACTGATTACAATAGGCATGATGACAAAAAAAAATTAGTCCGTCAGTTAGATTATCAGAAAATGCATTTTTTATTTTTTTTATTAAACAAATAATGATGAAGATATAGCCCGCTCAAGTTCCGTGTGACGTCACATCTAGGTACAATTTTATTTTATTTTTTTCCCCCACTCCCAAACTTTGACGCGCTTTATCTCTGTCATTTTTTGTTTGATTGACAAAAGAAAAATTACGTGTCCAATATTTTTTGATAATCTAAATGATGGACTAGATATAATAATATTTTGTTTACCCTGTCTAAAAGCCTATTACAACATAGAGATCACTGAATAAATACAAGGCGACTTTCGTTTATATAGCCAAATTTATACTGGAAACTCGATAAGTGGTCAGGACCAAAGTTAAAGGACCCTGTTTGCGAAATATGAAAAAAAAATTTTTTGCTGCCCTACACTTATTCAAGAATAACCTCGACTTTATTAGTATAGGGAGTCCAAATTTTATTTGCATGTTTCACAGAAAGGGTAATTTAACCTTGGTCCTGACCACTTACCGAGTCTCCAGTATGAATTTGGCTAAACGAAAGTCACAACAAAAAATAGGACTCCATCTCACCTTGGGCCATACATATGCCATCATCCCACGGAACATATCCGCCCCGCTGACCGGCTTAGCATCAGGCAGGTCAATATCTTCACGGGACAAAACAGATGCACCTGGGTGAAAGCAGTCTCTCTTTTGGATACCTAGGGATGGGGAATATATTTAAGGAAACCTTCAAGGAAAGAACAAGAGGATTTTATTTTAATGAAGTGGTGGGGATGAATGGGGACAAATAAACAGGATCGCATGCTAGGATAAGAACAAAAGAGCTGCAATTCAACCAAGTATTAAACACAAACACTGTGAATAAAGGCGGTGCCAGATGAAACAAAAAATTGCAAAAACATAGCTGTCAGGTATAGGGGAAATCGTGGCTACGGCTACGTACAAAATAAATATACCTAGTCGGTTCTTAAATACTGTCACTGGCCATTTATTTTAATAATAGAACACCTAGAAAAAAAAATGAAATGGTGTTCGATTTTCAGATATTTTTTGATTAATAATCTGCCAAATCACAATTACATTCATTCATTTTTTACGATGGTGTGGACTCGCAAAGACGACCGAGTAGCAGTAATTGCATTGCATCGTTGCGGCCATCCACCGAAGACGATATTCAACTTGCTTCAAAAATTAAAAATCACGAAGAGGTTCGTGTACCGTACCATCAAGAGGTACAATGAAACCTCTAGTGTCGATGACGAAAAAAGAACTGGCAGACCTCGTTCCGTTAGGACTCCAGGGGTCATCAAAGCAATCAAGGCGCGTATTGCAAGAAATCGCGTCTGCAAGCAGAAATTGATGGCTTTGGAGATGGGATTAACCAGAAGTACCATAAAAAAAGTACTTAATGAAGACCTGGGACTACGAGCTTACCGAAAAAAGAGTGGACATCTTCTGAACGCGCGTCTGATAGCTATGAGAGCCAAAAAATGCAAAGTTTTGCTAAAGCGGTACGCAAGAAACAGACACCGTGATATCCTGTTTACAGATGAGAAAATTTTTAATATCGAAGAGAAGTACAACAAAAAAAATGACAGGGTGTACGCTACCAGCTCTGCAGCCGCTGGAAATACCATTCCTAGAGTGCAGCACGGCCATCATCCATCATCAGTCATGATTTGGTTGGGAGTGTCCTACTATGGCCCTACTGAAGTGCATTTTTGTGAAAAACGTGTCAAAACCAGTGCAAAAGTGTACCAAGACACGGTTTTAGATCGCATAGTAAAAGATATGCCCCAGACACTCTATGGAGGACGGCCATTTGTGTTTCAACAGGACTCCGCACCTGCTCATAAGGCCAAAACAACTCAGGAGTGGTTCGAGCGCCAGAATATCGAGCTAATAAGGCATCAAGATTGGCCCTCATCTAGCCCTGACCTCAATCCACTGGATTACAAAATTTGGCAGGAATTGGAGGAGAAGGTCTGTTCTAAACCTCACAAAAATTTGAGCAGCCTAAAGTCATCATTGATTATAGCAGTGGCCGATATCGACATGAATATGGTCCGTGCTGCTATTGATGATTGGCCGTGAAGATTGAAGGCTTGTGTGAAAAATGGTGGCAATCATTTTGAATAAATTTTGTGTTTAATGTAAGCTAATTAAATTACCTTTTTTTGATTACCATGACTAGTTTTCATTTTATAGCCAATTTTGTTTGTGACAGAATTTAAGCACGGACTAGGTATGTGTTATAGATAAATTCTAACCTAAATTCTACTTTATTATATTTAAATGATAGCTATGTTGGTTAAGTAATTAAGTAATGACTTATGGAGAAAACAAACAAGAGTATCTTCATTTATGATAGCAACAAATCAACAAAGCTAAACTAGAGCCAATGAGAGATGGCACCTATGACGTTTAAATGCCTACCAAGTTTCATAATTGTTTATGGGTAAGTGTCACTAAAATAATCTAATACTTCATTGTTGCTGGCAGCGAAAAGTGACATACTACTCGTTTTGATCATCATTTTTCGATTTTATAAAGACTTCATAGCAAATGTTTCTAATTTTTTCAAAACTCAAGGGATCATGAGGATTGTTAGTGGCTGAATTGTAATCAATAAATAGTATTATTATGATGCATGTTGTATGACGTGTCAAATAAATCGATATTTTATTTACTCAAGTCTCTAGTCGCACTTGATTTTTATTTTTGCTGATATTAAAATGCACCCCATCACTAAACACAGCTGTCATAGGTGCCATCTCTTGTTGGCTCTTCTATAATTGAAAATTATAATATTTAGTAGAGTACTCAGTGTGTTAGCTCAATATGTGAAGCCATTCCTGAGTTATGCCAGGGACATAAAGAGTTTGGCCAGAGAAAACTGTATGGAGAAAGTTATTTTTTTCATATCAGTGTAGGGTAAATTCGAGGCACGATTCCCTGGCCAAACTCTACTAAAGCTATTAGGGTCTCTGTTTTTAACAGAAAATTCATAACAAAGTTTTTTTCCTCTAGTTTGGGTACCAAGATTTCACTGTATGAATAAATAAAGTTAATCAATTGTTTCCAATTTCAACTTAGATGTTTCAAAAACCACCAGCCAGAACTCAAGACATGGGTGCTGGACCGCATGGCGGAAGTCACTAGTCTTTAGTTGGGAATGAAAGTTGAGTTTAATTTTTGTTACATTACTGAGTTCCTTTAGTCTTTAATGTGTAGCCTTATAAGGGTGACATTGTCGCTGTGCAACGAAACCTTTTTCTAATAAAGATTATAAAAAAACTTAGATGTTTCAAAATATACTCATAACTCATGAGTATCATGCTACAAAGGCACAAATTACTGAACAGATGATCGGGCATATTCCCAACATGGTGATCCTTCAGAACCTTTCTGTACTGAAGTCTGTATTCCTACTAACGTTTTACTGTGGTTGCCCACAAATTTACGATAAAGGCCCTGTTCAATGAACATTAAAATTAAACAATCTAAAGATGACAAAACTATGAATTAGAAACCAATACAGATATAAATGATCCAGGCAAACAATATTGGTTCAGTCTAGCCAAAGTGGCTAATAAAAAAGCTGAACAACCTATTTAAGTTTGTATTACTTAGAATAAACCAAAACATTTCTTTTATCAGCAGAGATACTCTCAATAATTTTAAATAATTGGATTCATTAATGTAAATGGAACTTTTTGCTGAAGATAAACATTGCAGGTCAAATCAGTAACGCAGGAAAATGTGTAGTCATACCTATTGTTTGATCAATAACATATCATTATCATCATGTTTATTTATTAAAAACATGGAATACAATTCATCCATGATTAAAAATTATCAACCAACTTCATTCACTACAAGGTCATCGTCAAATATTATGCAATATTATATAGTTGGTCATATTGTGGTCAAGGTATCCCATAGAAAAAATGTAGTTTATGTGGGAAATCAAGAAATTTGCAAGATTCAAAGATCACTTACCGACAGGGATTTTACCAGTCTTTGGTTTATTTGCCAAGACTGCAGCCAAGACATTCTTAGCTGTATCTGATCCCGTGGGGCTATTAGGTGGTGCTGAATAAAACTGAAAGAAAAGTTGCATATTAAAACATTTTTACCACAAAATTATGCTCAAAAACAAAAATAAATACAAAAAACAAACAGAGGTTATAGTCACCAAAAATCATACCCGAAATTGACTAGAAGCAGGGCAGAGCTGGCTTAAAATATTTAAATGAGGTTTATTTACAATAACTAGTTTGTTAAAACTAGAAGTTTTTGTGAATTTCACATATCTTAATATTATTTTTTCTTTAGACAGCAGGGCAGCCGCCATGTTCGGTTTTTGACATTGACATATCCACAGATCATTAGTGTTGAATGAACATCGATAGTCTATCGATAGGCTATCGATACTATCATGACCTTGGAAAAAAGTAACAATATCGATTGTGCTATCGATGGTATCGATTATATCGACACTATCAATAGTGAAAATCCATAATACTATCGATAGTATCGATTATATGTTACCAATACTATCGATAGTATTATTTACGTTTATCAATAAACTATCGATCGATACAATTGAAAGTATCGATTGTTTTGCTCTGTCGATAGTCCATAAAAATTCAATACTATTGCTTTGTCTAATTGCTGTTTGTCAACGCGGTTAGCATAATAATATTTAGGTCTTATGAAAGTTCAATTGGTTTCGTAACAAAATAAGACAGATTTTGAGAACTGTAATCAGGCAACTCTTGCCAGCCAAGATTGAGCGAAGGTTTGATTGAAAAATTTGTTAATCATTGTGCGTATCTATCTTGTGAATTTTAAAAGTGGATTATCTAATCACGGTGTAATACATAATTATTATTAATAATTATAATTATTATTGATTACGTACCATTTAAGATGTTCCTTTTAAGTCCCTAATACTATTGAAATTTAATGGACTATCGATGGACCAAAACAATCGATACTTTCAATAGTAACGATACAATCGATGGTTTCATTGATTAATCGATACCATCGATAGCACAATCGATATTGTGACTTTTATCCAAGGTCAACTATCGATACATCGACTGTCGATAGTGAAACAACACTACAGAACTTAATAACTTGACACTGAACGAACAGACAAGACAGCCTGCCTGCCAATGCTGCCGGATCAAAAAATCGATTGAGCACTACAACTCTGCAAAAAAGTGCTAGATTCCTTATCACTAGATTTAGCACTGAATTTTGCGGTATTAATAAATTGATTTATAGAAAAAAAAAACTTTAAGAAAACATATTTTGTAGTAATTGTACAAAGAAAAAAAGTGTTCAAATATCAACATTATTTAAGCATAATATTTCAAGATTAAAGATTAATGAATAAATTTTTTACAAAAAAACAATAGCCATTCAAAAAAGGTTTAAAATAATGTCATACGGACCGATAGTACCAAAATAACACTTTTGCCGACTTTTTTCTTCCTGAAACACATGTTCTCTAGAAGTCGACGCTCTCATATTGGTTTTTGTGTTCTATACTATGCGGAATGCACAGACTTCTAGATAACATATGTTTCGGGAAAAAAGAAGTCGGCAAAGTGTTATTTTGGTACTATCGGTCGGCTTATAATTATTTTAAACTTTTTTTTATGTTTGCTATAAAATTTGAAGTCGGTGATAACTTTTTTGTTAAAAGTTTATTTATTTCTTTTTAGTGTTGATGGGTATAAATTGTGAAAAATGGATAGACTACAGTGAGCGCTCTGATTGCTGCCCCGCGGTATAATACAAAATTTCAAGTTATATCCTGCAATGAGCACGCTAACACAAAGCTATTACCGCCATTGAGAGTTTTGTGCTGTCATCCGTTAAGGAGTTCTGTGGTGATGAGGCCAGGATCGAAGGTCAGTGGGCATATTGACATTTTTTAAGGATACCCTGGAATCAGCACACTCACACAAATTGATTGCCGAAATCTCGTGTAATGTGCTGTCATACGTTGAGGAGTTCTAAGGTGATGTCGCCAGGATCGAAGGCCAGGTGGATAAATGTAAATTTTCAAGGAACACCTCAAAATCAGCATCCTGGTACAAAGCGTTTGCCGCAATTTCGAGTGATATGCTGTCATCCATTGAAGAGTTCCACGGCCTATCTCTGAAGATTATCATCGGATCACGACCAAACTAAAATGGAACCTACCTGGAAGCCAAACTCACCCAAACAAAAAAAACGGTTTCAAATCTGTAAAGAAATGCTGGAGATATTTGTATCAATATCGAGTGAATGCCGTCATCCGTCCATCACGACACGACACGATAAAATGGGACCTTCATGGAAGCAAACACTATCAAACCAAAAAAAAAAATTTCAAATCGGTTAAGATTTGTCAGAGTAAGATCCTTTTTGAAGTGGGTTAAAAACACACGAACCAACAGAATTAAAACTCTTC
This sequence comes from Ypsolopha scabrella, assembly GCA_910592155.1. Taxonomy (NCBI): domain Eukaryota; kingdom Metazoa; phylum Arthropoda; class Insecta; order Lepidoptera; family Ypsolophidae; genus Ypsolopha; species Ypsolopha scabrella. Next base: position 2,392,924 of record OU342964.1, read on the forward strand.
ATTTACCAATAATAGTAAACTTGATGAGGAGCCAGCCTGGCTACAATATTCATTTTTCAATATATTTCTCTGATGACCGAGAAATCAAATAAAGAAATGAAATGAATAGGTACTTTATTTCTGGAATAAAGATATATAAATACAACTATCGCACGTTATCGTTAGGTTATCAAATCAATGCAAACAAATTTTATTTCTTAGAAATTCTTCTCCTATGAACTCTATAGTAGATATACTTACTTGCTTGTATACATGAGCTTGACACACAAACGTTAAAATCATAGTATCCGCCATGTTTTGTACGTCGGATAAATTGCAAAGGAATCCCCTAAGTCATATTGTTACGAGCTGGGGTTCGGGATAAATTAATTTTATACCAATTTGCACCAAAAACCACTAACTGTCTTTATTTGAAATCACACACACTATTAAAATACAACTGAAACTAAATAACAACTGGAATTACTAGCTCGACTCAATGGACTCACCGGACTGACTATTTTGTCCGCACTATAATTTAAAAAATGTATCACCACTACTAACTAGAATCGTTGCCGGGTTATATTCGCTCTATACAGTCACACTTCACTTCACTAGAGTCGCCTTTAGTTTTCCGCTTTGTCTCGTAGTTAACACTGAACTAAATCTCGACCGCTACCCGTCCCGTTTTTATACCATACGCCAGCTTCGCAATCTGTCTAGAACCCTTTCGCACATTATGGAACGCACGTCAATGACTCCTGTCTGTATCCGTCCCTTTCCAACCCGAATGCTCTCTCTCTCCCACTTCTTCGTCCAAGATATTACGAGTTCAATGGCGGAAACTTCTCGCATTGTCCAGTTGTGACCTTGGGCTGGAAGCTTCCACACGTTATCCACGCTGAGATTTTATTTACGAACTTTCTTACGCGTTCCATGATGTGTGAGATTTTTGTTTCGTGCGCCGGTACTACGTAACACTGCCCCCTCCTAAGACATGCTCGTCCATTAGTCCCGTAGTATCGCACCATTGATCTACACGAGCAATCTTTTTCAAGTATTTCACTTTTCCTGATGATGCACCTTACATGAAGATTTTTCCGAACCATACTTCAAGACTCCTTGATTCACGTCAATCTCACAACGGTGCTGTTGCATGAAGTCCAGACCTAGTATGCAATCCTCCATTATGTCAGCCACGATGACCTTATGGCGGTAATTTGTGGTACCCAGTTTCAGTTCCACCTCCTTCTCACCTCGTACAGGCATGTGCTGACCGGTAGCAGTTACCAAATTCACGTGGTCACGGTAACCGGAGCAAACACGATTCACTAGTCGGGAACTGATAACCGTGCGAGAAGCTCCGGTATCCAACGTCCGCTTACTTGGTCTTCCGTTCACTTCACCTTTGATGGTCAAGCTGTTTCCATCATGAACTCGTGAGATTACAATCCTTGGGGCTCTTTCAACATCAGCCATCACCTGCCTCTCAGTTCTGGCGTTTCCCTGCTGCTTAGTGTTGATTTCAGCCACCATTCCTTCCCGAGCTCGAACTCCTCTTGAAGTGCTTCCCTTTGGGCAGCTCAACTGGGTATGGCCCCGTTCTCCACAAATATAGCACCTGAGGCTGTAACTAATACAGTCACGTACAGGTGATGCCGCAACTTCCTTGATGCAAAGGGTCCGATGGTCTTGTCTTACTGCCTCCACTTCCAACGCATGGGCCAAGGCATCCTTCAAAGTCTCATGGTGCCCAAGTCTAACAGCAGCTCTAACCTCCAGGTCCTGTATACCGTCGACGAATGCTTGAACCAAATTTACCACGATGAGCACTTGTCAGACTGGTATGCCTTTCGGAGCAACTTTTAAATCTCCAGGGCCCACTGCTGCAAGCCTTCCCCACTGCGTTGCACACGGTCCCTCAACTGAGCACAAAACACGTGTTCCAGGTGCGCGTCTCCATATCTGGACTCCAACGCCTCAAGCAGCTGCCCATAGGTCACATCCTTGTCAAGAGTCTCCAGTATTGTTAAAGCCTGATCTCGAAGGTCAAGGCCTGCGGTTCGGTCCACCCATTCGCCCTCATCACAGCCTCAAACTGGATTTTATACGCTGACCAGGAAGATTTTGCGTTGAAGGGTGGCACTTTAAACCCACGCACCGAAGGTGCGGCAGCCGTAGTCCTTTCACCAGCTTTCAGATTTTCTAACTCCTTCCTTAAGTCAGCGATCTGTACTTCAGCCTCAGAGATACGATTTTCATACAGTTGAACCTTCTCCTTCATGTCATTAAGTAGGGGGTAGTTCCAGAAACACCAACTCTAAAAGGAGCTCTATTTATTTAAATTAATTTAATATATATAAAACAATTTTATTATGCTTAGGTAGTGTTAAATCTTACCTACCAGTGCTAGTGTACTTTTCTACACAAATTTCTCAGTGCTTTTAACAATCAACTAACTGTCACATAGCGCCACATACACAAATCACAAATGTCTGAAATTCAGCAACTGGAGGCGACCTTGAGGGCTCTTGGGGACACTTTGACATGCCAGCGTCAAACTATGAGGAGAGGATAGCAAGTCTTGCAGCTCCCAGCAGTAGTAGCTGCCCAGATGTTGCTGCTCTAGCCGCGGACTTCTCAAGGTTCAAAATCTTTATAAAAGAAACCTTTGTGATATTGAGGCGGCAAGTGGAGGCTCTCTCAGTTGGTCTAGATGCTTTGGAGATGAGATCCCGCAGCAAGGTGCTACTGTTTCATGGAGTATCGGGGGATGACAATCCCGACGCTACGTTTCTACTTAGTTTAGGTTATAGTGGACCGCCGATATCAACCTTACGTTATAAAAGGAGGTCCTCTGTAACTTCAACTCAAACTTGACTCAAGAATGAGTTCAAGTAATCACTTTCCCACTTAAGGGCAGCGGATCGCACCGCTGATGTTATTGACTACTGTCAACTAACAACAGTACCTGTGATCGTCACGTTTTACCGCAACAGGCACAGGTCACCCGACATCGCACCCACCTCATCCGCACTCTGCCTACCTGTGTATGCAACAATAATGCCTTAAAAGGGTCAAGACAGGATAGCCCCGAGCAGTACCAAGCGCTGCTCGGGCATCGGAGGATGACAGAGAAAATACTGTATCCAAAGTTTTGTCTCTAATGGTGAAAAGCCTTGCTATTTCTGATCTCAGTGAAGCGGATATTGTCCTGTGCCACAGATTGGGTCAGCCTAAGTCTGACTCTAAGCGACCACGTCCAGTTTTGGTCCGCTTTGAAAAACTCTCCGATCGCCACAGAGTCTGGATGACCAAATCGAAGTTCAAGGGTAGTGACGTCAGTGTGTCGGAGTTCCTGACTAGAACGAGACACCGTATCCTGGTCGAGGCCCGAAAGAAGCTGGATATAAAAGAGGTCTGGTCGCAGGATGGCACCGTCATAATTGTTCACGATGGGAAGAGGCTCAAAGTCCATACTCTAATACATCTTGTCGACCTTCTAAATTGAGTCCCTGAGCGTGATCCAAAGTCGAAGGATGAGGAATCTACGTCAGCACCCAAGACCGAAGGATGGTCTAAACGGGACAAAGCCAAGTCCAAGAAGTAGTCGGCCAATCGTGCGTACCGCAAGTTTAGCTGTCAGCATGACTTCGCAAATCATTAAATCCCCGCGGTGTAGGGTACACTTTTTATTTTATTTTGTTCTCATTGCCACTTCTTCAATATTCTGGTTTTGAGCTGTCAAGTCAAACTGTCAAAATTTAGTTAGCCGTGCCGTTTACCGCATCAAAAAGCTTTCTGTTCTGTGGTAGGAGTGGTTCAACGCATATGTTGTAACTTTAAACAGTTTTTATAACTTAAAGCATTTTAGCCTTTTATTATATCAACTTTATTTTTAGCATGTTATCTTTGTGTTTTTGTTTGTAATTTGAACATTTCTCCCTGTGAGAGTTATGTTAGGCTCTGATGTTTCAATTATTGTTACTTAACTGATTTTGTTTCTATTAATAGTACAGCTGGCAGGTGGAAAGCAACAAAAAAAAACAGTTTTTAGGTAGGTAGTAAGTTAAGTAGTTTATTGTATTTATTTTTATATTTTTTTTATTTTATATTATATATATATATATATATATATATATATATATATATATATATATATATATATATTAATGGACATTGATATCAGTGATGAGTATTTTTCTTGTTTTGACGGTTCAGACGAGTTTTCTAATGATGCTGGTGTTTCATCTTTACACGATCTTCTCGAGGCTACACATTCGGCTTATACAAAACATTTCAACGTTGTACATATCAATGCGCAAAGTCTGGATGCACATTATACATATCTTCTTTCTACATTTGAGAACAATCCTAACATTCACGCTATTCTTGTATCTGAAAGTCTTCTTAAGCCCACTCTCCCCTCTACCCTTGTCTCACTTCCTAGTTTTCAGCTTATTCGTAATGATCGTATAAATAAAGGGGGTGGCGGAGTTGCTATTTACCTTCGTGGTCACATACCGTACAAAATTGTTAGTCAATCTCCGTCCGTATATTCTGAATCAGCCGAGCATCTGTTTCTAGAAGTTACCCTGAATCACAGGAAAGTTCTCCTAGGTGTTTTTTACAGCCCTAATCTGAGAATAGATTACTTTAATTCTTTCGAAAATCTTCTCGACGAACTCTGTCCACAGTATGACCACACTATTATTTTGGCTGATTTTAATACCTGTCTCCTGAAACAGGACTCTCGTTCGGCAAAGCTGCAGTCTCTGATCAGTTCTCTTAATCTGAATATCTTGCCACTTAAGGCTACTCATTTCTTTCCTAACTGTGTTCCATCCCTTTTAGATTTAATAATAACGTCATCAACTGATCTCTCATCATCATCTCATTTATTTCTCCTATAAAATTCAGCCCCCTAAACACATTAAACGTTCTCTTCTGCTGCGTAATTTTGGTGCGATTGACAAAGATGCGCTGCTTGCAGATGCAACTAACATTGACTGGTCAGCTTACAATGACATTGATGATGCTAATCAAAAGGTAGTGGCTTTGAACAAAATTATCACTGATCTTTATGACAAGCATGCACCCCTTCGACCAGTCACGGTAAAGCACCCACCTGCTCCTTGGCTTACACCAAAAATCAAAAGGCTTCAAGCACTGCGTGACCATACCAGTGCTCAATATCAAGCTAATCCTACAGAGGAAAACCTAAACCTAGTTAAAGAATACAGGAACAGATGCAATAGTGTGTAGAGATGCTCAAAGACGTCACATCTATTCCACTATTGATAAATGTAACAACACAAACATCTGGCAATTTCTTAAGACTCTAGCAGTCGGTAAATCTTCAATTTCTAGATAACACGATGTAGATCTTAACGGTCTTAATCAATTCTTCACAACACCTCCGACTATTGTCACTGATTCATCCAAAAACGATTTTCTTGATTATCTAAAAAATCTGCCGACTCCTGAGCATGGACTTTTCGTTTTTATAAAAGTCACGGCTGAGGATGTTAAGAAGTGTATTTTATCCATCTCCTCAAAAGCAGTAGGGTGTGATAACATGGGCTTAGATATGATTATTCCCATCCTGGATGTGTTGCTGAATCCTCTCACACAACTCTTTAATAATTCAATGGCCAGCACTACTTTTCTTTGCGCTTGGAAACAAGCCTTTGTTATCCCCTTACCTAAAATCAGCAACCCCACTTCCTTTAATAATTATCGCCCTATCTCTATTCTTCCCTTTCTATCCAAAGTCCTCGAAAAACTTGTCCATATTCAATTAAGTAAATTTCTTTCCTATAATAATTTGGTTAACCCGCTACAATGAGGGTTCCGCTCAGGTCACAGCACTGTAACTGCCCTTGTCAAAGTCACTGATGATATCCGCTTTAATATGGATAAGCAACATCTTACAGTTCTTACATTGCTCGACTTCAGCAATGCTTTCAATTCAGTAGACTTTGACCTACTTCTGGGGTCGTTACGAACACTTAACATTTCTCCAGCCGTTATTTCCTGGTTTGAATCCTATCTTCGCGGTCGCCAGTAGAGCGTGAAGGTAAACGATGTCATTTCGGATTAGTGCCCGCTAATAACTGGTGTACCGTAAGGTGGCGTCTTGTCTCCATTACTTTTTTCTATATTTATAAACATCCTTGCCAAACAATTATCTTCTCGCTACCACTTCCATGCTGATGATCTGCAACTGTATGTTAGTGCGCCTGTAGAGGGCCTTAATGAAGCCATTAAATCTTTGAATTAAGACTTACAGGTACTTGCGGAATGGGCAAAGGCTTTCGGTCTTCTAGTAAATCTTAGCAAATCGCAAGCAATAGTCATTGGCAGCTCAAGAATGGTAGTTAAAGTTGATAATGAACAAATTTCTAAAGTTATTTTTGTGGATACTGTAATACCTTACAGTGATACTGTCAAAAATTTAGGAGTTATGTTTGATAAAACACTTTCTTGGGCTCCTCATGTGGAACTCCTGAGTAGGAAGATGTACGGTACCCTTCACGCAATGAAGCGCCTGCAGTTTTTTGCCAATCAAAACCAAAATTATGATAGCGCAATCATTTCTCCTCCCTATTTTAGACTATGCGGACTCTTGTCACTTAGACCTTACCGAGGAACTTCTCAATAAACTTGAACGTCTTCAGAATCTTTGTATGCGCTTTATTTTCTCTCTTCGCAAGTATGACCATGTATCTCAATTCCGTTCGCAGTTAAACTGGCTCCCCATTCGTCTTCGCAGAAATGCTCACATTCTTTCTCTTCTTCATGGGGTCCTTAGCAGAGGCTCCCTGTTACTTGCGAGAACGATTTAATTTCCTTTCCGATCACGGTAAAGTGATGCGGCAATGCAATAATAAAACATTAGCTCTTCCAGAAGCGGAAACAGGTTTTTATAATGATTCATTTACTTTTCCTGCTGCGCGACTCTGGAACCGTTTACCGTTTTCTCTACAAAAGTAGAAAAATGTAAACTCATTTAAGATCAAAGTGAAGCACTTCTTTTATTCTGTATACCCGTCAAAATAGCACTCAATATAAATATCCCACCCCTATTATTATTTGTGTATGTATAAGTATTTATATATTTATGTTTATTTAATTTATTTTAATCTTTGTACGTTTATGTGTATTTTTTAAGTATGTTTATGTTAAGCAATATAAATATTATATTAATATGTTAAAATTTTATTTTGGATAAAATAGCACCCTAGTGTTTTTTTTTTCTTTTTGGTAGCATTTACCCCTTTTAAAGTTTAATTTAGTTAACGTCTTTTCTTTTCACCCAAAGGTTGCCTGGGAGATATTGCTAAAAGCAATAAGTGCCGCCTTTGTACACAATGTCTGTTCTGTTTGTTAAAATGTGTTGTCAAATATGTGTGTAAATGTACAAAAAGTGTAATAAATATAAAATAAAAATAAGTTCTTTACTGAATGTCGCGCTAATATCCTTTATGAGGAAAATCAGTTCCTCCTGTCGGCGAGCCTGCTCCTCCTTATCATGCTGCAGCTGTTCCTCCAACCGGCGGGCTTGCTCCTCCTGACGGCGGGCTTGCTCCTCCTGACGGCGGGCCTGCTCCTCCTGACAGCGGGCCTGCTCCTGCAGCATCAACATCAGCGCAGAAAGATCCAGAGCCGGTGACGCTAGAGGAACTCCAGATGAACCGGAAACTGACTCCATTGTCGGCTGATTACCACCCGGCGTCTATGTCGGAGAACCCGGAGTCTGTGTCGGAGAACCTTCAAACCACCTGTGATCAATCTCCTGCTGGCGTTGGCTCCTGGTACGAGCTGGGGTTCGGGATAAATTAATTTTATACCAATTTGCACCAAAGACCACTAACTGTCTTTATTTGAAATCACGCACACTATTAAAACACAACTGAAACTAAGTAACAACTGGAATTACTAACTGGACTCAATGGACTCACCGGACTGACTATTTAGTCCGCTTTATAATTTAAAAAAATTATCACCACTACTAACTAGAATCGTTACCGGGTTATATACGCTATATACAGTCGCAATTCACTTCACTAGAGTCGCCTTTAGTTTTCCGCTTTGTCTTGTAGTTAACACTGAACTGACTCTCGACCGCTACCTGTCCCGTTTTTAAACCATACGCCGGCTTCGCAATCTGTCTAGAACCCTCTCGCACATTATGGAACGCACGTCAAGGACTCCAGTCTGTATCCGTCCCTTTCCAACCCGAATGCTTTCTCTCTCCCACTTCTTCGTCCGAGATATTTTGAGTTCAATGGCGGAAACTTCTCCCATTGTCCAGTTGTGACCTTTTTCCGTTAATTCATAGTACTCTTTGGTGACCTTGGCCCGGAAGCGTCCACACGTCATCCGCGCTGAGATTATTTATGAACCTTCTTATGCGTTCCATGATGTGTCAGATTTTTGTTTCGTGCACCGGTACTACGTACAGTGCTACAAGGATCTTTTGGCACTTGGGTGACATTGACAGGAGGGCGCTGGTGTGATATTAGGGTTACCAGTACAAAACAAATACCTTTTTTTCAGGGAATTTAAGCTGTAATGTAAGGCGATCTTTTTAAGTTCAAGTTAATACAAAATGTGAGTTAAAAAATATGTTTTATTTTATTAGCTGTTTTATAGTGAGCGATAAAATTAAGATTAAGGAGTGAAGTTATTCAGTATAGTTTTTTTGTGTTAAAGGAATGGAATAGGCTAAGTAGGTAATCGTTCATAACATGAACACAGCGAGTTATTGATTGGAATGTTTTATTTACATTTTTTTAAAGTTTACAATAATTATGTTCTGCTGCAACTCGGTCTAAGGGTTGCATTGAATTAAAATCATCATCAAAATCACTTTCATCATCACGATCACTACTCTCGTCGCTCTCTGAATTTAATTCAATTATAAATGGTTCATCCAAATATCCATCTTTTTTCCTGTATTCTTCTTCAATTTTTTTGACATGGGCACAATGATTACGCCATTCTTCGATGGATATAGCGTTAAAGGCATTTTCAACCATTTGTGGCATTTCGTTGGCTGGTTTTCCGATGTTAACTGCTGCGACTTTCCGTTTCATTGATGCCCAAACCATTTCGATAGGATTGAGGTCACAATGATATGGCGGTAATCGCGATATCTGTGGAAAACAAATAAAGTTAATCAAATAAAGGTAATTATAAATCATAAATCATTTATTGTTCGTCATCGCAGGTCATCATAATTGACTGGATACGTGTCATATAATTATTAATAACATTGTACTTTACCTTGTGACCCAATCCTTTCAAAATTGCATCAACAGCATAAACTGGTTCGGGTTTATATCTTTGTACAATTTATAATAATTGCGGTTTTGTATAGTCCTCTGAATATTCAATGTTGTTCATTCGGAGCCACTCAACTATATCACTTTTCCTAGAATTTGTGTTTGGGGGTTTGTTGAGGCTTGTATTGTGATACGGAGCATTATCCATCACAATAAGACTAGGCTCCTTTAGGTTTGGCGCCAACTTTTCAGAAACCCATTTTTTAAAATTTGTGCGATTCATGTCATCGTGGTAATCACCGCTCTTTGTTTGTGATTTAAAAATTAAGCTTGCGTTTTCCACAAAACCTTGCTTACCACCAGCATGGACAATAATAAATATTTTTCCTTTTGATATAGGGTCCAGTACACCTGCAAACAAATATTTTTAATATTTGATTTAGGAGGCCATGATCAGTGTTGTAGGTAGGTAAAGTCGTTTGCAATAGAATCCAACAATCATGTAAACAAACCAAATTGTCACGATTACTCCGTAATCACATACATTTGACGATCAATTATGAACATAGTCTGATTTCAACGAACGCACCATTGTTTTCACATTATCTTCAACACGATTTAACTTGTATTTATAAGTTAAATTTGTTAAAACATTTGCAACGTAAAAATTTCGAAGTATTTGACAAGCTGTCATCTTAGTTTTTTACTCATCGAACTCTATAAGTCATTGAAAAGTTAGTGTTGTTCGTAATCTGAAGTTATCTTTTATTTTTAATTTAATAAATTATTTTAATTTAATATTATTTGAATACAATAAAAATTTTTTTTCAAGAGCTTAATATAATTAACCAGAACGGATTGTATCCTAAGCCATAAAAATAATGGTTAGTTTTTAAAAATTGACAGGTGGCCATTTTGTTAGAATTGTCATTCACAGTCATTCACTGTTCTGTGGGTTCGCTGTGCATTAGTGTTTTCTGTTTCCGATTTCTACGACTTTGCATTCTCATTTTGGACTTTTGTTTTGCTTTACGATTTGGCTGGACATATTTTTCTTGGAACGACGACCTTTGCACGGCATCACGGACTTTGATATAGCATACGATTGGTATTTTTTCTCAAGGAGTAATCAGGAGGTAAGAATGATTTAGATCTATTACCTACAACGGAAATCTATTAGACGCACTTTAATATTGTATTGCCCTCGTAACTAATTATTTGAATAGATCACAAGGATGCTATACAAGAATGGTTACGTAGCAAAAATATAGCTTTTGAAACAAGTGAAATAAAAGCACAGTTACTCACAAAATTTGATAAAAAAAATTATGTTACAAAATACTTTGACGAGCTCGCCGCATCGAAAGGAATAACTGTGCTTCGCCTTCCTCCCTACCACTGCGAACTCAACCCAATTGAGCTCATTTGGGCACAGGTTAAGTCGTATGTTGGGAGAAATAACAAATCTTTTAAAATGGCGGAAATAAAAACTTTATTGAACGAAGGGTTGGCGAGAATCGGAGCCGAACAATGGTCGAAATGCGTAAGTCACGTCCTAAAGGAAGAGGAAGAAATGAAAAAGCTCGACGGCATTTTAGACACGGCAAGCGATGACACAGTGGTTCCATTTATAATTACGGTCACCGGCGGCACTTCTGATAGTGATGATGACGAAGACGAAGATTTAAATTTGTTTTAATAAACACTTTTTATTAATCAGTTTTATTTTATAGTCTATGGCTTATATATTTAATCTATTTAGTCAGTTTTATTTTAGTACCTATCCTACTATGGGCCATAGTCTATGACTTAAAATTAAAATAATTAGAAAAATAAATTTAATTAAAATTAAATTAGAACACTATGACATCACTATGGGCATAAACAATACGCTGTCAATGTCAGTCCGCCATATTTGTTTACATGATTGTTGGATTCTATTGCAAACGACTTTAGGTACTCAATTTTTTTTATACATATTTACCCAAATTTACCCATACTATAACCCATACTTATATTCATTAAATATTAAAGCCAATACCTGTTTCATCATCATTTTGCCAACATTTTCCCGCTGTATGACCGGCGTGAATATAAGTCTCATCCAGGTAAACGACTGGTAATTTTTCATTCTCTTCATTATGCTTTAAAGACTGAAATATAATTAATTGCAAAGTAAGTTGTTGAATAGTCTATAGCTTTAATAAATTGTTATTTGTTATTATTACTTTTATATGGATACTATAAAAAATAAATTGGGTAGCCGACCTAGTGAAATACGGGAAAAAAGGCTAGGAAGAAGACAAAAAAATAAACAAATAATATACCTGCAGATACCGAGCACGCCATGCGGTTATGTCATTTCTTTCCATAAGGACCTTTCTATTGCTCTTTGTTTTTTTGAACCGGAAACCAATCTTTTTAATATCTTGTCTAAGGATTTCCCGACTGCCTTCAAATCCAATTTCTTCTATCAGTAGACGGTGTAGTTTGTTAACTGTCGGAATTTCTTTTTTGATAACATAAAATTCGTGAATTTTTCGCCGCAAAACTCCAATATCAAAATTATCCATTTCAATTTTGTCCTTCCTTGTTTTTCGATTTTTTCTTGGTGTAACTATTTTAGTTCCTGAAGCTGTCGCCACTCGTCCTTCATTTCCAATCCGTGTTATAGTTCGTAAAGATAGTCCTGAAATTAATAAAATTATATATAGAACTACAAAATACAAATTAGTGCTGCAGCAAAACTTAACCTATTTATGTTCATAAAAGGAAGTTAAGCTACGAGGTATGGTATCACTTACCCGTTGCCGCTGCAACTCGCTCATTTACTTTTTCAAACGGTATTATCGGGGCGTCAGCCTGCTTTTCTTTCATGAAAAACTCTTTCACGTTTAAGACCATTTGTCTCACTCCACTACGTATCACTTTTGGCATATTTTACGTATTTTTATTGAATTATAAGCGCAAAATGACCACGACAAACAACACATTGAATGATCCGTCAATGAATGACATTTTACAAGATGGCGTCGTTACTTCCGATTTCCGCCACGCGCCAAAAGATCCTTGTAGCACTGTAACAATATTATAAAAACCCTTCCATAGATTGAAAAAAAAATTACGAAGTGTGTTGCTATTATTAAAACATAAAAAAGCACCTTTTCCACTATAGTTGTGTCGTGAATCCATAATTAATTCCAAATTGTATTAAATTTTGTTATTTCTATAATTAATAAGCATATTTAAATCACATTTATTCGATTTAGTTGTTAAAGGAAACGCGGTTGAACCGATTACCCCGAATATCATGACAATGTCGATTCGGGCACGTGCTAAAATGTGGCGCGGAAAGATAGCGCGAAAAGATGGGGCCTGGCAAATTATAAAAGAGTACACGCGCGGTTCAACCACAGTTTTCTTCAAAACGCAGTCGCAGAACGTTACTCTGGTCGAATACGGTCCGATATCGGTTGATTTGCAAAGTGTACTTCTGTATTTCAATTATAATTGTGAAAAGCCTATTATGTTATTTGAAGTGTGAACATAATATAACTGTGAAAAGTTTCTGAGGAGTTTTATTTCATAAAACTTCAGAAGTGGGATCAAAATCTTCAGCCCACAAAGGTATGTAAATTTATGAATTATTTAAAAACTAATTATGTTTTCTTTTATCGTACCTTTTTATTTTTATTTCCTTTCTTGGTAGTAAGCAGTACAGTTGGATTAACATTTGGTCAGGCACTCCGCGACAGTGTTAATCTGATTTGTTGTTGGGATCATTTGGTCGGGGCTACTCTCTGACAATGCTTCCTAGCAATATTACACTGTTTACTGCTCAAATTACATGTTTAATTGTTCAAATTACCAGTAATTAGTTGGACTAGCATTCGGTCAGGGCAACTCCTTGACATTGTTATTCTAATAAACTGATGGTAATATATCGTACGAGCCGTTTGGTCAAGGCAACTCCTTGATAATGTGTTTTTGCGACAATATTATCATAAGCCTCAATCATTGGTCATTTTTATTTTGTATTAATGAGCATATTTTGTTGCGTTTGTTTTCTCGATGGTATGATTTAAAGAAACCAAATTACCCGACTAATTTAATAAATAACTATCTGTTTTTGATAACCTGGTCATAATAAACTTGTATGACCCATTAGGTTTTTTTTTTTTAATGAAAATCGTTTGAAAGGCTAAAAATAGTAGTGAAGTTATTATTACTTTATTTTTCTCTCTTCAACATCGTAAAACCTGCATGTATCGTGGTGTCATTGTACACCATTTCATACAAAAAGTGATCAATATTGCTAGACTTAACTTACATGTATATTGATTTTTTTTTGTATAAGGAATATTTCAAAAAGTCTTGTTGGTAGTATTAACTAATTAATCGGTTATCATGAAAATTATACTGATATAATATATAACTACAGCATACGGGCTCATTGTCAAGCCAAGTCAGTAAGTTAAGTATTTTACACTACTTTGAGGCGTAATTGCCTTTGGGGCGTAATTGCCTTCGAGGCGTAATTGCCTTTGGGGCGTAATTGCCTTCGAGGCGTAATTGCCTTTGGGGCGTAATTGCCTTCGAGGCGTAATTGCCTTTGGGGCGTAATTGCCTTCGGGGTGTAAATGCCTTTGGAGCGTTACTGCCTTGGCGTAACTGCCTTGGCGTAACTGCCTTGGCGTAACTGCCTTGGCGTAACTGCCTTGGCGTAACTGCCTTGGCGTAACTGCCTTGGCGTAACTGCCTTGGCGTAACTGCCTTGGCGTAACTGCCTTGGCGTAACTGCCTTGGCGTAACTGCCTTGGCGTAACTGCCTTGGCGTAACTGCCTTGGCGTAACTGCCTTGGCGTAACTGCCTTGGCGTAACTGCCTTGGCGTAACTGCCTTGGCGTAACTGCCTTGGCGTAACTGCCTTGGCGTAACTGCCTTGGCGTAACTGCCTTGGCGTAACTGCCTTGGCGTAACTGCCTTGGCGTAACTGCCTTGGCGTAACTGCCTTGGCGTAACTGCCTTGGCGTAACTGCCTTGGCGTAACTGCCTTTGAGACGTAATTGCCTTCAGTCCAAATAAGTTAGTATGTTTTATCTTAGCTTTAAACTTTTCCTGCAAGCCTGTGGGAAGCGATCTACTGATCATACTGAACCTGTATGTCCAGATAAATAAAACATTAATTTTGACGCACTATAGTAGTCTTTGTAGTAAATTTAATGAAGCAGGAAGTCAAAACTTCCTTTACTTATTTTTCCTCTTCTTCTGTATTATTACGGCTTTGCCTAAAAGTCCATTCTGGCTTTTTTCCATTTTTTACTGTATAACGATGGGTAATACCATACTTTGAATAACGATGATAAACCTCGAAATTATGAGTAATTAGTGATGCGTCACTATCAAATTTGTGTACTATAGATGAATGTTGGAATTATTTGTAAATTACTATTTTTTTTATTGTTCCTATTTGTGGTACTTAATGAAATGAAAATGAAAAATAAAAATGAAAATTTTATTTATTACCAAAATAAGTTTATAACACGAGTAATATAATGCAGCGGTCCCCAAAGTAAGCTAGGCTTAAAGTAAATATTAATTTGTCTTTTCTGACGTTTTGTTTTTCTTTTACTGGTCGTATCCACGACATTGTTTGGTACAATCAAGAATATTGGACTATACAAATACTGAACAGAATTAATTAACTCTACACTATGAGTGTTCATCCAGTAGATTAAATAAGTTCAACTACTGAGCAAGTAACTAATTTATATGAAATATATATATATAAATGTATTTTTCTTTCCGGGGTTATGGAGAGTCCTGGAAATAAAGAGCGAGCACGAGCTCGTCAGCGAAAACGGAGGAGGCCACCCTCACCGTCACCAGTACGCCAGAGCCGTACCTCCAAGACGCGAAGAAAAGCTCCAGCATCGCCGTGGCTTATCGAAGAGGTCAGTCATGATGCTTACCCCTTGCTATCACCAAGCCATTCGCCAGAACATCC
Source organism: Ypsolopha scabrella (assembly GCA_910592155.1). Taxonomy (NCBI): domain Eukaryota; kingdom Metazoa; phylum Arthropoda; class Insecta; order Lepidoptera; family Ypsolophidae; genus Ypsolopha; species Ypsolopha scabrella. Next base: position 2,408,200 of record OU342964.1, read on the forward strand.
CAAAGAATCCACTGTGAATGATTCTGCCCAGGAATTACAAAAATTCCTTTCCACATTGCAAAAAAGAAAGGAAAATCGAATGAATTTAACAATAATTTCCTCAACAATGTTATACCTGAGTTCAACCCTTCTAGTAAAACACAGAGTATTGAAAGCTGGATTAGGAAAGTAAACGAGTGTACTTGTATTTATGATTGGAGTGAGAAGCAGACCATACATTTTGCTTTACAAAAATTAACTGGTTTAGCTAAGAAATGGTTTGAAGCCTTACCATCTGTCGCGTATAGTTGGAACGAATGGCAACTAAAACTTAAAAAGGCATTACCCTTTAAGCAAAGTTATGGTCGGCTTCTGGAAGAAATTTTGTCTCGTACCACACGGAATAATGAGAATTTTAATGACTATTTCTATGATAAACTTGTTAAATAGATGTGATATTCAAGGAAAGAAAGCAGTAGATTGTATAATTTATGGCATCACAGATAAGTCAATTAGGAACGGAGCGTAAGCCTTAAATTGTGGGAAACCGGAAGACTTATTGGATTTTCTTAACTCTCAGAAACCCGTTGTCAAAAGTCCATTTGTGAGGAAACGGAGTGAAAGTGTATTTAGGAACCGTACCGTTAATAATTCCGCTTCCACTTCCCATCAAAATAACACGGCCATTTGCTCTAATTGTAAAATCAAAGGTCATACTTTTCACCAGTGCCCAAATCCATTGACTAAATGTCAAAAATGTAAAAGAATAGGTCATGACAATGCGATTTGCAATCTAGTTCCCTTTGTTCCTCGAACTGAAAATAAATCTGCGGGTAATGAACAAAGAAAGACATTAGCGATATCTACCCTTAACAATTGTAATGACAAGTTCTTCAAGACTGTGACAATTGAAGGACAAAATCTCGTTGCTTACGTAGATTTTGGCAGCGAGTGTTCTTTGATACGCGAATCTGATGCTCAAAATCTAAATTTGACAAAGAATTTCACTGCCTTACCTGCTATTAAGGGATTTGGAAACTCAATTATAACTCCCAGCTACAAAACCATAGTAACTCTGAAAATTGATCAAGTCGAATCCCAAATCGAGGTACTCGTAGTCAAAGATGAATTTTTACAAACTTCATTACTGGTTGGTCAAGACTTTACTGAGCTTCCATTTGTGTGCGTTTTGAAGGACAACAGCAAACTGTTTTTTTACAAAAGTCCCAGTACTGAATTACAAGATCAAGACAAACGTGTGAAGTTGTCAGTTTCAAGTGCGACTGAAATACAAGGGATCAATTTAGTTGAAGTATGTTCAGATTATCCGTTATATACTAGTGATGTTTTCGTAGAAGGGTATAGTTGCGGACAGCCAGGCAAAGAGTATCATCTTCATCAGGGCGCATACACAAATGGAAAAGGACATTTAGTGTTGAGCAATTTGACGAATGTGGCTTTTGTCCTGGAACCCAAAACTGTACTAACTAGGGCGATGCCCTTTGTTGAGAAAGAAGTGCGGTACGTAAACAGAATAATTAGGGACAGTCCATCATTAGAACCTCTTGAAAAATCGGAAATAAAAGTAGGTAAACATGTCAGTAGCGAGTCATTCAACAAGTTACATGAACTTCTACAATCGTATCGCGACTGTTTTGCGATTAATCTCAGTGAGATAAGATGTGTGAAAGATGTCGAGATGACAATTGAAGTAACAGATGACAAACCGGTTATGTATCGACCTTATCGGTTGTCGTTCTCGGAAAGGGAGCAAGTTCGCGTTATAATTGATGAATTGTTACAAAACGAGATCATTCAAGAGTCAAGTTCAGATTTTGCAAGTCCTATTTTGACGATTAAAAAGAAGACCGGAGAACATAGACTGTCCATTGATTTTAGGGCTTTAAACAACAAAACTAAAAAGGACTGTTTTCCCCTTCCTTTAATAGACGACCAACTTACTAACCTAAGTGGTCACTGCTATTTCACCACGCTAGATTTGGCTTCGGGGTATTATCAGGTCCCTTTGGCAGAAGAAAGTCGACGGTTTACTGGTTTCGTAACGCCAGACGGCCACTACGAGTTTAAACGGATGCCATTTGGCATAGCCAATGCCCCAGCCGTTTTCCAAAGGTTGATCAATCGAATTCTTGGATCTAAACGCTTTGAGTCAGCTCTTGCTTATTTAGACGATATTTTGGTACCGTCAGCGGATTTGGAGCAGGGATTCAAAAGGTTAGAGGAAGTATTGAGACTTTTACGTGATAATGGCCTCACACTTAAATTGTCGAAATGTAGATTCTTAGCTGACACTATCGACTACCTCGGTTACGAAATTTCCATGAATGGCATAAGGCCAAATGAGCAGAAAATTTTAGCCGTGAAAGAATTCCCAATGCCGAAAACTATGCACGAAGTTCGCCAGTTTTTAGGTTTAGCAGGCTACTTTCGGCGATTTATCCGGAATTTTGGAGAAATAACTAGGCCTCTTACTCGTTTACTAAAAAAAAGATGTTCCTTTTCAATGGACAGAGGTAGAATCCCAAGTTTTTAGTTGCTTGAAAGAAAAATTGATCGATCGCCCAATATTATCACTATATGATCCCAAGCTTAAAACAGAGCTTCATACCGATGCAAGTGCACTTGAAATTGGAGGAATACTGTTACAATGGCAAGGGAATCCTAATGTTTTAAAACCCGTCGCCTACTTCAGCAGACAAACGACGCCAGAAGAACGCCATCTTCATTCTTACGAACTTGAAACTTTGGCTATTGTCTGCTCACTAAAGAAATTTAGGGTATATCTCTTAGGCATCGATTTCACAGTGGTAACTGACTGCAGTGCCATCCGAACTGCTCTCACCAAGCGCGATTTAGTCCCACGTATAGCCCGGTGGTGGCTACAAATTAGCGAATTTACGTTCAGTATTGAGTACAGACCGGGCACGCAAATGAGTCATGTATATGCGTTAAGCCGCAACACAAAATTGACCGAATTACTTGATGATAACATCGCTACAGTATTTAATATTGAAAAAGATCACTGGTTGATGACACTACAAATAGCGGACCCAGATATATCGCGAATAGTAAAAGTACTTAAGCCTGAAAATGATGAAGAGTCAAAAGAAATAAAAAAGAATTATACTGTAAGAAATAATAAAGTTTATAGGAAAGTTGACGATAAGATATATCTTGTAGTTCCACGAAATGCTCGGTTCCAAGTTTGCAGGTCAAACCATGACGATATGGGACATTTAGGAGTTTCAAAGACTGTTGAGAGGATCCAAAGTCAATTCTGGTTCCCGAAACTGCGCCGTTTTGTACAAAAATATGTCGAATCTTGCTTAGAGTGCGCTTTCAACAAAGATAATTCTATTAAAAAGAAGTCTGGATATTTATATCCAATCAAAAAGGTAGACATTCCATTTCACACTATCCACATAGACCACCTTGGTCCATTTGTAAAAAGCAAAAATGGAAATGCCTACGTTTTAACGGTGGTTGATGGATTTACGAAGTACTTATTTGTAAAACCCGTAAAGAACACAAAAACAAAAACAACCTTGAAAGTTCTACAGAACATCTTTGATGACTTTGGCTTACCCTCCAGAATAATTTCTGATCGTGGAACTTCATTCACGTCCGCGGCCTTCAAAAAGTTTTGTGATCTTTATGGTATGAAACATGTATTAAATGCAGTCGCGTGTCCCAGGGCAAACGGTCAAGCAGAACGTTTTAACCAAACTATTTTGCAATCTATGACTAAACATAATCTAAACAAAGATGAACGCAACTGGGACACGTGTCTGGGGAAAATACAGTGGGGCATCAACAATACTATTAACGCCTCTACCCAAAAAACGGCGTCGGAAGCCCTGTTTGGCGTAAGATTTCGCGATGCACTATCGAACAAACTTGAAATAGACTCTGATGTAACACCTATTAACATTAAAGACGTACGAGACGAAGTGAATGAAAACATACGAATAGGCCAAGAAAAACAAAAAAATCGATATTATGTTGGCAGGGTACCCGCCGCCGTTTACAAAGTCACCCTCTTTGTGAAAATTACCAGAACGAATTGTTATAATCAAGGTAAAAGTACAAAGTTGTCGTCTAAGTTCATAGGTCCATTTAAAATTGTTAAAACACTCGGGAATGACAGGTATAAAATATCAGATGTCCCTGGTTTTTCAAAAAAAAGACCGTACGAAAGTGTTGTTGCGGCCAACAGAATTACAGAATTAGGCCTTGGATAAACATAAGTACATTAGATCCGGATTCAGATAAAAATTCGAATGGTTCCTCTTTATCCTGTGATGACGAGGAAAACGTACCCTTGTCCGAACAAAAAAAAAACGCAAATATAAAAATTGTAAAACAAAATAAAATATTGTATTCATGATAAATTAAAACGTGGTTAAATTAGATAACAAGAAAAAATCATTGTAAGATATTATTAATTACATAAGAAATCTATATTAATTTGTATAAGTATTGTACTATTATAATTATTAAAACGAATGTCGTGATGTGAATTATGTAAGTCATGCAAGTATAATTTCAATACGATATTAAGTTTGTCAATAAATGTTTTGTTACTTCATCACGGATGTTTATAAATATATCATTATCTAGGTATAACTTAAGTAAAGTGGAAGTGCATCGAGACGTTGCACGGATGTGGACGGCCGAATGTCGTGAATCCATAATTAATTCCAAATTGTATTAAATTTAGTTATTTCTATAATTAATAAGCATATTATTATTCGATTTAGTTGTTAAAGGAAACGCGGTTGAACCGATTACCCCGAATATCATGACAATGTCGATTCGGGCACGTGCTAAAATGTAGCGCGGAAAGATAGCGCGAAAAGATGGGGCCTGGCAAATTATAAAAGAGTACACGCGCGGTTCAACCACAGTTTTCTTCAAAACGCAGTCGCAGAACGTTACTCTGCTCGAATACGGTCCGATATCGGTTGATTTGCAAAGTGTACTTCTGTATTTCAATTATAATTGTGAAAAGCCTATTATGTTATTTGAAGTGTGAACATAATATAACTGTGAAAAGTTTCTGAGGAGTTTTATTTCATAAAAGTTGTCACAATATAAGTTTTAGCATCTGTCATCGCAACGTACATAGGGATTATTTAAATTGTTAACCTATATCCCGTTTGTTCAGTAATATGCTACCGCATATTTGATATGGATTCGTTGCAACGACGAGCGAAGCGATGTGGTTGACATGTAAGTACATATTAGAGACGACCGGAGTGGAGCGGAGCGAGGAGACCCCCGTAGTTTTAACAGAATTCACGATATGCAGAAAAAAAAACATTTTCCGAGCACTTTCCGATGACATATTGTTCAATTATTTGTAAAATTAAAGGACCGCTTCCCTTTCCGAACTGTATATTGCAAATTTAACTTTATGGTTCGTGCTAAGGAAGATATTCCAACAGCTACATAATGACTTACACTTCCTAATATTTATTTGTTTAAGATTTCGTTTATTTCATTTTTCTATATATAGGGTGAAATTTAATCAACCGACCAAATTCATACTAGAGACTCGGTTAGTGATCAAGAACTAGGTTCAGTAATCCTTTTGGCCAATTTAGAAAAATATTTTTTTTTGCTCCCGTACTGGTTGGACTAGTTTAAGTACAATTCCTAGTGCAGGTTCTACGGGTAAAAAAAATTTTTTTTTCGAATTTCACCTGGAGGGTCATTAAACCTTGTTCCTGATGACTAACCGAGTCTCCAGTATGAATTTGGTCGGTTGATTTAATTTCACCTATATATTATCAAGTTCGGCACCAAACGTAACAAAAAAGCGCTAGATCTAGTGCCGAAAGCACTAAAACGGCAGCACTAGCCCAGTGTTGCCACCCATCAGGGTTTTAAATTTCCCCGAATGATACAAGAAATTCCCCAAAAAGGTATAATATTTGAACAAGTTTTTCCGAAATCTTAAATCTATCTATTCCTATATTATATAAAAAATTATAAATTTTTACATACTTAGTTTATAATTATAATGTAAGATCACAGCATATTAAGTAGCCATATTTCTGTAAAAAAATACTGATAAAAAGAGACATTATCTTGCTAAGTTTCTTGCCCTTCTTAGCAAGATTAATCGAATGGGTGGATTTAGGCATTATGTCTATTTATAGTTTATTTATTAACTTATTTATTCATTGCATTTTGTAGGTATATACAATATTTTATTTTTTTACTTATATATTAGTATATACAGGCTGGACCAAAAGTCTTTTTATATTTCAAATGACGATAGAAAAAAACTAGTTAGAAGAAATGAAAATTGTTTTTTTATTATGAAAGTACACAAATAGGGATTTTATTTTTTAAATATTACATCTTTCATATGCGATCCTTGATTATTTTGGCGTTGCTGCAATCTGGAGCGGAAATTTTCGATGACAGCCTGACACGTGTTTCGTGAAATGTTTTGCATTTCCTCGCGAATATGTTCCTTTACTTAATTCTTCAAGAGTCGCTGGGTTGCTCTTAAAAACTTTACTCTTAGGGTATCCCCAAAGAAAAAAGTCCATTGGGGATAGGTCTGGACTACGGGTGGCCAGTTAATGTCACCTCTTTTTGATATCGCCTTTTGCCCAAAAATTTCTCGAACTGCACTCAATGAGTCATTAGAAGTGTAACATGCCGCCCCATCTTGCTGAAACCACGACCTTTGATTAAAACCATCAAAATTCTGCAGTGCTGGAGCAAAAAAGTTTTGTATCATGGCAATATACCGCTCTGTATTCACTGTAACAGCATGTCCTCTTTGATCTTCATAAAAGTATGAACCAAAAAATAATGCCTGTTGCTGATAAAGCTGCCCATACAGTAACCTTGAGTGAATGCAGGGGCCTTTGATGTTTTAATTTCGGATTAGTGTCACTCCAATACTAATTTTCTAATTTCTAATCAACGGAATCGATAGAGCGTGATTTTTATTCCGTATTTTGTAATGAGTGCAAAATTTAATTCGCGCCAGAGTCGAAGAAGCGTTGTTTCGGTAGTACTCGCGTACGCAGAACGCGCGTTGGCTTCCGCTGAAGGACGCCATCGTACTGAATTCCCATTGGCCGCTCTTGCAATTCGTAACCCCTCCGCCCTTCCCCGCCGTCGGTCGCTGCCCGGCGCAGCTACCAATTCAAATGTAAACAGACTTGGTCCACCCTGTATTTGGTTAGGAATTATATTTATTTATGGTCTATTCAGTTTATTTATCAACTTATTTATTAATTGCATTATGTATAATAATATTCTTATTCCAATAAGTCTTTATTTTATGCATCTGTATAACTTTAGTAGCCCAACTTAAATACCTATAGTTTTTTTTATATATTTCCCATAAGTATCATATTTGTTTCATCATAAAATATTATTTTTATACAGATTAGATTTGACATGTAAAACGTATACTTTATGTATCTATTCTATTTTACAAATAAACATTTTGAATCTATTTATTAAAAATTTTCACATTCCTCACTTTTAATAAAAAGTGGATTTCTCAAAATCAGTGCAGGTAATAAAAGCTTTACCAATTTTTTCTTGGTCCTAGGTCAAACATCCTACACTTTGTAATGATGATTCCTTCATCCTGTGATTAGCCCTATCACTATTATTCAGACACAAAGACATATTCTTGAGCATCTATATTTATCTACCGTTTATTTTTTGTCTTTCAGCATGGCAAGCATACAAACAAGCACATTTTGGAAATCTCCATGCCTCACCAGGGGTTGAACTGTGATCCTCTTATTTAAGTACTGTAACTTCCTGTTAAACTCATTTTCATAATCAAAACAAAGAGGTTACTTTCCATCTAACATTTAATAAACTTCTCCAATATTCTAATATATTGACACATAAGCTCTACACAATTATCCAAAATGATACACTTATTTCCATATTTTTCCAGCTTATCAATAGTTTTCCTAATAGTTACTGTCTTCTCCTTGACTAATGGTGCTACTAAATCATTATAACTACTTCCTTCTGGGAATCCCTGGTAAATGATCCTGCTTACATCAGAGTTTTGCTTATAGTAACATTTTACTACCATCAACAGTGCATAGAAGTTAAAACTTAGGCCTTTACAATCAATATACAACTCTTTATTGAGACCATGATTGTTTATAAATGTAATCTGATCGTGAGATAACTTCAATCCTATTGTCTTCAAATAAAATTCTACTTTCTCAAATTCAAATGGGACATAATCCAATTCATTATTTGGCAGAACAAATCCATATTCCGTTATTAACTTCAAATTATAACTATCACCATAACATATAAATACTTGTGTATAAGGCTCAAAACTATTATTTGTATAAATAGAAAATCTGATATCTGAAAATAAGTCTTTGTCTATATTCTGTATAGAAATATTTTCTGAACTTTTCAATATGAGTTTTGTTTCATTTTTTGCTTTAGGGCTGTGGTTTATCATGTCTAGGTATGGACATAGTGCTATTTTAGTGTTATCTTTCAATAAACTTAATATACTGTTATCTTTTGTTCTCAAGTTAACAAGCTTTGATAAGTCCATATAAACACATCTAGTATTCACAGTAAAATAGGCCCATTGATATTCACACAAAGAGAAATTCTCTTTTAAATTATTTAAAATAATGTTATTGCTTGTATTGTTTTGTAAAATTTCTTCAAAAATAGTGTATGATGAATCAATCACGTCTGTTTGTTTTGAAACTGCTGCTAACATATCATCATCTAAATAACATTGGACATCATTTGGCAAGAAATATGGCACAGTATATTCATTTGGTAAGCTTTTTAGATATAAATACCACATTGATTCCGATTTCTGTATTTTATGATATACCAAATAAAATGCCAGCAGTGACTGAAATGATACTGTATTTTTGTAGTTTGTGAAGCACTCATGTTTGTTTTCCAAGAATATGCTGTTGAATAATCTGTCCATGAGTATTGTGGTAATATTTATAGTCAAATTTAAAGGCATATTCAGAAGTTCTTCTCCAGGTTGAATTTTCTTTCTTGTCATCACTCCTCTTCCAGTATCATCAAAATTAGCCAGTACTAATTTTTTATTGCAACATAGATCCTGTTCACGAAGCCAAGAGTTCAAAGAAATCAATTCTTCATTGTGATCGCAGGTGCAAAAATTCCGAGGTACTTTTCTCAATCTTTTGCGGCACGTTCGCCCCTTGACTGACTTCACCTTTGAAGTCATTATCAAGGAAACAATTCCGCAATATTTCTACACTCAACCTAGCAAGGAATGTAAAAATTAATCTAAAAAACCAAAGAAACCAAAAATTTTCTGTTTTAGTTTCCACTTAGTTTCAGTATATTTTTGACAGACCTGCGTTTAGTTCTGAGAGTAGCATTTCTCTTTTTCCCAGCATTTTTCTGGACTTGAAAAATATGTTGGGAGAATGTTTCATAGCATTTTTACAGTTTAATCTGAAAAAGCAATCAAATCTATGTTTAGGGTTTTCTATTGATTACTGAATAATAACAAAAAAAAAGTATAATAAAATAGTCAATTGTAACATCAAAACGCAAAAATCAATAGGTATCAGGGTTGCGTTCAGTTTCATTGTCGGGTGACTTTTGCTTAACATTTATTTATAAACAATTTCATACATAAAGCTCAACCAGCGGTGCTAGAGACTGGCTAGCGAAAGCTGAACCCAGGGATTTTTATAGCGGCAACCCTGCCGAAAATGTCATCATGGCGTTTGTTGTTGTTGACGTAGTCTTTGTAATTACGTTGTGTTTGAATTTGTGATAAAATTTATTATTTTACATCATAAATCATGACTAAAACTGTGAAGAGTGCTGTTCGACAGATTTTATTTACTATGATTAGTAAATACAAACAAAAACAAGAAGAGCATATCGCTAGAATCAAGCAAAAAAAGGATTGTTTACATGTTGCAATGGAATTCATAGGTTAGTGTAACATACCCATCTTGATAATTTTATCCATGTTATTAAAATGTAAAATGAACTATGTCATGTTCATATCAAAAATTACCAAGTATTTACTATGATATACTTGAATGTGGATTAAAATTATAATATTCTACCTAAGAATATACTTGGTTCGCATAAATGGATAATTTTTATTATTTTACAGAAAAGAATTTTAATACTGAAGAAGCTTGTGCAGCTTTACAAAGTCTCAAGAAAATTAAAGAATTGCATCAACAAGAGTATCTGTCTCAAAATAAACATTTCCAAGAAATTGCTTCAATGACTGAAACTAGTGTATCCACATTAAAAAGAATAAATAATGAAGGCAAACTGAATAATGGAATATTCAGCACCCCAGGTACAAAACGCCCACATAAAGCGACAATATCCAACTTGGACAGCTTTGATATTCAAGCAATCAGAAATAAAATTAATGAATATTATGTTGTTAGGAAGCAAGTGCCCACGCTTAGAAACCTCTTGATAGACTTGATTTTACAGGGTGTATAGAAACATTACGCCAAATCCTATTAGCCAATGGATTTGTATTCAAGCAAAACAAAAATGAACGTTCTGTGCTCGTTGAACGTTATGACATCGCAGCGTGGCGACATAGGTACTTACGGACCATTACTTCAAAACGACAAGAAGGGAAGAAAATAGTATATTTAGACGAGACATATATTCATCAAAATTATAAACCAAAAAAATCATGGCAGGGACCTTCAACGAAAGGTGTTATAGATAATATCTCTTCAGGAAAACGGTTTATTATCGTTCATGCTGGGTCAGAAAACGGTTTTGTACCTAATGCATTATTGGTATTCAGTACAAAATCCACTAAGCTGATTATCATCATGACATGAATGCTTCAAATTTCAATAAATGGTTACGGGAGAAATTAATACCCAATTTGATGGAACCTAGTGTCATCGTCGTGGATAATGCGAGTTATCATACAGTGCAAGTGAATAAGGCACCGAACACCAACAGTCGTAAAGCAGAAATACAAGATTGGCTACGTTGCAATCATGTTTCGTTTGAAGAAACTCAATCAAGGGATGAACTTCTGTGCTTGGTTGATAAGCACAAATCTGAGCCAATTTATGAAGCCATTCAAATCCTTAGAGAACATGGCCACCAAGTGTTAAGACTTCCCCCGTATCATTGCGACCTTAATCCTATTGAGCTTAATTGGAGTACAGGAAAACGAAAATTGGCTAGTAAAAATATAGCAAGATCCGCATCTGAAATGGAAAATTTGATAAAACACTGTTTTGACAGAATAACTTCAGAGGAATGGAAGAAGATGGTTGACCATATTATTCACACTGAAGAAAAATATAAAGAAAAAGATGGAATTATGGATCAAATGGAAAGTTTTATTATAAATGTATGTGATGCAAATAATGACAATATAAGTTCAGATGAATATGAAGTTGAATATCTGGAAACAGACTTTGATTATAGCGAATAATAAATTTTATATATTTTTGTCATGTTTTGTTTTAAGTACTCTCCCATCCTTTTATCCCAAAAAATTAAAAATGGAAAAACTATTAATTCTTATTACTAATACTTGTCATAGTTCCCACATTGGTTTTATGTTTTTATTTTCTTTCATGTATAAATACACAGTAATTAAAGATTCGGATTATTTAATTTTCCGAATGCCAGTTCCAAAAAAGTATCAAAACTAAAATTCCTACTATACACTGTAATACCAGCATAAGATTATTTAAATTTGCCGCGCTTTGCTAGGTTCATATTTCAGTAGCCAGACTCTATTTGTATCTTTTACCCGCGGTGCTATTGACTAAAATGTCAGTTGCTCACGATTTCATGTCCACTGACATTTTGTTCAGTTGATGTTCGATCGAATTAAAATTGCGATTATCTATCTTGAAATACGCCAGTGCCTAGATGGTTTTTATCGACTTTATCGAAAAGTCTTAATAGTATTATCCTACTAAATTAGAACACCTTGACAACCCATTCGCTCCTGTGAAACGGTTCGACAACCATAATTATACGGATAATATTGTCTATGCATAATTGTCTATGGCGTGGCGAGAAAACTTAGTGTCAAATTAAATTAAACTGTTTTGTTTACTTGACTGATATTCTGAGATATTATTTCTTTTTTTTTCAAACAGTAGGTAAAATATACTGATTAATTAATAAATTATGCGTAACATCACGTTTTATTCTCCATTTTAAGATGGCTCCGAGATGTAAAATTTCATTAAGGCAGCGGAAGATTCTGGTCAACTTTGCCGAGCAGAATATAGATATCTGCATGGGTTGACAACCACCAGCAACCTGAAGTTCCAACTAGAATATTGGTTTGAAAGCAGCACAACTGGGAAAGACATGGATAAATATCATTAATAGATTTGGGGTGGGTTAGGAGCGCAATGTTTCAAAATGAACTGATAGTTTTACTCATTCTTTTCCAGTGTTCCCTGGACTTCGTGGCTCCCTCAGCTACCGAGTTAAGGGTAGTGGCCAAGGTATTCCACAAGTTTCGCACCCTTTCTACACCGAGGTAGCTTGGCCATGGTGGTTTTTGACCCATACAGATATCTTTATCTCGGCAAACTTGACCAGAATCTTCCGCTGCCTTTATAACATTTTACATCTCGGAGCCATCTTAAAATGGAGAATAAAACGTGATGTTACGCATAATTTATTTATTAATCAGTATATTCTATTTACTGTTCGAAAAAAAAAATATCTCAGAATATCAGTCAAGTAAAAAAAACAGTTAAATTTAATTTGACACTTCAAGTTTTCTCGCCACGCCATAGACAATTATGCATAGACAATATTATCCGTATAATTATGGTTGTCGAACAGTTTCACAGGAACGAATGGGTTGTCAAGGTGTTCTAATTTAGTAGGATAATACTATTAAGACTTTTCGATAATGTCGATAAAAATCATCTAGGCACTGGCGTATTTCGAGATAGATAATCGCAAACTTAATTCGAACATCAACTGAACAAAGTGTCGGTGGACATGAAATCGTGAGCAACTGACATTTTAGACAATAGCACCGCTGGTAAAAATGTTCCGTGGCCACCCCGGTCATCCGTTCTAGAACTATAGTTAGGATCACACCTGTAGACACTTGTATCGGGAATCAAATAATTTGGAATCAAATATTCCAGTTAGTAGCCAAGTTTCACTTATGCATATTAAACGTATTCACTAATTGAAGCGCTGTTATAGAACTCTTTAGTTTTAATACGAAGGCCGCAAACATTTTGATAAAAAACGTGAATAGGCTTGGGAATGCTATTCATTACATAATGCAAGTAAACCTTATTGAGTTCACTAACTTTGTTTTACGTCACGTAGATAAACTCGAGCAGGTTGATGTGGTCTACACGGATTTCGAAAAAGCTTTAGACTTTGTAGACCATGTTATTTTGCTGAAAAAGCTTTTAAGCCTAGGAATCCGTGGTGATATTTATAGGTGGATTTGCTAATACATTAATAATAGATGCCAGGCTGTAGTGTTGGGTGGTTTTAAATCAGGATTTGTTGACATCCCTTCTGGGGTACCTCAGGGCTCACACTTGGGCCCGCTACTATATAATGCATATATTTATGACATATATACAGTTTTTCAGGATGCTAGGTTTTTAATCTATGCGGATGACAAAAAAGTATTTTTAAGTATTAAGGATCCTGGTGATTGTGTTAAGCTATAGAATGAACTCAACCGCTTATCTCATTATTACAAAGAGAACCGTATTAATGTCAACGTCTCTAAATGTGCTCAGATATCATTCTCACGCAGTCCTAAGCCTATCGTATACCAATATTATATAGAAAATCAATTAATACAACGTGTCGAAATTATACGAGACCTTGGTGTTACTCTGGATAGGTAACTAACTTTCGAATATCATATTGATGACATCCTTACTCGTGCTTATAGAAACCTCGGCTTCGTCATTCGCACCTGTAAAGTATTTAAGGATTATAGGGTGTATTAAATCAGTATGTCATGCATATGTCAGAAGTTTACTTGAATCCACTTCGTGCGTCTGGTCTCCACATTATGTCACATATAAGGAACGATTTGAGAAAATACAATTTATTATTGTTCGTCATCTTAACTGGAGATGCCATTACCAATAATAATTATACATCAGCTTGTAACCGACACAACATGCTCTCACTTGAGAATCGAAGGCTGTTGCTCGACATGGGAGTCCTTCATGACATATTGAGTGGTCGTCTTGACAGCCCTGCTCTGGTCTCGGAGCTATCATTTAATACCCCTCAATACCGTACTCGGCACGCGCCAAATACTCTCTTCCATGTGCCAACTGTCCGCACTAACTATGCACAAAACTCCCCCCTCATTCGACTTGCTCGTGAATACAATAAGTATTTTTATTCAATAGACCCATTTGATTGCAGTAAGGCGGCCTTTAAAAGTGGAATTATCAGGCAAATAACTTCCGATCTATAAATTAGTATTAAATTAGCGTTATAAATTATATTCGTATCCACTCTCATTTATAAACACACACACCCTCCCACACTCCATACATTCCAATACTCACCCCCCTCATTACCACATAACATAGACATTAAATTGTAAATATTTTCTTTATTTTAATTTCATGCTTTAACTCTATTTCGTACTTGTCCTTCTTATTTGTAGTTTAAATTAGTTTTTACTTTTTTTGGATTTAAATAGTTTTACGTTTAAGTTGTGTCTATCTGTTTTCTATATGTTTTTGTACTTTGTTTAAATTGTATATTTTGTGGATATCTGTCATTGGCTCTATGTGTTGTATCTTTATGTGTTGCTTTATGTGTAATTGTATTGCTGTGGATGTCCCGAATAAATAAATAAATAAATTACTAGTAGTTCGCCCCAAACTTTGAACTCGCGCTCGTCCAATTTGCGCTTGACCGATTTGGCTCATGTTTGAACTTAAAAATTCTACAGCTAGTCAATTAAATCTACAAATTAAATAAAACTTAACTATTATTTTCCTCTTCATATGGCTACTCTAAAACTCTCATTGACAGTTTCAAGTCACAAAATTTCTTTCTGAGAGGTTCTTCGTGATTTTCGTATTGATATCGATAGAAAAATTGAAAAATCTACGTTTTGGTGCTTGTTAATGGGAAAAACTAAAAAGAGTGGTGCACGAGAGGTCATATACCATGTATTTGAGCGGTGTTTGGCGGAGTAAAGAAAAGAAAGAAAAGAAAAATATAATTTATTGCCAAACAAGAAAAAAAAATATAACATAATTATAATAATAGATAAAATCTTAAGCTAATTTGACAAAAGGTCATGCGTTCAACAATGCTGTCGGATCATAAGCAATGATTCGAACAGCGCTGTTTTTCACTGCATCCCTGTAAAATTAAATAATTTTTTGATACAAATGCAGAGGGTGCGTCTACAAAAGAAACAGTTACATTAAACACAAACAGAAATAAGTAACACGGAAAAAAAAAAAAAGAGTATGACATAAGAAAAGTTCCAATTGATTTAGATGACTTGTACAAACGAGTTGCTGTTATTACAGGTATTTAATTACAGTGAATGTATCAATTATGACCTAATTAAGTGTAATAAATCCCATTCAAGCCTATAAATACACATAAAAGACCTGCTTTATACATTTTATTCTAATTTTGGAGGTTATGTTTACAAATAATTTAAAAAGCTCTTTTGAAGTTTTTTATGTGGAGACTGTATAGTTTTGATCCTTTTGGCATCTCTAAAACTAATTTTGTGTTAATTTTCAGGAAATCTGAAAGCACGGTGCGACGAATCGTCAAAGAAGGTGAAAGCGGTGACATAAATTTTTCGACACCCGAGAAAAATAAGAGAGGCCGTCCTTTTCTGGATATGGACGACTTTATTTGATGTGCAATTAGACAAAAGGTGCGGTTTATGAATAAACAATCAGAATGAACTCATTATTATTATTTCTTGCTCTAACCTACAAATAAATGGCATTAAGTTGTATATAAAAGTACTTTAATTTCTTTAATTCACACAGGTACAAGTGTCGCCAAGCACGTATCCAGGGGGGATAGGTGGGATTTATCCCCCTCCCGAAATTTGACGTGACATACATGGAACCGGGAATGTTTATATTCATAACCACTGTGAAGTACGTTAAAGTACGTTTTAATAAAAAAAGATACGGTACAAGTGTTGAAACGGCTTATGAGCGGTGACCTTGACTGCGCTACTCATTTTTTCTCTATCGCACTTAGTAATTTTGTGCGCGAGTGAATACATGCGCTAGTCTCCCACCATTTTCGCTGAGAGCTCATAAACCGTTGCGACACAGGTACTTTAGATACTTAATAATATTATAGTTATATATTACAGAAGTATCTTTCACAATTCACGTTGTTGGTTCAATGAATATCCCCTCCCCCTGAAACAAAAGTCTGAATTCGTGCCTAAGTGTCGCAACGGTTTTGGGTGCTCAGTGAAAGTGGTGGGGGACTAGAGCATGTGTTCACTCGCGCAGAATATCCAACTATATCCTTAGCTTACAAAGCTCACAGAGACCGTCACAGCATAAAAAATCTTTCCTACTTAGATGTGAACGCTACAAAGTGACATAGCAAGTATCAAGTTTTTGCGGTCGCAGTATAGTATTGCCACATAAGCGATTGAAGCGCCATCATATTTTTTTTCTAGACTTAATAGACAATCTGTATTTGCCTTATTTACTCACCTGCCAAATTTCATGACATTCCATTCAGACGATACTCGAGTTATAGTCGAACAAACATTCATACATACATACATACAAACGTCGGATTGTTCCAGTAGACTTGGAGAAATCCGCTCGCTTCGCTCGCTTGTTCAATAAATGCTCGAGAGTTAAATGTACATGTGTCTCAGCTCGCGCGAAATTGCAATATGCATGACTCCCATAATTTTCTGTGTTCGCAACGCTGTTCAGTTCGCATTTTTTGACACATGACATTGTAACACAGCCAGCTTTCGCCCAAAGAATAGATTATTAACTTTGTATTGGGGTCACATGTGCTACCTACCGCCGCCGCCGCCGGCATTGGCCAAGGACATTTTTGCTGCTACTCTCGTCAGTTAGCTTGTGATCAGCCTAACGAAACTCAGTACAAATGGAGTTATGTATGATAATTGTGCTTGGACGAATGGCGATATGTTCATACTCTTTCGCTCACTTAGCTTGTCTCTGTCTAACGTTGTGTGAAGTCAATATGGCGGTTGTTTGTTTATTTGTAAAACATAATTTATCTGATTATAATGAGATTTAACTGTGTTACATTGATATAGTGCTTTATGTTTCATACTATTGTGTTTTATTAATAGAGAAGTAAATAGAACGTATATTTGCAACACGCAATGAACTATAAAAAGCGTGAAATATGTGAGGTGCGAAGCAGTCGAAATGATGGTGAAAACATTATATTCAGGCCAAATTTCTTTTAAAAGAGACTCGGTGAGTACCTCTGTACTCATCTTGCGACTTATTTTGTGTTATAAAGTGTGATATATGTGGGTAAGCGACACATTATCTGTCAGTTAGTTAAGTAACAAGTCATCGAATACAACTGTCTGTTCCTTCAGTCCCGTTTATTATTTTGATATTCCCGGATATTATAGTGGCGACGAGGACTAACTATTTTGGAAATACTGTTAGTGCCGCGCGTGATTAGTGAATTATGTCGGTTTTCGGTAATGTGCCCGTGTTCGACTGTAAAACGGATGAGTGGCCCGTGCATCGAGCACAGTTGAATAATTTCTTTGCGGCTAACTCAATAAATTCCACTACGGATAAGGATGGAAAGAAACGACGTGCAATTTTGTTGAATTGCATGACTCAGGACTCATATCGGCTCGTCAGAAACCTACTTCATCCCAAGAGCCCAGACACAACGGCGTATGACGTCATCATTTCTACATTGTCAAGTCATTTTGAGCCAAAGAAGTGTGTTTACGTGGAGTTGCAGAAGTTTTATTCGGCTGTGAAGGAGTGCCACGAGACTTTATCAGAATTTGCAGCTCGATTGCGAGGGTTAGCAGCCAAATGTTGTTTTGGTTCGGCACTCGAAATGTGTCTGACGGATCGGTTCGTCCTGGGGGTGGATAACAGTGCAGTTCGTGAGCGATTATCCCGGGAAGATGCGGAAGTATTCAAACTGGCTCGTGCAGTGGACTTGGCGTGTGCAGTGGAGAGCTCGCAGGCTGTGGTGGCCTCGCTCCCGGTGCCAGGTGTCAAGATCGAGCTGCTCTTGTATGCAGGCGTGGGGGGCGCGAGGGGCGCCCGGCCGCGCGACCTAGCTGGTCCTTCTAGCTGTTCAGTATGCGGTGGTGGGACGCATGACTCATCGGGTTGCGGCTATCGTCATTTAAACTGTGACATTTGTGGTGAAAAGGGCCATTTGAAAAGAATGTGTTCAACAAGTGCGGGTTATGTGAAAAAGCCAATCCGAAATAGGAAAAGTCGTAGTCAGTGGCGTAATCATTTTATTTGTGAGAACGATTCGGCGTCGGCGGATGATTTTGCTCCGGTGAATAACATTAGGTGCTTAGATGATCGCCCTATGTGGTTGGATGTGCGTGTGAGTGGCGCGGTACTGCGCATGGAGCTGGACTCGGGGAGCGCGGTGTCGGCGCTGCCAGCAACCGTCTGGTTCAGGTATTTCGTGCAGCTGCCGCTCGGTGAGTCTCATAAAACTCTTCGCATCTATGGGGGCGCGTTGTTAACCCCACTAGGGGTGGGGTCTTTGCCAATAACGTATAATGGTGTCACACATACAATAGATTTCTTTGTGGTGCAAAATGGGCCGGTGCCATTGCTCGGGCGTGATTTTATGGCTAGGTTTAAATTTACGTTCGTCCCGATGAATTACTGTTCTCAAAACGATATGAATCTGTTGTATCAAAGGTATCAATCATTATTTTTGGGTAAGCTGGGTACTTTTAACAAATATGAATTAACTTTATTCCTAAAAGAGGGGTCTACTCCAAAGTTTTTTAAGGCTTGACCCGTACCTTTCGCTTTAAAAGATAAGATAAGCGCGGAATTAGATCGGTTGGTACAGGTAGGTATTTTAAAACCGGTTTCTTATTCTAAAACCCGCATGGATTCTGGGTAAAATCATCGCGCGTGTCGGTAAAGTTATGTACGATGTGGCTCTTCAAATTTCAGATACCGTTTGGAGACGCCACGCAAATCAGTTACTAAACACTAATCCATATCAGATCAAAACAGGTTTTATTCCTAGTGTGCTTGAAAATATCACAAGTAGTAGAGCGGTACAGATATCGCCAGTAACAGAGTGCGCTGCGCCCGCCGAGCTTGCGCCTGCGCGTGTCGAGTCGGGGGGCGTCGCAACGACGAGCGCCGGCGCCGGCTCCGACGACGCCGCTGCGGGACCCTCCACACGAGAGGACGCGATGCTGGCTCCGTATCGCACCCGCTATGGTAGACAGGTCGTACCGCCTCTTCGATTGTATGAGCAGGAGAGGAAATAAATAAATAAATTGTATTATATAATTGTTGTAGAGGAAATAATAATAAAATAATAATGGTTTTTGCTCAGTTAATTAGGATCTCGTAATTTTGTAAATTTCGTTATAAAATTAACAATAAGACGTGGTTAGTTTGTAAACGTTGTATTTATGTATTTATAAAGATAAGTTAAATTAGTTACAATTTTAAGTTGTTTGATTTTGTAAATTGTTGTGGAGGAGTGTGATATATGTGGGTAAGAGACAACATTATCTGTCAGTTAGTTAAGTAAAAAGTCATCGAATACACTGTCTGTTTCTTGAGACCCGTTTATTATTTTGATATTCCCGGATATTTTGTTATAAAGAAATTTAAAAGTGAAAACATTTTCATAACATTTATTCGTAAATTGAATAGTGATGGGATTGTGTCGATAAATCATAACATTTCCACTAAGGTTAGGGTGTCATAATTTCATCCTAATATCATAGTGTAATATATTTTCAAGGTGAAAAATGTGCCTCTTTTTCGCTGACAGTCCTTAATAAAATTATAGGATATAATAATTTTTGCGTGAAATATGGAAAATGTTTTGTATTATTTATTTTCTGTTGATTGGTTAATCAACATAACTTATAGAGAAAAATAAAACTGACAAAATAGTCAAATCACTTTCCAAAATTGCGGTCTTGTTTTTTTTGGTATTACGATATTGTGAAGCTGCTTTTTAAAATAATATTATTATTGCAGGTGACAGCAGTAAGTAAAAGTTACTGGCAGTGAAGACCTCATTTATCTACCAATAGAAAGTTTTCCTGTGGAAAGCACTTTGATGACAAACATTTCAATAAGAAAACTTGGTTCAACAAGTCAACCATACCTTCAAACCAACTCAAAACCAACACCACTTCTTGATACGATTTTGCATGAGTTTACTTGTCACGTGTATTTAGATAAGGGTACGTACATACATATGTCATTTTATTAAAAATATGATTAGGGTTCCGTACCTCAAAAGGAAAAAACGAAACCCTCATAGAATCACTTTGTTGCCCGTCTATCCGTCTGTCCATCCGTCCGTACATCCATCTGTCTGTCAAGACCTTTTGTCTCGGGAATGCGAGAAGTTATAGAGTTGAAATTAAAACCATATCTCAAATTTACAGTCCCTTGAAGCTGTGAAAAAATCAAATTTCTAAGGTAACGTAAAAAAAGATATGTCTATTTACGCCGCAAAAAACGTATATTTCGACACTCTCAACGTAATCAAAATATATTGGGTATTTCCCGTTGACCTAGAACTATGAAATTTGGCAAATAGTACCGTCTTAAACTACAAGTATAATTAATAATAAATTTTAATAAATATTTATAATTTGTACCTACAAATTTGTACGGAACCCTCGGTGGGCGAGTCCGACTCGCACTTGTGCGGTTTTTTCATTTATGTACCGGCCAGATTGAAGTTGCAAACATTTACTTTTTTAATATTATTATCTATGTAGACGTAATCGTTTTTTTCTTTTTCAGAGCCATCTACTTCAGGGCCAAGTCCAAGTCAACATCATTGCTCATATTTTTTATACAATAATAATTAAATTAATTGAACAGGAAGCTTCTTATTTTCTTTTCTTGCATAAAAAGTCCGAAGGCTTCAGTTTTATTTAGAGCTGTTTTAATGCAACTTGCGGAAATAAGTTATTAATAATAAAGTCTTCACAAAAAAAAGCATTTTAATGTATTACATTTTGTTTGCATTACATTAACAAACTCAAAATCGTGTTTACAGTTGTAATGTAATGCAGCTAAAATGTAACGCATAAAATTGACTAATTTTCATGTGATCATCTAACTATTAACAAGCAGTTTGCGCGAATTGCTTTAAAACGCATTTATTGCAAACTTTTTATTCAAAAGTAAGGAAAACAATATTATGATGTGCATTTTGCACCGAGGTCCTCCGTTACCACCTTAATATTAAACTCTTATCCTCGTAACGCCCAAAGGCGTTTTAAAAGGACTCAACTGTCTACTCGGTTCTGGCCCAAGACAGTTACCCAATTCATCTCATAGACACCCAGGGTTCTTTTAAAAGGTCTTCAATTTGAACGTGTCATATAATATCAAGTTACGTGCCAAATGATGGATTATAACTTTTAAACTATAATGACAACAATCTAGTTATCTCTCATTGGCCAGTCGACCCAAAAGAAAGAAAAAAATCTGTCATTTTCGGGCTGACCTTCAAACAAGGTGGTACAAGAGGCCAGTAAATCCATTATTTTTCTAAGATAATCTTTGCACCAAAAATGGTTTTTATTATTACAAATGTTGTAGGAAATTTTTGTTTTTATTTTGTTGCAATACTTTAAAATATCGGCATGGTTTATCACAAATAACTTTTTAAAAGGTATACGGGTAGCTACATCATAATAATAATATATAAAGAAAAGATGGGCTGCTATATACTATTTGTTTTTTTTTTGTTAAAATTTAATAAACCGACTACGATTTTGCCCAATTACACCACCTATTTTCTTAAAAAATACAAAAAGGATGTTATACAAAAATATTTGATTTACGCAGTATCCTATGAATAATTTGGGTTTTAAGAGCCCTATGGGTTGGTATCATAATTTTTACGTTGCCATTCAGATGGTGTAAACCAAGCCATAATTTTGATTACTTTTTGTTTTTCAAGTATAGTGAGTTTGGTTTATATGTTACTAGCTTCTGCCCGCGGCTCCGTGTTATTCGGTTTAACGACATGCTTTTTTCCGGGATAAAAAGTAGCCTATGTGTTAAGTAAGGGTATAAGCTATGTCCATTCTAAATTTCATCCAAATCCGTCCAGCTGTTTCAGCGTAAAAGAGTAACAAACATGCACACACACACACACACACTAACATACACACACGCACACGCACACGCACACACCCTCTCTTTTATAATATTAGTGTGATAAAATAACATGGAATATCGTCACAAAATGACAAATACAACGACAATGAGCAGCTTATTCAATTATTCATATTTTTTATCGTAAAGGGTCATGTCTTAATCAGTTTTGATCAAAATATTTGAAAGCAGTTGCTTTTTTCGTAATAAGATTTTTTAGTGTCTTGTAATAAGGAAAGTTAAATAAAAACACAATTTTCAAAATATTTCGGCCTCTTCTATGAGGCCGTCATCAGTTGAGTCGTAAGTAATATTTAAAGAAAATAAAAGGCTAAATATAGCAATTATATCTTTATTTATATTGTAATAAGGAAAGGCTACTTTACTGCACTATGAGGATTGAGATTTAATTGAACATATCTTTTGTAAATTGAAGTTTGAAGCCAATGCCACCGCCCGTAGACCTATATAAAGGTTGTTAAATTTGGCCTTCTTATGTTGCATAAAGCCTTTCTTTTGTGTTCATTAGTGTACAAAAAAACGTCATGTACGTTGGACCATCGTAAGATACAATTTTGAAGGTTTAAATTCTTGGGCTGGTACCATGTAAACCAATAAAAAGGCCTTTTGCTGTAAGCCCATTATTTTTGAAAAACGTCTGGGTGTTACGAGGTTTTGCCGCCGGCCGCTGTCACTTTTGATAGATCACAGTGCTAACTTTCAGAAGCATGGGCGATGATAGCACAACAGGGCGGCCTTAATGATGTCATTCATGACGTCATAACAAGCATTTTAGGGCCATCATTATCGGGCTAACAGTGACTTGGAATGATGATAGACGCGATGTAATCGATTATGTTTTGACTCGGAACGCACCGTGCTGTCACCTCACCTGTCAGTTTATCTCTATTCAAAATTTTTTAAAAGCAACGGTTTACTTTTATTTACTAATATCTTTGTTTTGTTTTGTTTTAAAATACCTATAAGATAAAATGGCTCAGCAGCAGACTAAAAACTGTATTACACTTCGAGGCTCTGCTCAAATAATTTGTGAATATCTCAGTAAGTTTTTATTTTTGTTTTGCGCAGGTGACCGTTATTGCGAAATAGTTTGTGATTCTCTGGCCTATACTAAAGGTTTTGTTAATAGGTATCTGTCCTATACTGAAGGTTTTGTGATTATTTGGTTCATACTGAAGGTTTTTTTTTACAGAATATGCCGTCAACTCCGTCTTATTTCAGCGAGGCTTGTATCCACCGGAGAGTTTTAAAGCGGAGCAGCAGTACGGCATTACACTTTTTATGTCAGATGATGCCCAGATTAAGAGCTTTTTGACCAATATTTTAAGTAAAAGTGAAGGTAAATTTTACTACCTGTTTTTGTCTTGTTTCTAGATTAAAATTGGTAATGCTGTTGAACAAGGATTAAGGAATTTGCTCAGTTATAATATGCATGTGTGCATACCGCACTTGTGATTGGGGTGTAGATAACGGGACAAAAGTTAGAAAACTTCAGAAATCCTTCAGCACTGACTGAAGCGAGCTGGTAGGTTAGGTCAGAAGATTGCAGTGGAGCCATACATCACTTTTATTGTTACTGTTTATGACAACCCAGGAATCCTTCAGTGCAGAAGATTGGGCCCTTTCATTGATACTTAAACCTTGTCTATTTTATCCTCATAGTATACATCTGCAGTAAAAGTTATATTTATAGGACTGTAGGATTAACATTAAATCCTTTTAATTACATAAGTTACAAAAAGCTTTATTTTACAGAATGGATCCACAACAAAAAAGTAAAAAAATTATCTCTTATAATTTTGAACATAGCCAACAAGGAGGTCTTAGAATGCTGGGATTTTAATGTTCAATATGAAGACGGTGACTTGGCTCTCTCTAAAGAGAAGAATGAGCCTGTAACGGGTAAAGAATTAAAAAAAATTCAACAGGAAATTCGGGAAGTAATGTTACAAGTAGCATCAACAATATCATATTTACCATTTCTGGATTGTCGATGCTCTTTTGATGTTCTAGTTCATGCAAATCCAGACTGTGATATTCCAGAGAAGTGGTTAGAAGCAGGACCTATTTCCATTACAAATGCCCAGAATGTTCAACTTAAATCATTCTCCACAGGACTTCATAAAATGGAAACAGTTGTTAGTTATAAATTAGTTGATTAGATTTAGCATAGTAGGCTTTGGATTAAATTATGTTTCGCAGTTTTACAACGTAAATTTTGTATACATATAATACGTAAAAATGGATTTTTAAAATTTCACTTTTAACAAGGCCAAATCCTATGTAAAATTTTGTTTAACTATTGGTACAAGTGTCGCAACGATTTATGAGCGGTGACCTTGACTGCACTAGTCATTGTTTCTCTATCGCTCTTAGTAATTTTGTTCACGAGTGAACACATGCGCTAGTCCCCCACGACTTCTGCCGAGCGCTCATAACTCATTTCAAGACTTGTAACAACCAAAACTTTTTTCTGTGTGTTGCTAGTGATATTAAAAATGCAGTATTGTAAATAATAATTAAGTGTGAGCCTAGAATAAGTTTTACCTTTACAATTTTTATAGTCAGTTTTAAAAATTTGTTTGCAACTCAATAAAGATATTGAAATATTCTTCTGACAGTCAGTTGGCTTGTGTAGTATTACACCATCCCACTCAATTTACTTAGTGTAGGTACAGTTTGTTGACTGTGAGGTATCCACCCTTTGATCTATGTTGTTGATTAATAAATTGATAACAATGATTATATTAATTACAATTTAATACACCTGCTCAAAATATGATAGATTACATTTACATGCCTGTTAAGCGTGCGTAAAATTACATATTTCGCACTACTGTTTTTGGTTTTTACTGCTAACTCCATCTAGGGGAAACCGGCGAAAAATTATTATTTTTTAATTTTTTATTTATTACACTTGATGTACATTTACACAAAAACATAAAATAGGATAAGAAACAATTTCATATTGTACAAAGGCGGCAGTTATTGCTAATAGCACTATCTTCCAGGCAACCTTTGGGTGGAAGAGATGTGAAATCATTTAGTAAGTAGTCTAGAAACCATGTTTTACTTATTGTATTTCTGGAAGTTACCGGATACACTAAAAACTGTTTAAGATGTGTATTTTCAAGCTTTTATATTATTATTAAATATACGAGTATAAGGTGACTTTATTTATGCAGCCAAACTCATACTGGAGGCTTGGTAAGTGATCAGTAACACGGATTGATAACACTTTTTGCTAATTTCGCAAAATAAAAAGGTTATTCCCATCGGCTCACTCATCTGTTGCAGATTTGCTTTCTTAACTTATTTAAAATCATATTCTTAAACATTTGAACATGCGAATTAGCAATCAGTAGAATTTCAGATATGTATTCTCATGAATGTTTTTACTTTTCAAATGTTTACGAATGTGATTTTAAGTAAGTAAAAGCAACTCCGCAACGGACCAGTGAGCCGATGGGAATAACTCAAATAAAATCTTGATGTCCCATAGTAACTCGGGGCTGGGCTTGCATTTGTAAGGAACATGAAAAGAATAATTTACGAATCTTACGAAATGGGTCATCAAACCTTGTTACTGAGCACTTACTGAGTCTTCAGTAAGAATTTGGCTGCATAAATTAAAGTCATCTTATATATGTTTAATTGTAAAAAATGTTTTAAAAATTCAAAACGATTTTAGACGTCATAATTATCTTAAAACTTATTATTAAAATGTTTTAGAAAAAGACATTGGTTTTTGTAGTATAGATAGACACTGGGCCTTCTTCTGTCCACTTGTATCTGTTTTGATTTGCAACAACGCTGCCTTTATTTTATTGTTCCATGTGGTAATTTTTCGCAGGTGTAAGTATTAAAAAGCGTCGTTTGATACACGTGCGAAAGTATACAAAATATTTCTTACTAGCATCAAAATGCACTATTTTATCCAGCTAGTATTATGTGGTTGACTCAGGTACACCATACCTAAATAAGTAAAATAATATTTCATAATAGGGCCATTTCAAAAATAATGCACCCCTATCTTTGAAAGATGCAAAAATAAACAAGTGTTGAATTTCCCTTACAAATACCTTCTAAAAATACATTTTAAAGTTCACGAAAAATATTTGGTATATGATGCTATTTGTTTTCATTATTTGTATTTTTATTTATAATTACGTAACAAAAAAGACGGAGAAAGAGAACAAAATCAGGGCCCTGTGATGGACATTTAGAATTATTTTAAAATTCCTCACAGATTTAACTATAAACAGTACATGTTTCCCATTATAGATAAATCATGTTTATTTTCAGTTATGATATAAATAAAACTAGTAAATTTCGTAACTTAACGAGACAATTTTTTGCGAAAAAAGGTGCGAGTATTCTTCCGATGCTCAGCACGGCACTTTCTCGATTAATTTCAAAGCTACCGCTCAGTGTTGTTCCAGCCTAAATTATTTCACAGGTTTTCGGCAAGTAGTTTGTAGTTGTGACCGTTACAAAGGTGGACATGTCTCTAAGATGTGAAATCGTGGGACAAGCTTTAAAATTGTTTTTTTAGAGAATTATTATATATTTAAATAAATCATTAATATAAAATAAAACTCAAGATACTATTATGTTAAACAACAAAAAATAAAAACTTAAGTATGTAGAAGAAAAAAAAAAACGATTTAAAACGCAGTCAGACCATCATTTTCAGTATTTTCAATAATCGATAAATCCATTAAATATGTTATATATTAAAAATGCAACTATTGTAATTGGTTCTCAAGTATTTCTTATTTAAGTAAAAATAAGAAACTTCCGCGGCTAATAGCCTGGAAATAGAAAAAATATATATGCATCTGACACCCAAAAAAGCAAGGGGTGCATTATTTTTGAAATGACCCATCCATCCATCCATCAGCCTGTTTCGTCCACTGCTGGGCATAGGCCTTTCCAGGATTTTGCCACGCTTGGCGGTCCTCCTGGAAGAAATGCCCATACTCACACACGCTGGGGGGGCGGGTTGGTGAGCGCGGTGCCGAAACCTTTGCACCAGTGACGCCGCTGCCCGTCACCAGTCTGAAATGAAAACCTGAAATTACCCATTAATGATTAATTAAGTAATCACATATGAATGCGGGGGTTAACCTTTCACAAAGACGTCGACTGACTTAACGTGATTTATTAAATTCTGTTTCGTTAAAAATCAGTTGCAATGTGAACACCTGTCGTTTATATACCTAATACTTATGGTTTGTATTAAAATCATGAATAGAAATATGTTTAGCCATAATAATCTTCCCCGATACATATTTAACAATATCAAAATAGTAACATCGCCACAGTCGTTGTAATTGACTGATTCTTCGCCCAAGTACCTATCACTTAGAGAGATTCAGAAACTGGCTATTGTGTCACAAGGCGGCGTGTACCCTTTTACATCATTTTAGATAAATTTTTAACCGTTTATAGAATAAAACGAAGAAACTTGCAAAAAGTCTTAATTCTAAAAATAATATAATTGAAATATCGTCAATCAGAATTATACTATGACGAATTACAATATCTCTAGGTAAATAAAAAACATAATATTACAGGCCTTTTATCTAAAAATATAAAAAGTATGACTTCAATGACGTATGGCGCTGAGACGTGGTCTCCTGCAAAGGGCCTAATCCACCGATTTAAGGTCGCTCTCCTAGTAGCATTTATTGTTGGCGAACGGTTGGCCCACATAGCTATCGTTAGTTGGCCAACAGTTAGGTTTGGCCACTACTTTTAGTTGGGTCACTGGTTGCCTTGCATTGTAGGGCCTACGTATTTTACTGACAGTTATCCAACAATTGGGTTCAATTGATTTTTAATTGTTCCTGGAAATGTTAGCCTTTCTTGCTCTCAATGCCTCAAAATATTGTTTACGTAATAGGTCACTCGGGGTTATTTATTCCTAGCTCTCAGGTAATAATAACTTACATTGTAATTTTAACACAATAGTGACATATGCCGTGACTATTTGTCTTCGACATCCCATAGTTTACCATAAAAAGTGGTAACTACTATCAGCGCCATCTTGTTGTGAGTTGTTGACTTTTTTTAAAAGAACGTTGAACTTTTACATGAACAACCTATAGGTATGACTAGATACAAAAAAAAACATTTGTATCTAATCGCATAATATGTATAATTCTATATCACAAATTATATAAATACAATATAATTTATTGTAATTACCTAGAACTAACCCAGGGTTGGAATAGCACCGAATGACTCAATAAATAGGTACATAATTAATGGTAACAGAAAGAACATGACGCTGTGACGCTTGCTTGAGCCCACGCGCGCGCGCTGCCTATCCTATCTACCCCCGCATTTGTCCCGCTAAATATTGTACATTTTGTGACCGTAGGGCCTACATAGTGTTGCCACCCATTTTTTTCATATTGAACTGAGGAAGTGTATAAAATCATACATCGAAACAAAACGATATATGTGCTTTAAAAATGTGTCCCTATTTCTATTTAAATTGATCAATATTTCATACGTACAGTATATAAAATAGTCGTGTTAATATAAATAAAATCATACGGTTTACGACATTGCGCCTACGTCGTTAACAATGCTTTATCCCAACATTGTTCACCCAATGGTAGCAGAAGTTGCGGTCGGCCCATTGTTAGTATTGCTAATATTAGTATCATTGGGCCAATGTTGGCTCTATGATGGCCAACTAACTAACTATAACCCAACGGTTTGCCGATCGTTGGCGAATGAAGGCCAACGGAAAATGCTACTAGGGTCAGCGAGCTATGGAGCGGGCTATGTTTGGGGTATCTCTGATGGATAGAATCCGTAACGAGGAGATCAGTCGGAGATCGAAAGTAACCGACATAGCCTGCAGAACCAATAAGTTTAAGTGGCAGTGGGCAGGCCATATTTGTCGCCGACATGATGGCCGTTGGGCCCGAAAGGCGTTAGAATGGAGACCACGTACAGCAAAGCGTAGTGTAGGGCCGACCTCGTGCCCGCTGGACCGACGACCTGAAGGACGTTGTGGGTGGCGACTGGATGAGGAGGACGGAGGACCGACATGAATGGAGAAATTTGGGAAAGGCCTATATCCAGCAGTGGACGAACACGGGCTGATGGATGGATGCCCGTGGCTTCACTCGCGGTAACTAAGTTTTTGGGTAAAATAATCAGAGTATGGCATATAGGCTAGGACAAAATTATATTACCCGTCCAACACAAAAAGGCCAATGTCAAATACTTTATTAGCTTTTGATACAGGCGATTATTTGTTAGGTAATTGACCTATTTGTCTAGGACGCGTTATTAATTACGCGCGAAACGACAGATCGCAGGGGTTTTAGCTATAATAATACTGAAATATTTTGTAGGGAAAAAATATTGGATTTTAGAAGAAAACCTTCAATATTTCTATTACCTATTTTCTTAGACCATTTAACACGGGACCTGGCAAAGCGCGACTCTTAGTACTGAAATTATTCTGCCGTTTTTCACGGGAGGGGAGGTAGACACGCACAGCACACATTTACCCATTCACGTACACTCCTGCGAAAAACTGATATGTCGCACTAAATCAGAAGCTGCAACACAAACACAAAACGCGCATACAAGCAAACTTATATGAGCAAATTGTTCACGTACTTCGGCAGAGGGGGATAAGTGAGCTTGCCTAGTCCCGTGTTATATCCATCCATCCATCAGCCCGTGTTCGTCCACTGCTGGACATAGGCCTTTCCCAAATTTCGCCACTCATGTCGGTCCTCCGTCCTCCTCATCCAGCCGCCCCCCGCAACGTCCTTCAGGTCGTCGGTCCAGCGAGCACGAGGTCGGCCTACACTACGCTTTGCTGTACGTGGTCTCCATTCCAGAGCCTTTCGGCCCCAACGGCCATCATCTCGGCGACAAATATGGCCTGCCCACTGCCACTTCAACTTACTGATGTATATGGTCTAAGTAGACCGTGTTATATGGTCTAAGCCTATTATATTTAAAGAAAACATAGCCGCGTTCTTGAAACGAACGTTTAAAAACTAAAAAAAAGAGGAAGGAAAACATTTTTTTTGACAAAAGTATAAATCTTAGTAGGTACATTGTTTATAAGTAGATCACCTAGATGAAAGATCAATAAATTAAATATATTTTTTTCAATATTAAGACAGTCCTAATTTGTTCAAAAGAACCCACGAAAATCTGACTTTGTTCATGTTCTAGGCTCAGGTACAGCCTTAATGACTATGTTCCTAGAGAACCGTCCATTCCCAGAGAACAAACTACTTATAGCTTATGTCCAAGTGAAGAGTCTTACCATTACAACAGTGAAAGAAGTTTAGAAATCGGTTCAGTAGTTCCAAAGATTACCCCACAAATTTAATTAATAGCTTTATGCCTAGGGAACTGCCCGTACCCAGGGAACAAACTGCAGCCTATAGGATAGATTGTTGCAGATGGAAATCTGTACTCAGATTTAACTGATAGAGTATAGGAAATAATCATAAAATAAGCTATAGGTATTTAATTAATTATTATTCAAGAAGCAATATCACCAACTTAATTAGACCCTTTGTATACTAAGATTCAATGGATTGTAAGCGTCAAGTTAAGTTGGTCGACATAACTGCACTTGGAATAGGTTTGTGTTTCAAAATGTGAATTCGCAACCCTAAGGCTCAAGTCCTATTCGTATTTTTCCACGTAATTAAACCATCTGTCTTGACAGACAGACGGACAACAAAGAGATCCTATAAGGGCTCCGTTTTGTCCTCATGAGGTACTTCCGGTTCCCCGTAAAAACAGGAAACTGCCATTGCTATCAGCTATGGGAAAATTACGGTCAGGGACTAGAGCAGACCTACTTAAATCATTAACAAATCTGCAAGATTCATCGACTGTACTCAGTACGAAGTGCAGCATCCAAAATATTTGATGGTTCTGCTATGGTCCATCTGTTGAGGCCTGGAAATAGTAGAACATTTTTGGAGTATGCGACACTGTTTTTGTCAGTTTTCTGCTCTCATGCCTGAACTTAGTTTGGGATAGCCATAAAGACTAGTCTAAAAAACTCACTAGGGGAGAAAGTGGCACTAGATCAAGAACACGCGTGTCACCGCGTCTACCAAAACACCCAAAGGATTTGCCAACTTCCTCCGCGAAGTTTCCAACGTAGAGGAATTGTTTGAGTTATTATCATTTCGAGCCTATTCTCATTCTGCCCAGATCGTAGTTGGCAGAGTAATATGTAACAGAAGGACCGGCAGGTCTGCAGCAGCAACAGAGCCCTTAAAGGGCTTAGAACCATGCAACGATGAAGAAGCTGACACGTAGATGATGGTCCATGGTGCTGATACTGTATCCCAAGGATAAACAAAAAACATACTGCGAACAGTGGATATGAATGTGGTCGTTTTGGCCGTAACATGCATACCGTAGTTAATCCCAGCTCGAAGAGCTGTGGGTTCACATAGGAAACAATAAAAAACATCAATTCATCTCATGCCACGTTATTGGAGCTTCTCTGGGTGATATAAGAAAAGCATATTGATTACCTACAGGTACGTACATAATTATCCTGTACTCATATTTTCTTCCATAGGACCAGAGAAGGCAGAAGTACTACATGCCAATGTTTCACGACTTTACGGGCTGTGATTATGATAAATAACACATCTTTTCTTGCGGTAAAGGCACGAAGTACAAACGAAGAGGGGTTGGTGTATGAATGGTGGTATGTTACGATCGATGGTAGCATGACGTCACAAAAGGGGGCGGGGCTTACGTCACTGCTGGTTAAACTTTCGTGACGGACGGAGCTGCGCTTTATTCGAAGAATTTATTCACAAACACGGACTAACGCGAGTTATCATCTTATCATGAAGTGTTGTATCCCTGATTTTGTTAAGTGTTCGGATAGACTAGGAGAATATGACGAGAAAATATCTTTTACCGGTAAGTACGACTTTTTCTAATATTTCTAGTGATTTCTATCAAA
This sequence comes from Ypsolopha scabrella, assembly GCA_910592155.1. Lineage (NCBI taxonomy): Eukaryota > Metazoa > Arthropoda > Insecta > Lepidoptera > Ypsolophidae > Ypsolopha > Ypsolopha scabrella. The sequence continues at coordinate 2,440,612 of OU342964.1, forward strand.
CTCTGCTGTTGCAGTTTTCGCTATATCGTTACTAAATGGTTAGCGCAGGTTCGCCTACCTACTGTGCGCTAGATGTCGCTAACCACCATGACACAAGAAACCAGGGTCAGAGTTAGCTTAATGGGGTAAATAATCTAACGCACAATGCTGAAGTAAAAATGGTAGGGTGTGTTTAGGTCTATTTTTTAAGGGATACACCATAAAGATGAAGCATTTTGAAGATGAAGATTTTTTTTTCAATATATGTTTAATATAACCATAAACGATTGCCGCGTATTAAGTATGGTAATTTTTTTTTCAGATTTCCTTCCGATGTATGCCTGAGGGAAAGTTGGAGAAAAGCTACAAACAGAGACCCAGAATGGAATCCTACAAAAATATCCGGATTTGTTTTCTTTATTTTGAAGAAAATGTTTTTTAGAAAAATCCCAAACGATTTAGAAAATAAGACTTGATAGATATTTTTTCTATAATCAAGTCAAGTTCCGTAATAAAAAATCCACCCCTTAATAAGTGCCTGTCTTTGCTTCGTGTTATACATGTATTGACCTCTAGTGGCGAGTAGACGAATTGTGATATATCCAAGATACGATCTTGGTTATGTTGTTGGCCGCTAGGTGGATTTTCCAAATTCCGTTCCTTAATAGCTCCGTTTGCTCTGTTTGATTTCTAGTGGCGAGTAGACGAAAAGTGATACTGAAGATATTATCTTGTTTAAGTTATTTATCGCTAGGTGTATTTATAAAGGGGGCAGGGCCAAGTACGCTGTGCCTTCCCCTTACCTCTGCCTTCGACCCCTCGCAGTGACACACAATTTTTCTTGGAAAAATGAATTAACGACAGCTGCCTCTCCTGCAGCTCCTCTTCATTTCTAGTTCGTGGGTAAAGGAATATTTGCCATGTCGTTCAAATTGGAGGTGGACTAGAGAAAACGAACTTTGGGAGCCCGTATTGACTAAGCCCGTATGGACTTACCTCTTGCTTCTAGCGCATGATGTAAATGCACAGTGAAGTGCGTAAATAGATGCAACTGTGTAAAAACTATACAGAGCTTTGCGAATTTGGTGTGACTTGTCAATGAGGTGCAATTTTAATTTAAATATGGAAAATAAGAAAATTTGTATTTTGAATACTTTATGTATTTAACCTGATCTGTTAGTCCGTTCGTAAGTATGATTGCTTAAGTCAATTATTGAGAGTTAATTTACATTTTTTTTTAATTTTTTGTATTCTATTTACTTAGTAGAATTTAATGATGACCATGGGAACCTATTTTATTTCATAGTTTTATAATTATTTCCATTTAAAAAATACAACATTTTGATGAAATGAAACGCAAATGCAAAACGCGTCACCATTGGCTACTGCCTTCATCATAAAATATTAAGTTCAAAATTAATAAATGCAAAATAAAACCCTGAAATATTTTGTAATCGGTTGTTTTAATCAAAAATAATTAAAAAATACCGGCCACTCGCCATACACCGCAAGCAAGAGCAGTATCATGTGACGTCACTTGATGCGCGCTAAAATGGCAATGTCCCCGAAATATAAAATTTAATTATTTGTAAAGTTCTCCCTTGACAAACCCTCGTACAGACGAATAAAAGTTAGAACAAAATCAAATCAGTAGGTATCTACTTAGTTAAAATAAGGTCCTACATTAATTAGTGAAAATAATTCTAGGATCCAGAAGAAAAAATGTTTTTTTGATAAATATTTTTTTTTTCTCAGTACAAAGTGGTTCAATCAGCTTGGTTACGCTAAATTAGTATAATAAATATAAATTATCTCAAACCATTCTACCTACCCTTTCCTACCGTGCATCACCTTTGACACCCCACCACAGCGCCGCAACAAGCTGCGCGCGCATCATCGATTCCCAATGTGATTGGACGATGAAGATCTGACCAGTGGCCAGTCAGTTGTTGTTGCTCTTCCGCCCGCGCTGTGATAACTGCTAACACGCGCGTCGTACTTATTAAAAGTAATTACCGTAGACAATAACGTGTACAGCTGTAGTTAATGACCAGCTTCACATATCGCCCATCCGCTAAATGAACTGTCCTATATCTTGTGATAACAGTGTGTGGAATCGAGGACTCAATAACGGACACTGAGAAGCCGCCATTGTGGACGCCATCCCGTATGATCGAAGCTAATTGCAGCGGACACCATCAGGTTAGTGCACGGTTTCCAGCTTCCCTCCTCTCTCATCATCCATTTGTGAATGAGATTAAATTCAGTTTATGCATTTGGTAAACGCAAGTATAGGCGTGATCACAGCTAACTAAAGTTCTATGAAAAGATGAAAAAAAATTTAGCGCAAAAATGATACTCTACCTCATCTCTAATTTTTTTCACTTTTAATTATTGATTCGGCGACTGTACCATTCACAATTTCGGTCAAGACAGAGTCGCGCCACTTTTAGTTAATAATAAAAGGTATGGGGAACTTGGAACTTGGGGAGATCGGGCATCACCCCCTCGCTATAATTTAATAGTTTTTATTTTAATAAATTTGGGGAAGATATTCCGACTACCTATATTATTTTTATAATTTTGATTTTTTGCAGATTACTCCGTTTTTTCTATCGACGGGGAAAAAGTTTATCCCAAAAATGAATTCCTCATCTTCGAATTATGTGAAAACGACACCAAGGCGGTCTAGTAGCTACATGTTGGCAGAAATCGACCGCAGACTGCACCGTGGGAGATGCACTATTCCCCCCCCCCTCTGTACCTCCTACCTGGGGGAGGGTACCAGGTATCAACCGGGCTTAATCAGCTCGGAGGAGCAATTGTGTAAGACAATCGTCATCAAATTCGATTGTCATGTGGCTATTCGGCTAGTCAAATTAGCCCGTTTGACAATTGAAATTGTACGTTTTTGGCTGTCAACAACAAAACAAGACAATCGTATTCATTTGACAGTCAAAAATGTGAGATTTCAATTGTCAAACGGTCTAATTTGCTTAGCCGAATAGCCATATGAAAATCAATTTGAATACGATGGTCTTACACAATTGCACCTCGGAAATACAAGGATTAAGAGGCCCGTAGTCGGCGGCTTGAAGTCAGTCGCGCACGGGGTCGCTATTCGCTATGCTTGCTATTTCATTCTACTTTTAACTTCGGATTATAGAGCACTGAGTGACTGTTATTGGTTGGTCCAAACGTTCATTTCCCGAGCTCGTACGGAACTAACCGAACACGGTGTGAGAGACAAGCTAACACAAGACAACATTCATGTTTTGAAAAAACTCGAGAATGGTTTTGGTGGTTCCTATGATTTCAGGAGAAATACCCTAAAAGTCAAAATAAAACAAAAATATTTTTGAGAACGGGGGTCATGCTAAATGAAACTAGATATTCAAAAACTATATTATTTATTCTTTATTGTAGATATCAGACTTCTCAAAGTATTCACCCTGAGCACGTATTCACTTTTCCATACGTCTAAACCATTTAGAAAATACCTCTGCCCACTCTTCTCTAGACACCTCTGAAATCTCGAAATTATATGCAGCGAGTGCATCTTCTTTGCTTTCAAACCTCTTGCCTTTTAATTTGAATTAACGAATGTTCTATATTCAAAATTATTAGCTGGTAACCGGCCTATCAAATTTGCCAGTGACAAACCAATGAGTAAAGAGTATCTAACTTCTTTTGGCATGCCCCTCGTAGTTTGGAATATACTATACTGTGAAACTAAAATTATTTGATTTGTTGTATCGCTTCTAGGATATTACGGTACATAACATTCATTAAAATATGTGTAAAATCCAGGACTTTTATACGCTTGTAACTTTTGTATGTATTTGATAAATGTTTTAGTTTCACGTCATGGATATTGTATGGGATATGTAAAAGAAAAATTAAGAAGCAAGTACCTATAAATAAGGATATGATCAGCGAACTGCGCTAGTATGGGAGTTCGGGCGAATAGAGTCGTCTTAACTGCGCCAAACGGTGTCATTCCAGACAAAGCTGCAAGGTCACGCCCAAAAAAACCCAATCAACTATTAGAGCCGTCTTTAGCCCATGTAGCGCCTGTGTGCAATCATAACCCTGGCGCCCTCTAGTAGGCGCGCGGTCAAAATGGAATACTTACAGTTACATTTTCACCAATGAACGGAAATTCAAGTGCAAATGTTGCAACTTTAAGTGCACAACTACAAAGCATTTTTAGGAAGGAAGGGGTTACAAGAATATTAAGGCACAACTTTTTTGTTTCCACGATGAAACAAAAGTTATTGTGTAGTGCCACAGTGTAAAAATCATACAGTGATCTAACGCTTCGATGTCCGCGAAAATGCAGACAGCATCTAGCTAGACATATCCTCAACAGTAGGATAATAGAGACTGGGCCCTGGCTATGGTTCGTCTATAACACCGGCTTCGGCCATAACACGGGCCCGGGCGCAGGGTCTTTGAGAGCACTGGGTCGCCGCGAGTGACCATGCTCTTTCTTTGCCAGTGTCGCGAGCGGCGTTCGGCGCCCCCTAAGACCCTGCGCTGCACACCCTGCACTATAGGTAAAGACGGCTCTGTCAGCTATACGGGCATGTCTTCATTGATAATGATAAGGAATTAATAAAAGATAATTATTTGTATTAATTTAATTATAACAAATTAAGCTCTTACAAAATAGCAGTTTAAAAGTTACAATAAATAACATTTATTCAGCAAATAATACTGTACAATAACTGTTAATACAACTTAACATTTAAAAAAATACGGGTATTACTGAAATTTGCAAAAGGCAAAGTAAAATGAGTATTATGTTTGAGACATTTAATGTTTCGTGATGGCCTACATTTTTATTTGTATGTTATAAGTAGCAACTGTTGTAGGTAGTAATTTTTTAAAGACAAATTAACATGGCAGGTATATTTAAATGACTTTATGCAGTATCGTAAGTATAACACGTTGGGAATATTTCGGCACCTGGAAAGAATGCGCTTCCCCCGCCCCGCGTCGCACTTCACCCCGGTCTCAGTATAAACGGGGTGAGACCAACATGTTAAAGATATAGGTACCAACAAACAACCTTCTTAGCCGCTTCTATCCCTCACCTCGTGAATGTTGTAAGTAGATTCTGTACTGGACAGAAAAAAAAATCTTACGTTACAATGCTTAAAATACTCGCAAATCCTCCCGAAGTTATTCGGGGGAGAGAAAGAGAACAGCTCTCAGGCAAAACCAGGCGGCCCACCATTGCCTGGGACCGATGGATGGCGGTATATCCATCCCCAATTGCCGGGCCTTGTATAAAACAGACTGGTGACGGGCAGCGGCGTCACTGGTGCAAAGGTTTCGGCACCGCACTCACCAGCCCGCCTGCCCAGCGCGTGTGAGTATGGGCATTTCTTCCAGGAGGACCGCCAAGAGTGGCGAAATCCTGGAAAGGCCTATGTCCAGCAGTGGACGAAACAGGCTGATGGATGGATGGACAATGCTTAAAAACTTATGACGGATAAAGGACTACTTAGGTACGCATATTTTTTTTCTCAATTTGGTTGAGATTCTCTAGTAAATGGACATTGAGGCTAAGCTATGTAGGAACATGATTTAATTAACATAATAATTAATATTGTAGCACCACAATGATTTTATTCATTTTGAAAAACGTGGAGCCCGATTTTAATGTCTATAAGTAGGTAAGGAGAACAAATACCGTACGTTTTTTCATTGCTGTCTAAAAATATTTTGCTTGTTTTTAATAAGTATTTGAACATATTTAATAAGTGAAATGTTGGACTGTTTAAGGGAAAAAAATTAAAAATAATTTAACACTAATCGCAAGTTTGTTGCAGGTTGCAGCGAAAAGTGATGAAAGAACAGTGTTATTGAAAAACGCTTGTTCTGTACTGTAAGAACAGTGGAGACCACATCAAGCTATACACTTGCAGTACGACATTAGCCCCTACAGAGAAGAATATAAGATAGGTACAAAGTCCGAAGTGTCTAACTTGATGCGGTTTTCACTGTACACATATACATAAGTAAATTAAGGCACTTTCTGACGCTTCGTCATAAAAATGGCAGCTGTATAATGTCGGTTATACTATGCTATGGATGCGCTCAGAAAGTTCCACATGCTCTGTTGATTATACTGGTCCATTTCCATAGAAAAACTCGAATCAGCGTGAAAAATAAATTCATCTACTCGTCATTTTTTATGAAGTAGTTTTATTTTTCACGTTGTTTCTTATGTTTTTCTTTGAAAATAGTTAAGTATAATTAGAAGAGCGTGTGGTTTAATTTTCCAACCACGTCATTAATTAATACAATATATAGTATATGTATATAGTATATACATGTCTCGGCCATCGTAGAATTGATAATTTCATGATCTGCTCAAATAACTTGAAATCTGTAAAAACTCCACTTCGCTCGGCTTCCGAATTTATAATTGTAACCATTGACGTACTACCAGTACAAGAGTCAAAATCATTGAAATTTAAAAATCACATATCAATCAAAATTAAGCCGTGCAGCAATGACATATGATTCAAATTAAAATATTTTGTTTCTTAATATTTCGACACTTCACTAAGGACACTTTTTTGGCAAATTTTATACTAGACCCGAGGTCCATTGTTTGGTATTTCAACGATTGTAACACAAGCAACCGAAGACGCTACTACTCGTCGTACCTATTTTTGGCCTTTTATTGGAAGTCTATCGTAAATTTCTTATTTCTTACTTTACGATATTATCGATCAGAGGTGTAATTGTGTAAGTCAATCGTATTCCAATTCGATTGTCATATGGCTATTCGGCTAAGCAAATAAGTCCGTTTGTCAATTGAAATCGTACGTTTTTGGTTGTCAACAACAAAACAAGACAGTTGTAATCATTTGACAGCCAAAATGTACGATTTCAATTATGAAACGGGCTAATTTGCTTAGCCGAATAGCTATATGACAATCAATTTGAATACCATTGGCTTACACAATTGCACCTCAGATCATGAAATTATCAATTCTACCATATGGCCACCACATATATACAGGTTGTAAATAGAGTGAGACCATTAAATAAAACCACATACTCTACTGACTCAATACAGAATAACTATTCGAAAAAAAAAAACCCTCGCAAATCTTCAGAGAAAAAGATATTCAACTGTAACTCAAAGACTTTATCTAATGGAGGGAGGTCTATTTTAGAACGCTGCACCGGAGCAGTTGTTTCACGGACAACGCTCTCTCGATACTCGCCCGTATGTCGGTGCGTTAGGGTTCACGCATTTTTGTTTGGAACTCAATTATTTTCCAAACCAAGGGTGGCCGCGGGTATGATTCTTGGGAAAAGTGGTTCAGTAGGGTCAGTAGAAAGTATGTGGTTTTATTTTATGGTAGCAGTCTATTTACACCCGGCATAAGGTGATTTTCGTTTATACAGTCAAATTCACACTGGAGACTGGTCAGAACTAAGGTACAATGACAAAAAGGTACAATACAACTGCTACTCCCGATTTAATACTCAGATCGGTCAGGCGAATTCAATACGAAACTGTTAGTGGTAAAATTCAATTACCATTTTTGCGAATTTTAAAAAATATTTTTGTGTCCTGACCACTTACTAAGTCTTCAATATGAATTTGGCTATATAAACGAAAGTGACCTTATGGAGATAAGATTACTATTAATGAGCAATATATATGTATACAGAATGAGTTTAAACATAACCCCGATATTTTAGTATCATGTAGAAGAATACAAACTGGTTTTATTAAAACCATTCAAAATGATATTCATAATTATTTTTTAAAGTTGGAGCCCTTTGAAGATTTTCGTAAAATCCAAAGAAGTCATTTTCACCCGAAGAGATACGATAATTACATCGCGCTAAGTTATTTTTGTTATTGATCCCATTATTTTGGACCATTTCAACATTTTCCGTATGGCTATACATTTTAATTCCAAGTAACATTTTTTAATAATATTTTGAATTTGTATGTGTCATTTAGTATGTAGCATTACAGGACGACATGGTCGCTTCCTTTCTGTGTACCAAGTCCATTAAATAAAGATAAAAAAATTGGCTTTAAATTTTAATTGTTTTTACATTTAAAAAGTGTTCTACGAACATTTCTTAATAACCTCTAAAATGATCGGGGTTCGTTTGAAAGTCACCTGTATATACAATAAGTATTTAATTCGAATAAATTATATTGCCTTCACTAGGGCGGTCCTTATAAGGGGTGTTGATAAATTTCGACAAGTGCGCCCCCCAGATACGTTCGAAATAATTAAATTAAAGTGTGTGCGAAACCCCAGCGCTGTAGTCCAAAGAGAAGACGTGCCTGTGAGCTCGTTTTGTTTCCCATTTGAATAACATGGGATTTTTAGATTCATAAAATCATATTTTTTTTTGAGTTGTCCCCAAGCATGCAAAATTTTTTTATCACATAAATTTATTGTTTATGAGTAAAACTACTCGCACTTTTTTTTTCAAAACATCACATTTATATTTTCTTACATGTACAATTATTATTTTTACGAATAAATAAGACTGCTAAATAAGACTGGGGGGGGGGGTGGGGTGAGGTAAGGGTTAGGATAACGACATGTAAAAAAATTTACACGTGGATCTACCAAGTAAGAATATATTTATAAGAATAATATTTTCTTAAAAAAATAACGACTAAATTAGTCTGAAAATTCCATGTTATGTAAATGAGAAACAAAACGAGCTTACAGGCACGTCTTTTCCTTGGACTACAGCGCTGGGGTATCGCACACATTTTTATTTAATTATTTCGAACGTATCTGGGGGGCGCACTTGTCGAAATTCGTCAACACCGCTACTACGGACCACCCTAGCCTTCACAGATTTTGAGATTAGGTCCGACGTATTTTGACCAAATGCCTGGCTTATTGCGGATTTTGGCGCATTTTTAAAAACAAAACAGATGTATAATAGGTAGTTTTTGATTAAATATCTATTACTATATGAATATGACACAAGAAAGATTACTCGATTCTCAAAATCTGAATAGACTTAAGTACAGGAATGCTTTAACACTTATTTTATTTACTTTGCGGTCCAATTAACAATCACAGTATCTTAAAGTACCATCCCGCACTTACTAAAAAACTGATTATGTCGTGGCCATTTCGTAGAATTGATCATTTCATGATCTGATCGCAATATCATGAAATCTGTAAAAACTAAAAGGGTCACCTTGCTCAGTTACGCTTCATACGCTTCGCTTAGCTCCCGAATTTGTGATCACAAGCAACCTACCTGATATGCTCCTCCTCGCTTCGCTCGTTTGCGCACATATTTTTGACTTTTGTTGGAAGTCTATTATAAATTTCTTATGTCATACTTTACAATATTGCAAATTGACAAATAAATGATCTATTATACGATATGACCACCATATAATTATACATATTATATTATATCATTTATGCGATTGTGATTTTGTATCAGACCACAAGGGCAAGAGTGACGATTGTGATCTTGTATCAGACCGCAAGGGTAAGAGTGATTATTGTGATCTTGTATCAGACCGCAAGGGTAAGAGTGACGATTGTGATCTTGTATCAGACCGCAAGGGTAAGAGTGATTATTGTGATCTTGTATCAGACCGCAAGGGTAAGAGTGACGATTGTGATCTTGTATCAAACCTTAAGGGTAAGAGTCACGATTTCTGTCGTTTTAGAGACCATCGAGGAATTTTTGCTAGTCTGCTTTTTGCTCCTAATACAATCATAATAAAAGCAAAAAGTTGGTCAGCGCCATTCAGCCCGGTGGTAAAATCAATTTTCATCTATCGGTCGATTTTCTTTAGTCGTTGCCATCCAACACTGTAAAAAAAGAAAAATTGGTTATTATGTTGCATCTGCTTTTAAAAAAGAAACAAAAGCGTGCAAGCTAAAAGCCTAGATATAAGATTTTTGTAATCAAAATAAGGTTCTGTTTATGATTAAACTTTAATAAAATCATAAATGTAACAATTTAAATAAAGATTCCAATCTAATTTAAATATGTTAAATCTCACAACAAATAGTAAGTTTTACAAAAAGAGTAGCAATATTTTTAAAATCAGTAATCATAGTTGCTGCTCTTGCATGCTATCAAAAAGCTGTCACCAAAAAGCATTAGTAGGTAATTAAGGAACTACTTGTTAAATTAAGATGAAAAAATGTAAAGATAAATTCGATAATAAGGATGATTAAATAATGTTAATTCCTAAAACCCGATAAACTAAAGGGAATATTTTCTACTTTACATTTTTTCATATTTTAAAAAAATGTGCAATTGTGTTATGTGCATTAAGAACAGAAAATTTTGAAAAAAAAAATAATACGTACCATTTAAAATTGCCTTTGAATCTATAAAATCTTAATTCAGAGTAACGAGAAATTCTTCAAACAATTTGAAACTTTGGGTACAGCAAAATTTAGAGAAATAAAAAACATTGTATCAGCTTTCTGTTAATTTCAACACTCATCCTTTTATTGTGATTTTGGTATTCCAAAAACGATACAAAGGCTTAATATTTGTTGTGAGACTACAAAGTTTAATGAAACATCTCTATGTTTTTCTTGTACCTTCCCCTCTATTTACCACTTAAATGCCATTTCGTTGAGGGCAATATTTCTATAAAAGCTTCTCCTGAAGTAATTAAATGTGATTAGGGGGTGAAGGGAGGGGAAGAAACGTGAAAAAGCAGTTGGAATCTAAAATGAAATGACGTCACAGATTGTAGTGGACGCTCTCCCTAATGCCCCAATATCCTCAGTTCAAAATTATAATAATAAATAATAAGTACTAGTTTATTAAAAATATAAATAGGAAACTTAAAAAGAAGACTTTTTACAAAATTATAAAGTAAAAAATGTGATTATTAAGATCTCGGATTCTTACAAATAAAATATAATACAGAAGCCTGACAAAATCCATTTACTACTCCTAAAAAAGAAAATATGAGTGAAGTGTAAAAAGCTTGAAATACAGAATACAAAATCTCACTAAGGCTACAATCATTCGTCCTTAGTACCACGCTCATAAAATTACGATAAGTATATAAATTATTTTAATACTATCTAGCTATAGAATTAAAACTGCTCTTTGACTAGGTGGAGTACATTGGGCCGATAAAAAACTTGAAAAAAGTGATCTCTCAGAGTTTCAAATGACAAAAACTACTCTTGGCAAATAATATCTGACTTGGTCGAAAAAACACTGAATATTTCGGAACCTAGATTTAATTACTTTTAAATATCTGGGGCCACAAAACTGTTTTAAATATTTTAAATGGAAATTAACACCTTACCCTAATAGATATGTACAAAATTTGTAAGTCTCATCGTTAGAATAATACCTACACGTAACTCAAACCTTAGTTATAAATAATACAATAATAAATTGCAAATTACAGTTATAAAAATATCAAAATATTTACAACTTTATTAAAAATATCAATAACTAATGAAAAATAAGCAACCAAATCGAAATCGGTAGTTTTCAATTCTAAAAAAAAGTTTTTGACTTAAGTTCGTACCAAAAAGATATAAAATAATTTTGTTGTGTGTAATCAATAATAAAGAAATTATACAAATAGTAAAAAAAACTAAGTTATGGAAATTTTTTGGTTATCACTACCAGATTGATGTTTACGTCGTCGGTATCTAAAAATATTTTATAAGTATCTCTAACATAAAATTAGGTTTATGAAAATGAAATATCTACCTATGCGCGCAAGAGAAAAAAAATATAAATATTAATCTCACTGGGCCAGCTATTTACAAAAATAAATACATTGTAAAATCAATCGAATGTATTTTTGTGTAAAATTTTAGAGTATGTATTAAAAAAGAGTAAATGCAAAAAACATATAAAATTCGTAAGGCTGCTCTAGCAAAAAGTACTCAGGTACTTAATGTTTTTCAGATCATGCATCCACTTGTGTGGTACTGAATAAAAGATAACTAAAAATAACAATTACAGCTATGCAAACAGCTGACCCTAAACTTATAACGAAAATAAATTATGAAGCCATTTCGAGACAAACTTCAACACTCAAAATGCACTTTGAGTGGTGTTTTCTACCAAAGACTAATTAAATACAGCTTGTGGTACCATTAAATGTTTTCAGCCTGTTCAAATTTCCCCAAAAAAAAGCCGAAGCCAAAGTTTTCACAATACTGGCTGGTAAAGAAAAACAAAAACAAACCAAAAACTTCGTACAGCCCACAAGCCATGCGACACTACTCGCAAGCCGTCAACAACGGAACGTTGCGAGCTTTTAAATTTAAAATTGGAACGAGGTGGGTTCTGCGCTCGCGCATCGCGCTTTAGCAGTAGTAGGACGTGGAGAGGCCCAGTTTGCACGTATAGGAATGATACATACTGCTCCTGTTCGACGCTTCCTTGTTCTCGCAACGTTGCCCGTTGAAACCCTCGGGACACCTGTAACAGAGAGATAACACAATATTTGTTAAATAGTCTCAGTACCATTTTTAAAGTGAAATACTTGGATATTACCGCTAAGTCACAAAATATCTATTTTTTGAGATTTACGAGAATAACTCGGCGTTTCAGCCAAACTTAAAAGTGAGCTCAGCATGAAAGCATCACGGTAACGTTATAGTTTCATTCACGTTAGATTTCGTATGGAATCTGATAACCGCCCCTAGTGGACAGTAGCGGAACTTTTCATACAAAATCTAACGTGAACGCAACTACAAATAACCGTAATATTTTCATGCTAAGGCTACTGCAACTGGCTTTACGGTATGTGCAGGTTTACAGTCCTCGCAAGGGCGTTGCTTGCGTCGGAGCATCCCGTTCTGCTTGATAGAGTCACCCTTAAGTTTGAGCGAAACGTTGAGATTTTCTCGTAAAAATCAAAGTGTGTCTTAGTTGTAATAGCTATTTCGTTATGAAAAACAGTGTCCTTCATTTTAATGATATATTTCTAGTAAAAAAAAAAATAGAATCTCACTTGCAAGCAGCTTCTTGCACTTGCTCGAAATATAGGCAGGTGCCTCCATTGAGGCAATAAGTCGTTGGACCTGGCATGGGGCATGGTGAGCTCCAAGTCACTGGAAACAAATAAAAAGGTACATTGGAACACAGTTTGGTGTATTATAGAATAATTTATTAAGATGTATATGAGTTTAGTACTTATATCAAAAAACATCCTAAAAATATCGATGGTGTACACCATGGTGATGGTTACAAGCAACCGATTACGCCACCATTGCAAACTAAAACAAAGAAAAAACATTCCGTAGTTATAGCGTGTAATTAAATAGGCTGTGATGACTTGCAAAATAAAGCATATAACGTATATTGCAAAAAAGTTAAGCTAACAATACTTCTATTCATAGCAGAGAAGATTCTCAGGAGTAATAGGAATCAATAGCCGGTTCGCAGTAAACAAGCATCGATCTTGCGGTACCATGACGCGGTAAACGGCTAAACAATAACATGTGCTGACACTATTATGATACTGGGAAGAATGTGTCGATTGAGGACTTGCGTGAACAGTATAATGACGCAAATCTGCTCTATATGAAACCTTATCTCAGCTGAAAGGGACTTCACCCACGTTAAAAGAGAACTCGTTATACCGAGAACTCACTTGTCTAATGTTACTTCAACATCTCTTTCATTGGAGCGCCTTTTTGGGATTTGCGGCAATAGGCATGTAAAATGAAATACCTATAGAGATAACGACATCAGGAGGGCCTATCGCTCCTTAGCTCTACATTAGTATAAGTGATGAATGTTACATGCGCTGACGGCAGTACACTAACGTTGGCGGCCGCGGTATCACGAGGGCCTATCGAGCTTTACATTTTTATAAGTTCTGAATGTTACCTACATCCTTGTGTCAGGCGCCGGCAGCGGTACGCTGACATCAGAAGGTCCTATCGCTTTTTGAGCTCTAAATTTGTGTAAGTTATGATTGTTACGCACTTATGTCAGGCGTTAGCGGCAGTTCGCTGACGTTGGCGGCCGTGACATCAGGAGCTCTATATTTGTATAAGTTATGCGTCGGGTGACGGCAGCAGTACGCTAACGTTAGTGGCCGCAACACCAGGAGGGCTTGTCGCTTTTTGAGCTCTACATTGTATAAGTAAAATTAATGAATGTTACACACTTGTGTCGGGCGCCGGCGGCAGTACGCTGACGTTAGCGGCCTTGACATCAGGAGGGCCTATCGCTCCCTGAGCTCTACATTCGTATAAGGCTGAGTCCTCGCGCCGCGCATGCTTTATCGTTAGCACCGAGCGCCTCCTGGAAAGAAATAAAATAAAATATAACCTAGATATTAAAATATAAATTTTCTTTTCAATCTAAATGCAAGCGATTGAACTCATGCTACGCCGTAGAATGCTACGTGCTACGCGTAGCTTATATTACGAAGCCTTGTACGTCCGTATCTGCATCATACATAACTCAAAAATGGCTGGGTTAAATTTGGCAAATAATAATTAAATGTTATACTTTGGCGAAGAATTACACCAAGAAAAAAAGATTGTTGAGGTTGCATTTAAAATAACTTCTAATAAAATGTATTTACAAGCAGATTACAATAACCCGTACATTTTGAACGACGTATACTATACATAATCTACTGTCAAATCTAATCCCCGACACTCAATACTACTTCTATACCCACTACGCGAGCATCAATCTGTCCACACACGTGCACGCAGCATATTAGGTACTCCAGCCGTACTTCTATTTTACGGGCAACGTTAAACTGGCGGGGCGGGGTGTGTTGATTCTTCACGTTGTCATAGTTAAGATTCGTAGATAAAGGTGGTAATTTATGATTTGAGTACTACTACACAGCTACTAACATAGTAACTACCTACTACAACACACACTGCGATTATTGTCAGCCCATCGAGCGAAGGCCATGTCATCGTATAATTCCACACTCGAACTGGAGCAAACATTGCAGAGTTGTTTGCGCAAACAAACGGGTCTCCAGTTAGTCATCTGGTGCTTACATTACGTATTCCTAATGCACTAACTGCAATTATAAGGCACTAATGGCAAACGCAGGCGACTGTCATTGACCGGAGTAACTCATTATTTGATCTACCAATTTATGTTTTCTGCATCGACATGGGATTTCCACCGTTATGTTTTAAGAAATAAGAATCCGTTACAAGATTGGAAGGACCAGGCTATAATCAAGTGGGGTTTAATTTCACGGTTCAATGGACACGTGTTCATAATATTCGTAGCTCCGCTCGATCAAAATACTTTTGGGACAAAAATACGGACGAAACGAAAAAAGGACAAACGTATAAATCTTCGAGGATTATAAATAGGAAACAATAAAATGGCTTTTACTCGTGAAAACTCGCAGACTTTGCACAGAGATAAGATTGATTTTTTTGCCCCCGAAAACCCCTATTCATACATCCATCCGCCTGTGTTCGCCCACTGCTGGACATTGAAGCCTTTCCCAAATTTCCCCACTCTTGGCGGTCCTCCATCCTCCTCATCCAACCGCCACCCAAAACATCCTTCAGATCATCGGAGCAGCGGGCACAAGGTCGGCCTACGCCACGCTTTGATGTACGTCTCCATTCTAACGCTTATCGGCCCCAGCGGCCATCATGTCGGCGGCAAATAACCCCCATACCTACTGTCAATGTTTAACATTAACACTCTCGGAAATCCCCTGGGACACTACTTTGGGGCTTCATGTCATAACGATATGTTTTTTTCTGTTTCTCGTCTGTTCGTCTCATCTGTCATTGTCATCTAGTCACCTGTAGTTGATCACTCGGAGCCGCCGCAGCGCGATCTCGGTGACAGGCCTGCCGTCTCTATACCACGTGATGCGGGGCGGTGGGCGCGCGCTGGCTACACACTCCAGCTGCACCCGGCCGCCTGGCGTCGTCCGCACCGACCGCATTGGCTCCACTTTGGCTTGGCGAACTGTGGACAAAAGATAGCCTTAGCGAAGAATATTAACTTTTAAAAGCACTTGTAAAACTTGGTGAAATTGGAAACAGATCTTGTGCCTAAAATCCAATATTTATTATGCTTTGGCAACATGTACAAATCCCTTAAACATGGTGTTATATCCAAAAGCGGTTGGAAAAGGAAGTGTAAAATAAATAATGAGACTAGTACAAGTGCTTTTAATCAAGATGTGTTTCCATTTACACCAAGTGCCGACAATTGCAGGTATAAATTTTATTAAATTTCAGTTTAGTACTTGACCGCCACACAGGAGGTCTCGGGTTAACATCCTGTAGGGGTATATTTGTGTTGGGTCTTCGTGGTTCGAAATACACATTAGGCTGTGTGTCTATTTTTGTGCCCAAAGTATGGCAAAAGGGCTCACCAGTCACTCACTGCCCATCATGTTGGGTAAAACAATTGTGGATATTGACTGTGACTTCCATTTCACGGTTCGTACTCGGAAACGCCTCCGAGGATTCATGTTGTGTCGTATTTCTTACGTAAAGGAGCACACAACTTACCCCGCAAGTATAACGTTGTAAATCAGTTTGCTTGTACTGAGTGACGGGGGTTGGCCTTAGTGTTATGTGTTACTAGAGATTTTAACACGTGTTGATATTTACTACGGCGTAGCAACCGCTACAAACTAATTTTTCCACTATGGACCAGCTGTGTGATAGTGGGGGGATGCAGTCCCAGATAGCAATTTAAACCTGTTTCAGACTTGCTATAATTTTGACGTATCAAACGAAAAGGTTTGCTTCAAGATTGCAATAGCAAGTGAATAAACTTAAAACAAATTCTCCAACTTCGTTGTTGCGAGAAAGAATCATCAATTTTTAATAATAACGCACATTAGTTGTAACAAAAATTAAAAACCGGCCAAGTGCGTGTTGGACCGACTCGGGCCACGCGCGGTGTAGAGTTCCGTAGTTGCCTAGTACATTTTATAAGTTGATCTAATAATACAGATCGCCCCAAACTTCTAGTCCGCTCGGAAGTTGCTCTCCCGAAGAACGGCCCATATACATTTTGTTATGTTTAGAGCGGACTAAAATTTGGCGCGACCTGTACTCTTAAACCTGCAAAGCCTACTTAGCTGTGATAGTCTTCCTTTTAATTTCATTATCTATACTACTTCTGTGAATTTTTTCACATATTCATAAACAACCGTTTAGCCGGCAGGGGGGGGGGGAGACTTGACTCTAACAAAAATTAGCATTTAAAAAATTTCAAAAATAATTATTTCACGCACCCAGAATATTTACCTATCCAACAATACTCCACACAACTCAATTTACATGTATCAACACGGAAGGAAAATAAAACTTGCTATAAAAAAAAACCCGGGTAATTTTGACGTGGTAATTTAAAATAAAACAGCAAAGCGTAGCGTAGGCCGACCTCGTGCCCACTGGACCGACGATCTGAAGGACGTTGCGGGTGGCGGCTGGATGAGGACGACGGAGGACCGACATGAGTGAAGGCCTATGTCCGCAGCAGTGGACGAACATGGTCTGATGGATGGATGGATGGTTCTATAAGACCTAATTGTGAACCGATTTCTAATTTCTAAATGAACTGAAAGTACCCTATAGGTTTCCATGGCGAGCCAATTTGTATAAAATTGATTACATAAAGGGCAATAACTATTTATATATCGCATTAAGTTAGAAGCCTGATTTTTTAACAGCACTATGAGGCCGTAGATTTCTGAATATTGATACCGGGGTCTGAGAAAAAGGGTCTTGACAGACGGACAAACAAACAGACGGACAACAAAGTGATCGTTTAAGGGTTCCGTTTTTTTCATTTTGAGGTACGAAACCCTAAAAACATTATTACTTGACACATTACCGAGAGTAGTTTCTATACAAATCTAATCCAAGTCATAACTTCTGTTCTGAAACCTTATTCTGTAATTTAAAGCCTAAGTCACTCCTGTATAACTAGCACGCGCTAGAGATACAGCGTCTATCTATCCTACTTGCGCTTTCATGCATACCACGTTTGTCAATGTGTGAGAAAGCAAGTTTGATTGAAAGATATTCATTCATTCATTCATTCTTTATTGCACAAAAACAGAAACATGGAAACAGGTTTACAGTGAAACAGTACGTACATTGGCGCGCTTATCACTAAAAAGAGATTTCTTCCAGCAAAACCAAAAGGAAACTGATCGATGGCGCGTGCTAGAACACCAAGCTTCACAACAGTGAGAATCTCATTCGAATCCTTTCAGCAGTTTTTATATGTATTACGAACACAGAAAAAGCGTTTTTATCTAAGTAACTAATCTACTTTTGTAATTTTACAAACATGATGTACAAAAGTGACACTTTCTGCTAATACAATATCAACCAGGTATCCACCGTAAGCAAACAGAAATAAATCAGAGGTGCAATTGTGTAAGCCAGTCGTATTCAAATTCGATTGTTATATCGCTATTCGACTAAGCAAATAAGCCCATTTGACAATTGAAATCGTATGTTTTTGGTTGTCAACAACAAAACAAGACAATTGTATTCATTTGACAGCCAAATTTAAATACAAATGAAAAAGAAAGAAAGAGTTCAATATAACAATATATACGTATATAGACTTACATATTTATACCTACAGGTTTGTTTTTACAAGTGGGTGTAAGAAGATGGTCAAATTCAAAGCCGTAGGGAATAGCGAAAAGGGCTCAAAGGGGTCCTCGGCCCGATTTCGATGAAAACCAAAACAGCATCAAAGATTTCTAAAAAAAAAAACAGTTTCTTTGTCGAGAATCGAACCAGCTGATTTGAATGAAAAAAATACTGCACTATTGCACCATTCGATATTGGGAAGTAATGTCAATCGAAAAGGAAAAGGCAAAACAGATTTTGAAATGTGCCCCGTGAATATGATTCCACCGCAATCCGGACATTTAAAAGTGTCCATGCACCTAAAAATAACGTTCTGTCTTTAGGCCAATGGCCTTATTATTCGGTGTGACGACTCACATGTGTAAGATCGGAAATAACCTGTATTATCTAAACGGGGGCCATTCGTTAAAACATCATCCAGCCTAACAGGGGACAAAAAAATTGGCAAAGCTTCAGGTGCGTGTGTATAAAACATGCAACGCTAGTACTATATCATTTACGATCTGAGCATCTGTCTCGCGATATGTCGTTTCAAATGTTTAGTCATGAATGTGTCATGAGTACCTATCTACTCAGAAAAATATGTTACGTGTATCTATGCAAAACTTTCGTAAGATCATTAAAATAATATGGTACAGGAAAAACGTAGGTATGGGCTGAAATTTCCATCTAATTCGCCTTAACTGTCTGAATTATTACAAGCAGTTATGGAAATACTTTTGCAAACATCTCAATATCTACCTACGTTATCTTTATCTTGAAGATTTCCTTCTATTCCCCATTTGTTTCGTCATTGAGAGCTCACAATTTGATGGATAGCCAAGAAACGTCACAATGGAGCTACCCACGGTTTTGTTCAACATTTCCTTCAGCGGTTTCTGATGTCATTTATTACGTCAGATTTCCCATTCATGGTGTAGGGTTCATTTCCCTAAGGGCGTAGGTGGTGGGCAGCGTAATACTGGATTCATTCATAATTTTCAGACATTTTCGTCAGCTATTACATTAAAGGTCGAAATATGTCGACAGTGAGCGCAAGCTCGTTTTAATAACGTAACGTGAGATGAAATTTTGTTGTAAATGTTTCATAAGGCCACATCGTATTATACCTACATAATTTTAGATGACATAAATGTACATCACTTCTGAATATACTTTTGTTTTAATTTGAAATATCTCAGTGAAAGTGTAGACTGATCGAGAGGTCGAACAGTTGCCTTTTTTGTCGCAATTTCTGGATTGGCTTCACAATAAAAGTTGTCTGGATTGACGTTTCGCTTCAGTTTTTGGCTTTTGCTTTCTTTTAGTATAGCTACTTACATTAATTAAGGATAATTTTACAAGTCGTATTAAAACCATAGGTTTTTGCTTCCTTTCCCTATCGACTTATTTACCTCCATCGCATGAGGGTACAAGAATTCTTGGTAAAGGATCCTGTACTGAACGGAAGACGAATTGGAGCGGCCAGGTGAGAGTGTCTGGCGCGAGGCCAATGTTGGATTTGGCGTCTTCTGCCGCCCAGGGGTTTCCAAACTTTTTATTTCAGTCATAATGGGTGCCTACCGAGTCTGATGGAAAGCGCCCATTAGACTTAGGATTAAGTTTACTCGCACAGAAAAATGGGAGAGTGAAAGCAGGCGAGGCGTTAATCAGTCTAACCAGAGACTTCTGCAAAATCTATAGCAGTAGATAACAAACAAATAACTGATACTACACAACCTGTCACCTGTAAGAGTGGGCGTTATTGTTTTTTTATCATCAGATCTAGTTTTTCAGGCGGCATAAATAGGTTGCGCAAACACTTCGCGCAGCCAGATCGACATAATGTGGCATCACAGCTGATGTGCCCTGTGAACCCAGATTCAATCATTTACCTTATCGTTACCAGATACATCCTGTCCTCCTAGAATAGAAAGAGAATAATTACAAATTTGTTAACACCTGACGGCACATCTAGAATAAATACGAAAGAATTGTAAAAAAAGACACAAAAAACTATTTTCTCAACAGAGTACCCATCAAAGTAGAACTCGAATATCCAATATTATGTATATTTATTTATTGTTTATTTGTTTTATATGGGTATGTACTCGTATATGTGTATATCTTTATCGTGTTTTTAGATATTTAATTAAATAAAAAACCGTTGTACGTATCACTTTATATTTCTCGGAAAACAGAATGACAATCTCCCGTTACCCACATTCGCAAAACAACAGCAATCATCATAAAAGTTAAAACTACCTACCTACATATACTACAATCCCTCCACCACTATTTAAATAAAATACTAAAAATACAATTTATCTTAACCTAGGTTCTTTATAACAAGGATTCTGATTTCTCGTCCTTCGGGGAGGACGACGGCGAATGGCCTCATCAGAATTAGACTCGGAAACAATATCATCTGGACGACAATCTAAAAATGCTTCTTCTTCCACTGGACCAGAATTAGCATTATCCTCGGACGTCGATGCTACATCCAAAACTAACTCATTTGCCTCACTCCTCTCCAACCCTGGATCAGACGCAGGCGATGGTGGTGACGAAATACTCCCAGGAGTACACACATCACTAACAGTTTGAACTGGATACGTGGATGATTCTACTCGTTCACGATCGTCATCATCTAGAGATTGATCAAGACAATCTTCAAAAGTACTAAAATCGCCATCATTGAGATCCGCCAATTCTGATCCCGTGTATCTTAACAATTGATCAACATGTTTCTTAATGCTAATATTTAAGTCTGGTAGAAAAACAATGAACATTCTTGAGCCAATTACTTCTTTAATTACACCGATCTTCCACAGATGTTTCGTGCCATTGTAGAAAAAATGTTTTATCAGTACTTTTTGTCCAACTATAAACTTCACTTTTCTATGGCCTCCGTATTGATTATGCTGTGAGATCTGTTTAGAACAAACAATACGTTTAGCTTCGGACGCTAACGACACTGCTGATGGCTCATTATGTTCAGCACAAACGGGGACCCGCATAAGATCAAACCTACATCGCAAGGGGCGACCTATTAGAAGCTGAGCTGGCGAAAAACCTGTCGTACAGTGCACAGAGTTCCTATACCCAAACAAAAAATTATTTAATTTTTTAACAATTGAAGTCTGAGTTTCGTTTTCTTTTATAATGACTTTTAAAACTTTTTTTATTGTTTTGACGCTGTTTTCTGAAGCTGGATGATAGGGGGCGCTTGTTATGTGTTTGATGCCGTTTGCACTACAGAAACTCTCTAATACGTTTGAACAAAAGTTAGTTGCGTTGTCCGTTACTAATGTTCGAATTAAACCGAAACGACTGAACATTTCCTCTAGTTTTGCTACGATCGAACTACTGTCCGTAGTAGGCAGTAAAAAACATTCCACCCACTTGGAATGCGCATCTACTGCGACCATATATTGTTTACCGTGTAAAGAAAACATATCGATGTGAATTCGCTCCCAGGCTCGCTCGGGATACGGCCACGGCTGTAAGGAGGCACGTGGTGGATCGGAACGCAACGCATTACATAAACTACACGACCCTATTTTTTGTTCTATGTGCTTATCAATATTAGGCCACCACATATGGGACCTGGCTTCAGCTTTAGTTTTTACCACACCAAAATGCGAATTGTGCAATTCTTCTAACAATTGCTCACGAAACTTCGAAGGAATAACGACTTTATGACCTCTCATGATACAGTCATTCTCTAAAGATAGTTCCACCCTACAATTAAAATATGGCTTTAAATCCTCGTTCGTTATTTTACTGGGCCACCCTTTTTTTATTAACTCCATCACTTCCCGTAATACGTTATCACGAGATGTTTCGACCTTTATGTCATTAACAGAAACCGCTTTCAAAAAGGAATCACGTAAATAATTAACGTACAAGGTGTAGTCTGTACCTAGCATATCTGACTCATCGAATCTATCGACTTTGACTGATCGAGATAAAAAATCTGCTACGTTATTCTCGCTTTTAACGTATTCAATCCTATAATTGTACGCTGATAAAAATATAGCATATCGTTGTAAACGGTTCGCTGCTAATTCAGGTACACCCTTTTTTCCCCCAAATATAGTAATTAAGGGTTTGTGATCCGTACGCAAAATAAATGGAACCGTGCGACCATATAAGTAATGATGAAACTTTTTAATTGCGAATATTATGGAAGCCGCTTCCTTTTGTATTTGTGCATAATTACGTTCTGCTTTAGACAAAGAGCGTGATGCATAAGCCACCACTCTCTCTGAACCATCCGGCTGCCGTTGAGCTAGTAAAGCTCCCAACCCTTCAGGCCCAGCGTCTGAAGTCACTATTGTCGGGTACTCTGGATTATAATGAGCTAAAACTCGTTCATCAGCCATTTCTTTTTTTATTCTTTTAAATGAATTTTCCTGTGCCTCTTCCCAAATCCATTTTTCACCCTTTTTTAATAATAAATGTAATGGACTAAGCAAACTAGACGTGTTAGGAACAAAACATCTATAATAATTAACCATCCCTAAAAATGATTTTAATTCGTTAACATTTTTGGGTGGTTTACAATTCAAAATTGCTTCAATTTTATTTTTTGATTTGTGCAGCCCATGTTTATCTATTACAAACCCAAGGTACTCTACAGATTTTTGAAACAGCTTACACTTATCGGGCTTCAATCTCAAACCTGCATCTTCTAATCTACTCAAAACTTGCTCTAATCTTTGAATATGGATTTCTTTTGTTTCCCCCGTTACCAAAACGTCATCTAAAAATATACAGGTACCCTCAATATCTCCTAACAAATTTTCCATGGTTTGTTGAAAAATAAAGGGTGCATTACTTAAACCAAAGACCAAACGATTAAAACGGTATAAACCCTTATGAGTATTGATGCAAGTTAGGTTTTTAGACTCGTCTAATTCTAGCTGATTGTAGGCCCTAGCCAGATCTAGCTTAGAAAACTCCACTCCATTGTGCAGCTTCGCAAACAAATCTTCAATACGAGGAATGGGGTAGTTGTCCAAAAATAAAACTTTATTGAGGGTAACTGAATAATCCCCGCAAATTCTTACCTCGCCATCGCGGCGTAACACTGGAACAATTGGCGTAGCAATGTTTGAATGTTGAACTTTTTCCAAAATACCTAATTCTTCTAAACGTTTTAATTCATTCTCAACTTTAGTCTTCAATGCCAAAGGAACCGGACGAGGCTTAAAAAATCTGAATTCTGCCTCAGATTTCACTTTTAAGTGAACTTTGTACTTATTAAATTTTCCTAATTCATCTGAAAACAATTTTGAATATTTATTTGTCAACATTGAACCTACATCCTCGCTCGTTATATTATTGCAATCCACCCTACATAACTGTAAATTAAACTTGCTTATGAAATCCCTACCTAGCAAGGTGGGTTGTTTGTTTTGTGTTGCAATAACAAATAGCTTTATCGGTTCCGTGCGGTTTTCGTATGTGATTAATAAAGACACGTAACCTAACGGTGAAATTTTGCTTCCGTTATAACAATTTAAAATCACCCTACAAGGTTCTAAATTATATTTGTTTCTAAAACAATTATCGTAGATAGACTCGGGCAAAACTGAAACGGCGCTCCCACTATCAATTTCACATAAAATATCTTCGCCAGCTATCATAACGCTCTGACTCATCGGGTCACCGTTCACGCTTTTGATATTATAAAGATCATAAATACCTTCTACAGTGTCGTCATCGTCCGCCGCCATATAATAATTATTTTGTTTCACTTGAGCTTTACACATACGCTTCAAATGACCTTTTTTATGGCATTTCTGACAATTATAGTTAACGAAACGGCACTGGTCTCGCGAATGACTTTTATAGCCGCACACGTCACAACACTTTACATTCCGTGTAACCGATGATGGTCCCGCTCGCGCACCGCCTACATCAGCTTGCATAGCGAATACCGGTTGAGCGAGCGCGGCCGCGGCCTCGGTGCGTGAAGACTGCACCCCCTGCCGCGCACACCGCATGCTCTTCGCCAGGTCTACCGCCTTATTGAAAGTGAGGCTATTAACATCTTCACCAAAAAGCTTTTCCTTTTCCTTGGTGTTTTCCAACCCAAGAACGAAACGATCCCTTAACGCTGTGTCTAGTTCCGATTTAAACCCACAGTATAACGCCAAGTTACGCACTCGCGCCGCCCATTCAGCTAAATCCTCTCCGACTCGCTGTTCTGCTTTGTAGAAGGCATATCGCTCAGCAAAACTACTTTTCTTGGAAGCAAAATGGGTATCCAGTAGCACCAAAATTGCAGAAAATTCCGTGTTCTCCACGTCATTGGGGAAAGCCAAATCTCTCACGACACGGTATGTGTCCTCCACCAAAGCCGCCAGTAGTAAAGCTCTTCGTTTTACAAAAGACTTGTCGGTTTCTTCGTTAATTCCATTTGCTAGACACGTCTGATTAAACCGACTTTTAAAAATGCTCCACTCCTGCACTCGGTGGTCGAACGTGAGACTGTTTCCAATAATATTGTTTGCCATTTTCAACACAATTATGTTGAACACTACTCGATACGCGTGAATTTCTTTCTCGTCGCCAAAAATATCGTGTTTTTAGATATTTAATTAAATAAAAAACCGTTGTACGTATCACTTTATATTTCTCGGAAAACAGAATGACAATCTCCCGTTACCCACATTCGCAAAACAACAGCAATCATCATAAAAGTTAAAACTACCTACCTACATATACTACAATCTTATAGGTATTCATTTAATTTAAGTATGCTCATGCATTGTAATTGTAAGTATATCTAAGTTTATGCCCTAGATAAGTAATTTTTGGTATGTATTTTCTTCTTGATCTCCATTTTTTATGATTAGCATTTACATTTTCTATGTTATTTCTTCAATCTATCTCTCTGTATGCTTCCAAAGGTTGCCTGGAAGCATAGATTAAATAATATATTTATTGTTGTATAATATATAATATAATATAATTTATTTAGTCTATGCCTGGAAGATATTGCTTTGTACACCATGTTTGTTTGTTTCTTTTATCTATGTCTCATATAATTGGATGGATTCGATCAATGGTTTTGGTGGAATATCATCTTCAATAAATTATACACAAATTCTTGTACTTTTTATTCCACATATATAAGGTCCTACAATAATAAGTAAAAATAATTTTATTGTAGATCATTTAACGTTAACTGATCACAATAAAGAAGAAAAAAAATTTTTTGGTCATATAATTTTTTCTCTTCCCAGCACAAAGTGGTTGAATCAGCTGACTCAATTTCTATGGAAAAGTGAAAAAAAAGTTCGCGCAAAGGAATTATTTTTCTTTGGAAAGTGGTCTATTAGGGACATTTTATCATCTCTTAAATTTATTTCACTTTGAATTGTAGGACCTTAAATATCTCATATAATTTTTGTAAATGTGCAAAAAGTAAATCAATATAAATAAAAAATAAAAAAAAACATAAAATAATTGCTGCACCCTGCAGCCTGTGGCCTCGTATGTCCAGTAGCCTAAGCATGAAAACATCACGGTTACGTTATAGTTGCGTTCACTGTAGATTTCGTATGGAATCTGAAAAGTTCCGCTACTGTCCGCTTGGGGCAGTTTTCGGATTCTAAGGCTACAAGGATTACTAGTAATACATATAAAATAAACCAAACAAAAAAAAGAAGTGGTTGTTGCGCTCCATCTAGACTTTTTAGCGTTCAACGAATTTATACCTAGAAAAATAATGTAGAGTTACAAAAGCTAAAGTTTGGAAACCACTTGCGTACAGTCCTCAGCTCACGCAACTCGTTACTCAATAATGAAGTATGATGAGTCATAAACTCTGCCCTTATTGGAGAGCTCTTGTACAAATATAATAATTATAACCAAAAAATTTACAAAGTTTTTGGAAAACTTAATAGGGGAGGTAGTCATGGGCATTCACTATAGTTCCACTACTCGACGCTAGATGGCGGTAAGAACATTGTTTGTGCTGCATGTAGTATATCACAAAATAAATTAATGGGACTTACTAGTGAGTCTATAAAACAAAACTAAAATAACCGATCAATTAAAAGTACACCATAAAAATATAATAGTTCTTGCAACCTTAATGGCTGAAACAACATTTTCATTAAGTTCAGAAGTTAAAGATAATAAAATACAAATAAATTGTTTATCCAGCAATCAAAATAAAGAGGGCGTTACTTTAAGACGGGATATAAATATCTACACCGTAATTAAAGACGAGCAGACAGACGGCCCGATTGAAAATAAACTTGGATATTTTTAACTTCACTACAATAGAAGTGAACTCAGTTTAAAGTCAGCGTTAACTGGTGTTCACTTTAATCCTATAAGTTCCTTACTAAGGACGTTATGATTAAACCTTAACGTTAACTGATGTACAGTTTGATCCCGTAAGTTTCTAATTAAAGAGTGGTGTACACTTTAATCCTATAAGTTTCTAATTAAGGAAGTTACGGTAAAGCATTAACGTTAACTGGTGTTTTAATCCCACAAGGTTAAACCTTAACGTCAACTGGTGACTGGTGTACACTTTAATCCTATAAGTTTCTAATTAAGGAAGTTACTTTAATGCCTTAACGTTAACTGGTGTTCACTTTAATCCTATAAGTTCCTTACTAAGGACGTTATGATTAAACCTTAAACGTTAACTGATGTACAGTTTGATCCCGTAAGTTTCTAATTAAAGAGTGGTGTACACTTTAATCCTATAAGTTTCTAATTAAGGAAGTTACGGCAAAGCCTTAACGTTAACTGGTGTTTTAATCCCATAAGGTTAAACCTTAACGTCAACTGGTGACTGGTGTACACTTTAATCCTATAAGTTTCTAATTAAGGAAGTTACGTTAATGCCTTAAAGTTAACTGGTGTTCACTTTAATCATATAAGTTCCTTACTAAGGATGTTATGATTAAACCTTAACGTTAACTGATGTACAGTTTGATCCCGTAAGTTTCTAATTAAAGAGTGGTGTACACTTTAATCCTATAAGATTCTAATTAAGGAAGTTACGGTAAAGCCTTAACGTTAACTGGTGTTTTAATCCCATAAGGTCAAACCTTAACGTCAACTGGTGGCTGGTGTACACTTTTTTCCTATAAGTTTCTAGTTAAGGAAGTTACGTTAATGCCTTAACGTTAACTGGGGTACATTTTAATCCAATAAGTTTCTAATTAAGGACGTTATGGTTAGACCTTAACTTTAACTGGTGTACACTTTAATCCTATAGGTTTCTAATTGAGGAAGTTATGGTTAAACCTAAACGTTAACTAGTGTACACTTTAATACCTATATAAGTTTCTAAAAGGACGTTATGCTTAAACCTTAACGTTAACTGGTGCATATTTTGATCCCATAAGTTTCTAATTAAGGACGTTATGGTTTAACCATAACGTTAACTAGTGTATACTATAATCCTATAAGGTTCAAATTAAGGACATTACAATAAATTTAATTTTGCTCTTACGCTCGAATTAAAATATTAAAAACTCAGTTCTCTAATACCTATCGATTTGATTAATTATAAATAATGTGTTAGTTTTGAATTAAATCAGCTCGTTGTATTATAATGAAGTGTCGTACCAAATTTAATATACTCGTACATACATGTAGGTGTATTTTATTAATTATGTGTATGTATATAAATTACATACAATATATGATGCAATTTTTTTTCTTTTTAATATCTAGATTAACTATTGTAAAGCTAGAATGTTTTTCTTCGGCTATCTATCTATCTATCTATCTTGTTATTTTTCTTATTTATTTATTTACTTTTTATATTTTCTATTTTTAGGATTCCGTACCCAAAGGATAAAACGGAGCCTAATTAATCTGTGTCGTTATGTCACGGGTCTCTAGCTCGTAGAGGGAATGAGTTACAGACATGAAAGTTGGATATTTTGTGTAAAATTTTGATCCAAAAAGAAATTACATTAAGTAATTTGACCGGTTTTTCTAGATTAAGAGGTGATTTTACTTGTAGATTTAAACTTCACCTACAAACAACATAAGTATAGTTGTCTGGAAAGTGTACAATAGAGTGTCAGCAAAAGGGGCAAGAGGTCGACTAAAATGTTTCTTAATCCGTGTAATGGGTTCGAACCATAAATAATTTCTTTCACTATTACATGACATATCGTCCCGACATGAATCCCCGAGGGGGTTTCAAAGGTGTTTCCGAGTTTGAACTGTGAAATGCAAGTCACAGTCCAGTTTACACTTGGTACACCTTTGTTTCACTATTAATTTAGCGATAAACACAGCACAACAGGTAGCCTTAAGAGGCTATGTAAATTTTATTTTTGTCACTCCAAGCGAAAAAACGCGCAGTGCAAGAGGGGCGGATTCAGCGCAAAAGAGAAAAAAGTAAGTTTCTTAATTTGATTAAAAATACTAAAATACCTAGCAAAATTTCCAAAATCAAATATCTAAATATTGTTAAAACCCATCTAATAAAATATGTTTGAGTTCTGTACATGATCTCTATCCGTCAAACGAGGAGAAACAGTGTGTTCGAAACCTCATTTCATTAATTATTTCTATCGAGAAAAATTTATCGAAGCGTGTATCCCAAAATCAAAACCCTAGATTACATAGTCAAAATGCATATATCAAAGATTCATTATAATTTTCCGTTTACTTCATGAAATACACAGAAACAAGGCATCCGTATATTTTTATTTTATTTTTATTTATATAATTATTGTTTTCTTACTTTTGAATAAAAAGTATGCAATAAATGCGTTTTATAGCAATTTGCGCAATCTGCTTGTTAATAGTTAGGTGATCACATGAAAATTATTAAATTTTATGGGTTACATTTTAGCTGCATTACATTACAACTGTAAACACGCTTATAAGTTTGTTAATGTAATGCAAACAAAATGTAATACATTAAAGTACGTAATTTTTTTATGAAGACTTTATTATTAATAAACTATTTCCGCAAGTTGCCTTAAAACATATTTATTGCATACTTTTTATTCAAAAGTAAGGAAAACAATATTATGATGTGTATTTTGTACCGAGGTAAAAAGTTACACCCTTATTTAATAAAGATGCTGATGTAGCTGATACGAAGGAACATTTCCCAATATACCGGCTTTTTAGAAAACTAACGAAAGTTTCGCTGCAACCAAATCGACGCCCGAAATTCAGCCTCACAAAACTGATTTCCGTGAAGATTTCACAATATTATTGTGGAAGAAACTCTCAGCGTGGTTGGGTAAGCAAACTATAGCTTTGATCTGGCTATTCAAAACATTTCTCCTACGTGTGTGTTCCGCCATTCCGAGTCGCTTTCATATCGCCGTAAAATCGTTTTTATATCGCCATCCAGCGCCGATCCGGAGTAACTATCTAACCCCGAAAATCAGAAAGACGGGCCAACCCAATATCACTTCTATTGTAGTCCAGTAAGAACTAATTTACTGTTTGATTGATCATGATCGATACGGTCTTACTGGGTGCTTACAATTTATTACTTTTAACAGTATTAACGAACGGCTAATGTTTTTATTAAATGTGCAGTTTTGTTATGGGTTTTAAAATATAAAGACACTGCTTGCACTGTCATTTCAAACAATATTTTTATTTTCCATTCAAATACAATTTATGTTTCAATAGTTTTTCCGTGGTTTTACCTTATTGTGATTGTTTTATGTTGGAACTTTTCCAAAAATTTTATCAATGGTTTTATTAATTACGTGGTAATATCTAAGATATTTACTGGTAACCATCACATACAACAGATTTTTGCAAGTGAAGTGATGATCTACCTAAAAATGTTGAGACGAAAATTTGCCTGAAACCCGATTTCACCTGTAAATGTACCAAATTACTTCACTCCAAACCTTAATTTAACAACTTTATTTTAAAGCATTAAGGTATTACGGTAGATATATCATCGTAAAATGGCGTAAACTGCTTTTTCGCGAAAAAGCTGATTTTTTGTGAAATTTCGTGAAAAAACGAATTATGAATGGCGTAATGGCCGACCCATTACGCGATCAAACGAAATTATTCAGCATTTTCACAAAAAATCGGAATTAAAATAATTACGAAAGTCTTTCAGCAAAATGTCAGCAATAGATGCAACGACGAGCGAAGCGAAGAGAAGAATGTGTCATATTTACATGTAAATTTTGGGGAGCCGAGCGAAGCGAGACAAGAGGCTCCCTAGTTTTGACACAAAATAATTTTGATGTGTAATAGACTGTGCTTAAGCTATAATTCAAAACGGTTTTTACCCTCCTACGATGACATATATACCGGGTGTAAAAGTACTGCTATCTTTAAATTAAACCAGTTTCTCCACTGATCACACCATTTTCCCAAGAAAAAATTAGCGGCAAATGAAAAAAAAATCACTTGCCTATACCCGGGGAACGAAAAAATTCACCGCCAATAACAAATTAACAGTATGTTCCCAATAGAGTAAGCATGAGATACCAAATTTTTTAATTTAGGTTTTGCTTTGTTTCTTTGTGAAATCAGTAAATAATGTGACAGTGAAAATTTGTTAATGGCTATTTAAATACCCATATCACACACTGTCATTTAATATAGTTAGCTGTAAGTTTTCCGAACAAAATGAAATAAAATAAAAAATCTGGTTTTAATAAAAGTTATCACTACTTCACACCCGGTATACCATACTAGATATAGGACGTAGTTTAGCAAAAACGTTCCAATCCACAAGACAGACAAAAATGAGTTACGCATACCAAAGCGATCAGCTAGTGCCATATTTTCATATATCAAAAACATTTCAAGCTATCGGTTATGTGTGCGAAGATATAGCTAGGTATAGTATTCCAACCCATATCATAGAATCACCCAATACAAATTAAACTTCAAAAGTCAATATCTCAAAACTAGCTTCGTGTGGTTTGGAACGCGTTTGCTAAACTACGTCTGACAAGTGTCCTAAACCTTAAACCATATAACACGGGACTAGGAATGCCCACTTATGCCCCTCTGCCGAAGTACATGAAGTTTGCTTGTGTGCGCGTTTTGTGTTTGTGTTGCAGCTTTTGATTTAGTGTGACATATAATTTTTTCGCAGGAGTGTGCGTGAATGAGTAAATGTGTGCTGTGCGTGTTTACCTCCCCTCCCGTGGCAAGCGGCAGAATAATTTCAATACTAAGAGTCGTGCTTTGCCAGGTCCCGTGTTAAATGGTCTAAGTCCTAAACAAATGTTCTATTTCACGAAGTAGGTTTGGCTATGTAGGTTGTAGGAGGCCCGTGTACAGGTAAGCGCGTTTTATAGTGCTTCCGAGGTTACGCACACTAGATAAAATTGCGTGTCCACCATGGCCAGACGGATTTCGTGATATAGAATATCTGTACGGGTGAGCACAAACACAAGTACTATCACCGCTTCACTTCGGTGGTCTCGCGCCGCCACTCGTTAAACTTTAAAGCTTTTTCACAATAATACAAGAATATTAACCGCCATTCAGGGTTTGATCCCTCTTAAGGGGAAGCCACTACTTGATTAGATTTACTGTTGGAAGATTAAGTCGTCGCCTCTTAATAAGTACTTACGTTTAGATATAAAGATATTTATATTTACAACTAATTTGATGGTCGACTGGAAAAGAAATTCCTCGTTTAATGTTTGTTATGTTACGAGGCGCGATGGGTAATTTAATGACTTAATAGAATGTTATATACTTATACTATATACTTATAGTATAATACGAATACTTCACGTCATATCTTCTACCGCAATGAAGTTGAAGTTATTTAGTTACTTGGTTTCTTGAGATGTAGAGTATAGAAATATGTAGATAGGCAATTTAGAATTTATGTTTAGCAAAAAATTATCCAAGAAGCTTTTTCGCAAGTTTTATTTTATTTGGTAACAAACATCCATCCATCCATCCATCCATACATCCAAACTTTCGCATTTATAATATTAGTAGGATGGGATGGGATTAGTGGGATAACCATAGTGTAATTTTAAACTGTGATATTACTTACTTGAACTTTTTTAATCACCAATAGCTCCCACAACAGAAACAATGGTCGTCGTTTTGAAAAAAAAAATGCTTCATTTTCACAAAGGAAGGGTATCGATAAGCTAAGAAAAGTGACCCCAATATGGCAAAAAATGTTACTACATATTTTTTATTTCTTATTATTTTAGTAAAATACAGGACACCTAGTTAACGCTACAATAAATTAAAAGAATGACTACGTTTTCTTTACGAGAAAAAAGGACAAACTGAAGATAAATAATAAGAAATATAAAAAAATATATTAATTAAATTTTTAGTCCTAAATTGGGATCACTTTTCTTAGCTTATCGTTATTTTATATTTTCTCCTCCTTGCTATATGTATATGTCCAATTTATTTCGCAACAACAGTATTATCAATGTCTTTAATAAAATAAAAAAAATTATAAATGTAATTTATATTTATGTTTTCTACGTGGTGCATTAAATGACAAACAAAAGTATTACTCGACCACCACAATTAGGCAAATGAAAAATAGTTTTTATGTTTAATAGAGTAGAAGTGATTATTGTGTGGCTCATTGGCCTAATTGTCTCGGTCGTGTAGTACAGGTGCTTCTTCTTCAAAATGTATGATAAACTAGCTTTATGTAATTTATATACATATAGATACATCATTTACAGTATACATACATGTACGAGTATATTAAATTTGGTACGACACTTTATCATTATAATACAACGAGCTGATTTCATTCAAAAGTAACACATTATGTATAATGAATTAAATGTTAATTAATGAAATCATTCGAGCTAAGAGCAAAATTAAATTTATTGATGTGTTGCTATGGTACGTTCTGATTTAATTTAGTTTTAACCGTAAGCTTTTGCCCGCGGCATGAATTTTTCCGAGATAAAAAGTAGCCTATGTTAGTTAGAGTATAAGCTAAGGTATATCCATTCTAAATTTCATCCAAATCCGTCCAGCCGTTTCGGCGTGAAAGAGTAACAAACGTACACACACACACACACACGAACTTTCGCATTTATAATATTAGTGCGATAATCAATAATCAACTTCCACTGTTGTATCTCTTGACTCATAGGTTATTTAATAAAAACTATACATACTAGTGCATAACAAAGGGCCAGTAAGATTGTACGAATCGCTTCGGCATCATCAGACCATTTCGGGCAAGACCTTGCTGGTCACTGGTCAAACCGCACCGTAATTGTGGGAACATACCTACTCTCACGAAATGTTTACAAGATGACATAAACATTATGGGAAATCTATATTATAAATAAGTTGCACTTTTGTTTATACAGCCAAATTTATATTGGAGACTCGTAAGTGGTCAGAACCATTTTTACTAATAGCGCAATGGTATCCATAAAAGCTATGTGAGCATACCCCTAAGCTAGCAATGTAAATATGGCTTCCAACTTTTCGCAAAATACTGCAGACATACAAACAAATAGACAGACGTTGTTTAGTTAGAGATGGCAACGCGTAAGGTTCCAAATTGGTCGAGTGCCAATTTTCAAAAGGGTTACTAAGACTTCAATATTGAATCGTTTTACCTTCGATTCTATTTTCCTTCACTCCCACTCGTGTTTTGGCAAAGATATCCCATAAAGTGCACTCCCAGTGACTCACTTTTCCCCGAAATCCGAATGAATCCCACTGCTTTTATTACAATTGACGCCGTCAAATGATTTTTCTCGTGTACTTTGGCACAAAAACGGGCGTTCCGTCTCTGTCGTTTGTAATCCTCAATCTAAATTAAAAGCTCAAAAAGTAAGTTCAGGGATTCTTCTTGGATTCATTGATTTTAAAATAAGACCATAACATCATCAATGTTGGCAAAACAGGTAAAACCATATGAACAGCTTCTACTAAGGATAAATGATATCATATAACACAAGATTTGTCAACACCCTCAATACTATATTCCTTCTTGAGGCTATCATGCACCTGCAGGGCTCATGCCACATACTAGACTAACTAAACCCTACACGATCAAAACAAGTGCACACGGACACGCGTAAAAAAGCCGTAGTACTATACTTGCGGGAGGCAGCAGGGGGGGAGACGGAGGGGGGATGGCATTCTACTACGATACGGACGACGGTGCTGTTTTTGCAGCGCTCGGGTTGCCTTTTGACTCGGTCGCGGTTTTTTAGTTAGCGCCCAGTTTGGTGCGACCACTCCTTAAACAGTTATCCGAGAGACGCAACCCCGTGGAATTGTTTTTAAATGAAGACTTGCGAGTTGCGTGTGCAGCATGGCTGCTTCGTTCGAGGAGCAAGAGTGCGCTTTGTGGGCAGGATGAAAGGACTAACGGACGATTTAGGCGAAAACTTCGTATACAACGATTGCTATAGACATTTGGAATCTTTTTAATTAAAATATCGAGCTGGTTGCCTCGTCAGATTGCCGTACTACCAAGTGGACATCGGGTCGGTGCTCAAAAGTATCCGAACCAAAAGAGAGTCAAAACCATTGGAAATTAAAAAAGGGTGTCAATCACACGTCAATCAAAATTAAGCAGTGCAGCAATGACATACGATTCAAATTAAAATGTTTTGTTTCTTAATATTTTGACACTTCACTAAACACTTTTTTGGTAAATTTTATACTAGACCCGAGGTTCATTTGGTAGGACGTCAATGCCTCGTCAGTTTAGGTAAGGTAGAAGGAATGTGTATTCGATAAATGAGAAAATTGCTCCAAAAGCATGCCAACCAACCCTACATAAACAGCTGGTAAGACGTAAAATGGCCGGTGAAAAGTGGGTGCATGGTTGTTCTAAATGAGAGTTATTAACTTTAGGCGTTAGGGGTGTTTAGGGTTAAATCTCGTGATTATATTTATTCACACGAGAAACACAAGTATAACTTATTGGAACTCCGGAAACATTTTTATAATGTGACATAATGAATAAAAAAAAAGTACAATCAATATGGGTTAGCCGAACACATTAAGTATAATGCCACTTTTCTCGGAACGGAAAAGATACCAACTTAAAATATTTAATTTTTAAAGCTTTTTATTTTGTAC